>OY856381.1:3003867-4253867 GCA_963693495.1 Malacosoma neustria | reverse complement strand
ACGGCGTATGAAAAGCTTCGCAGGTTACTCGTATGCTTGTACATCGTCCGTTACGTAACTGTGCACTAGAGCCACAATCGTTTGTAGTTCATCTTCGAATTCAATTTTGTTGTATAAAAATTAAATTCATTAGCAGATTATTTTTCGAACGTCAGATGTATGTTTCATAATATACATTAAAATAACCAGCGCTTCTATATATTATATATATTCAGGTGTGAGATTATTTTTACTCATGAACTATTTTTACATGGAAAAGAGGCAATTTCCTTATCAAAACCTCGCTTAACATTATTTTTTTACATTTAATTACTTCATAATTTTTGTTAATTATACAATAATGTACAAAATTTACCTTGGAGAACATAAAAAATGGATTTCTAAATGAGATAACAGTATGATCTTCATTTAATTAAATGAATTATTTGTAATCTATACTACTATTATAAAGAGGAAAGATTTGATTGTTTGTTTGTTTGTTTGCTTTGAATAGGCTCCGAAACTACTGACCCGATTTAAAAAATTCTTTCATTGTTGGGAAGCTACACTATCCCCGGGTGACATAGGCTATATTATATTTTCAAAAAAATTAGGGATCCTTACTAAAACTCTAATAATGTAACCCAAAGTGTAAAAAAATTACCTAAAATATTATTTAAATCGCGTGCGTTGCGAAAACTATTGATGATAGAATAAAATAATGTACTACAACTTTACAGAACACATCATTATTTACAAAAAGTGTCGCGACAGCATATGTCTAACTATTATAGTTATGCCACAATAAGTGTTCTTTTATTTTAAAAAATTAATTGAAATGCCGCCCCTAGAAAAGGCTCTTTATTTGGATCTTGGTATTAATCCTTATCAAAATAAATTACTTCATATTCAAAACTGTTTCAATACCTTTATATAACTTTTTGAATTATTGAATTCGGATATTCCATTCGAAAGATATCACGAGTTTAAAAATGTAAGTATTAGAAAAATGTTGCGTGGTAGCCGCTCACCCTGTTCGGCTAGCTAGGCAGCACCTTATGCAATGTAGGCGTGCGTCACTGGGGTTTTTACAAAAATTAGAATACTTATTAAAAAATAACGAAAAATAAATAAAAAGTAATAGCAAAAAAATCATTAAAATAAAAGCTCATAGAAATAATAATATTCAAACTTTCTTTATAATTTTATTTTTTTAGTAACCTGACGCAAATAGAAGGGTTTGCCCCCAGGGGCGCTCGCTCCTCTGTCCGAGGAGTGCACGGGTGTGCGTACCCGAGGTGCCCGAGCATCCGTCGCTTCACTCCCCTCTCCGTTCGAGGCGACAGAGTCCTACCTTTCTTTCCGTCTACCTCTTACATCCTTTCCAACTTAGCTCTCTGTTCGTGGCATGGACCCCGATGGGATGGTTGCGAATACTGATTGGGGTCCCGGGTTCTACCATGGGACCTGATTTGGTAGTCAAAACCATGCCTATTTCGACTGCGCCTGCACAGAGAGTGTTCCCGGGGCGGGAATTGCATCCTCGCTGTCGGTTGGTCTTGCTGGGCCGGCTACGACGTCAAGCGACTCTGCTTTTTCTGGAGTGTCGTCTGGTAGTCGTACACACGCCTGACTAGCACGCAACGGGGATGCGAGTCCCGTCCGGAATTGGCCGCGGACCTGTCGCTCCCGGCCCTGGTTCTGTCCATGGTCGGGGGCGATCCTGGATGGACGGCCGTCGCCTCCTTTTGCGAGGCAGTAGTGTCTGCAAGGGAGGCGGCGGAACGGGAGCGGGAGTCCGCCACCGCACTCCCCTCCCGCCAACGTAGGCCGCGTCGTCGGCGCCGGAGGGCGGGCAACGATCTCCGGCCGCCGTAGAAAGCGGCCGCGGGCGGCCCCTCGGGGGAGGATCCGCCACCCGCACTATTGCCGTGAGGGAAAAGGCCGCGTGCTGTTCCGCAGCCCCCCTCAACTCATAGAGTTGTTACAAGAGAGCGCCGGGGGGACGAAAGCCTGACCCCCTGGCGCCAGCACTTTAGAAGGGGCCCGCTTTAAGACAAAGCGTGGGCCGGCGCCGGCCCGGGCCACGAGATCGGCAGGCCATATATCCGTGGGCCCGGGCGTAGGCGATACGAGAACAGCGGGGTTTTTTAGTGGGTAGTCGGATGGTCGAACATCTTTTCCGGAGTCCCTTATATCCCTCGATCCCCCCGGGCCGGGGGAACCCGTCAAGAGAGGTTTTTCCCCGAGACCGAAAAAAAATAGAAGGGTTTAATTTTTTGTTAAATACCCATGCGAAGCTGGGACGGGCTGCTAGTGACAAATACGCGATTAATAAAAAAAAACACTGGGCGTCCGTGTAAAGTTTACTTCAGGTATTGTTAGATATTACACAATAAAAAAGACATTAATAGCCTATCTCGTATACTAATAACAAAGTAAATAATGTATCAAGTAAGTACTCATAAAATTGATATTATGATCTAAATTAGCGGATAAACTTTATATTCAATCAAGTGGGTCATAATAGACATTACAGCTACGGGGGGTGTATACGCCCTTCATAATGGTGATCTTTGACCCTTAACGACCATATTGTAGATGATAAACTCATCAAGTCCACAACATCGTGAAACTCTATGTAAGTGAGCGAATATGTTGTATGGTTAAACGGTTATCTTTTGGTATATTTTAAATAATCAAATTATAATAAATTAATAATAACAGTCCATCCCACTGCTGGGCTTGTGCCTCTAAATGGAACGGACAGTATACCAGCCATGATGTTCAAGGCGGATTGGCAGGTTACATATACCAGTAACCTCGGTATGCAGATGTCCTCAAGACGTTTTCCTCTAATTATTACATTGCCTGTTAATAACCGCTAATGAAATATTTAATAATACACGAATTAATTATCTTTATAATGATTTCGCGCAAACATGAAGCCAAAAAGGTACTATTAATATTTAACTAATTATTTTATTTTGAAACGTTGCCTAACTAAGTAGCTTTGTTGGTTTCTTATATAGTATTACAAAATGCTGCGAAATTATATTTTATATTAATTTATGATTATGATTTGAACGTTGACTTTGAATTATAAAGAAAAAAGAAAAACATTTATTTGCCAAAGAAAACGTCACTAATTAAATACGTTATTACATAAAAACATGGTTTTCAGTGTCAACCCCCAGTTTTACAATATTGAAACGACCCAAAAGCAATAACAAGCATTAAATAAATATAGAAATAAATAAATAACAAACAATACTGCAGCTAATATAATGATAATGAGCGTTAGAAAATTATTATTACCTAAATGTTAATTGTAATAAATAAATTAAGAAACAATAAATACCATATACACATATGAAAATATTAATAGACATAGGAAAATAACCAAGCGTCAAACAATAAATATCCAAGCAATTACAAATTAAAAGATAATTCACAAATAAATACGATCTTTTTTCTGTTCAGTCATTAAATTTTTGAAGTGAAACTTCTTTGCGCGCATGAGGGTAAAATGTTTACGGATGAAACGCAATGTTAGCGTCACGAAGATGTGAAACGTTTTTTTTTTGCTCCAGTAATACTTACCTTATTAAAATGGCTTAAGGCTTATTCTATAATGTAACTTTTAAATGATTGCATTACTTATACATATCTATTCGAATTGCGACTTTATTACACTTGATTTTTTTTTGCTGTAATACCAACCTAATCGATAATGACTTAAGGATTATTGAAGTGTTCTATGATGTTGTGCCGTGTGGTCCCGGCCGAAGAAAGAATAGGGCCACCCCAAATCATCCCAAGGGAGTCGTAAAAGCCGACTGATGGGTCACTCCCTCTGCCAGCTTCATGCGGCGAGGGAAGGACACCTCTAGATTTCCCTTTAGAGGTTGGGAGGTCGGACGGCAGTCGCTCCCGTAAAAACCAAAACAAGCCAAACAAAAATGGTACGGACACGGAAAGGTATTGTCACGGATAGGGCGTCGCCGCAAAACGACGCGCAGGAACTTCGCCCGACTCCTGTGACAAGTGGACTAGGGCTGCCGTGCCGTGGGCGAGCACGGCTAAAGACACTAGCCCCATCCAAAAGGAAACTCCGCTTCGCAACGTGGAATATTGGCACGCTAACCGGACGCGCGAGAGAGTTGGCCGATGTGCTCTCCAGGCGGAGGGTGGCCGTGGCGTTCCTGCAGGAGACTCGGTGGAAGGCCAGCAGATCCCGGTTTATTGGGAATGGCTACAAGCTGATCTACACAGGTGCACCTGGTGGGGAGAATGGGGTTGCCATAGTGCTCTCGGAGGAGTTCCAGAACGACATTTTGGAAGTGAAACGTCATAGCGACCGGCTTATGGTCGTTAGGGTGCTTATCGATGGGGTAGTTACCCACTTGATAAGTGCCTATGCGCCACAGGCCGGTTGTGACGACACCGATAAAATAGCGTTTTGGAATCAACTCGGAGAAGTGCTCCGTGGAATCCCATTATCACAGGGGATCGTTTTGGGGGGTGATCTGAACGGTCATGTGGGTGATGAATGTGGGGAATTTGAGCGTGTTCACGGTGGATTTGGGTACGGTAGCCGCAACGCGGAAGGGGAGGACATCCTCAATGCGTGTGCGGCTGCCGACCTTGCCATCGTGAACACGTATTTCAAAAAGAGACCCGAGCATCTCATCACCTACAAGAGCGGGAGGAATGCTACCCAAATCGACTTCCTACTCACTAGGAGACACCACATCAGCAAAGTGGCCAACTGCAAGGTCATACCCGGTGAGAGTCTCACTGCACAACACCGTCTTCTTGTCATGGACCTCTGCGTAAAGCCCAAAGGCAAATGTGTCGACCGCCTTCAACGCCGAATCAGGTGGTGGCTGCTTGATGAAGTCAAGTCCCAGGAGTTCGCCTCTGCCATCGGCGACAAGTGTGCTGGTGGTGAGGGCGAACCGGTTCAAGCTTACTGGGACAGGATTCAGGCGGCTATCCTTGGGTCGGCGAGAGAGGTGCGTGGCGTGTCTAAGGGCGGACGCAAGTGTGACAAGGAGACTTGGTGGTGGAACGACTCAGTCCAGAGGGAGACCAGGGCGAAAAAAGCCCTCTTTAAGAAGTGGCAAGCGTCCAGATCTCCTGAAGATCGCGACGCATACAAAGATGCCAAACGCGCCACCAAGAAAGCTGTAGCCAGAGCCAGACGAGACCACTTACAACCACTTTACGATAAGTTGGACTCGTCTGAGGGGCTCATATATAAGTTGGCGCGCTCTAGGGTCAAAGCGGCACAGGATATCTCCAAGTGCCGCTGTATAAAAGACCCCGGGGGCAACTTGTTATGCGAGGACCTCGCGGTGAAGGAGAGATGGCGCTCATATTTCCACGAGCTGCTGAACAAGCAGCATAAAGAGGTGCAGCCGCCAGATCTTCCTCCGAACCAAGGACTAGTGCCACTGATAACGCCTGCAGAGGTCCAGAATTGTCTTCGCCGCATGAAGAATCGGAAAGCTGTTGGATCCGATGGAGTCCCCATCGAAGCCTGGAAGGCGATGGGCTCTCGTGGTGTGGGCACTTTAACCGACCTTTTTAACCGGACACTCCTCACCGGTACGGTCCCGAACCAATGGAGGCTGAGTATCATTACTCCAGTCTTCAAAGGCAAGGGATCGGTGCAGGAGTGCGGTAGCTACCGCGGTATAAAGGTCATGTCCCACACCATGAAGCTCTTCGAGAGGGTTATCGACTCTCGGATTCGACAGGAGTGCACTGTCTCGGAATGTCAATATGGGTTTCGCCCTGGTCACGGGACAATGGACCCTATTTTCGCCCTAAGGACTGTCGCGGAGAAATACAGGGCGAAGAATACGCCTCTGCATTGTCTGTTTCTTGACTTGCAGAAGGCCTTCGACTGTGTTCCTCGCGCGATAATCTGGTGGGCATTGCGGTCCAAAGGGATTCCAGAGGCCTATATTGGGATCATCCGAGAAATGTACCGTGATTCCGATTCCGTAGTTCGGACCGCTGTTGGCGACACAAAACCTTTCCCCATCACCGTCGGTGTGCACCAAGGATCCGTCCTTAGTCCGTTTCTGTTTAGCGTGGTATTAGACGTATTGTCAGACAGCATCAGAAACTCACATGAGCAGCCCCCGTGGCTGCTCATGTATGCTGATGATATCGCGCTGGCAGATTCGGACAGGGGTAGGCTGGTGCGACGTGTGAAGGTGTGGAAGGAGTCGCTTGAGAACGGTGGTCTGAAGCTCAATGTGGCGAAGACCGAGTACTTGGCCTGTAACTCCACAGATCCCACACCCGTACGCATAGACGGCAACACGGTCGAGCGCACGGACCATGTGAAATACCTGGGATCTGTGTTTCATGCGTCTGGTGACATCGATTGCGACGTCAAGGCACGCATTGCTGCCGCGTGGGCCAAATGGCGTGAGGTAACTGGTGTCATTTGTGACCCCAAGATGCCGGTAAAGTTGAAGGGACAGGTCTATAAGACCATCATTAGGCCTGTCCTTTTATACGGCTGTGAAGCGTGGCCGGTGTTAGAGCGACACAAGCAAGAACTGCGTGTCACGGAGATGAATATGCTGCGGTGGATGTGTGGAGTGACGCGGAAAGACCGCGTTAGGAACTCCCGCATTCGCGGTAGTCTTCGTGTCCGTGACATTGCAGATAAATTGCAGGAGTGTCGGCTCCGTTGGTACGGTCACGTTTTACGGCAACTGGATGCTTACGTGGGAAACAAATGTCTGGCCATGCCGCCTCCGCCGGGCCCCGGCAGGAGGGGTAGGCCCAAAAAGTGCTGGCTTGACGTCGTAAGGGGTGATATGCGTGCCAATGGGCTCACTACCAGGGATGCTGAAGATCGCGCGAAGTGGAGTAGAAAAAGTCGGAAAGCGGACCCCGGGCACCGAAACGAAAGTTTGGGTGGCAACCGGGACTAACGCTAGGATGATGATGATGATGATGATGATGAAGTGTTCTATGATGTAATTTTAGAATGATTTTATTGCATTACTTGTCTATTTGAATTGCGACTTTGTTGCTATAAAATACAGTTGAGTTTTGTTTAATAAGATATCACACAATAATATTTCATAAAATCTCTTTTCTAAAGTTATTAGAAGATTTAAAAATTAGTTTGCCAAAGTAGTTTCACTTCTGACATGTCTGTACTTTGTACGCACGCACTTTTTTATTTATCTTAAATGAGGAGAATATAAACTATTGAAGTGACTAATAGCAGTGATAATTAAATATCTGTGCAGGAGCAGGGAAATAATACTAATCCCTATGGCCGAGGTCGGTCTGGTATAAAATGCGACAAACAACCTGGTATAAACAACCCTAGATGGTAGGGCCCGTCAGACAACCTCATCCATGAGTATTTTGTCATGGTCTAGACGGAAGAATACCGCTGGTCTGAGTTGGCTAGCACCATTCTGTCTGGATCCAGTTTAGGGTAATGATGATTTTTGTGCTTATATTTGTATCAGTGGTTTTATTTAAATAGTTCTAAATAAATGTTTCTTTCTTTCTAATAACCTTGTGTTGTGTTCCAGAACTAGTGACCCAAGTTCCAGAATACGTAGACATCAGCTTCTTAGCAGTGTCCCTGGTATCTCAAACATCTATTGGCGACGATTACTCATTACTGTTAAGAGGGCCGATAGTGTGACTGATGCTCTTCAGCATAAAAAAAAATAGCGTCACTCTATTACTTAAGATATTCATAATAGTGGTTCATAATGTCGAAATGAGCTCGAAACCAGAGATAACGTATTCGTTGTCAAATGTAAATAACGTGCTAAGCATCGAAAAACACGCAGCAGGCCGCCGCCACCGACCAACCGGACCGAGCGTTTTTAAACCAATAGGATTAGAGTAAAACGAACGCCCCGCGCGCCTCGGCCGCCGACCAATCGCAGTGTGTATGCCAATAGAATTACACTAGAATTTAATATAAATTAGGGACTGATTTTGTAATTTGAGGCACCCGACCGATCATGACGTACTCGAGCGTAGTCTTCGCCCATGCCGGCAAATGCTACATCCAATCGATGCAGAGGCTGCAGAATAAGTTCTTGCGCATGGCAGTCCAAGCGCCACGTTACATGCGCAACGCGGACCTACACCGCGACCTGGAGCTCCTTCCCGTGAAGGAGTACATGGTCTCCCTTTCGCGATCCTTCTTCGGTCTCGCTCCCCACCATCCCAATCCACTGGTGGTGGAGACGATCAACTATACGCCCAACCGCCGAGCACCCCACGCGCGTCGCCGCCCGCGTAACGTGCTCACGGATAGACGCGACCCCATCTCTAGGACGCTGAAGCGAATGCTCACGCGGACGCTATACCCCCCAGTCCGGCATGGACCAGCCCGACGGAACAGGTTTAGGGATGCCTTCCGCCCCCCATAGTCTGTAGACGTACACAACTCACATAATACATAACTACACTAAATAATACATAACTCACATAAATACACGTAGAATAGATGTGTTGTGGGGGAGTTTCTTTCGCCGTTTCTTCTGTCCCAGCTACAAGCACTCCGAAACGGTAGTAGATTAGTATAGAATCGGCTTCACCGGTGGAGTCGATAGTCCCCAAATAAATAGTTCTTTCCATTCGTGGCTGTTCTCAATTGTCCCCATGCAGCGGTCGAGCCGGAAACACGCCTCACAGGAGGCGCGTGACCGAGCACGCTGCCACGGCTCATCGACCCCGCTCCCACAGGGTTGGAATGCCTTAGCGTCCGTAGTCGCTGTCGAGTCGTCTGAAACAACAACAGCCTTAGCTTTAAGAAAAAAAAATTGAGGCATTCCACCCAGAGCAATTGTCAAGTAAACAAGAGGCGAAGATAGACAGTTTTATTTCTAAAACACTCTAAATACATTCCACCACACCAGACTTGTCCAGATTAGCTTAGTAGACATATATGTATAAAAGTTTCACGATGATTTCCTTCTCTAGTAGTAGAAGACATTAATACTGTAATGTTGTGCACATTAGCTGGAACAACTGTATAAGTATACCGTCTAGGTTAGTTTCTGGACGTAATATCACTTGGCTTCCACATATTGTAATTTCACTATTGATTCAAGGAACGTATGATATGGTGAATGAGATGATGGCTAACAGAGGAGAATGGAAGAAGAGAACATGTTGTGCTGATCCCATATAACATGGGATAAGGGCAGGAAGAAGAAGATTAGCGGAACAGATAGGAACCGCTTCTATAAAAAAACAAAGATTTCTATTTTATCTATCTATATATTTTTAAGCTTTATGCTCAGAAAAAAGATACCTCGCGAAAAGCAAAAACTGAAGCGTCAAATGGACTATTAGAAACATTTCCATAAGAAGAAACTTCTTTTAGAACTCGTAATGTACTTCGTGAAACATTTTATACGTCATATAAAACTTTTTCAACCTGTAATGCAAGGTACATTATTACATGGTGCAAGATAATGCACTTTATCAAAAAAATCGAAACACTGCCGCAAGTATTATTCAGGCGGCATTTAAATGAAAAACATGATTAATATCATTAAAAAAATACGCAAATAAATTTCTGGCAGTTTAGTCTACACAATGATGTACCAGAATTTCTAATGTGAATTTTTATTTTTGAATTTTAATGTAGATGTATGAATGTAGATGTTGTTTTTAATTTGTATTCCGTTGGAATTTCGGCACTTAATCACTTTTTTTGCATAATTATCGTTTTTCTGAGTTCTGAGCTGAGCGTGATTGTTAACTAAGCTCTGTGACATCCTGTCAAAGAGATCTTTTCTTAAAAAATACGGATGCCTCACCCACAGAATCCGCCCAAGTCGTGGCGTTGCTGGATGCAGGGCTTAGTCAGCGTGTTGTGGCTGCACGATTGCATCTAAGCCTCTTTGCTGTCAATAGAGTGTATCAGCGTTATCCGAAGACTGGTATGTTTACTCGCCGTCCAGGATAATTCGTCTGGTAAACATCGAGTCTCGTTTGAGCAAGATGACCTGTATTTTGTATCAGTTTCTCTAAGAAATTGCCATTGTTAAAATGGATAGAGTTAATCTATTCAATTGCATCAGCAGCTCCGTGAGATTCGAGGATTGACTGTAAGTTGCATCCGTGCAGAGGCGGAGAAAGAATACTAACCTCTGCGGCCGGGGTCGGCCTGTTGTAAAAGGCGACAAAAACTTCCATCGGACTGTCTGCTGTCCTACAGCAATAAAAAAATGTACGTCGTATGTACGTCCGGGGTCGGCCTGTTGGCTGACCCCAGCCGCAGGGATTAACAAGAGTTCATTGGCCCGATGTTCGCAGGGGCTAATACAGCTTATCTGAAATAAACAAAATACTTGATTTTTAGAAATCGTACTTCATACAACTATAATCATTTGCCTAAATTGAAGCTTTTTTAATTTGCAAATATTTTACGGTATCCGATCTGTAGATAAATGCATAGATATGAAGATAGATTTTACCAGAATTACAAAATAAAGAAACTCATTTCTTTTAATTCTTTATAACATAAATAGAAACTTCTTATTAAATACAGTCGAACTAATATAAGAACGTGCCACGTTCACGTATCATATAACATTTCTTGGAAATATTCCTCGAAGAATTTATAAAAACTTACAATTATCAAATTGCGACTTTATTACAATGAAATACAGTCGAGTTTTTTTTTTCTAAAGTAAATGTAGATTACATTAGTGAATAATTTAATTTAATATAATTGTGAAAAAGAAAGAAACCAAAAACACGAAAACTATAAATGATACAAGAATTATAAGAATTTATTAGTGTGAAATTAAGCAAAGAAATTAAATAAATATTGCTACTAGTATGATTTATTATTTATTCGAGAAAAACTACTTTTTATTTTTTTTACATTACACGCTTTTTTATTTTCATCTGTCTGTTAGTTTGTTTATTTTTAATCGACTCCTTTGAACTCGATTTTGACCTACTTTAAACGGTTACATTTCACTAAAACGTTGTGGAGTTATTAAGGACCGATAACAATACAATTTTGACAATATGCAATAACATTGTCTCATTATCATGATTGGGATCGCCAAGATTTTGAAAATGGTGACGTATTTTATATAACGCCTAATTAAATTAAAGCAAATTTTAATTAGAATAAATATAGTTAAAACAAAGACACACTTTGGCGACATATTGAACTAAAAAGTGAACTTAGTATAAGGAGTGCACGGGTGTGGTGGTGCCCGAGAATCTGCCACCTCATTCCCCTTACCGTCCGAGGCGTCGGAGTCCCACCTTTCTTCCCGTCTACCTTTTTTTTTTTTCTCTTGACGGGTTCCCCCGGCCCGGGGGGACCGAGGGATATGTGGGACTCCGGGAAAGATGATTGGCCATCCGACTACCCACTAAAAAACCCCGCTGTTCTCCTATCGCCTACGCCCGGGCCCACGGATATATGGCCTGCCGATCTCGTGGCCCGGGCCGGCGCCGGCCCGCCCTTTGTCTTGAGGCGGGCCCCTTCTAAAGTGTTGGCGCCAGGGGGTCAGGGTTTCGTCCCCCCGGCGCTCTCCTAACAACTCTAGGAGTTGAGGGGGGCCGCGGAACAGCACGCAGCCCTCACCCTCGCGGCAATAGTGCGGGCGGCGGGTCCTCCCCCGAGGGGCCGCCCGCGGCCGCTTTTTACGGCGGCCGGAGGTCGTTACTGACCCTCCGGCGCCGCCGGCGTGGCCTGCGTTGGCGGGAGGGGAGTGTGGTGGTCAACTCCCGCTCCCGCTCCGCCGCCTCCTTTGCGGACATGACTGCCTCGCAGAAGGAGGCGACGGCCGTCCATCCAGGATCGCCCCCGACCATGGACAGAACCAGGGCCGGGAGCGACAGGTCCACGCCGATTTGGGCGACGAGGGCGCGGCGCTCCTCGCGCCACGCAGGGCACACGGCGACAGTGTGGTTCACCGTGTCCTCCTCGTCGCCCGCGCCACAGTGGTGGCACCCCGACGTCATCTCCCGCCCTATGCGACACAGGTACCTCCCGAAGCAACCGTGCCCCGAGAGGACCTGCGTCAGGCGGAAGGTCAGGGCGCCGTGGCGCCTTTCCAGCCATTCGGCCAGGACGGGCCTCACCGCTTCGATGGTGGCGAGGCCCGCGCTGGGGTGCGCGAGGCGCTCCTTCCACTCCACCATGAGCACCTCGTCGCGCAGCTCCGCCCGCCTTACCTCAACTTCGCGAGGCGCGGGGCGAGAGCCACGCTCGGCCGCGTCCCGGCGCCACCGGTATAATAGCGCCAGGACCCGGGCCTCGAGGTCCCATGGTGGGGATCCGGCCAGCAGGGAGGCCGCTTCGAAGGACACCGTGCGGTATCCCCTAATCGCCCTGACGGCCAGGACGCGCTGCGGCCTGCGTAGCAGCGCCGTCGTTTTGGCCGTCAGGCGATCCGCCCAGATTGGGGCCCCGTAAAGGGCCATTGACCGCACGGTTCCCTCGAAGAGTCTGCGGCACACTGCGCCCGGCCCGCCAACGTTCGGCAGCAAACGGGAGAGTCCCGCCGCTGCCCGAACTAGCCTCGGCGCCAGGCGCTCGAAGTGCGCCGCAAAGTTCCATCGCCCGTCGAGCACCAGTCCGAGGTAATTCATGGACGGCCCGACGGCGATGCGGACGCCTCCCACCGTTATGCTCAGGCCCGGTGGCGGCCTCTGGCGGGGCCCGTAGAATATCAGGGCCTCCGTCTTGTTCAAGGCCACCTCCAGGCCGAGTCGCCGGATTCTAGCCACCATTTGAGCCACCCCAGCCGTGCCCAGAAGGCACGCCTGGCGAGGGTTCCTCCCGCGCGCTGTGACAAGCGTGTCGTCGGCGTAGCAGATGACGCCGACGCCGGGGAGGAGCACCCCCCTCAGGACCCAGTCGTATGCGATGTTCCACAGCAGAGGGCCCAAGACCGACCCCTGCGGGACACCGCACACGACGTCTCGCCGACTTTGCCCACCCTGGACCGGATAGACGACGGCACGATCGTCCAAATATGCCCCGACTATGCGACGGAGGTAGGGAGGCACACGATGATACTTGAGCGCCTCCCGCACGCAGCTCCACGGCAGGGTGTTGAAGGCGTTGGCGATGTCGAGTGACACCGCCAATAGCACCCCGCCTCGAGCAACCACGTCCTCCGCCTGGCTCCTCAGACGCGTGATCGCGTCAATAGTGGAGCGCCCCCGGCGGAACCCGAACTGTTCGTCCGCCAGGTTTGGCCCCTCCGTCTCTAGGTGCCGGACGAGGCGGTCTGCGAGGATCCTTTCGAAGATCTTCCCCACCTCGTCCACCAGCACGATGGGCCGATAGGCGGACGGTGAGTCCGCCGGGCGCCCCTCCTTTGCGATCAGGACCAGCCTCCCCGTCTTCCATCTGCGGGGAAACCGACCCGACCGCAGACACGCGTCGAAGAGCCTCAATAGACGGGGCTCCAGGACGTCGTGGGATAGAACCCACGCACGCCCCGGTATGCCGTCCAGGCCGGGGGCGGTGGTCTTGGCCTTCAGCCGCAACATCGCTGCCCCCAGCTCTGCCCGGTCCACGTCGGGCACGGGGTCGTCGTCCGCGCTGGGGTCCCTCTCATCCCATTGAGGCGGGACCATGGCGGGAGGCGAGTGCTCAGCTCTCGTGGGGAACAGAGCGCCGACAAAACCATCCACCTGGCGCGGGGGGAGACTCTCGGTCAGCGGGGGCGCCCACGGGCGGAGCTTGCCCCGCACCGTTTTGTAGGGTCGCCCCCAAGGATCTTGATCTAAGCTGGCCAAGAGCTCCTCCCACGCCGCCGCCTTCGCCTCGCGGATAGCGAGGTGGAGGTCGTTTCTGGCGCCCCTGTACTCCCCGTAGAGCCGAGCCTCCGTGGCCGCTCTGTCCGCGTCGCGGCGACTCCGTCTTCGGAGCCTGGTGTACTGGCGGTGGGCGTAGTTGCACGCCCTGCGGAGCCGCTCAAGCACCGCGTTCCACCAGTACACCTGGCCCGGGGGTCGGTGTGGCCTCCGCCTCGGCATCGCCGCGTCGCAGACGTCAGTCATGAGCGATCGCAGATTCTCCGCCTCCTCATCGACGTCTTCGGGAGGTACGTCGCCCGGCCTCGACCACGTAGCGACGGTCAAGGCCTCGCGAAAAACCTCCCGATTCATCTTTCCAAGTGTCCAGCGCGGACAGTCACCCAACGGGGTCACCTGGGCTGGAGGCTCTCGCTGACAGGCGGAGACGCTGAACCGGATGTAGCGATGATCCGACAGCGTCTCGACGCCCGTGAGCACCCTCCAGCCTCGCACACGGCGGGCCAGGAAGGCCGACGCGAACGAAACGTCGACGATCGACCCCCCCAACTGCCTCACACACGTGTACTCGCGACCCTGGTTGAGGATCTCCAGACCCCTCTCCACGACCCAGTCCTCGACCAGCTCACCCCGCGCGTCGGTCCGTGGGGAACCCCAGGCCTGAGATTTGGCGTTGAGGTCCCCGAGGACAAGCACGGGGCGCGGGAGGAACCGCTGGACCGCGTTGCCCAACTCTTCCATGTACCCTTCAAATTCGGCGAGACTCCTGTTCGGGGAGAAGTAGCCGCCCACGACCACTATCTCCCCGAATCTAGCCGCGGCGAAGCCCCTGCCCCTCACCACTTCCGTGGGTAGCGGGGTACCCGCGGCGGTCCTGGAATGCAAGGCCACCATACCGTCCAGGTCCCCGACCCAATCGCCTTGAGCGGGGACGTAGTACGGCTCGGCGGCCACGGCGATGTTGATATTCCACTGCGCCAAGCTCTGAACCATGAGATTCTGAGCGTTGGCGCAGTGGTTGAGATTCGCTTGTAGGAGATGGATATCCATTATCTGGTTGAGATATCCATCTCCTCAGTCCTCAGTGCCTGCGCCTGCGAGGGGGCGATGTCCCCCGCGGCGGCTTCGGCACGACGGCGCTTTCGTCTTTCCTTTTCCCGCCGCTTCTTGGCCTGTCTTTTGGCCACGAAGCGGCTGGTCCCTTCCTGTTCCTTTTCTAATACTTTCGCCGGTCGGCCAGTGCGGCGGCAGGTGCACAGCGGCGGGCCACCCCCGACCCTATGGTTGGCCGGTCTGCTGGCCGCCGCGCAGACCACGCAATGGGGCGTGGCCTTGCAGGTGGCGGCCCAGTGCCCTGGCTGACCGCAGCGGTAGCAGGCGTCGCTGCGGCTCGCCGGGCACCTACAGTTCACCGCGAGGTGACCCGGCGCCAGACACCTGAAGCACCTCGGCTCCCTCTTATCCAGCACCTTGATGAGAGCCGAGGCCCAGCCGACCGGGATGTGGCCCAGCTTCTTCAGCTCGTTGGCGGCCACCACTGGCACGAGCACGTACGTTGTGCCCGTCCCGTCGCGCCCCAGGCGTATCCCTCCGGACGTAATTTTCTCCACGGGGCAGCCCGTGGCGCGAGCGATGGCAGCCGCCACATCGCGCGCCGTCGTGCAGTCGTCGAGGCCCGAGATGCACACCTTGATGCACTTCTCGGGTCTCGCTATCTTGACGTCCTCCTCCTTGAGGACGTCTTTCAGCCGCGCGGCGAGGGCATCGGCTTTCGCTCCCTGGTCGGCGCCAGAGAGCAACATCATGCGTGCCCCCGTCCGCGCAGTTTTCATCTTTATGCCGCCCTGGATATCGAGGGCGGCGATGTCGACTTTGGCCTTGGCCTCCGCCAAGAGGCCCCCGTATGTGACCCTCCTCTCCGCCGCTTCAGGGCGGATAGTTAGGGTGACAGCGGCGGATTTCGGGGCCCTAAGCTTGCGGGGACCCCTCTTCCTCCTCTTCTTAGGAGCCGGCGGCGGCTGCTTGGGCCTAGGTGTTATGGCCGATGCTGCCGCCTGCCTGGCTGCGGGTGGTTGAGGGGCGGTCGTCGCCTTCTTCTTTCTCTTCTTTTTAGCTACGACCGTCCATCCTTCCTCCAGAGGAGGTGGCGGAGGCACTGTGCCCCGTACGGTGGCTGTCGGCTGCGCTTTTGTTGTGGGCGCAGCCATCGTCGCTCCTTGGCTCGGTGCTGCTACCCTACTTCCATTTTTCGGGGCGGGAAGCGGTGGGTAGTCCGCCGCCGATAGTTCCGGCCGTGTGACCGCTGCTGCCCGCCGCACCTCGTGGGCCAATGGTGGCCGGTAACGAGGGGCGGGCAACAGGCGGTCCTTCAGCCCCTCCAGTTTGGCGTCAATCATGGTCCCTACCTGAACCATGACGCCGCGCATGAAGAGCTGGTATTCTTCCGGCTCAACATGCGGTGCTGGAGGGGGCTGGGTGGTCTCCTTCCTTGTCGTGGTTGGGGCGGGGCGGCTGGGCTTACTTATGTGTGCCGAGAGGCGAGCCACCTCCTGCCTGAGATCGGCCAATTCGGCCCGCATCCGGCGATTGGCGGCTGCCAGCCGTCCCACCTCCTCTGATTCTGTGCGGGAGGTGATTTCAGAGATCACTTCCCGCAACGTCTTCACTGAATCTTTAAGGGTCTTTTGGCATGTGCCTTTAAGACCCTTCGAGACCCCGGCTACCTTTAAAATTGCAGCCAGAGCCCCATCCAATGAGTTTTGGAGGTCGACCGACGTTTGTGCGGTGACTTCCATCTCATTTCCTTTCATGCTACTCTCTCTGCCCCCCTGGGCCCGAGAGGATTCAGGTACGTCTAAGGAGAGTTCGGAGTGGACCCGACGCGCCACCTCTTCCTTGCGGAGTTGGTGGCGGAGCTCCTCTTCGTATTTCGCGAGCTCCTTCTCTTCTTGTCGGGCCGCTTGGAGTTCCTTCCGAGCTCTCCCCATTCCAATAAACTGCCCGGTCGTAGCTGGGCGACCTCGTCCACGCTTCGACGGGCCGCCGCTTGCGACAGCCGAGTCAGCCGAAATATCGTCGTCCGACGTTGAGGCTCCGGGGTCATTTCCCCCCCCGGAACGGTCCCGGGACTTCCTAGACCCCCTCTTGCGCTTGCCCAGGACGAAACCGGGACCAACGCAAGAGGGAGTGTTTACTCGGGAGCTCGTGCCGCTCGGAATTGTCCGAAAGGACATCACCGAGCGGACCGAACCGTCCGAGTCTTCTCCCTCGTACTGCAAAACTCCGCCCTTCACAGGCAACCGCTCCAGTATCACCAGAGGTGATCGCACTCGGGAAATGTGGGCCCCCCCAGAATACGTAGGGCCCATGCCTGCACCCGAAGGCGCAGGGGAGGATTCTCCACCCTGTCGGGTGGTACCTCCCTGGGGTAGTGTGTTCGCATTTTCCGATTCCATTTTCATCATTGTTTAGGGTGTGGCGCTCGGGACCGGGTTTACCCCCCGGCCATGCAGCCCATCGGCGCGCCACGGGACCTTAAGCTTCGGGAGGGCTGTTATAGGTCCCCCAGCTCCAGCCCCCAAAGCTGGGGGATTCCAGACGGGACGGGACTTGCACCTCCGCCGCGTGCCAGTCAGGCGTGGGTACGACTACCAGACGACACTCTAGAAAAACCAGGGAGTCGCCTAACGTCGTAGCCGGCCCAGCAAGACTGACGGACAGCGGAGATACCGTTCCCACCCCAGGAACACTCTCTGTGCAGGCACAATCGAAATGGGCATGGTTTCGACTACCAAATCAGGGCTCGGGACAGAACCCGGGACCCCAACCAGTACTCGCAACCATCCCACCGGGGACCGCGCCATGAACAGAAAGCGAATTTGGGAAAGGATGTGGGTTGTAGACGGGAAGAAAGGTAGGACTCTGTCGCCTCGGACGGAAAGGGGAGTGAGGCGACGGATCACATCCTTTCCCAACTTCGCTCTCTGTTCGTGGCGCGGTCTCCGGTGGGATGGTTGCGGGTACTGGTTGGGGTCCCGGGTTCTGTCCCGGGCCCTGATTTGGTAGTCGAAACCATGCCTATTTCGACTGCGCCTGCACAAAGAGTATTCCCGGAGTGGGAATCGCATCCTCGCTGTCGGTTGGTCTTGCTGGGTCGGCTACGGCGTTAGGCGACTTCCTGGTTTTTCTGGAGTGTTGCCTGGTAGTCGTACCCACGCCTAACCAGTACGCGACGGGGGTGCGAATCCCGTCCAGAATTGGCCGCCGACCTGTCGCTCCCGGCCCTGGTTCTGTCCATGGTCGGGGGCGATCCTGGATGGACGGCCGTCGCCTCCTTTTGCGATGTCCGCAAAGGAGGCAGCGGGGCAAGAGTCAACTCCCGCCAACGCAGGCCACGTCATCGGCGCCAGAGGGCAAGCAACGACCTCCGGCCGCCGTAGAAAGCGGCCGCGGGTGGCCCCTCGGGGGAGGATCCGCCGCCCGCACTATTGCCGCGAGGGAGAGGGCCGCGTACTTTTCCGCGGCCCTCTTCAACTCCTTGAGTCAACAGGAGAGCGCCGGGGGGATGAAACCCTGACCCCCTGGCGTCAACAATTTAGAAGAGGCCCGCTTTGAGAAAGGGCGGGCCGGCGCCGGCGGCGTTCGATCGGCACGATTAGTCCAAAACTGATTATATATTTACTATATTTTAGGCAAGATAATCATTCATTACAAATTCATAAATGTGTATTTTCGGTGATAGTTATGTATGATTTCCTTTGTAGGTACTAAGCCCTGTTAAAATAATAAAAACAAGGTTTTTGGTAATCCCTACCGTACGTCTTGCATAATAGGACTCTTAGGGCGGGATCAGTCTCACAACTATTGTCTGTTAGCCTAAAATATCTTTTTTTATTGTTGTAGGACAGCAGACAAGCCGACGGCCCACCCAGAATTTAGCAGTTAACGTCGCCGTGTTTGCAACGCCAGTGGCATCGCGAACACGCTACTGTCCTATAAGGGTACAGGAACTTGGGTCACTAAGGCCGGAACACAACATAAAATTATTATGGCGGCATACTTAAGACCAAAGGTGGTCGCCATCCAGACGGGCTTGGGCCCCACCACGTTGCTGGGGTGGGTTGTTTTGTAGCCTTTTACGACAGGCCAACCCCGGCCGAAGAGGTCAGTATTCTCTCTCTGCCCCTGATTTCAAACAATACAATCTCTATTGATTGTATAGCGCGGTAGTTCTGTTCTCCGTAGTATTTTGTGAATAGGCCTTGCAAATGCCCAGAGACACAAGACATGGCACGTGACAGGAAATAATAATTTTGTTTGCGTAATATTCCTTCATCTGTATACATCTTTGCAATGATTTTATGTATTGGAAATGGACGATTAAATTTTGCATTAGACAATTAAACAAATATTTTTATTTAGCGCAGCTAGTCAAACCATGTTATAAAGAAATGTTTTTAATTTATGTTGAATCCAAAATGGACTTGCTTAAATTATAACTGACCCTTCTCCGTGCAAATACGGAGTAAGAAAGTACCGACCCCTGCGGCCAGCGACGGTTTGTCGTAAAAGGCGACGTAACAACTACTGGGTAGGGCTCCAAATCCGTCAGAACGGCTTGTGGTCTCTAAATATACCGCCATAATGACCTTGTGTTCCAGCATGAGTGGCCCAGGTTCCAGTTTTCCTACGCAGATGTTAGTGTTAACAGATCCCTGGCGCAAAAAGTCATAGGCAACGGTAACTGATTCCTGTAAGTCAGTCGCCCGCTCTTTTAAAAATAAAAATTTGTAATCCTCTTGCACACTGCAATTTAGTCTTAAAGTGTATTTTACATTTAATAAATCATAAATACCCAGACTTAAGACGGGAATCCACCCCGTGATCCCCCGCAGCCGTTTCTCCACGGAGTTCGTTATGTTAAATTTCGTAGCCCGAGGCCCGCCTATTTTCGTTATGGCGTGTTTCCTTAGCAAAGAGCTACAAACAAATAAATAGATGTAACTAAGTTTAACCTACCAAAAGAAAAAATTGATGGTTTGCTGTATGTGAATTAAAAAAAGCCATTTACTATTCTCTGACTCCTTGGGATTTTGTACGAACACAGCTAGTTCATCATAGGAATTTGTCGTATCTAATAAATAATTAAACAAGCCAAAGATAGCACATTCAAAAGAGTCAATGAAAGTACTAACTGCATGTGTAATAGTTACAAAGCGTATTGTAAGCTACCTGTTGTAAATGGAACCTCCAAATATCATCATTGTTCCTTAAAACAACTAGGTAGAAGCTTGCATTTGTATAAACTACATTTAATTAATTAATTTAACTTTCTCTCTGCTCAAAATTAAATCGTTTTCCGTTGCCCGGATGTTTTTGTTCTGGATTCTCTGTGATTATAAATTTATTTTTCCTTAATAAGGCCTGTCGTATTGTATGGATCGGAATGCTGGGCCATAAAGGAGAGGGACGAAAGAGTGTTACATGCTGCGGAGCTGAAAATGGTGAGATGGATGTGTGGAGTTACGAAAATGGATAAAATTAGAAATTAGTATATTAGAGGAAGTGTGAAAGTAGCGAAAGTGTTAAAAACTTGAAAGTAATCGACTAGCGTTGTTTGACCATGTAATGCGCAGGGAAGAATACTATATAAGAAGTACAATGATAGAAATGGAGAGTGGATAGATACAGGAGTAGACTAAAAAAAGATGGATGGATTGCGCAAAAGATTATATGGCAAAAAAGAGTGTGAATGTTAGGATGACAGCTAATAGAGCAGAGTGGAAAGAAATATGTTGTGCTGATCCCATAATGTGGGATAAGGGCAGGAGGAAGAACATTCTCTTTTTTTCATTGCTATAGGACAGCAGACAGGCTGACGGTCCACGTAGAATTTAGCATTTACCCTCGCTTATGGGTGTTTGCAACGCCAGTGGCATCGCGAACACGCTGCTGTCCCATAAGGGTACAGGAACTTGGGTCACTAATGCCGTAACACAACACAGGGTTATTATGGCGGCATACTTAAGACCTACCACGTAGCTAGGGTGAGTTGTTTTGTTGCCTTCTACGACAGGCCGACCCCGGCCGCAGAGGTTATTAAAAAACTCTGTGAACGTTTTATGAGGTGTAGAAGAACAACAATTACATATGGGAGAAAATTTAAAAGGTTTCAGCTGTACACTGTAAATTATAGTTCAAAACCCACGAGAATCTGTCGCTAGTGCAGGTACAGTAAACTATGAATGTAGCTATAGACGAGGAATTGAAGTGTACTGGGTTAAAACATTTCTATTCCATTCAAATAACTTTTGGAGTTTTCCTTTATAATTTACACCCGGACTCTTTTCTAACACAGATATAATACTCCTAACCTCTATAGATCGGTTTCAATTTCAATAAATACAATAAAATCTATTTTTTTTTTACTGAAAAGCAGCAGACAGGCTGACTAGATAGTAAGCAGTTGCCGTCGCCTGAATGTTTGCGACGCCAAGTGCACCGGGGTTCACTAATGCCAGAACACAACACAAGGTTATTATGGCGGCATACTTAAGATCAAGGGTGATCGCTATCCAGACGGGCTTGGAGCTCTACCAGGTAGCTAGGGTGGGTTGTTGCCTTTTACGACAGGCCGACTCCGGCTACAGGGGTTAGTATTCTTACTCCACCCTGCATGGAGAGAATAATGCACTGCACATCTATTAAACAAAGAGCGTAATGAATTTGAAGTGGCATGGTCCAAGTATTAAATCTCAGCTTTATGCTTTTTTTATTGATGTAGGACAACAGACAGTTTAGCAGTTACCGTCGTCTATAGGTGTTTGCAACGCCAGTGGCATCGCGAACACGCTGCTGTCCATAAGGGTACAGGAACTTGGGTCACTAATGCCGGAACACAACACAAGGTTATTATGGCGGCATACTTAAGACCAAAGGTGGTCGCCATCCAGACGGGCTGAGGCCCTACCACGTAGCTAGGGTGGGTTGTTTTGTCGCCTTTTACGACAGGCCGACCCCGGCCGCAGAGGTTAGTATTCTTTCTCCGCCCCAGCACGGATAAAAACGTTATTAGTTAGCCGCTTATTTAGGCCAACTAAATTTTCACTTTACTATTGTTGTACGAAGGAAGTGGTTGTGTTGAACACCATGGATATTTTCAAAGTAATTCACTACACCCGGCGAACAACCATATCGCTGCCGCTGACTGGAACCGGTTTTGTTGTGTGTCGGCCACTGAGACAGTCGGCGCACGTAACGCTGAAAACTGCGTAAAGTGAGCGCAAAACTAGCAAACTGTGGACACTCCATTTCAAATATATGGAAGGGCGTACTAAGCTGATACGCAGCAAACTCAGTTGGCTGCTTTATTGGGCTTTTGAATCATCATTACATACAGTCATTGACATAGTTTTATCTAAATATATTATGAATGCTATGCTTACAGCGTCTGGTCCATGTTTTTAAGTCACGAATTCTTCCTAGAATTATTATTATTGTTTTTTTGTAAGGAACGGATTGTTTTCCATAAAATGTCTTAAAGTTCTTAATACATTTAATATTTCAAATAATCATAATATAAATTCTATAAATAACTGCTTAGAGGCTAATAACACCTTCATAAATCTCATCGCTCGCAGTTTAATCTCGTCGTCCTCAGAGGGCCCTTCCAAGTCTAGACCTTCGTCAACTGTCCACAATCTCTCGGGGTTATTTTAGTACTCGTTTCACTGAATTTTGATTTTCAATGAGATATTTTCATTTACGAAATTATATAATAAATTTTCAACTCCATATCTATATCTATATATCTCTATTAAGCTCGACACTACATTACCATATATTTTTTATATCAGTATTTAAACCAGGTAGCTTCTTCTGAACACTTATATAAAAATCTTAATTAACACGAATAGATGAAAACTTGAAACATCATATTTTGCGTGTATATACAAACATATAAAATTGTGAGAGACAACTTTATTACGAGCAATATCTCACATTACACCTAACTACCTAAAATACACATTATCAAGGAAGAGATAACAAATTATAGCATTAAGTATCAAAAGGGACTATCTGGACATAGGAATAAGTTAGCCATTGAACTAAATGGACACAGATCGCTTCAGCACAAACAATTGAAAAGGAATAGTGTGCCTACGTAACACACGTTAACAATAATTAAAATTTTGATTTAAATAATCCAACCCTAAACCTCTGTTCTTTATAACCGAATAATTAATTTTAGTTGTTTAATGTCAGCCAGAAATAATATAACTGCTATACCATCAGTTTTCTAATCAAAAGGCATTGTATAGGCATACATTTATAACTTCTATTAGCTCACACTCAGTATATGAACACTGATGAAGTTTCAGTCGATAGTAGTTACTGCAAAAGCCTGGCCAGATTTATATTGCACCTCTTTTCTGAAAAACCAGGCACTGAAGCAAAAAGGTCACACTGAAAGTGATAAAACGCTTTAACAAAGTATTTAACAAATTTGTTTCAAATATAGTAAAGATAAGCAGGTATGCTTAACAACATAGCTAATTAAACTACACCGTTAGGCATCAAATAAATTCAAATCTGAGCCAACAATTTTAATATCAAGTCGTTTAATTATTTACGACCCATAAAGGTTTGCCGGTGACGTTAGAAAACGTGCGCAATATGTGGAAAATACGAATTTCATTTTACTTTTGTCCATTTATGAGACTGTTTAACAATGTTTGTGACGCTTGTTGATTAATACGCACGGGTGGATCCCCAAAGGACTCCATTCGGTGTTGTCAGGTTCATACATTTTACACAAATTAATAGAAAATAATCGATAGACAATCACTATAAATATATCGAATTAGGTTGTGGGTATTATTAAAAAAGTATTTTTTATATGATTCAAAAATGCTCAGCTGTCAAATAACGTTATCTGTACCTTTAGAGTCGTCATAAGAGCACTAACGTAGCTACACTCATTAAAAGCTTCATCGTAAAAGCGTCATCAATCTTCATCAAAACTATTGGCAAAGTTTCTCAAAGAAAATAACCTTTTTGGCCCATAAGTACCATAGATTATACAGGTGGGCCATAAATTTTTGTACATTTGAAACGTGACGCAAAAAAAAACGAAAATTTTATTTTGTTGGTAAAAATTCATATTAAGTAATAAACATTTACTGTTTCAACGCAAAGATGATGATGAATACACATTTACTGTTTTTTTTAATGATTTCGTCGAGTTGTCTCCCGTCTTGTCGTTGGCACTCCTGCACGCGATTACGAACATTTTGGAAAACTCGCTGACACATGCTACGAGGGATCGCGACTATCTCCTGGTTGATGTTTTCTATAAATTGGTATATGGTTGTCGGTTTATTAAGTTACACTCAACTTTTCAGGTATCCTCATAAGAAAAAATCGCAAGGTGTAAGGTCCGGGCTCCTCTGCGAGAAATGAATTTGTTAGGAACATTTCTTTAACCACCGGTAAAGTCACATTTGACGTATGTCATGTGTGCAACATCTTCTTGCATCTAATTCCTGCTGTTGTATCCTTCAAACTTATGTAACTATGGTGTCAAAAACTCTCGCAACATCTTTACGTATTCCACTGAGTTCACACGTTATTTTCTTGATTATTTTCTTTGAAATACCGACTAATTATGCCCTTTGCTGATATGGCATCCCATACTGTAATTTTAGGTCAATAAAGTGTCTTTTGATGTTTAAGGCGAGAATTTTCCCTGCTCCATTATCGACAATTGTGTTTGTTTGCGTGCCCATTGATGAGAAAATGGGTCTCGTTTGTAAATAATACTTTCTCAAAGCTAGAGAATCGCTCCAGCATAGTGCCAGCCAATAACTTATGTTGAATGTAATCCGTTTGGTTTCATCTCCGGCATAATTTGAAGTTTATGGTGTAGTTTGAGGTCCAAATGCAAAATTCGCCGCAAACTAGTCCATTGGTATTGCTAGAGCCATCGAACGCTTACGAGTAGATGATTCTGGATCGTTCCGGAAATTTCAACCTCTCAAATGTTCTGATCCTTTCTTCTTGAACATGGCCATCCTGTTTGTTTAATATTCGTTATGGACCCAAGCTTTGATTAAATTAACAGTAAGGCACTCAGTTACATGGCATAATTTGCATTTAATTCTAAATATGTGTCCCACTATTGTATACCCAGGTACACAATGATAACTGATCGTTGAGCCCCAGCTCAACTAGCAGTGATCAGGGGAGCTGCGAGAAGAATATTCGGGGATGTACGCAAATGGGAAACGCCGCCATGGACAAAATGTCGAAGATCTGGCTAGACAGAAATATCTCCAACATAACCAAAATGAGACTTATGTGGACGTTGGTATTCTCGATATTCCAATACAGCTCCGAATCATGGAGTGGACAGGAAAAAGATCGAAGCTTTTGAAATGTGATGTTGGAGGAGAATGTTGCGCATACTGTGGACTGAGAAACACACCGACAAGTCCATTCTTCACCAACTGAACATTAAGACTAGGCTCTCCACAATTAATTATCAATGATTCCTAACTTATTTTGGTCACTTCACCCGTAGACAGTCAGATAATTTTAAAAAACTGGTTGTAGTTGGGAAAGTAGATGGCAAAACACCACGTGGGCGATCACTTACCCGTTGATCTGATTAAATCAAATTGATAACCGGGCTTACTGTTTCCACTGCCCTGAAGAAAGCCGAAGATAGAGTGATGTGGAAGCAGCTGGTCATAGATTCCGTCAAAGCGTTTCAAAACGGGCACGACTTTCAGTAATGAAGACCACGAATAAGAAGAAAGAACGTATCCTACAGTAACGTAGGAATTCTTATTTTTGTAAAATTGTTTTACACAAAAAGCACGCTATTGTCCCACGAAGCACTTCATCTTTTTATCCGTGCAGGGGCGGAGAAAGAATACTAATCACTTCGGCCAGGGTCGGCCTGTCGTAAAAGGCGACAAAACAACCCACCGCTACGTGGAAGGGCCTCAAGCCCGTCTGGATGGCGACCATCTTTGGTCTTAAGTATGCCGCCATAATAACCTTGTGTTGTGTTCCGGCATTAGTGACCCAAGTTCCTGTACCTTTATGGGACAGCAGCGTATTTGCGATACCACTGGCGTTGCAAACACCCATAGGCGACGGTAACTGCTAAATTCTAAGCGGACCGTAAGCTTGTCTGCTGTCCTACAGCAATAAAAAAATCTTGTCTAAAATTGCGTGAAGCGATGCACAATTTCCAGCTAGCCGCGTGCCTCTCCCTCTAAAATGGTTTTTGAGAAATCATGTGTTATTTGCAAAAATGCATCATGGCAATTAGTTTTAATAAACAATAAGCTTTACATTGCCCGATTTAAGTATCTGAGGTGATTTCAGTTTTAGTGAGCCTTCACTATGGTAGGTGCTTTCACTTTGTCTGTTTGAATCTATCGATCAACGTAGGCACACTATGCCTTTTCAATTGTTTGTGCTGAAGCGATCTGTGTCCATTTAGTTCAATGGCTAACTTATTCATGTCCAGATAGTCCCTTTTGATACTTAATGATATAATTTGTTACTCTTCCTTGATAGTGTGTATTTTTAGGTAGTTAGGTGTAATGTGAGATATTGCTCGTAATAAAGTTGTCTCTCACAATTTTATATGTTTGTATGTCTACAGGCATAAATTTGATCACGTGCCCAGAATGCAAGGAGGTCAAAGTGTAGCACTTGTTGTCGATGATTTTGCTTGGCTTCTCTTTGAGGGTAGTTATATTGATTACCCCGGTTACAAAGTTCAGCTCTGGTTTAGGCGTATATACCATTTCTGAGTTATTAATTTCTTCACGTGTGAGTATATCCAATTGATCGCTTGTAGATATTGTATAATTCGAAGAGCTTTTTACTTTCTTCTGGCGGTCATTTTGAATTAGGTTTGTTTCTTTTCTTTTCTGCTTTTATTGAGGGACTTGGTCTCTTTGCCATTCAGTTTGTGTATTTGTATCAAGTGAGCTCTGTTTTAATTGTGTTGACGAATTTGTTTTAGGGTCTCTAATTTCGACAGGATTATTTTAATTTTCACATCCAGATATACTTACCGTTGAAATATGTAGATGTTAGAACGATTTTTTCTGCTGTCCCATAAGGGTACAGGAACTTGGGTCACTAATGCCGGAACACAACAAAAGGTTTACAAGAATAGGGAAACTAATATTTTTCCAATCCGGTAACAACAGACCAAAAATTATGCGTTTTGTAAATCAAGCCTACGCAGGCACCAATTTAAGCCCAGAAGAATATCGAGGTAGGATTACAGTGTTGATTTTTGTAAACAAAAACTTAAAATATGGGCTGGTCGGGTTCGTTAGTATAAAAAGCGCACTGGTCTATATAACAGGTACACTGTTAGAACGATTTCTTACGAACATGCTTTTTATTAATTGTTTTCTGAATCAAATTGTTTGGGTTACTAGTATTCTTATTAATTTCACTCATATTGTTCCTACAAGCTAGGTCAAAATAAATAGTTACCTGAGAGGTGACGGAATCCATCTGGTCCTGGGCTCTTCCAATGATGTGAGCTACGTATTGCATAACAGATGTCTTGTGGTTCAAGGGTTAGCGGCTCCATATCAACTTTCTCGTAGCAAGCCTGTTCAACCAGCCTAGTCCAATCACCATTCCTGTGACTGATTGGCACCGACCAAATATTGCTCCAGAATATTGTCATTGTACCAATATCTGGTCCCTGGCACTCGGGCACAAGGTTACCTAGTTTCTCCCATCTTCTATATACCCTTTTATGATCAATTTAAAATAGGCGGTTCAAGTTATATAGACCAGTGCGCTCTTTATACCAACGAACCCGACCAGCCCATGTTTTAAGTTTTTGTTTACAAAAATCAACACTGTAATCCTACCTCGATATTCTTCTGGGCTTAAATTGGTGCCTGCGTGAGCTTGATCTACAAAACGCATAATTTTTAGTCTGTTGTTATCGGATTGGAAAAATATTAGTTTCCCTATTCTTGTAAACCTTGTGTTGTGTTCCGGCATTAGTGACCCAAGTTCCTGTACCCTTATGGGACAGCAGCGTGTTCGCGATGCCACTGGCGTTACAAACATCTATAGGCGACAGTAACTGCTAAATTCTAAGCGGGCCGTCAGCCTGTCTGTTGTGTCATGTTTAAATAACTCGAGTTTACATATTACATGTATAAGATTGCCATGTGGTCCCGCATAGATGTAAGAATAGGGTTACCTCATACCTTTCGTAGGGAGAAGAACAAAACTTCTGCGAAAAGAATGTATGTGAGGAAATCTCATCTACGCTGATATGGCTGACTCGCAAATCCATTAAGACTAATTTTTAGATGTAAATTTTCTGTCATTATTATAATACGTAATAAATTAACATAATATAATAAAATATACCTTAAAATATAACTTTCAATGAAAAATATTTTTTGTGAACGTGAGACAGCGACATCTATTATGATTTTTCCGAACGACCTAACCTCGTAAGATGTTGAATTATATTGTTGCCCGAGCAACAAGTGGTTCTCTCACCAATGATAAAATAATGGTTGTATTAGGAGGTCGCTCTCAGAATCCGTAAACAAGGCTCAAAAGACTTGTAATGTATTCAAGAGGCTCTTATATTCAGATAAGTGTTGCCTTTTTGAGATATTGGATAGCGCTGAATGGCTTGAGGAGACTGTGAAGTACTAATAGGTAAAAAAGAGGTTGTAAAAATATGTGCCTCAAACGATCATCTTGAGAATCTAAATCAATTATTTTCTCCGCGCAGGAGCGGAGTACAATACTAACGGCCCTGCGGCCCAGGTCGGTCTGGCGACAAAACCACCCTAAATGCGTGGTAGGGCTTCAAGTTCATCTGGAGGCAACCACACTTGGTCTTAAGTTGTGTTCCGGCATTAGTGACCCAGGTTCCTGTACCCCTATGGAACAACAGCGTATTCGCGGTGCCCCTAGCGTCGCAAACATCTATAAGTGGGCCGTCAGCCTGTCTGCTGTTCCTCAACAAAAATAATTAAATTGGCAGTCATAGGGACTGCCGATAGAAGTGAAAACTTATAACTTAGAATTTTAGTACTAAAATTTGATATCATAATGTTTAAATTAGAATGATCAATATCATTACATAATCCATTCAATTTTACTTTTAAGATATTCAGTACACAGCACTAATGTTGCACAACACGTCACCTGTATAGCTACAAATATATTGCTATTAGCTATTACGGATGTCGGTGACGCGAACTCACAAGATTTTCCTCTACAAAAAAGTGCTCAACAGGGTTAAATCACTTCAAAAAAAATTTGTTGAGTTAAATCACCCGGATTAAATATGTAATCCGGGATAAAACAACTTTGTCAGTTATTCAATCACACCAAAATCAAAATTATTTCCTTTTCGAAAACGTATCTCTGCTGAAGGATAACAAAAATGAATTAATAAATTGTTTCAAGTGGTTAAATCTACCTATCATTTATAATCTCTTCGTGTATCACTTTGACAGGTATGAGCAATAGCTGTCCAGCGTCGAGTGCTGGTCTTATCATATCGTAACATTCTGCTCTACATTAAATAACAAAGGTCAGTAATAAGTGCTTTCATAAATAATTTTGGGATATTTTTATATATCGTACATAATTCTTCCGTGTGAATGTGATTGAATTTCGCGGAAGCAGTAAGTAATTCAGAAGGTTCGAGAATGATTTCTATTCACAATTCGTTTCACTATAAAATGGTTTTTATTTATTTATGTAATATATTATTAATTTATATTTGTGTACACGAGGACGTCTATCGGGTAGTTGCTAGTATTTAAAAATTAATATATCCATGTGGTATTTTTAAGGGCTTATAATAAATATAATTTATTCTGGTCTGTGCGTTCTACATTTACTATTGTAGTATATCTGTTTAAATATAGTACAGGGAACATTATTTGGTAAATAGTTCTTTAAAAGCACTGTCAATAGAGTTGGATATTTATCAATACATCACAATATTTTGGAAACATAAAATCATTTTTGTACGAATATATACTTTTCAAATTCATTAATTTTAAGAAAAAAACCCATTACAAACAAGAATGCGATTTACAATAGTGCCAATAATACATCAACCACGAAAATAATATGGCCCATATTATTTTCGGTTGGCGATCTACGACAATCTATTTTAATATACATATAATTCTCGTGTCACATTGTTGCTCACGATGAACTCCGAAACTATCTAAGCGATTTTCACGTATTTTTAAATGCATGTTTTGCTAATGTGCCTAGGATAGGAGTTTTTATCACGTATTTTTTATTAATTAATTACAAAATGAACTATTCTTATATTCCATTTATTACAACGTATTGTGTAGCGTCCATTCTACCTTATTTACGAAAGGTACAATATTATTATAAATGTTAAAGTAACTCTGTCTGTTAGTTACGTTTTCATTCCTAAGGCACTGAACCAATTTGATGAATTTCGGTATAGGGATAGACTGGACATTGGAGAAGAACATAGGCTACTTTTTGTCGCTAAAATATTTTGTTTTTGGCAGAATAACGCTTGCTGGGTCAGCTAGTTAATCTTCAAAAGTTTAATTTAACCCAATTTTAGTCTTTACCATACATATAATCTGTCGCGGAGGGTAAAAGTTATCTGTGAAAATTCTCAACAAATAACACCGGTACCTAAAAAGGTATCCTAAGATGTAATTTATATCCGTGCAGAGGCGGAAAAAGAATACTAATCACTTCGGCCAGGGTCGGCCTGTCGTAAAAGGCGACAAAACAACCCACCGCTACGTGGAAGGGCCTCAAGCCCGTCTGGATGGCGACCATCTTTGGTCTTAAGTATGTCGCCATAATAACCTTCTGTTGTGTTCCGGCATTAGTGACCCTAGTTCCTGTACTCTTATGGGACAGCAGCATGTTCGCGGTGCTACTGGCGTTAGAAACATCCATAGGCGACGGTAACTGCTAAATTCTAAGCGGGCCGTCAGCCTGCCTGCTGTCCTACAGCAATAAAAAAAATTAGAGTAAAATTTACCCAAAAGTAAAAACTCTTTGTTTTCGTGTAATATGAATATTTGATCTTTTCATGAATTTTAATGTAATTATGTATATTTACTTTTATGAATCTGTCTATTAATACGACATGATAGATTTCAAAAATGACTGTCGTCCATTGACTGTACGAATATTCACAAGTGAAAATAAAATCTGCTATTTAATAAATATTTTTATCCGTGCAGGGGCGGAGAAAGAATACTAACCTCTGCGGCCGGGGTCAGCCTGTCGTAAAAGCCGACAAAACAACCCACCCTAGCTACGTGGTAGGGCCTCAAGCCCGTCTGGATGGCGACCACCTTCGGTCTTAAGTATGCCGCCATAATAACCTTGTGTTGTGTTCCGGCATTAGTGACCCAAGTTCCTGTACCCTTATGGGACAGCAGCGTGTTCGCGATGCCACTGGCGTTGCAAACACCCATAGGCGACGGTAACTGCTAAATTCTAAGCGGGCCGTCAGCCTGTCTGCTGTTCTACAGCAATAAAAAAAAAAATTTTTTAAACACGATTAAAACTCAATTTATTAATCACGTGATGATATTTTCGTTGTTGTAAACGCCAAGTATTAAAAATACTAATAATTATACAATTATCAGGATGTGAGGTGATTGATAGTGGAAATGGTTACATTCTTTCCCGTCGTTATTATTTATGCGGACGTAGATTAAAAAACTTCTAAGTACTGTCAAGTGAAAACCAACCGTTGATACGTTGCACGTTTGATATCTCTACCTTTCAGTTATACTTCTTTTACTTCTTATGCAGAAAGAAAATAAACGGAATCTGGTTACATTTCATTTTTATCGAAGCTAATACTGCCTGACAAATATACTCAATAGAGATTTTTCTGGTAACTTTATTGTTACGAGTAACTAGTTGACTCCTTACATGGGACCATGCTTGAGGTTACTACCACAAGAGGTTGCCCTCAGGGCGGAGTATTATCGCCACTGTTATGGACTCTTGTGGTGGATGAACTCTTGTATGAGATGGCAGACCTCAAAATTGACACTCTGGGCTATGCGGATGACCTAGTTGTGATCGTTAGAGGCTTCTGTCAGGATACTCTATCCACTCTTATACAAAAGGCACTCAACACCATATCACAATGGTGTACAGTAAACAACTTGTCGATTAATGCCGACAAGACTGTTATTGTTCCGTTTACTAAAAAGAAAAACCTAAGTAAGCTAAAACCCCCTAGCTTAAACGGAAAGGTAATACAGTTTTCCACGGAGGTAAAATACCTGGGGGTTACTATGGATCAAAAACTCACGTGGAATCAACATATGGAAAAGGCAGGTCAAAAGGCTAAAATAGCACTAGGAATCGGCCGTCGTCTGGTTGGGAGAAGGTGGGGATCACATCCTAAACTTCTCCTCTGGCTATACACTGCCATTGTCAGGCCGACAATTGCGTACGCCTCCGTTGTGTGGTGTAGAAAAGCCAACCAAAGGACAACTTCTGACAGGCTAAATAGTCTGCAACGTACGGCATGTATGGTGGTAACGGGGGCCATGAAAACAACTCCTGGAGCGGCTCTTGATGCATTGCTCAGCCTACAGCCTCTCCCGCTGTTCATTCAGTATGAGGCGTTGGCCAGCATGCACAGGATAAATGCACAGGGGTCGAAAAACTGGCTCTCACATACGCTGAGGACTTTAAAAGACTCAGTAGTCACGCACTCCATCTTAGGCATGCCATTGGACAACATGCTTCCACAGTTTGTAGGATCGAGAAACTACAATGTGGAAATTCCTTCCAGAGAGGACTGGGTGCTAAAGAAAATCTCTTGGAAGAGCGGTAGCCTTTTATGGTATACCGATGGCTCCAAAATTGGACATGATGTAGGCTGCGGTGTGTTTGGAGAGCGACCAAGCTTCAAGACCAGTCTGAGCCTGGGCAAATATGCCTCCATCTTCCAAGCAGAGGTCTACGCCATCTTAGAATGCGCGGTAGTGAATCTGCAAAAAGACTACATCAATCATGTGATATACATTCACTCTGACAGTCAAGCAGCACTTTTGGCGTTGAATTCAGACTTCATAGCCTCGAAACTCGTCAAAAACTGCATGGACTACTTAAATACTTTAGGTGAGAAAAATAAAGTAATTCTTCGCTGGATCCCCGGGCATGCGGGCATCATAGGCAATGAAAAAGCCGATGAACTTGCCCGAATTGGGGCCAAGGGGTCGCAGTACGGACCTGAACCGTGCTGCGGCATACCCAAAAGCCTGATCCGGCTCACCCTCAGGGATCAATGTACCAGTGAATCTCTTAAGCGCTGGAATACAATTCCAGGCCTAAATCACTCCAAGGTGCTAGTTAAAGCCTACAACCGCAAACTTGCGCTTGAAGTACTAGCACTAAATAGGAATCAGCTATGCAACCTAACGAGGGCGCTTACCGGACACTGTTGCCTAAACAAGCACCTCACCATCATAGGGATTAGGGATAGCAAAGCCTGCAGATTCTGTAATGAGGCGGATGAAACGCCTCTGCACCTGCTGTGCTACTGCTGTTCCCTGATGCATAAACGTAGTCTCATATTAGGAAAACACATGCTGGAACCGGATGAGATACGTGCAGCTCCTGCCAAAAAACTGCTTCGCTACTTCAACGAGGCAGGCTTTGCCAATGAGCTATAGTAAATGTGGCGATCACAATAGTTCATTAAATTGGACGCAGTGATACTAGGTTAGAACAGACTAGCATAGCCACCTTTCGAAATAATAATAATAATAACTAGTTGACCAGGCAAACGTTGTTCTGCCATAAGAATAAAAAAGTAGCATAAGTTCTTCTCCAAGATTCAATTAATGACTACTTTAAATTCATCAAAATTGGTTCAGCGGTTTAGGTGTGAAAGCGTAACAAATATTCATACATACAAACTATTGTTTGTATGTATTAATATTTTTATATTATAGAATATATGTTTATAATATTATAGAATAATGTTTATAATATTAGTAAGGATAGTATTAAATAAAATAAAATCTTCAGAACCCTATATTACTCGTAGGCTACTAGTCACATTAGCACAGTTAATATTTGACGAACATTAATAATTGACAGATAAAGAGCTACAATTGAATGACATTGATATCACAATATCATAACACACGGATAACACACGTTGGAGAATTGCTTACATATTCTGACAGTTTCAGTACCAAACATCATATTTGCTTCCGTAATAAATAGACACACAATATCAAAACTAGCTGACGTATATATATATCTATCATAATTTATCATACTACAGCTATTATATTCGATTGCCATCTTGCAACCATACCATACGTATTGCGGATCTGTGGATAGAACAGAATAATATAAAATTCACGATTAAAAAACAGGGGTTGATCGTAGAAGGGTGAAAATTTGAAGTTGTGTGTATTTTTCAATGTTAAACCATAATAAAATAAAAATAAAATAAAATTGTCAAAAGAATAAAATAAAAAATTTAGGGGTGGGTTACCCTTATCATTTAGGGGTGTGAAAAGTAGATGTTGCCCGATTCTCATACTTACCCTATATGCACACAAAATTTCATATAAATCGGTCCAGCCGTTTTATATGAACCTTCATGGTCAAAAACCTCAAGCGGCTAAAATATCTCTATCTCGGACACGATAACGCGCCGTTTGGCAAAGAGCCTCTTCAGAGAGTTTTGTAAGATGCTCATTGAATCCAGCCGTGGACTTTGCCACTGATACTGATTTGTAACAGGTGCATTACCAGTAGACTTTAGTTTTAAGCTGTTTTTATATGCTTTTAGATCAAATTAAATATTAGATCAAATTTTATAAACATTATTTTTACTATAATTTAAAAAGTTTCTTAAAATATTACACCACAGCAATTTCTACAAGTTATGTATATGAAACCTGTAAAGTAAAAGCAGCCTACTCTTATCGTATGCACAATTTAAATGTGTTTAATTTTTTTTATTCATTTTGTATATCATGGCATGGCGAACCCGCTGCTGTCCCATAAGAGTACAGGAACTTGGGTCACTAATGCCGGAACACAACATAAAGTTATTATGGCGGCATACTTAATACCAAAGGTGGTCACCATCCAGACGGACTTAGGGGCCCTACCACGGAGCTACAGTTGGTTGTATTGTTGCCTTTCACGACAGGTTGACTCTGGCCGCAGAGGTCAGTATTCTTTCTCCGCCCTTGCATGGATAAAATCATAAATTAATGGGGATTATTTGAAGAAACTTTTCCAAGAATCAATTAAAAATCTATGTGGATTTATTTTATCATGCGTCAGCTGTCACAAACTCAAAATGGAGATATCGTTAATAGAATAAACAAACATGGCAACCACTTAATATATTTACATTAGTAATATTATTTATAAATATAAAAATCAAGTTCAGAAGCTTAGGTGCTATATATTTGCATTATTTATCAGAGTAATAAATATGTCATTACAATCTTTATGTGTAATTAATGTATTGTTATTACGTTGTTTGTAATTAATTATCTTTTAGACTTTAGAGGGCAGCATCGGACCTGTCAGAATGATTAACTTAATTTTGATTTATATTTTTCATTTATTTTAAGTTTCAAAGAATTTCAAAGCTTTACGAATTAAGACTTAATAAATGTATTTATTTTAGTATTGACAAATTTGATAAACCTTTTTATAAAACATAGAAAATCATTAAGACTAGTAACTATTATACTTGGCAAAATATTCAAGCTTAACTGGCAGTGGGTTGTTTACCACAGTATCCGTAACATTAGAGGATACAAGGAGTGGAGACCTGGTGGGAATAAATGTACTGTAGAAAACTTTTTCTATGAGTTTTTACCAGAGAGACTCCAAACATTCCAGAAAATACCTAGAACAAATACCAAGCATCTAGAACATCATGCTCGCGCTATTTCACACATAACATATGTATAACTATTTACTGACATCTTTTTTTTATTGCTGTTGGACAGCAGACATGCTGATGGCCCGCTTAGAGTTTAGCAACTACCCTCGCCTATAGGTGTTTGCAACGCCAGTGGCATCGCGAATACGCTGCTGTCCCATAAGAGTACAGGAACTTGGGTCACTAATGCCGGAACAAAACACAAGGTTATATAGCGGCATACTTAGAACCAAAGGTGGTCGCCATCCAGACGGGCTTGGGGCCCTACCAAGTAGCTAGGGTGGGTTGTTTTGTCGCCTTTTACGACAGGTCGAACCCAGCCGCAGAGAATTCTTTCTCTACCCCTACACGGATAACATATTAATATATTTCAATATATTCAACCTTTAATTTTGCGATTCGAATCGAATCCCACTAAATCAGCATGGTTTAGTTCAGTTTACGAGTTTCCAAAAAATATTGTTATAGCGGGTTTTGCAACTACTCGCCTCACATATGTACAATGTACATGTACAACGTTTGCAGGGTTAGCTAGTGTAATACACGCAGTACCGTGTAGGCGACCACGATCTTCGACGTGCGACTGGATTTAGGACGCAATATTGTACATCAATTGCATTTCCAATATAAAAAGTAGGTTTATTACTATATTATTTTCACCTTAATTTGGATTAGACGTATCATTCAATAAGTCTCTGGAATTCGGTGAGGTCTATTAATTTTAGTCGCGAATTCAAATCAAAGTCAACTCAAATCCCGAAATCCGCTTAAGAAACCTTAAACTGATAAATCCCTGAATTTCAATGTATTGTTACAGGAGCAATTTAATTTATGCGCACAACAATAATCCCTTGAGCGAGATTAATTCTGTCAGCTTCATGTCACAGATAAATTGATGAAATCGTCCTGGATCCATGGTGATATCAATCAACGACCACATCTCGTTTACTTTCAAGCATTCCTATTACGTGGTTGAATATTTTTAATTTACCTATAATATTACTATTTAATTCTCAAAACTAATTAAATATTCCTGCCTTATCAATGAGAGTATTTAACAAGCTTATTAAATTTATTCGTCATCTACAAAAACAGAAGCGATCTCTATACAATGATACAAATTAAACGTTTTTAATAGACGCCTTTGTAGAGAAAATGACCGTCAAAACAGGAAGATAGGAAGATGTGAAAGCGTATGACGTTCTAAATTTGTATTATTTTTGGTGCAATCAGAAATTATCCATGATTTTTATATTCACAACTAACGTCAGCAAGCATGCGTTTAGTGAATTTTAGTGATCAGCTAGCTAACCCTGCAAACGTTGTACATGTACATTGTACATATGTGATGCGAGTAGTTGCAAAACCCGCTATAACAATATAATAAAAAATATAAATATTGTGTTTAAAATTGCTTTGAAAAGTGAAACGTCTATCTATCATTTGGGCAACCACTGCGTTGAGCGTCGTTGACGTCGCTACGATCACCTTTAAATTCATTATACCATTCGCAAATGGTTGATTTCCCTGGAGCAGAGTCCGAATAATGCTTATCAAGCCACTATTTCGCATCTTTCGCATTTTTTCCATCAAAATACAATGCTTGATCAACACACGAAATTTTTTCTTATCCATCTTTTGACAAAAACACCAAAGTTGCTTGACACAAACAACAATAACTTGAGAACACGAGATCCAATTATCATGAAATTTTGACACATACCTAATAAGAGATGGCGCTATTGAATGTTGTAATAGACTTTGCATATGTGGCGCCATCTATATGTCAGTCCGGGAACTTTTTGAACAATGTAGTATAATCTAAAAAAATCTTTTAACTCATAATAAATTGTTGAGGCTTCTGCGTGTTTTCCTTATTTATTTAACTAAAGCACTGGCATGTTTCAAGAAGTATAATTGATAATATGCTAATGACGTTTCTATTTTTCAATAGATACATTCTTTTTGGTCTAATTTTTGATTATCTAAATTGCTTGCTTCCTAAATTACAACTCTGTGTTGACACTTCGGCTTAACATAAATATTAATAAAACTGCATCAAGAGATTTTAAAATATTTTGAAAAGGTTGTTTCCTTATATAAATCTATTTTTTACAGCTATATACTTCGAGAACTTACAAGAATCTTGCAGTCCAAGTTAATAGGAAAGATTCTGAGTGCGCTATTAAAACGGTTTAGAGCTAAAACGTGTTGGCTCTACATTTCCTTTAAAAAGCCGTATATTTTCACAGGAAATGTAAGTAGAAATGTCGCTTTAAATACATTGATGTGAAGTGAGCCTTTGCGGTCTATTTATCGCTATTTACTTCGGCGATAATTTGTATTTATATAATAAAATGATAATAAGTAGAATAATATAAGATTACGCTGGTTAAATTTACTAAATCTTTTAACATGTCTAAATAGATAATAATGTAATTTACCAGAAATAATATTTATATTTTTTTGTTATAATCAATATCTGAGCATTTATCTCTAACTGCCATTTACTTCTTAATATTTTTATGGTCTTCTATCAATAGCTTCATTTGGGTTTGATATTGGACCAAATAAACTCGTAGTAAGTAGTGGGTTCATATAACCACTAGCCGAACAAGATTCGAACCCACAACCACTAGGAGGTCAGATGCAACTACCCTACAGATTCTCGAAAAGATGTGTGTGTGATGTTTCTGTAAAAATATTTAGTAAAAGTAGTTTTTTTGCCTAATCTACATTGCCACTTACTAGTGGCGAAAGTAAGCATTGTGAGGAAACTGTATTGCGTGTTTCTGACCTATCAATCCGCTTTAGACAAGCGTGGTGAGTATACGGTTCGTTCTCTCTCGCGCGACAGAACAAGCAATATTATATAAAATATATGGTAGGCTGATTCAAAAAAATAGACTATTATTTTTCTGAAATTTTGCACTGAAATATTTTCAAGGTGCCGAAAAAAGACACCTGTATATATATTTTATAGCTAGAGTTCAGCAGACAGGCAAGCGGCCCGCCCTGGCAGATGGTTACAGTCGCCTATGTACGTATGCAACATCAGAGGCATTATAAACGCGCTGCCGGCCTCGAAGAAATTTTATAACGCCTTTTATAGGGTTCTACAATCGTACCGCGCTGAGAAAACCTCAGGCGGAAGCTTATTCTAGATCCTTATTTATATTTGATGATACCTTTGATGAATTTGCCTAAAATTAAAGAAAAAAATTTAATTATGATGTAAATTTAACTCTGAGTTCGAATAACCTCTGAGCTCGTCAGTTTATCGAAAAATGATAAGAGGTATTTTTGAAGAGTGTTCAATTTCCTACAAAAATATATATCGCATATAAAAAACAGGTGATTAGATTGTGAGCTAGAAAATTATTAAAAAAATCATGTTATTTAAATGGGAAATAGAAATTCTCAATGTGCAACTATTAAATATTAAAATTAAGAAACGGTTTTCACAGGTTTTCGGCACCCTGAATATATTTCAGTGCAAAATTTCAGAATAAATAATCGATATTTTAATCAGCCTATTATACGAATACAGGAAAATTACATTAAAAAAACAATTGCACAAAACTAGCCCGCAACTCTTACGAATCAAATAAATGTAGACGCACTGGTTGCCTTATTTGAATATGATACATGTCTACTGGATTCGGGTTACATGTAAATACCGCATGAACTGCCACGAACTCCTAAATATATTCTTTTAAAGGATTTTTATCGTCAGCTACTTAAAAATATTTATTTTTGAAGTCCGATGTCATGTTCTATTTAAATAATTTAACTCAGTATTTTTATCTGAAAAAAAGATATTGCAGACATGGCATATGTACTTTACATCGTTAACCTTATTTAACTATAACTATAACTTTATTATCAATTTATATAAAATATTAATAAAATCACGCTACCCTATGTTCTATTACGACTGAATTAGAACTCAATTCTCAGTTTTGGCAAAGCAACAAAAAAGCTAGCAAGTTTAGCTGATAAATATTAGCTGCAGCCCTATGAACTCAGAAGTCTATAAGCTTCTCAGGAAGCTCGTTGAAGCTCAAAGCTTCAGTCTCAAAGAAACCGATACTGTACAAATTACTGACGCTTATTCGCAATTTTAATACGCTATAATTAAAATTCCAAATTTAAAACTATCTACGTATCGGAACCTAATGGATCCGTTACAAAATCTGATAAGTCATAAACTTTATTTTTTAGGGTCATAAAAATCGAATGACGCTGTCCATACCTACGCAATATATCTACCCATATCAGTTCAGTCTGTGTCAAAACATCATTGCGGGAGCACGAACTCGCCTATCGCTCAGACCGCTAGGAAAGTTTTCGTCACATCCATTAAAAAAACTGTTATTGCATTATCTGTGCAGGATATTGAAACTTTTTAACAGATTACAAACAATTGTTATTGTGTATGGTTTTTTTTTGTTTTATTTTAGAGGAGCAATTTGTTCTTGGTGAGTAAAAAGTTTTATAATTTTTAATTTCAATCGAGTATTTATTTAGTTATATACAATTATAAGTTAATTATTTTTTAAAAATTTATCATTGTAAATCTTAAACCAATTTTTGTCCTAAAATAATATTTTCTGAATCCATTTATTTGAAATACATATAAATACGATATTATGTAATACATTATTTGAAAGGCACAGTACACACATATGTATCTATAAAAATACTTTATCTAAAACGTAAATATATACAAAATAAAATTTGTCGTATTGAGCCAATTTTTGGACCCCAAAAAATTAAATCATTATTATACGATTAAATACAAATCCGTGAAACTGTTTGTGATTTATTACAATTAAACAAATATTTTATTATATTTTCAACAAATGGCTATCATATATATCATAATTTATATATTTTTGAAATATATCATACCCGACCGGCGTATTTTCTTTCAAATTCTTAATTTAAGTACGTAGCTCATAAATTAGTTAACCTTTTTATAATGAGAACTAAGGAGAATTATGTATGTTTCCTTTATCTGTTTTTAATTTATTTTAAAATGCTTTTGATGTTTAAAACTATTTTCGTACACCTATCAAGATGAGTAATGTCGGTACTAAAATGTTATTATTTAGGTATGTTTAGATGGTTTCATCTAAAATTATATTACAGAGCGTGTAATTTGATTTTTGATTAATGTATATTAAGTCATAATTAAATTTAATGTAATTTTTGCTACTATCAAAAAAGAGTTTAGCGTTATGAATTTTATTGGACTTTTTTTGTTTTTACAAAGGGTGAATGTAAAGAGTAAATAACTTTTATGTGGAAATATTTATTATAGAAAATAATATGTAACCTGTGTTACAGTTGTTTAACAACTAAAAAATAACAAAAAATGATCAAAAACTGAAACATAAACAAATATATATAGTTATGATCATCATTGCTCTTATTTGGATTCAAACTCAGCGTGGTGTTAGCCAACTGTTCTTCCGTCAAACAATCAGATTCCGCTAGCTGAAGAGCATTCAAGTTTTTTATGACTTGAGCAGCCATTGTTCAGCATATGCTGTATAACAATATATATATATATACATTCCTGTACCTCATCGCTAAAATTTGACAACCAAGCTGGTGCAGCTACAAAACAAATTTTGTTTATCCTCTTATTGCTTCACTTCAGTCTTCGGTATACGTATTTATATGTCTTTAACACGCGGCTGTGGCTCTCATGTCTTGACAGTGACATCTTCACAACTACACATATAAACGAATAACTAGACTAAATCGCATAAGCTACACTTATGGTGGACAAAATATTTAAAAAAATAAAGTATCCTTGTTTGTATATACGTATCTATGAATTGTAGGTTAGTGTTTCACTAACCTAGATACAAATTTTGATCAAGTATAATTAAATGTATTTAAAAATCATAACAATCATTCGCAAGCTGTTCACGCTGGATCCTAATAAAAATATTGATTTAAAATAAATGCGTGTTATACATACATACATACATACATATAATAACGCCTTTTTCCCGTAGGGTTAGGCAGAGACTTCTTTCCACTTGCTACGATCCTTACATACTTGTTTCGCTTCGTCCACTTTCATTATTCCTTTCATACATGCCCTTCGGTTTAGGGTACTCTTGACCTGGCTTTTTTTCAAGACGTCCCTGATCTGGTCTCGAAACGTCCGCCTAGGTCTACCCCTTCCAACACTTCCATTCACACTCGCCTTACACACTTTTTTCGTCAATCGTTCTTCATTCATTCTCTCAACATGGACAAACCATCTCAGCATACCTTTCTCAATTTTTGTCACTACATCTTCTCTCAGACCACAACGTTTCCTTATCTCACTCAGTCCTGTCACTCAGTTTATCTCCTATCATACTTCTTAACGTGTTATAACTTGAGTGAAATGAAATAAATATTTAGCAAGGTTCGTTTAGACAGTTTTTCCCGTCTAACGTCCATATAATAACAAAATTGCCAAGTACCGATGAGGGAAAACACCGTGCGAAAACCTACATATTGGGATGATCATGTGTAACCCGATAATTGGCTTTGAACTAAGTATGCTCTACGCTTTAGGGGAAAGCCCAGTAGTAGGATGTTATGGACTGTTATTGTAAACGGCATTATTCCGAACGAAATGAGTTGATTAAACTACCGTTATTCTAGAAAATCATACAAAACGATAAATAATAAATAAACTGCCATATTTCATACAGCGCCATCTTTTCACAAAATAAGAAGCTTAGCACTTGTTTTGGGTACTAGACAACTGATAAAGAGCGTAACAAAGTGCGTTAGCCGCTATGCCACGGAGGTTATCAACAAATATAACAAGTTCACATGCAAACCAAATGTCTACCTCTATCTATTTGCTCAAGAAAAGAATTCACATGAAACCTTTGCATGTTTAGAAACAGTTTCTTTTACTAGTAATTATTATTTGTTTTTATTCTATTATTCACAATAATAGTTCTTTATAGGCAGATTAATTCAATATTTACTAGACATTGTGTTCAACAAACAACGAAGTCAGTGAAACAGCATCTTTAACTCACAACTTAAGCTTATCCATAAATCTCTTACATTATAGTGATAACGATAATCCTTGTTTTGGAGAATATCTACGAGTACAAAATAAATATGGATTGTGTAATGTGAACTGTAAACAACTTTCGTGTTAATTCTTACGAAGGTTTTATCGCGTTTCCTTCCGAAATGTGTTTTTAAGAACACCGCTGCACTATAAACTCCTGCTTTATATCACAGGGCTTGAAAACAAATACCCAGATGTATCGTACAGTTATTTTGTCCTCCATGGCAATCGAATTAACAGTCACAACTCAGTATTTGCGTAGGCACAGAGTCGTGTCGTCAAACTTAGAACTGAGGTTCACCGTTAAGAGGGCCATAGCATAACTTGTTTGCGTCTTTTGAGTAGGGCCTTTACGTGTCATGGCAAGTAAACGGGTATAAATATATTGTGTTATGGCTATTTGACCACTGATGTGCTTATATCCTTTTATTTTATCAATAAATGCATGTAAGTAGTATCTATATCATACATAAACAGCCTGCCCGGGACGAAAACCAAACCCGCGACCCCCGCAAATGATTCAACGTGCGAAATCAGTTGCGCCATAGAGATCGAAAAATGGGATGTGATATTTGGTATTTAAAGGGGCAAATCCCATCAGATCTCTTAATCCCAAAAGGGCAGAATGGATAATTTTATCGTCTGTTACCTAAAGGAAGTAATATATTTGTAGCATTTTAAAACTCAATAGGTTGGCTCTATTAAAAAAAATATTTCATGTTCACTGGTGGACCTTAGAATATTTTCTCCTTAAAGATTTGTTTTATATACTCGTATTCGCCCAAACTCTGTGTTTAGTGGAAGTTGTGAGCGGATTCCTATATATATTCAAAGAGAATGAATCGATAGTTTCCAATCAGCCGGTTCGCTTGAAGACGCGTTCCACTTTGTAAAATTAAAATAAATCATTCTAGTCAGTTGTGCGTGTAATAATTTTCACGACCCAACGTACTGTAATTATTAGGTACTATTTAAATAGAAATAGAAATAATATTTAACTTAACTTTTTATAAAAAGTTTAAAAGAAGATTGTAAGGTGGGTCTTGTGTATAAATATAATATAATAAAGAGTAGAGGATAGTTAATTAAAAACGAGGATTGTTAATTTGACATAAACAGTTTGTAAAAGAGAGAATACAGGCGGAGAGGGTAGATTTTATCCGTGCAGGGGCCGCCTGTCGTAAAAGGCGACAAAACAACCCACCCAAGCTACGTGGTAGGGCCTCAAGCCCGTCTGGATGGCGACCACCTTTGGTCTTAAGTATGCCGCCATAATAACCTTGTGTCGTGTTCCGACATTAGTGACCCAAGTTCCTGTACCCTTATGGGACAGCAGCGTGTTCGCGATGCCATTGGCGTTGCAAACACCTATAGGCGACGGTAACTACTAAATCCTAAGCGGGCCGTCAGCCTGTCTGTTGTCCTACAGCAATAAAAAAAAAGATTAAAGAAAAGATGGAATGATTGCGCAAAATATGATAAAAAGGTATGAATATTAAGATGACGGCTAACAGAGGTGAGTGGAAGGAGAGAACATGTGCCGACCCCCACATAATGTAGGATAAGGGCAGAAAGAAGAGTTTGAAACCAACAGCATCGTACTTATTACAGAGGAGCTTTGAATAAAATGCTCTACAATCTCCTGGTTCAATGTAATACAGAATGTAATTGTTATCGTGAGCTATCGGACTTATCTTGTCATTGATTTCAATATATCTCTTTTATTTCTCGTGATTTACAATTATAATTTATTTATGAAAAAGCCTAATCTTGTTCCTCCTGCCCTTGTCCCACATTATATGGGGTCAGCACAACATGTTAAATGTTGTAATAGTTGTGGCTTAGTTTTTACAACCGGCAGCCTGCCTGACGTTAACCCCTTTTTGGGGAAAAATCTTGATAGATTTTTCCCCAAAAAGAGGTGTAAATAAAAAGGATGATTCCTTTTTATTTAAATTATTTTTATCGTTTCACATTGAAAGTAGGACATGAAATTTCGTTGTCTATTGACAGTTTATTAACTAATGTATCCTCAAGCGACACTCTTATTGGTTTCTTCTTGAGTAAACAACATCCAAGTGTCGGTTTGGGTGTGCAGGGTGGCACTTTTACCGGGTCACCGACTTTTACGGGGTCCGTGCACAATTCACATTCGACAACTACGTCACGAGGGCTTTTAAATAGGAAATTTGCAGTGCCGAGCGTCGAATGCTCATGGTCCTGCATTCCGTTGCGCTTGAACGCAGACACAGGCAGCTTGCGCACAATGCGTCCCTATTCGTATATTTTGGTGGTGACTCACAGCAATCTTCCTCTTGGCAAGTTAGAGGCCTTGAAACTCGCGGCTTCTTTTCACAACAATACATAACCTTCGGCGAAGGACATCGTGGCAAGCAGGGATAGCACATAGGTGGATCTTCACAGCACGTTGTTGAACAAGGGGCCACTAACATTGGACATACTGCAAATTGATCACAGTCTTCGGTGTAAAAGCGCGCAATTTTTATTTAATTTAATATACGATATGGGTAGGAGGAAGAAGATTGAGGACCTGTGGGTATTGATCTTAAATTAAGTAATTTTCGATTATTCTTAAATCGTGCTATTAGGAATGCCAAAGACAGAGAAGAGAAAAGTAGGAAACTGACGGGTTCTGAACCGGACATTAGCAACCCGTAACTATATCTGCATGCTCTCGATCTCTGCATCTCCAAATCTTTAAACTTTTAATCAACTAAACTTTTGATAGACTTATTTTTGAATCTAAACATTATAAACTTTATTTAAACTCTTCGTACTTAAAGTATATAAGTATTCAAAACTAATTTTAGGGTATCATAACAGTTAAATTCAGTTTGAACCTAGAACTTTCTACGGAGTAATAGTGACAAAGTAGATAAAGTTAGAACGCGTTGAGTACTGGTTTAGTTTACCACATCCTGCTAATGCATATTTCATAGGGGCACTTTAAATGTAAATTTAAAGTGCTCTTTAAATTTACTTATTTGATTTATTTTTGCAGTTGTAAAACTTAAAGTAGTAATAAACAGAAATTGTCCTTTATAATCATTTATTAAATCATATATTTAATTTTAACTTTGGAGTACAATACCGCGCGCCGCGGAGGCTAAAGATATACTACTATGATTATGTAACAGGCATGTGACATAAAATATACAATCGACATTAAGTGATGTTCCTAATCGATAAATTTTCGCTTAAGAGTAGGAAAATACACACATAGGAAAATACACACGTAGGAAAATACACACTCAAAAATGCAACATTTTTAATAAGTTTAATTTAAAAATAAACCCTGATAGACATCCATCCTGTACTAGGTATCCAGAAAATTAAACACAAAGCTTCATTTCTATAAAATTACGCCCACTAACAAATTTTAGCAATATATCAAAATAACTTTAACTTTTTTCTATAGAAATATTCACTGAATACATTAGTACACGATCAACATGTACATTAATTTACGTATCTGTGTATTAGAAGGTCATTGACCATCTCTAAGAATTTATTAATTGATACTGTAGTCTTACGAATGAATTTTTATGATACAATTTGACCCGAAAAGATTGGACAAAGTCCCATATTCATTAGGATGGCACGAGTTATATAAATGGTACTGTTACAATCTGATAGGACTATGTACTATTAATTATGTTATATTAAATGATAAAAGAAGCTTTTCTTTTATCACGAATTTCGGAGAGTATTAAGAGCTGGTTTGTTTTATTAAATGTCTATCGTTTCATGTAATTAAATCTAGCCAAATCTTCTTTGTAAACCTTTAAATTATTAAGAAATAGTAATAATTTTAATTGCTTATTATTTAATAAGCAATTAAAATTATTACTATTTCTTTATTTCATATAATGTGGGACAATGGCAGAAGTAACAAGATTAGGCTTTTTCATAAACAAATTATAATTGTAAATCACGAGAAATAAAAGGCTTTTTAATTTTTTATTCATTTATGCACATTAGGCGAGAATAACCGTGGGATTCGAACTTGGAACCTCGGGATTGGTCTCCGAGTATTATTGAGCTACTAAGTATTTTTTTATTGCTGTAGGACAGCAGAAAGGCTAACAATCTACTTAGAATTTAATAGTTACCGTCGCCTATGGGTGTTTGCAACGACAGTGGCATCGGGAACATATTTATGTTAGCTGAATTTCTAGTAGTGGTTAGTTTCGTTGAAATTGAAATGAAGGAGTACTGTTAATTTAATACTTTTTTGAATATTCAAATTAATAGATATTTATTACAACAGTTTAGGTCCTACTTTTTCTGTTAAAAGAAGACAGGCTGGCGGAGAAAGAAGATAGGTGTTGGCAACGACAAGGGCACCGATAACAAGCTGCCGTCCGCGTATGAGAACTGGAACTTGGGTCACTTTACCCAGAACACAATACAAGGTTATTATGGGTTATTAACAAAGGGGGTGGTTGCCATACAGACGGGCTTGATGCCACCATGATGCATACCACCTAGCTAGCTAAGATATTGCCACCTCTTACGACAGGCTCCGGCCGCTGGGATATAGTATATTAACTCCATTGGACCTCACATATTTATTTGTGTGACTAAACTCGCATTTCATTTTAAAATGTACATTTTCATCTCTGTATATAATACATATTTCATCATAAAAGTTATGTATCGTTCCCATCAGATATCTCTGGTAATGTAGCTCCGTGGTACATAAATTTAATGTCAATTTAACGATCCTGAGCCAGTAACCAGATTGCAATCTACAGCCATAATGCATTCATTGTATTGGAACATAAACGTTATGGGAAATAAAAACGAAATACTGTCGATATTGTTTTTTTTCGGCCGTTGGTATCCGACAGTACAGATATGTCGTATTTGTGATCTAGATAGACGTAAACTGCTAATGAATTTATCCCTTTGCAAATTAACATCAATTTTAGCAATATTTATCCCAACTTTTTTTTCTTGTACCTTCATAACCAGAAAATGACCCGGCAGGAGAGGTAAACCCAAAAAGTGCTGGCTTGACATCATGCGCGTTAGGACTCGCTATCAAGGACGCCGAAGATCGTACGGAGTAGAGAGGAAAACGTCTGAAAGCGGACGGCAGACACAGAAGCGAAAAATTGGGTTGCAACCGGAATTTAACGCTTGAAAGGTGATGATGACCAAATGACATCGACGCTAGGCAAGAGCAAAGCAAAACTTTAGCAAAAAGTTTTGCTCCAAACCAAAGTTCAAGCTATACAAGATTGCTGAGAATGCTGAGATTAATTATTTGGATGTTGATATGTTTTAAAAGGTAACCATTTAATATTATTAAAAATCCTTGAGTATTAAATTACAAAATTTAAATTAAACGTACAGAGCTAAAATCATATTAATTTTATAATTCCACATTATTATTTGTATAATACTGGTTAAAACATTTTTATAATAGAAAGGCAATAAAAAGGCAATAAACAAGTCAAATTGTTTGAGAGTAATCGATTTTATAATCGGATGAATAACAACGACGAATAGACGCCACTGGAGCCACACTCGTAAACACGCATTTGCGTGTTTACCTTGTTTGAGAAAAATAAGAATTAAGAAAATATATATCTGAACCTGAGTCTACACACATTTCTACTTTATTCCATTTCTTCGGGAAATTTCAGTAAGGCCAAAATTTAACTGTAGTAAAAATATAATAAAAAAAATGTTTGTGTATATGTGTACTTATGTACGTAAGAAGTTTTATTTCTTTGTCGTATTTGTTTATAGCAAACGATTTCAGCCCATATGCCGCAACTCTGCTTATAAAATTAATAAAATAATAATTTATAATATAATAAAAATAAAATACATTCCGACAGCAAACCTCAAACCTATAAATTTAATTTTGTCTATGGTTTTACTTTTTTTAATGTTACACAATCTATGAATTAGGAGTAATACTTGGTTATCAGTGAATACACGTTTACAAATCTAACCATTCGCTTTTATTTTGGCATATTTGGCACACATCTCTAAGAGTGCTCTATTTTAAAATATTTGAATCAATTTTACATACTATATACAGAAGACTCGTTAATTCAAACCTGCGATAATTCGAACCTCTCTATAATTCAAAGTTATCATGAGTTCCCCCGAAAATCTCTTTATATTTCGAACTAAATCAATACATTTTTATGCACTTGGTAATTCGAACGAAAAAAATCATCGTTAGGTAACAAAACGACGTGATAATTCGACCTCATCGGCGTCAAACACTCGATAATTCGTAAAGGATCAGAGCCTCTTACAAACAAGCCCGAGTCTGCCCGAGTAATCTATCGAGTTGAGTATGTGTGCCCACTACTGACAAGTTCAAACTTGTATCATCGTACACGAGTTTTTGTTTTTATTGATTAATTCGACACACTTCCGCACGAATTAGTTTGTTTAGTTAAGATTCAGTTACTTTTACTCTTAAATAGACAACTTTTGTCATTTGTTGTTATTGTTAAAGAATAGTGGTTAGTTAATAAATAATACATTATTGATTATCAACACTCAATAATTCAAAGTTTTATTTCTTTTCTCTCAAAAATTTCGGACCATTTGATATTTCGAACACTCGATAATTCGTAATATTTTAAAAGTCCCTCGAGTTTCGAATTAACGAGAGTCGTTACATACATTGGCGATGAAATATAAAAAAAATTACTACATACCAGTTATAAAAGTGTGATGATTTGGTAGTCATACTTTTATAAATGTTAAGGCAAAAAAACATGCCGCCAAGACTCAATTTTAAACAAAATATGACTAGTATACTCGTAGCAATCTTATGTCAGTTGTAGGTAGCAATGATTAAATTTTACGTCACATCGGTAGACTCTGTTATTAAACGAATAATTGATATGAAATCCTTTTTAATTTTGAAGTTAGGAGTGGGTTTGTCCCAACTATTCTATTTTCTTTTTTACTGTGTGAAAAAAAGTATTAGTATCAATGCCAATCACGCTCATTTCTCTCGCTTGTGACAATTCAACAATGGACGGGCTCCTAAATACCTTAGACCCTTGCAACTGATCACTCAAACTGATCTTTCATTAAAAAATAACAATCAAAATAAAAACCTATAAACAGCTTTAAAGTATATACAAGGTTTTGAATCTTTTAATTAATACATTATCGTACGACAAAGGGACGTAATTTAGTTAAAAATATTCCTTTCATGCTAAAGCTGATATTGGGTACTATCGAAGTTTAAACGAGGAATGAAAGAGTAATCAATATCACAAGAATGGATTACATGGTCTTTGTAAAAGCGAACAAAAGATAGTTGTAAACAATGGGTCTTTTAATATAGATTTATACATTTACAAATGTATGGTGAGGTGAATTAGATAAAGAAATGTGGGGTGATACAGTAAAAAGGTATAGTTAGTAGTTAGTACATATAATTAAACGAACTGACATTCATGGCGCGCATTCTTCAATTCATATTTGTGAATACTTTATTTTCGAATCAAGTTGGCTATGACATATTTGGAATAATATGGAAGGAGATTTTATGCACAAATGAAAATATTTTTCAATACATCCATAGATCCAAAAGGAATATATTAATTTCATGACACAAATTTAAAATAAGAAGTGTTTTTGACATGACCAGAATGAAAAAGCGTATATGAAAGAATATGTCGTACTTTTATATTTTATGGACATCTTATACTGATTTAAATGACGGAAACAATGAAAAATGTAAAATAGGTACTATTTTACATTACATTTTAACAAAAAGAACCTAAAACCTGTGTTTGTGTTTGTGTGTGTTTGTTTACAAAAGAAATGTATGTGTAGTGTATCGGTTGTCTGGTGCCCGCGGTAAGGGTGCCGTGCTGCTGCTGACGTTGGGACTAGATGAGGTTATGTGAGGTGTTCAGGTATACGGTATATTTACTGTAGATGGGCATATGTTGTCTATGAATAACAAATTGTATGTTTTTGTAGTTATATAATATGTATTGTTCATTTGTTGTGAACTGCAGCAATAAAATATTCCATTTCTTAATGAGTCACGTCATTCTTGAAGGCCTCTGCGGAAGACCAGCGTTGGTTTCTTATAACCAACTATGCTGAGCAGAAGCTTTTCGGGCACTTATATCTGTAATGAGATTTTGTTTAACATGTTATTATTTTGTGCTCTAAATAAACATTTTTTTTCTTTCTTTCTTTCTTTCTAAAAAAGAAGACCCTATTGATAGTAACGGCCGCGAGCACCGCTCGGCTAATACTCGTACAGAGGAACAAGTTGATAGTGGGATGTGTTTAGAAAATATTTTACAACGAAACCACAACTCAATCTAAGGATAAAATATAGTCCTGCATTTGAAGTGGTTTTATTGTTTGCGATGTTTTTAACACGAATAAATATCTATATGCCAACCTGTTTTGATAAAATAATGGCCAAATAAGAATAGATGTGCCCTACCTCTTTTGTAGCTAATCGTAAAAGGTGACCATTTAGTTATGGATACGAGGTTCGAGTTGGGAAACGCATATGGCAATAGGCCATCTATAAAAAATATATTTATAGTGTGTAATTTTTATAGCTCTTTCCACAAGAAAATGAAAATCTGAGAGCACCGCCGCAAAAAGACAAAAAGTTCAGCTCTGATTATTGTGGAAATGAAAGTTTCAGACACTACTGCGATGACTGTTACTTTTTGTTACTTTATTTGATTTGATTTTCCAGTAAATAATAATTTTGAATACCATTTGTAATGGCTCTTGCATGTCGGAACACGGTTCGGGTTCCGAACCCGTCCGTGTGTTGATCTTTATGTATAATACGAGTATGTATTTATTTACAAAAAAAGTGATAGTCATAGTACTAATTTTAGGACTAGATGTCGTTGTCAGAATTATCACAGTATTATACACCGTCATCTTGAATGCGCAGTTGTCATTTTTGGGTCTGTTTGGCGGGGGGAGCGGGGTGCAACGGGTAAGATGGCCAGCGCCGGCGCCGTTTTGGGTTATCAGTCACTTGCCGCTCCCGTGTACCGCGTACAGTCCGCACGCCTTCGTCGTAATAATATGATTTGTAATAATTATTATGAGCGCGAGTGTACACATGCGCAAATCTCCCCACTACGTCCGCCGAGCGCTCAAAACTCGTGACGGTATGTATACATTTATCAAAGACTCCACAATGGGTATAGTAACATACAGTCTTAATTTGATCTGTAGCTCAATGTAATGCAATCTTTATAGAAATGAATAAAACATCTGTTTATCACACACAACGAAATAAGATTCATAAATATGACACAGATTTGAAAAAAATATGAAATATCTGGCTGCTACTTATTATTTAGTATATTCATGAAAACGAACTGTATTTTTAATTTTATCACATAACTCCTTTTCAATTTGACTTTTTAGTGCAATTCTTTTTCTTTGGCCTCGCCTTTTCCCGTTACGCGGGGTCGGCTTTCCTGATGCTGAGGCACCATTTATTCCGCTGGTATGCGTCGTCATCTGATAGCCCCAACTGCTTCATGTCCTTACGGACATTTGTTATCCACGTAGTTGGGGGCCTTCCCCTCCCTCCCCTCTTTGTAGCCATGGAAAGGTACTTCTTCACGACATGGTCATCTGGTCTTCGCTATATATGACCGTACCATCTCAGCCTAGACTCCGCGATTTTTTCTCCAAAAGTACCTCTTACGTGTTCATTGCGCAATTGATTTTTTTTATTTAAATGTCAAGAGCGAAGTTAGATACATTAAATAAAAAGAAAAAATATAAGTGTTCGCTGTATCACGTGACGAAAAATGTCACAAAAAATGTCTGAAAACACCACTGCGTGGGGGAAGAGTTGAATTAAATTATACGGGTATCTTGTTTGCGTTAGACCCTAGAAAGTTACAAACACAGTATCGACAACGAATGAAGTATCATAATAAGATAAAGTTGGAAGCTGAGTTTATATAAATTTAAATAGAAAATTCAGTGTTATATAAATTTCTATGTACATATTTAGTTGTTTGTTTAGGATTTAGTTATTATATTGATTTATATTACAGATATATTAATAGAAGAAGAATATATATCGTCTCAATAGTGCAGCTACTTTTAATAATTATAAAAAATGATAAAGAATAATAAAATGATAAATTAATTTATTACAGCCCATCATATCAGTGGGGCGGATCCACCTCCTAGAAGGAGTAGATAGTACACTTGCTTGTCCAAGTTGGATGGGCGATTTACTCATACCGGTAATTTCGGTATACAAGTTTCCTCACGATGGTTTCCTTCACCGTATGTGGCGATTATCTATACTCATCATCATCATCTCAGCGATGAATCCCGGTTGCAGCCCAAACTCTCGCTTCGGCGCCCGGGGTCCGCTTTCCGACTTTTTCTTCTCCACTTCGCACGGTCTTCAGCATCCCTGGTAGTGAGACCATTGGCACGCATATCACCCTTTACGACGTCAAGCCAGCACTTTTTGGGTCTACCCCTCCTGCCGGGGCCCGGCGGAAGCGGCATGGCCAGACATTTGTTTCCCACGTAAGCATCCGGTTGCCGTAAAACGTGGCCGTACCATCGGAGCCGACACTCCTGCAATTTATCCGCAATGTCACGGACATGAAGGCTGCCGCGAATGCGGGAGTTCCTAACGCGGTCCTTCCGCGTCACTCCACACATCCACCGCAGCATATTCATCTCCGTGACACGCAGTTCTTGCTTGTGTCGCTCTAACACCGGCCACGCTTCACAACCGTATAAAAGGACAGGTCTAATGATGGTCTTATAAACCTGTCCCTTCAACTTTACCGGCATCTTGGGGTCACAAATGACACCAGTTACCTCACGCCATTTGGCCCACGCGGCAGCAATGCGTGCCTTGACGTCGCAATCGATGTCACCGGATGCATGAAACACAGATCCCAGGTATTTCACAAGGTCCGTGCGCTCGACTGTGTTGCCGTCTATGCGTACGGGTGTGGGATCTGTGGAGTTACAGGCCAAGTACTCGGTCTTCGCCACATTGAGCTTCAGACCACCGTTCTCAAGCGACTCTTTCCACGCCTTCACACGTCGCACCAGCCTACCCCTGTCCGAATCTGCCAGCGCGATATCATCAGCATACATGAGCAACCACGGGGGCTGCTCATGTGAGTTTCTGATGCTGTCTGACAATACGTCTAATACCACGCTAAACAGAAACGGACTAAGGACGGATCCTTGGTGCACCCCGACGGTGATGGGGAAAGGTTTGGTGTCGCCAACAGCGGTTCGAACTACGGAATCGGAGTCACGGTACATGTCTCGAATGATGTCAACATAGGCCTCTGGAATCCCTTTGGACCGCAATGCCCACCAGATTATCGCGCGAGGAATACAGTCGAAGGCCTTCTGCAAGTCGAGAAACAGGCAATGCAGAGGCGTATTCTTCGCCCTGTATTTCTCCGCGACAGTCCTTAGGGCAAAAACAGGGTCCATTGTCCCGTGACCAGGGCGAAACCCATATTGACAATCCGAGACAGTGCACTCCTGTCGAATCCGAGAGTCGATAACCCTTTCGAAGAGCTTCATGGTGTGGGACATGACCTTAACTCCTCGGTAACTACCGCACTCCTGCACCGACCCCTTGCCTTTGAAGACTGGAGTAATGATACTCAGTCTCCATTGGCTCGGGATCGTACCGGTGAGGAGTGTCCGGTTGAAAAGGTCTGTTAAGATGCCCACACCACGAGAGCCCATCGCCTTCCAGGCTTCGATGGGGACTCCATCGGATCCAACAGCTTTCCGATTCTTCATGCGGCGAAGACAATTCTGGACTTCTGCAGGCGTTATCAGTGGCACTAGTCCTTGATTCGGAGGAAGATCAGGCGGCTGCACCTCTTTGTGCTGCGTGTTCAGCAGCTCGTGGAAATACGAGCGCCATCTCTCCTTCACCGCGAGGTCCTCGCATAGCAGGTTGCCCACAGGGTCTTTTACACAGCGGCACTTGGAAATGTCCTGTGCCGCTTTGACCCTGGAGCGCGCCAACTTATAGATGAGCTTCTGCCCCTCAGACGATTCCAACTTATCGTAAAGTGGTTGTAAGTGGTCTCGCCTGGCTCTGGCAACAGCTCTCTTAGTGGCGCGCTTTGCTACCCGGTATGCGTCGCGATCTTCAGGAGATCTGGACGCTTGCCACTTCTTAAAGAGGGCTTTCTTCGCTCTAGTCTCCCTCTGGACTGTGTCGTTCCACCACCATGTCTCCTTGTCACACTTGCGACCACCCTTAGACATCCCAAGCACCTCCTTCGCCGACCCAAGGATAGCCGCCTGAATCTTGTCCCAGTAAGCCTGAACTGGTTCGCCCATACCACCGGTGCACTTGTCACCGACAGCTAAGGCGAACTCCTGGGACGTGACTTCATCAAGCAGCCACCACCTGATTCGGCGCTGAACGCGCTCGGTATACGTGTCTTTAGGCTTAGCGCAGAGGTCCATGACAAGCAGACGATGTTGTGCAGTGAGACTCTCACCGGGTATGACCTTGCAGTTGGCTACTTTGCTGATGTGGTGTCTCCTAGTGAGTAGGAAGTCGATTTGGGTAGCATTCCTCCCGCTCCTGTAGGTGATGAGATGCTCGGGTCTCTTTTTGAAATACGTGTTCACGATGGCAAGGTCGGCCGCCGCACACGCATTGAGGATGTCCTCCCCTTCTGCGTTGCGGCTGCCGTACCCAAATCCACCGTGAACACGCTCGAATTCCCCACATTCATCACCCACATGACCGTTCAGATCACCCCCCAAAACGATCCCCTGTGATAATGGGATTCCACGGAGCACTTCTCCGAGTAGATTCCAAAACGCTATTTTATCGGCGTCGTCACAACCGGCCTGTGGCGCATAGGCACTTATCAAGTGGGTAACTATCCCATCGATAAGCACCCTAACGACCATAAGTCGGTCGCTATGACGTTTCACTTCCAAAATGTCATTCTGGAACTCCTCCGAGAGCACTATGGCAACCCCATTCTCCCCACCAGGTGCACCTGTGTAGATCAGCTTGTAGCCATTCCCAATGAACCGGGATCTGCTGGCCTTCCACCGAGTCTCCTGCAGGAACGCCACGGCCACCCTCCGCCTGGAGAGCACATCGGCCAACTCTCTCGCGCGTCCGGTTAACGTGCCTATGTTCCATGTTGCGAAGCGGATCTTTCGAGATGTTTGGGCTGCGTGAGATGGGGCTAGCGTCGTTAGCCGTGCCCGCCCATGACACGGTAGCCCTTGTCCACTTCTCACAAGAGCCGGGCGAAGCTCTTGCGCGCCGTTATGCGGCGGCGCCCTAGCCCTTAGCCGATCTCGTAATCTTGTTCTCACCATGTTGATTTGGCAACTTTGGCTTTTACGGGGGCGACTGCCGTCTGACCCCCCAACCCCAAAAGGAAAGCCGTCGTCAGAGCCTCGTCCGTTATTCAGCAGGGTGCGCCGACTTGCAGGTGAGGTTGACTTGGGCCCTGAAGATGTTGGTAGGGCCCCTTACACCCCTTTTGGCGATTATCTATACTCTATACAAATAAATAAAATTGGAAGGTCTGTTTGTAATATTAAAATAACTGTTTTTTACTAAGTGAATTCGGACGCATACACGGTACATATACCGAAACAACATTTTTTAAAATTTTTGTCTTTCTGTCTGTCTATCGGTCTGTCTGTCTGTCTGTTTGTTCCGGCTAATCTCTGAAATGGCTGCACCGATTTTGACGGGAGTTTCACTGGCAGATAACTGATGTACCAAGAAGTAACTTAGGCTATTTTTATTTTAGAAAAAAAAAATAGTTTTTGTTAAAAATGAAAAGTTTCGGAAATTTTATAATCCAATTTAAGTTGACCTCAGATTTATATCATCAATCATATGAAATAGGGTTCAGCTTCGCTGGGCTTTGTAGGTTGAATTTCATCTGTGCCCAGAACTTAAAGGTTATTGTGATATCACTTAGCTACCACGTGCCTTAATAAATGGATTTTTTATTATTAATTTTTGAAGTTAAGAAGTCACCAACCAAATCACTTCAAATCCTGTCTGGCCAGTGACCATGTTGCAAAATATGGGTGACTGCCGTGGACTCGTAAATTGCAACTTGCTGAACAATGTATGAGACTGATGGGAGTTATACATATTTTAGAATCCATGGTGAAATAAATAAATCTTGTAATAAATTTTATTAGTTAAAAAGGTTTCCAATACACGCCGCCGAATGGGAACGAGCAGTAGGGTAGTGTGAGACTATCCGTACAATGCGCCCGCGCACCCCCGTCTTTTGAACTTAAAAAACTACTCCGGTCTTTCTTCGTTTGCCTTTGGCATTGGGGCCAAAGGAGCCCCACTTTTATTTGGTCTTTCCATGTCATCCTACGGTCCAGCGTTGGCAGCGTTGACATTGAACTGTAGTTTCTGATTTTCGAGGATCCTCTATTTTTACGTTCTGGGTAAATATATGTGTGATTTCTATAACTGCAAGGTTATTAATACTGGGCTCAATGTTCACAAACAAGATCAATGTAGCTTTTTTTTCTGATCTGTATCGTGCGTTGATGATTTCGCCTTTAATTTTGTTATTAATTACTTCAATGGCTTCTGATATCTCTTCATGAGGAGTGATATAATGGAGGTATTTTATGACAATGCAATAACATTTGCTGTCCTTAAGCGTGAATGACCTATGAGACCATTTGCTCTTATAACCGCTATGATCTTCTTGTATTCCTCAGCAGTGTTAACTAGGTTGTAAAGTAAGTGTTTATTAATTAATTTGATTTTGAAATCTTCTTTTCTGCTGACGGTTTGAAGTACCTTAGATAGTTCAGTAACATCTTCTATGCCATTAAGGACTATAGGCGAAGGTTTGCTGGGTTTAGGGTGGTTAATACTATTTGGTTCATCTGTTGGGTCTAAACGCAATGTGCTGAAGCGGTTTTTCGTACTGATAGTCTGACGCTCTGGGGGAGAGCTTTATTTTCTTACTGCTTCTGCTATACGATGATGGCACTCTTTGCCATGGTGGAGAAGTTGAGAGTTTTTTTAGGAATTTGACTTAATTTTTGTTCCCACAAGTAGGGTCATTGTTGGTCACTCACATGGTGATGATCATTCTTGTAAGAAGGCACTATTCAACCATTTGGCCAGATCCATCGAGATTGGAGCTAGAGACTGAATTCCCTCAGCCATTCATCCTTTCGGTGCGGTAACCCCAATCCTAAGGGCCCACACATTTTTATAGAGGTTGTCTTCCTCTTAGTCGGGGCAATTAAGCTAAGGCTACCGTTCTCACGAGATATGACTGCAAGTTTACGGTTTATAGAAGTTATTTCGTACTTCCACGGTAGCTAGCCGCTAAGCTAGTCTGGTTAGTTAGTTGACCGCCGATTACGACTCGGAGTTTGTTGTTCTTTATCACCACCCAGGGAACACGTATAGGGAGGGTTGTGGCTAGGTAACTCCTACGGACGTGAACAACTTTGTCCCCCATATTCATATTCAATAAAATAAATAATATTTCTGGTCAAAAAACAATGAAATGTCAAATCATTTAATCTCTAGCAGACTAAAGTAGCATAACAATGAAATAATTAGATAATTTTAAATATTCATTTATACTCGAATAATTTGAGAAGACCTTTAAACGATATAAAATGGTCATAACCGCTAACCTTTAACCTGGCCGCATAATACCCTCGTATTTAATAAGGGAAAAGCAATTCAGGCAAATTTTATAGCCCTCGTGAAAATTATACGGAATATTATTTTGTAAATGTTTATACAATTAATGTCTATTTCAAAATTTTTCTTCGTACATTATAACGGAATTTAATGAGAGCGGCTTATTGAATTAATTATGAAATATAAAGAGCTTATTTCGCTAACAGCCGCGTGTTTTGTCGGTAAAGTACTTATTACCCAAAAAATGTTAAAAAACAATTAAATACGGTTATGTTTTTTTTCAACATTCGCGTTTAAATTTCGATCATAATTTAGTTAAGTAAGCTTTCACATTATTAACACGTTGAACGCCAGACTAATGACAATGTTTACATCAACGGACCACAGTGGACACTTTGTGACCATCAATTCGTCGGGTCCACGGGCCTGCATCGAACACCGTGTATCTGTATCCCCTCGATCACTAAAGAAGCCTCAAGGCGACTGACGGACATCGTTTCAACTCTTTTTACTAAAGCAAGTGTATTGCGCGGCTCACAGTACAGCCTGGCCATGTAGCACAAAAAAATCGAAAGAACTTAGAATCTGTTATAGCCTTTTCAACAAATTATTTTCAAAGATGTCTGCCACTTGATATTTCAGAAAATAATAAGTACATCGTTATTTCCGTGAGTCACCTTTTATTCTGAGTTATTTCCTGAAAATATTAGCAAAATAAAACCCTAATGATTTTTGGATGATTCTTTAAATGCTGATGAGATCCCGGGAAAATTTATGAAATTGGACACATGATGTCTATCATGACGTTCAACGTGTTAAGGTAATATTGTTATATACTCTATCATAACAGATTTCGCCAGGCTACACAATTAATAATTCTGTTTTTCAAATAAATTATAGAATTAATTTTTTTTGCTGGGGAATAGACTGAACGCCCATTTAATAGCAGTTACCGTCGCCTATGGATGTTTGCGACGCTGGAACCACCACAAACACGCTGCTGTCCTATAGGAGTACAGGAACCTTGGTCACTAAGATAGGGACACAACTCAAGGTTATTATGGCGGCTTCTTTTAGACCAAGACTGGTTGTCATCGAGACGGGCTTCTAGCCCTACCACGTAGCTAGGGTTGTTTTGTCACCTTTTACGACAGGCCATCCCCAGTCGCAGAGGTTAGTATTCTTCTTATTCCGCCCCCTGTACAGAGAGGAATTAAGACTAAAATAAAAAATACATGTATATATAATGTTTATTAATTAATCAAATTGTCGTCTTTTGAAAATGAGATATAGTTTTAACAGGATATTTTAATTAATGACTCAAAACTTCTATATAAACCATATTATTGTAAAAAAAAACATTTATTGTTTGCTAAATAATGAAAAGAAATCGAATTGAGAATGCTTGAAAATTACGACGTGCAATTGACCAATAACAGAATTTAGCCATTATTAAAAAAGTATTTGAGTCAGTCGCAAAACCGATGGACGTTGGAACAATCAACACCAGGACGGCGTCTCAGCAAACATAGTATCGGTACACTCTCGGTGACACTCTTGATCGAACCGATGAGCTGTGTCTCCAGCTCGATAAACCACTGAGCTACAAAAGATTGTGGCCGGTACTAGAGTAGAGCAACGTGGACAACGGTTGGCTAACGACTAAGTAGCAGGCAGTATTAAAAGGTTTTTAAGTTTTAGGTATTTGCCGTAGAGAACTCTAATTTCACGGTAATTCCAAGATATGAAAACCCCCGAGCTAAATATTTCCCACGGGAGACATTTATGTTTTCCCCTCTGTTTACTCTGGCCTTTAAAAAAAAATATAAACGTAATCTTATTTATGAGGAAAATAATGTAAATTTCATTTCAGTAATAAATGTGGTTCCGAAGTTTATTGGTACAACAAATAAAGATCAGATTTCATAACTACAAAAGACATTAAAATTTTGATTTACAATCTCATTAAGTCCTAAAAATTATTTTCACGGTGTCAGCTGTTAGAAACAATGATTTGCAACAAATTCGCAACGTGTACGTGTTGACTGTAACGTGTGTGTACAAATTACGAAGATCAATATCAATTGCCAAGAAACCAAAGCACTCCTTCAAATACTTTAGTTATAGATGGCGCTGTTTGATTATTCATAATCCAGTTACCGTCGCCTATGGATGTTTACGACGCTAAGGTCACTGCGAACACGTTACTGTCCCATATAGGTACAGAAACCTGGATCATTAATGCCGGAACACAACATAAAATTATTATGGCGGCATACTTAAGGCCGGTGGTTGCCATCCAGACGGACTTACTACCACGTAGCTGGGTAAATTGTTTTGTCGCCTTTTACGACAGGCTGGCCCCGGCCGCAGGGGTTAGTATTCTTACTCCCCCTCTGCATGGAGGAAACTTTACTAAAGAAATAAGCATTATTATAAATCTTCAGTGGTCATTTTACTTAAATAAGCTATGAAATTCTCTTGAGGCATTCAAAGCTAATTCCAATGTGATCTATTATTAAATAAAACCACATTATTCGTGTAAAATGATTCAAATCAAAGTTTCTTTGACGAGGAATTTCGCTAAATGTCACACTATAGTGGGTTGACATTTGTTTCTGTTGAAAATACGGTTTTCCCAAGGGTAGATTTGCGGATTTAGAAGGTTCTCGGTGTTTGTAAACTCTGGCGTTTGGTTAGGTGATAGGGATGGGACATGCAAAAATAATTAAAACACTTTTTATATTAAAATTTATTAAACAAATATGGATTTCCTAAATATGGATAATAATAATAATAATAAATAATTTATTTCGGACAAAGTCCATAGTTTGTTAATGGATTGGTAACAATTTTTCACTTACAATTATATGTGGATGTGTGGAGTGACGCGGAAGGACCGCGTTAGGAACTCCCGCATTCGCGGCAGTCTTCATGTCCGTGACATTGCGGACAAATTACAAGAGTGTCGGCTCCGTTGGTACGGCCACGTTTTACGGCAACCGGATGCTTACGTAGGTAACAAATGTCTGGCCATGCCGCCTCCGCCGGGCCCCGGCAGGAGGGGTAGACCCAAAAAGTGCTGGCTTGACGTCGTAAAGGGTGATATGCGTGCCAATGGGCTCACTACCAGGGATGCTGAAGACCGTGCGAAGTGGAGAAGAAAAAGTCGGAAAGCGGACCCCGGGCGCCGAAGCGAGAGTTTGGGCTGCAACCGGGATAGAACGCAAAGATGATGATGATGATGATGAATTATATTAGTATGTATAGTATAATGTATTTATTTTATTTATTTATTTTATAAAGATTATTCGCATTACTTCATAAATATAACTAAACGTTTTTAGATATTAAAGACTATTACCCTTCATTCAATAAAGTAAAAAGGTACAACTCAATACCAATAATAGAAATCTTATCAACCTAGATTTTTCTTTTATTGTTGAGGCGCAGCAGACAGACTGGCGGCTCACTTATTAGTAAGGTAACTCCTCGCCTAGGGGTACAGGACAACATAAGATTATTATGGCAGCATACTTATAGACGCAGTATCACGTAGCTAGGGGTTGTTTTGTCGCCTTTTACGACAAGCCGACCCCGGCCGCAGGGGTGTTAGTATTATCCCGTCACATTCTCCGCCCCTGCACGGATAAAACGGCTAAGCTGGTTTCTCCAGCTATTACTATTATTACAATTTTTACTATTAAATACTTTCGTATTTAATAGTAAAAATTGAGCATTCTTTTTCACTTTTTTTTAAATTAAAATACATACATACATATAATCACGCCTCTTTCCCGTAGGGATAGGCAGAGACCACTTCTTTCCACTTACTACGATCCTTACATACTTGTTTCGCTTCGTCCACTTTCATTATTCCCTTCATACATGCCCTTCGGTTTAGGGTACTCTTGACCTGGCCTTTTTTCAAGACGTCCGTGATCTGGTCTCGAAACGTCCGCCTTGGTCTGCCCCTTCCAACAATTCCATTCACACTCGCCTTATACACTTTTTTCGTCAATCGTTCTTCATTCATTCTCTCGACATGGCCAAACCATCTCAGCATACCTTTCTCAATTTTTGTCACTACATCTTCTTTCAGACCACAAAGTTTCCTTATCTCACTATTTCTTATCCTGTCACTCAGTTTAACTCCTATCATACTTCTTAACGCTCTCATCTAAACTGCATTTATTCTGCTTTCATGTTTCTTCTGCCATACTCAACTTTCACTTCCCTACATGAGTGTCGGATCCAACACCCCCTCATGCACAGCCAGACGAGCCTTGTTAGACACCTTCTGACTGTTCATAAAGGAGTAAAAAGCTCCATTCACCATGTTTCCTGCATTCACTCTTCCTTCAATATCACTCTCACACTTTCCATCTCTTGTAAACTTTGAACCCAGATACACAAACTCATTCACCTGTTCAATTTGTTCATCTCCAATCACGATATTGCAGTCTATCACTGCTTCATCTCTTTCAAACGCCATCATTTTCGTCATCTTTACATTCATCTTTATTCCCTTTCTAACAAAAGCCCCACTCATAGCAGTCACCATCTCCTGCAACTTCTCGGCTAAAGACGCAAGTAATACTTGATCGTCAGCATAGAGAAAACATTTGACGAGTAACTCATTCATTCTCAACCCACTTTCATTCTCTTTTAAATCGGTCAAGCAATTATTCACCTTCTTGTTTATAGGCAAACACTTTTCGGGCTATGCACCGCAAGGAAAAGACCTGATCCGTACATCCCAGTCCCTTCCTAAATCCCGCTTGTGCATTCCATACTTTTTCGTCTGTTTCATTCACAACCCTTTCAATCAACACTTTCGCATACAATTTACCGACGACGCTGAGAAGGCTTATACCGTGGTAAATTATGCAGTCCTGCCGTGACCCTTTTCCCTTATATAATGGCACGATTACGGCTTTGCACCAGTCTCGCGGTACTTGCCCATATCGCCAGCACAAATTGAAAAGGCGGTACAGCTGGCTAGCCTCTATGCCCTGTCCAGCCCTCAGCGTCTCGACGGTAATCCTGTCATACCCTGCAGCCTTACCTAATCTCATACTTTTCAACGCTTTCACTATTTCATCCATGCTTATCTCAATTAAAATGATCGTATTATATGACAGCTCCTGTAGCGTAACGGATAACGTACTTCGATACGCTTGCGGAGGTCACGGGTTCGATTCCCGTCTCGCGTCTGGGTGTTTATATATTATAATATGTATTTATTTACAAAACAAAAGTATACTCTTATATGTAATATATTAGTAGTCTACCTATAACACAGGTGCTATGCTACCTAGCTTGGAACTAGGTGGCGATGTTTGATTTGTCCCAGTATATTATTTATTAACTTCTATGATTACATTTAAAGTTTTCATTATGATATTTTAGCAGTTCGTCGCGTACGTCACAGTCGTACACGTACTCATCCGAGCATCGGAATCTGTAACGTCCCTTTCAGTTTCTGTTAGTGCGCAAAATATAATCCCAAAGGGAGCAACTGTTAAGGAAGATCACTGGCTGTTTGCCGAGTGAGCACTCATCGTAGAGCGATTTGTCGGAGCCATTCTCGCTTTGAAAGCATGTCTGTTAAAGTGCCTTGTATCATTTAAATATGAATTAGGCTGTGGCTTATAAACGTTTTAGTATGCTACCATCGTGTAATATAGAATAGACTTGTCATAAGAAATGTTTACGCTGTCTTAAATGTAAGTGATGGATCATTTGAATTATGAAATGAAAATAAATTTAATTAAATTCTTATACTGATTATTCCCGCACAAGAAATGAAGATTTCTCAAACGAGCGTGTTACCGTCTACCCCGCTTCCAAGACAGAAAAAGAAGGAGAAAAATATTTAGGTACTCTTTCTTTTATTAGGGACCATGGATCCTGTTTTTGCCCTAAGGACTGTCGCGGAGAAATACAGGATGAAGAATACGCCTCTGCATTGCCTGTTTCTCGACTTGCAGAAGGCCTTTGACTGTGTTCCTCGTGCGGTAATCTGGTGAACATTGCGATCCAAAAGGGCCTATATTGACATCATCCAAGACGTGTAACGTGATTCCGGTTCCGTAGTTCGGACCATTGTTGGCGGCACAAAACCTTTCCCCATCACCTTCGGGGTGCACCAAGGATCCGTCCTTAGTCCGTTTCTGTTTAGCGTGGTACTAGACGTATTGTCTTATGACTTTCCTTAGTTAGCTATCTTCTCAACATTCATATGTTTTTCGCCATATTATATTCACGCAATACGTTTATCCTTTATTTGGTCTACCCTTTTTGTATCAACTTTCATTTTGTTGTCTCGTAGCATTGTGACTCGCGTCTTCTCTTCGCATATAACACACTAGCTTGATAGCTTCTAGTTTGTCTATCACTGGTGTTATTGTGAAATTTCCCATGATATACTGATTTCTAATGTATCCATTTTTCTTAACTTTAAATACATACCTGCAGCTTGTAATTCTGCCTTTTATCTATCATTATAGAAGGGCATCCACATATTTTACATTATTTTTTTGCCGTAGGACCGCAGACAGGCTGACGGCCTGCTTAGAGTTTAGCAGTTACCGCCGCCTATGGATGTTCGCAACGCCAGTGGCATTGCAAAAACGCTGCTTTCCCATATGGGTACAGGAACTTGGGTCACTAATGCCGGAACACAACACAAGGTTATTATGGCGACATACTTAAGACCAAAGGTGGTCGCCATCCAGACGGGCTTGGGGCCCAGCACGTAGCTAGGATTGTATTATTTTTCCGACCCTGCACGGATAATACATACATGTACTCATCCGATGGTATGAGTAATAATTAACCTCGAGTATCCAAGGTGATATTTACAGAGATCTAAAACTAAGTAGGTCATATCACTGACATATTTGCAAAATTAGTTCATCTGACCTATAAAATTATAGTTATCTTTAAAAAAACATTAAGAAAATATTTTAGTTTAATGATACTAATGTTCTTGCTAATAACTATTTAAGCAGTCGTGTTTCAGTAAGTATAAATAGTATCACTATTAAAAGGATTTTAAAATTTTATTGAAATATTTTCTTTGTAAACAAATAAATATATACATACATATAATCACGCCTCTGTCCCGTGTTCTTGTTGTTCTTTCCACTTGCTACGATCCTTACATACTTGTTTCGCTTCGTCCACTTTCATTATCCCCTTCATACATGCCCTTCGGTTTAGGGTACTCTTGACCTGGCCTTTTTTCAAGACATTCCTGATCTGGTCTAAAAACATCCGCCTTTTTTTGTCGCGGGGAAAAACCTCTCTTGACGGGATCCCCCGGCCCGGGGTGACCGAGGGATATGTGGGACTCCGGAAAAGATGTTCAGCCATCCGACTACCCACTAACAAACCCCGCTGTTCTCCTATCGCCTACGCCCGGGCCTACGGATATGCGGCCTGCTGGTCTCATGGCCCGGGCCGGCGCCGGCCCGCCCTTTGTCTCAAGGCGGGCCTCTTCTAAAGTGTTGACGCCAGGGGCTTAGCTTTATTTCTAAACAAATAAAGCTAAGCTTAATCGTAATATTTACATTAAACACTTATTCCTTTGATGTAGTAACTAATATTTTAAAGTTTTTTACCTTACCATGTTTTATGCGCCGGATGTTGAGCATGCACCGGTCTTCTCTTTTCTGCTCCCACATTCCGCTTCCGCAACCCGCTCCCGCTCTCGCACTCTGCTTCTACGTCCCGCTTACCATATATCCATCCCTTACCAACACACCTACTATGAAGGGACGGAAACCATGTCGCTAGCGAGGAGCGCAGTCCGGCTCTCGCGGCGATCGTTCCTCTCTCGGCCAAAGTCCACTTCGAACCGTGCGTAGAGGCAACCGCTGCCTCCAGTTTTGACCAAACCCAAAAAGGGGATCAAGATCCCGTAATGCCTGCTTCCGATACGAACCAGCGTACGGGGTCCCAGTGGTGTGAGTAATACTTTAATTTACGAATTAGAAGACATTTCTTTGTAAATATTTATATCAAATGTTTACAATACAAACATTTAACACTTCATTTTTTTATTGTAAGAAACAAAAGATACGCTGACGGTCCACTTATTAGTAAGTAGTTACCAACGCCTGTGGATGTTTGCAACGCAAGGGGCACCGCGATCACGCTGCTGTTCGCATACGCAACACAAGGTTATTATGGCGGCTATCTAAATACCAGTGGTGGCTGCCACCTAGACTAGCTAGGGATCCCTATCACCTAGCTAGGGTTGTTTTGTAGCCTTTTACGACATGCCGCCCTCAGCCTCAGGTGTCAGTATTCTTCCTCCGCCCCTACACGGAGAGTAAAAGTGTATTTTTATCAACAAATAACAATGATGTTTCGATAAGGCAGATGACGTGCTAAGTGCAATATTATGCATGCTTGGATCAGAGCTTATACTGATACCGGCCAATATTGATGGGGCAATAAAGGCATTAACAATTTGATTACGCGAGCACTTGATATCATCTAACAAATTAGCATGACTAAAGTGGTTCATAAAAACTGTTGTAGTGCTTTTATGAAAAACGAGGAAAAGAGGTAATAATTTCAGAGACCTATCTATGCGTCAATATTTTTCCTTGACAGTTGTTCATAAAGCCTTATTCTAATTATGGCGGCATACTTAAGATCAAAGCTAGGTCGCCTTTTACGATAGGCCTACTCCGGCCGCAGAGATCAGTATTCTTTCTCTGCCCCTGCACGGATAGACTGCTGTTCGGTATCGGGAGGCGAATCTTAGCACCACAAATGCACTACCACTTACCTCTTGTCTTCGTGCTGCTGGAGCTCTTCTATTAAGACTGTAGGAAGCACTGGCCCGAACTACTTTCGATTGCACTAGTTACTGTATGGAAATATTGAAAAGAACAACGGAGATCGATGCGACGCGTCCGCAGCGTATGTTTTTGAATGTATCGAATCGAGAGATGGCAGCGTCGTCGTAGAAGAGGGGTGGCAATACATTTGCTTAGAGACGATCAACTCGATACTAAGAAATATTTGCGGTAAATTGATTGCGCTAAGTACGCAACATAGTGCCGGCGTTAAAACCGGTTCTGGTTTTAAAGGAAAATAATAGGAAAATACTAGAAACTAAAATAATTAAAACAGAAAATAAAATATATTGAACAAAGATAGATATGTGGAGAAATGCTAACGAAATTTAACTTGTAATAATACTTTGTATAAGGAAGCAACTTTAACTGAATAATAATTGAAATAAAATGGATAATTTGAAAAAATTGTATTAAGAACGCTATTGTGCAATTGGTAAAGGGAAAACTTTAATCACTGGTCTTTTGAAGAAAGACTGGCCCACACGGAGAGTAACGACGCGAGTAATATTATCGAAACCTGGGTGCAGTTTATGTACGATTGCAAGATGCCACTGCAAGGGAGGAAGTGTGTCGTTTTTCATGACAGCTACAGAATCCACAGTGAGGGGTGCCGGCGATTGACAGAATTTATTTTTGTGAAACCGTTTAGAACGAGATTGCAGAGTGGACAAACATTCAACACTCCACCGTTTCCATAAATACTGAACAGCAAAAGTCAATCCGTTACTACAAGATTTAAATTCCAGTAATGTTATGAATTTTGGCTCATAAAATTTGATCTTTTTACATCTAAGATAAGATCTAAAGATATAGGACATAACTCGAAGGACCTTTGGAAAGGAAGGAAAATTTTCAAAAAATGTAATATCGTTAAAATTGGAGTTTTGTACAATCTTACGACATTCTTCGTCATTAGTAAAGTCGACTTTTGAAACCGGCCACATCATCTCACATTTAGTCATCCAATCTGGACTACTAAAACATACGACGTGGTCCCAATTTGATGAGAGAATGCCTTGAAATACAAAATCAGTTGGATTGTCTTCATAACGAATATGTCTCCAATGTGATGCCGGAATAGCACCAGTGATCAAACTGATCCGATTAGAAACAAATATTTTCCACTCATGAGAGCACGAGCGAGTCCATGTTAACGTAATTGAAGTATCACTCCATGTGTGTATATTTTCAATTTGGACGTAAGGTTTATAAACATGATTACTCTTGTTTAGTAATTTTGTAAGATGAGCGGTAGCTAAAAACTGTAATCGGGGTAAGGAAAGCCTTTTAAATGGTGCAACTTTAGTATTCGCGAAAACTAGATTGACGGAAATATGGTCAAGTTCATCAATAACAGGAATGTAAACCAAAACCGCGCATGCTTTTTCGGATACATCTGTAAATTCATGTATTCGTACACTCGCCTTGTTAGCAAACTTATACCAAGGAAGTTTTAAACTTGCAAGTACTCGTAATTGTAATTCGGAAAGAAATTGAAACCATTGATCACAGATGCAATCTATGCCGGAAATCCATAAAAGTTGGATCATATATTTAACAAAAATCGTAATAAGAATAAGAAATCCTATAGGATCCAATATCCTGTCAATTTCAGAAAGAATATTTCGTTTGGAACAAGTTATAGATGGAGACGTGAAATCATAATGAAAAGTATCGTATTTAGGAGTCCACTGTAACCCTAACACCTTAACAGACAAACCATCGTTTAGATCTGATAGAATCATTGTGCCATCATTAGTGTGACTGTTGTCATTTATGATGTTAAGAAAAGCAGAATGATTGCTCGACCATTTGCGTAGTTGGAAAGTACCTGAAAGGCATAATGCCTGAAGCTGCTCTTGAAGTAAAATAGTCTTATCGAGACTAACGCAACCCGTTATGATATCATCGATATACACATCATTCAATAAAACTTCTGAAGCGAGAGGATAATTGGAAGACTTGTCTATTGCCAGTTGATGTAGTGTACGAAGTGCAATGTATGGCGCAACGGCTACGCTAAATGTTATAATGCACAGACGAAAATCATGCACTGGCTCGTCAAGTGAAAAGCACCACAGGAATGTTTGAAAGTCGAGATAGTCGGCACGAATTTTAATACAACGATATATAATTTTAATATCTGCCGTAGAAACCATTTTGTGAAGACGAAATTTTAATAAAAGAACGCCAGGATCTTTATGTACTAATTTAGGACCAGGAAGTAAATTGTCATTTAAGGAAAGACGATTGACTGACTTGTAAGAGGTATTAAAAATAACTCTGACCCTTGTATTAAAACTAGAAGATTTAATGACAGCGTGATGCGGAATATAATAGGAATTGTTGGCCACGTAAGATAAAACCGGTTCCACGTGTCCATAGTCTAAATATTCTTGCAAACATCTACAGTATTCCGTATGCAAAGAAGGATTCATTTTGAAACGTTTTTCTAATTGAAGCAAGCGAGTAAGCGCAATATTTCTAGATTCACCCAAAGTAATAACACTATTTTTAAAAGGAAGAGCTACTGTGTATTGACCAGAGTCGTCACGTGTAAATGATTTGGAAAATATAGTTTCGCAAATCTGGTCTTCATTCGAAAGAGATTTTTCTTCAGAAATAGCTTCTACTTCCTCAAAGCGCTGAAGATGCATATTTAAATTGTAAGTACTTAAATTTACGGAAAAATTTAAATGATTTGAATTTGATATTTTACCATTCAGTAAATACCCGAAAACGCTATTCATGGCCACGGGCGTACCTGGTGGGCCTATAATATTATCATGAAGTAATATCCTGTCACTATAATCTGAGCCTATCAGGAGTTCAATAGGACATGCAGAACGTAATTCTGGATCAGCCAAAGGAATATCCTTCAAATGAGAAATGCTTTCGAAAGTATGGGGAACAATAGGCACGTAATTTGTTATTGTAGGAATAATCAAAGCTTCTATATAAAGCTTGGGATCTGGTTTATCGTGGGGAGTAACTTCACATAACGTCCTTCCACGAGGAGTTGCTTTGGCATCGCTTATGCCTGAAACAGACATGTTAGGATTAACAGGAAATCTCGGTAGTTTTAAGCGTTCGACGCACGACTCGGAAATAAGAGTGGCTTGACTACCCTGATCTATGAGTGCACGGATCGCTTGTGGAACATAGGGTTCGTTGCCGGTTGGTCTTAGTTTGACCAATGCTGTAGTTAAGAGGACTGTGCAATTTTCTTGTTTATCGGGGACAGTATCATTTGGAGAACTTCGGACAGATGGCGCCAGAGACACTTTGTTACAACTGGCATTTACCGGAGAAGCAGTTCGAAATGTAACCTTTGGGTCATCTTCGTGTAAAGTTGAATGATGTCTCTGTGCACAACTCCGACATGAAAATTTAGAATTACAATTTATCACTCGATGTCCCACAGATAAGCAATTATAACAGATATTATTCGATGAAATGATTTTTTTACGTTCCTCTAAATCCAGTTGGTTAAAATTGTCACATTTGTATAGTGGATGGGACGTTGACTGACAATAAAAACATTTCCTAGTGCGGTTGTAGAAATGTGAAGGACTTGCAACGGAGGAATTTTTGCACTCCAGATTATTAGCAGTCGTGGCATGGACATTGAAAGATTTAGGAGTAGAAGAAGTAAAACGCGGAGTCTCGGTAAGTGAACGCGAAAGAGGAAAACGACGCCGCGATTGAGGCTGAATTGAAAGCGTTGTCTCTCGTTGAGAGAGTATTTTGCCGGCGCTGGACATCACTTCAAAGGCTGTTAGTTCCTTTTCAAGAAAATCGAGTAACTCGCCAACGGAAGGTACATCACTAGGCGAAGAAAGTGATGTTTCGAAACGGCTTCTAATATCATCTGTAATTTTCCGAAGTAAGATATTTAGTAGAAAAAAATCCCAATGTTTTATAGGAAAGCCTAAGGATTTAAGAGCGGTTACATTTTCGAAATATATGTTGATTAAATTGCGCAAACTATCATGTAATTTCTTACCGTTCAATGGCTCGAGGTCAATAATGCGATCCAAGTGTTTAGATGCCACAATCCGTTTGTTGTCGTAGCGGTTTATTAAGATTTTTATTGCATTTTCGTAATTTTCATTAGTGACCGGTAATGATTTGATTAAGTTATACGGTTCACCTCTTAAAGATAATAATAAATACCTAAACCGTTCAACGTCGGATAATTGTTCATTGTCAGTAATTAAAGACTTAAATAGATCATAAAAGCTGTGCCATTCAGTTGGATTTCCGTCGAAACAAGGTAATTGCAAAGGTGGTAACGGTAACATACGGAAATGGGAAGAACGTGTTAGAGGAGAGTGTATATTGGGCTCACTGTGTCGACTCCGCGACTTCAATAAGTCCGACGCGGCTTGAACCTCATAAAACATATCGTCAAATTGTTCGCGAATCGCGTATTGTTCATCTTTGTTAAATGTTTTTTCTTTCACTAACAATTTTTCTAGTTTAGTCTGAGCTTTAATGAATTCTTTCTTACATGAAGCTAGCTCTCGAAGCCTGCACCTAAACTGAACCTCACTTTTTGTGGAATAATCTAACATTTTTTTAATGTTGCCCATCAGTATTTCTCTTTCGAACAACAATTGTTCTTTTTCTGTGTACTCTTTCTCGGAAAGCGACATTTTTTAAATAGTAAATAATATAAAAAGGTAAGTTTGAATATAAAAGTAAGTAAATAGTAATGTAGTAGTAAGCAAATAATGTAAAATAAACGTTTAAGAAATAATGAGAAACAATGACGGTGACCTACTTAATTATAAAATAGGTTAGGAGCACACTGAACTAATTTTATTAAACGGTCGACAATTGTTTAAATTTTAAAAATAAAAGAAAATAAAATTAAGGAACATGCTTAAATTTGACAAAACTAAATTAAACTGTATATTAAATAAAACGGAATAAGAAAAAAATGCAAATTTGCAATGTTTATATACTTTTACAAGAGTAAATACACTAATATTTTATTTAATATTGATTTTGACTAAAGAGTGTATTAAATATATATGAAAGGTTAAATGGAAAGCGTTAATTATAATTCTTTATTGATATTCTTAATGAATTTCTTTTTTAACACCTCGCGCTGTGTGCGACCGCCTTTATCCGTGCAGAGCAATTTGCAATCGTCGTGAACGATATTGATACGAAATTATGAAGTAGGTAGTTTTTGGAAAAAATAGTTCTTAGTACAATTTGAAATAAATTAATTAGCTTTTAATTATGAAAATATGCATAAATGAACAGGAATATTGAAAAGTTGTAATACTAGCACAATCAATTTCATTCGTAATCCGGTTCGAATGGACCAAAAATATGTTCGGTATCGGGAGGCGAATCTTAGCACCACAAATGCACTACCACTTACCTCTTGTCTTCGTGCTGCTGGAGCTCTTCTATTAAGACTGTAGGAAGCACTGGCCCGAACTACTTTCGATTGCACTAGTTACTGTATGGAAATATTGAAAAGAACAACGGAGATCGATGCGACGCGTCCGCAGCGTATGTTTTTGAATGTATCGAATCGAGAGATGGCAGCGTCGTCGTAGAAGAGGGGTGGCAATACATTTGCTTAGAGACGATCAACTCGATACTAAGAAATATTTGCGGTAAATTGATTGCGCTAAGTACGCAACAACTGCTGTCATAACATACACACAGTATGCACATATTTACAAAAGAAAATTATATTAGTACTCTAGTACTCATAACACAAGCTTTCTACTGTTTAAATTGTGACTAAATGGCAAGATTTATTATTCATAAGTAGGGTATGGGACCGGTTACCGTCGTGTACTGAAACACAGTTCAAATGTTAGATTGTACAGTTCAAAATGTATATCGACTCATACGATATCACTTGCATTAGTTCTTATCTCATGCGAAGATTACATGTGCTTTAGATTTGGTTCGGCGGTGATAAAAAATTACTTTACACGCGCGTCATTCGATGGAAATTTTATAACACATATTTGCCTTAGCCCTGTGAGATTCAATTTCAAAAAATAAAACAGATAAAAATAATTTTTGAATGATATTTTTAAATGTTAAGGTGAAGTTGAAAAAATTATTTCTTAGGGAGTCGTGAATGGTTACAATTGCATATCAAAAAAATTATATATAGGCTGATGGCCTAGTTAATAGCAACATCGCATAACTTAATAGCAACATCGCAATCTTAACAGTAACATCGCATATAGATGTTTGCGACGCTACCATCGCCCAGCTAGGGTTCTTTAGTCGCCTTTTATGACATGCTGCCGCCGGTCGTAATGGTCAGTATTTTTACTCCTCCCCTGCACGGGAAAATTATTTCAATTCAATCTAATTTCGTCTTTTTCTCAGGAAAGTGTCACATCTGTGTACATGGGTGAAATACTTTTCCTTTCAAATCAAAATCTATCGAGTTTAATTCCCACTAGACAATCCAATTACTCTTTCTAGTTTATTTTAATTAGTACGCCCATAATTCACGCCTATCATGTTATATTCACGTCCATCTGTAAGTATGTTAAAATAAATTGTATATAACATATATCGTATTGTAGCTATTGACGTAGTTCAGTTTATATCAGAAAATAGTTCGCCATGTAAGAAATCTTATTTTAAACATGCAAAACTATAAATAAACATACTACAGTAGACTCTCGTTAATTCTAAACTCGAGGGACTCTTAAAATACTATGAATTATCGAGTGTTTGAAATATCAAATGGTTCGAAATTTTTGAGAGAAAGAAATAAAACTTTGAATTATTGAATGTGGATAATCAATTGTGATAAAAATATTTATTAACCACTATTCTTTAACAATAACAACAAATGACAAAAGTTGAGAGTCTATTATAAGAGTAAAAGTAACTGAAACTTAACTAAACAAACCAATTCGTGCGGAAGTGTGTGTCAAACTAATCATTACAAAAACAAAATCTCGTGTACGATGATCCAAGTTTGAACTTGTTAGCAGCGGGCACACATACTCTTGGGTTTGTTTATAAGAGGATCTGATCGTTTATAAGAGGATCTCATCCTTTACGTAATATCGAGTGTTTGACGCCGATGAGTTCGAATTAACGCGTCGTTTTGTTACGTAGCGATGATTTTTTCGTTCAAATTACCAAGTGCATAAAAATATATTGATGTAGTTCGAAATATAAAGAGATTTCCTGGGGAACTCGTGATAACTTTGAATTATAGAGAAGTTCGAATTATCGCAGCTTTGAATTAACGAGAGTCGACTGTATATAATAATAAATAAAAAACAAATGTAAATTATATTGAATTTGTGTAGCCTTAACCCTAGAACCGTACCCTGGGGTACAAATCGGGAATTTTTTTTTAATCGCTCATAACTTTTTTTCTTTTTGACTGTTTGTTTCGCGCGTCGGGGTATTTACGCGGGACGGGGGGAAGTGTGGATGCTTCAATCGGACGACGCTTCTGCTAAAGACAAAACATGGCACGCTACTTGTGGGGTGCACCAGTACCCCAGGGTACTATCAACGTAAGTATTTTAATAGACATATACATTTTTAATTTTGTTTATTTTATATATTTTTTTATAATTTTGGACATTAATTAGTCTAAAATTGTTTCACAATGTAATATATATGCTAAAAGTTGCTGTTTTTTTTGTTTTACATTAATATTTTCTTTTTTTCTTTCTTAGATACATGTTTTTTTCGCTTAGCTGTTATTATTTTTTCAGATGGCGTCACGGCGTAATCTAAATGAAAACGAAATTGAAAATATCCTATTGCAGACGGAAGATGAGGAAGGTGTTGTTCTAGACGAAGAGATAGAAGATGAACCAGATGAAATTATTGCTTTTTTTTGCTAAAATTATTGCTAAACTTCGCCAACGTCCCTGCAAGGAAGTATTGGAGATATTTTAAGGAAAAAACGACCAGTGGCTGTGGCAACTTCGTCAAATTCAAAATCAGGCAGGTGTTTTTTTTTGTCCAAGGACCAAGGACCGGAAATCACATACACAATGTGTTACGTGCTTAAACTTTCATTTGTAATGAGCACCAAAGCAAAATATGCCAAAAATTTTTTAACGGTTCCTAATTAGTTTACCTCAATTGTGATGAAAAATACTTTATTAATGTAAGAAAGCATATTATGTAGGTTAATTTTTGAAATAAAAGTTTATTATCTTTTTATAAATGCGTTTTCTTTTTGGGGTGCATCTGTACCCCAGGGTACCGTTAATGTAAAGTCTAATATGGGTACGGTTCTAGGGTTAAAAATTAATAACTCCGTTCATGTTTTAACGATTTTAACCTTCCTCAATATCAGATAGATAAAAAAACTGGAAATTATTAAATAATTTTTGCAGACTGACCATGCTCTTATATTATACGTCACGAGAGACGTCTCATTCTTGTTGATTTGTTGCATTAGCATCATTGGAATATATGACACTGCCTTATTTGAACAAAATATTAACATATTTTATATTTTCCCTGAAGAACGTAATAATAATAAATTTATTTCGAAAAAATTACATATACATTTTTTTTTTTTTTTTTATTGCGTAGGACAGCAGACAGGCTGACAGCCCGCTTAGAATTTAGCAGTTACCGTCGCCTATAGGTGTTAGCAACACCAGTGGCATCGCGAACACGCTGCTGTCCCATAAGGGTGCAGGAACTTGGGTCACTAATGCCGGAACACAACACAAGGTTATTATGGCGGCATACTTAAGACCAAAGGTGGTCGCCATCCAGACGGGCTTGAGGCCCTACCACGTAGCTAAGGTGGGTTGTTTTGTCGCCTTTTACGACAGGCCGACCCCGGCCACAGAGGTTAGTATTCTTTCTCCGCCCCTGCACGGATACTTACATACATATTGTAAAATGCCGGTCACGGACCGAGATTGCACCGTACAGGAATGAGAAGGATAGCTCGAGAGCAGTGGACTGTATGAGAGGAATATGGGTTAGGAGCGGTGGTTAGAGAGACGCGATACCTTGCAATGGGCAAAGAAATTCGGACTGACCTTTATTCTACCCCTTCCCGGTTCGGTTCAGGTCGCGGAGGAACTGTTGCACGGCACCAGCTAAATGTCACGCACTGAATACACAAATTTATTTCGTAAAAGACGACAAAACAACTCACCCTAGCTACGTGGTAGGGCCCCAAGCCCGTCTGGATTGCGATAACCTTTGGTCTTAAGTATGCCACCGTAATAATTTTGTGCTGTGTTCCGGCATTAGTGACCCAAGTTTTTATGCCCTTATGGGACAGCAGCGTGTTCGCGATTCCACTGGCATTGCACTAGAAAGAAAGAAAAGAAAGAAAAATATTTATTTAGGACTACAACACACAAACAGATATAAAAAATTAAAAATATAATTGAAGACACTTAAAATTAGTCCTAAAAGGGTTCTACTCAGCATAAACTGGTTATGGAGGTAACTGCTAAATTCTAAGTGGAGCGTCAGCCTGTCTGCTGTCCTACAGCAATATAAAAAAATGATCCTCTTTATCCCATATTTTGGGTTTCGGTCCCATGCTAATTTTGGTAAGTAGCGTTTTAACGTAAATATGAGCTAGCAATATAACACCGGATTGCGACTATGACCTATTGACCAAGGTACTGGGGTATTCAATAAAAAGTGATAATGAGTCACACAACGATATTTTATTTAATTTTATTTACTTTTCGACGTATTCACCTTTCTGGCTTGTACCCTTTTTATACCTAGTCAGGTCATAAATTCTGTCACATGTTTAATGTAAAATAATTGTAACAAGTTTATTCATTATGTAACCATTTATATACCAAAATGAACTTAACAAAACATAGATTCTTATGACATTAAAGTTTATTCAAAATGACCTCCGTGATTTTGAATACAAGCCTTCAATCTGCGCGGCCAGTCCTCTATCGCAGCACGAACGAGGTCCATGTCAATATCGGCGGCTGCCTTAATCAAGGATGTCTTGAGTGACTCCAAATTGGGATGAGGCTTTGAGCACGCCTTTTCCTCCAAGTGTTGCCATATCTTGTAATCTAACGGATTCAAATCTGGACTGGAGGAGGGCCAGTCTTCGTGCCGGATGAAGTCGATTTCACGCGCCGCCAGCCAGTCTTGTGTGCTCTTCGCTCTATGAGCTGGCGCCGAATCTTGTTGGAATACCCAGTGCCTGTTATTGAACATGGTATGAGAAACAGGTTCCACAAGGTTCGTCAGGACTGTATTTTGATACACAACAGCATTCGTTTTTACACCTTTCTCACAAAAATGTACCTCTGTTAAGCCCCAATAAGAAACTCCCAACCATACCATGAGCGAGGATGGAAAATGACCTCGTTGGACACGCGGAATACGGTTGCTCGCTTCTTCACTACTGTGTGCGTACACCTTATCATTTTGTTTGTTGTAGCTCTCTTCTACGGTAAACATTTTTTCATCCGAAAAAAGAATTTCCCGATATTTTTTTCCCGCGTACCGCTTCAACAAAGCGCGGCATCTCTTCAGTCTCAGGTCCATTAGACGAGCATTCAAACGATGTCCTGTTTTTCTTCGATATGCCCGAAGCTCTAAGTCTTCATTTAACACCCTTTTCACCGTGGTTCTGCTTAACCCCATCTGAAGGGCCAACAGTTTCTGCTTACGTTTGGGATTTCTTTGAATTCGTGCCTTCACAGCTTTTATCACTGCTGGAGTCCTAACAGACCGAGGGCGACCACTTCTTGACCTGTCATCTACACTAGAGTCTTCATTGTATCGTTTGATGGTACGATAAATGAATCTTTTGGTTATATTCAAATTTTTCAGTATGTTAAAAATTTGAATTGGCGCGTAACCGCAACGATGTAACGCAATAACTGCAACACGGTCTTCTTTAAGCGTCCACTCCATATTTAAAAAATGAGTAAAATTCTAAAAGTATACATTTTTATTTTCATGAACAATTCGAGATTCGAATTCAATAAACTTTTTTGTGGCCAGCATTCTAAAAGAAAAGTTTTTACTGTGTGACAATACTTATGACCTGACTAGGTATATTTTATCTATAGCTAAAATTTCCTTTTAAAAAAATTCTTCTTCCCTTGAAAAATCGTGTACCGCAGCGACTACTGCGTCATCAGCTTCAAATTTGCCTTGAGATGTTCTTTTAACCGCAGAAATAAGTAGAAATCCCCAGGAGCTAGGTCCAGTGACTATGGAAGATGATCCATCAATTCGAAGCCAGCTTCTTGAATAGCAGCCATCGCAATTCTGGACATGTGCGCGGGGGAGTTTTCTTGGTGAAACAAAACAACTTTAGCGAGTTTTCCACGCCATTGCTTGTGTATTTCCTCAAACAACTTTGTTATTTGTCCTGCATACAAAGTCCCTATAATAGTGGCTCAATGATTAACACGTTCCGACATGACACAAACAAATGACTTTTATTTTTAAAAAACAAAAGAGATTTTATTACTTTATTATTATTATATTATTATCTAATGTCTGGGCTATGTCTGCCAGTACCTATTTATTTATTTTTTCTTTCCAAGGAGAATGTATCGCATTATCACTATTTATTGAACACCTCTCGTAAGTCCAAATTGCATAAATAACTCTTAATAACTTTATTTATTCTATCCGTGCAGGGGCGGAGAAAGAATACTAACCTCTGTGGCCGGGGTCGGCCTGCCGTAAAAGGCGACAAAACAACCCACCCTAGCTACGTGGTAGGGCCTCAAGCCCGTCTGCATGGCGACCACCTTTGGTCTTAAGTATGCCGCCATAATAACCTTGTGTTGTGTTCCGGCATTAGTGACCCAAGTTCCTGTACCCTTATGGGACAGCAGCGTGTTCGCGATGCCACTGGCGTTGCATGCACCTATGGGCGACGGTAACTGCTAAATCCTAAGCGGGCCGTCAGCCTGTCTGCTGTTCTATAGCAATAAAAAAATATACCTAGTCAGGTCATAAATTCTGTCACATATTTAATGTAAAATAATTGTAACAATTTTATTCATTATGTAACCATTTATATACCAAAATGAACTTAACAAAACATAGATTCTTATGACATTAAAGTTTATTCAAAATGACCTCCGTGATTTTGAATACAAGCCTTCAATCTGCGCGGCCAGTCCTCTATCGCAACACGAACGAGGTCCATGTCAATATCGGCGGCTGCCTCAATCAAGGATGTCTTGAGTGACTCCAAATTGGGATGAGGCTTTGAACACGCCTTTTCCTCCAAGTGTTGCCATATCTTGTAATCTAACGGATTCAAATCTGGACTGGAGGAGGGCCAGTCTTCGTGCCGGATGAAGTCGATTTCACGCGCCGCCAGCCAGTCTTGTGTGCTCTTCGCTCTATGAGCTGGCGCCGAATCTTGTTGGAATACCCAGTGCCTGTTATTGAACATGGTATGAGAAACAGGTTCCACAAGGTTCGTCAGGACTGTATTTTGATACACAACAGCATTCGTTTTTACACCTTTCTCACAAAAATGTACCTCTGTTAAGCCCCAATAAGAAACTCCCAACCATACCATGAGCGAGGATGGAAAATGACCTCGTTGGACACGCGGAATACGGTTGCTCGCTTCTTCACTACTGTGTGCGTACACCTTATCATTTTGTTTGTTGTAGCTCTCTTCTACGGTAAACATTTTTTCATCCGAAAAAAGAATTTCCCGATATTTTTTCCCGCGTACCGCTTCAACAAAGCGCGGCATCTCTTCAGTCTCAGGTCCATTAGACGAGCATTCAAACGATGTCCTGTTTTTCTTCGATATGCCCGAAGCCCTAAGTCTTCATTTAACACCCTTTTCACCGTGGTTCTGCTTAACCCCATCTGAAGGGCCAACAATTTCTGCTTACGTTTGGGATTTCTTTGAATTCGTGCCTTCACAGCTTTTATCACTGCTGGAGTCCTAACAGACCGAGGGCGACCACTTCTTGACCTGTCATCTACACTAGAGTCTTCATTGTATCGTTTGATGGTACGATAAATGAATCTTTTGGCTATATTCAAATTTTTTCTGTATGTTAAAAATTTGAATTGGCGCGTAACCGCAACGATGCAATGCAATAACTGCAACACGGTCTTCTTTAAGCGTCCACTCCATATTTAAAAAATGAGTAAAATTCTAAAAGTATACATTTTTATTTTCATGAACAATTCGAGATTCGAATTCAATAAACTTTTTTGTGGCCAGCATTCTAAAAGAAAAGTTTTTACTGTGTGACAATACTTATGACCTGACTAGGTATAATCTTATCCACCTAATTCCAAACAACTTTTATTGTACCGGCTTAGTATCTTGTCCCAAATAGATGCGGCTTGGGAACGGTACCAAAAAGAACAAATGAAAAGAGTGGATAAAGGAACATAAATTGGCGGACAACCGCTTTTGAATAGTCGTGGTCATCATGTTACAAGCTAGAGCGGAATTCTAAAATTGAAACTTTTATTATTTCACCTGCATTTAGATGCCTTGTATTTGATCAAAATGGTCCCCATTGCAGTACACAACTTGTTTGTTTTCCGTTTTCCGCTTGCTTGTCTGTGTATTTATAAAAAAGTGGTATAAAACAGTTTTTTTTTTGAGTGAAACTTCTTTAGCAACGTTGTGATTGAATGTTTATTAATATTTTTAAAAATGTCGTGTCCAGTGACATAGGACAACCCAAGTCTGTAATAAAAAAAGTAATAAACTTTCTTACTTCCTGGTTACAAAATAAGACAAGTTACAAAAGGTTGTTTCATATCTTTTTCTGGTTATTAAATTGAAAAGTTTAATTTTTATCACTGTCAATTTATTTCAAACGGATTATAAATTAATTATCAAGCAAGAAACTTAGATTTTGTTTTGTCTCCGTTTTTGAAGTGAAATTTAGCACCTCAGTGATTTGAAAATTCAATAAAATGAAAAAGCGACACCGAAAAGGGACAAACATATTCACAACTAGGATTTAGCTTGCAAGAGAACTTCTTCTTCCTCCTGCCCTTATCTCACATTATATGGGGTCGGCACAACGTGTTACATGTTGCAATAGTTGTGGTTTAGTTTTTACAACCGGCCGCCTGCCGTTAATCCCTTTTTGGGTAAAAATCTGTTATCCTTTTTTATTTTTTTCTTGTTTTACATTGAAGTAGCACATGAAATTTCGTTGTCAATCATCTAATATATCCTCAAGCGACACTTTTATTGGTTTCTTCTATTGCAAAACAACACTCGAGTGTCGGTTTTGGTGCGCAGGGTGGCACTTTTGCCGGTTCACCGACTTTTACGGGGTCCGTGCATAATTCACATTCGACAACTACGTCACGAGGGCTTCTAAATAGTGAATTCGCTATGCCGAGTGTCTTCGAATGCTCTTGGTTCTGCATTCCGTTGCGCTTGAATGCAGACACATGCAGCTTGCCTCCATCTTCTCGTATTTTGGTGGTAGGTTACAGCAATCTTTCTCTTGGCAAGTTAGAGGCCTTGAAATTCGCGGCTTCTTTTCACAACAATACATAACTATAATAATTTAGCTTGCAAGAGAATGAGATAAAATAAAATTATACCTATACAATGTTTCCTATAATCTTCGTATCCTCTTTGTTCGGGGTTTATACTCTATATAATTTTAAGTTTATATCTTTTATCCGTGCAGGGGCGGAGAAAGAATACTAACCTCTGCGGCCGGGGTCAGCCTGTCGTAAAAGCCGACAAAACAACCCACCCTAGCTACGTGGTAGGGCCTCAAGCCCGTCTGGATGGCGACCACCTTTGGTCTTAAGTATGCCGCCATAATAACCTTGTGTTGTGTTCCGGCATTAGTGACCCAAGTTCCTGTACCCTTATGGGACAGCAGCGTGTTCGCGATGCTACTGGCGTTGCAAATACCCATAGGCGACGGTAACTGCTAAATTCTAAGCGGGCTGTCAGCCTGTCTGCTGCCCTAAAGCAATAAAAAAAATAGTCATCGCATTCTCTCATAGGCTACTATTCTAAAATTTCAATACTGCCGTGTGAATTGCAATACTTATAATATTCACAACTATTATCCATCTTCAATCGAACTTGTTTTTCAACTTCATCGTTGTCTGGCAATCGTCGTCTACATCTGGAAGGAGGCAACAAAGTTCGCCGTACATCTCGATCCTGTAGCTTAATCCTCAGCAACACATTCTACCATATCTTGCTTCATTTCACTGGTAAATCGTTTGGAAGTTCCGAACATTGGGAAACCGATTTAGATTAAGATTTTTATACATTTGCCTCCCGTCCTACCCTCTTTTCAAGAAAGACAACTGAAAGTTCCTTTCTTTCCTATCTATGAGCGTTTTAGAGGAGTGATCTATTTGTCATTTTTTTCTTCACAAATTTTAATTCGTATCTGTGTTTCTAGTTGTCTTCCTTCAAAAAGTGAAAGTTATAAATAAAATAATAAAGTGACAATTCATACAGCGCTATATCCTCCAAAACAGCACTTGTGTTACATACCACTAATATACAACTTATAGTGCTTGGCCAGACTGCAAACGCGGTCGCGGGGCGGTCGCAGCGCGGCATACTTAAACATAATATGAAACCTTATTTGAGTGTCCGTAGTGGGCACGCGGGCGGTTTTATATGTTTAAGTAGCCGCGCCGCGACCGTCCCGCGTCCGCGTTTGCAGTCTGGCCAAGCACTTAAAGTTTTATTTTGTAAATAAAAACATTTTAGTGTTTTTGTATAATGATACAAAAACACTAAAATTTAGGATGTAAATCGTACTCGTAACCGCAGAGGTTTCAACATGCTTTGTTGAAATCGCTTTAGTTTTTATTAAATATCTGCCACGCTTCTATCACAATCTTCTTATGTAAATTTCATAATAATTAGTGCAAACTGTATAACGTCTGAAAAAAATTCAATTATAAATGAGAATTTAACGCTAAATAAATAAAACCTTATCATTCTGAACATAATCTCATTAAACTAGATAGGTTTTTCAAAGATAGCTACTGCAATCTTTATAACTGCTATTAAAGTATTTATTGTAGTCATTGACCTCAGATATTTTAGGTTGAAGATAATAATATTGTATAATATAATTGTTCATCCACTTCACGTGATACATGCCGTTTAGGTCAATGCAGCTACATCGTGGGTAAATTGGCACCCCACTTTAACACCGCGCACGCTTCGCACACAATGTAAGTGACCATTTCGAAGGTAGCCGAGGTAATAAATATTCAGCCCCCAACTCGATGGCATTATTCCCTCTATTTGGTGGCTAAATTTGATCTCCCTTGGTTACTTTCGACTTCTTGAGAATCATGAACATAGTCGCTTATATTGTATGAGACGCGCGCTTTTATAGAGTGGGAGGATCACTTTTTTTATAATAATGAACTACTTCTTGATAAATTTGATAGTTAAAATATTGTTTTGGCGGACAGGTGAAATTATTTCGCAATTTATTCCCAGATATTTAGCGGCGTATTACTTTTTGGTTGGCAAGTAAGTAATTTTGGTTTGCATCGGTAAATAGCGTTATGTTTGTTTCATTATTATTATGTGTTTTATCCGTGCAGGGGCGGGAAAGAATACTGATCTTTGCGGCCGGGGTTAGCCTGTCGTAAAAGGCCAAACTAACTACTCTGGATGGTGACCACCTTTAGTCTTAAGTATGCTGCCATAATACCCTTGTGTTGTGTGAACCAGGTTCACACAACACAAGGGTAGATGTGTGTAATGAACCAGGTTCCTGTACCCTTATGGGACAGCAGCGTGTTCGCAATGCCACTGGCGTTGCAAACACCCATAGGCGACGGTAAGTGCTAAATTCTAAGCGGGCCGTCAGCCTGTCTGCGGTCCTACAGCATTAAAAAAAAGAATGTCAATCTTTGAATTTTTTCTTTTGAGATTTGGTACTCGATACCTTTAAGTTACAATAGAAACTAATTCCACGTAATCTTTTACGACTTTCAATTTACGGTTTAAACATGGAGAACAAAAATAAGCATTTTCGATACACGTCTCAGAATTAGTTTTTATATGAAGATTTCGCACTGAAAGGTAACCTACTTTCTGAAGTTGATGATGACAATATTTGTCATTATTGAACTGAATTGTCATAAAACTGTGCGCATGAATTCAAAACAGTTAAATGTATTACAATAATTAAAAATCATATAAGATGTCTTGGACTTGTTAAGAAGCTCGATATTTGGGTTCCACGCAAATTATAAGAAATTTACCTAACAAAACGATTTAATATTTGTGATACACATTACAATAATTTTTCAGTTACCCTCGCTTATGAAAATTTGTGATGCAAGAGGCGCCGCGAACACATTACTGTACCATAGGAGTACTAGAGCCTGGGTCACTAATGCTGGGACACAAAAGGTTATTATGGCGGCATACTTATAGACCAATGGTAGTTGTCATCCAGATGGGCTTAGGGCCCTACTACGTAGCTAGGGTTGTTTTGGCGCTTTTTACTACAGGCCGATACCGGCTACAGAGGTTAGTATTCTTGCTCTGCGAGACGGAGAAAAAGTGGTATAGATATTACTCTAAAATCGCTAAAAGGTTATAACTTGAAATTTTTTTGTAGCATAACAGCGAAATTGGTTGACATAGTAAAAATTGAGGCAGTCCCAGTGCAAAACTATTTATACCGCCGCATTAGTATTAGAGACTTTTCACGTATTTATTTACAGAGGTGACTTTCTCTTTTTATTCTTTTAATTGCTGTAGGACAGCAGGCAGGCTGACGGTCCGCTTAGAAATTAGCAGTTACCGTGTCCTATGGGTGTTTGCAACGCCAGGCATCGCGAACACGCTGCTATCCCATAAGAGTACAGGAACTTAGGTCATTAATGCCGGAACACAACACAAGGTTATTATGGCGGCATGCTTTACGACAAGTAGACCCCGGCCGCAGAAGTTAGTACTCTTTCTCCGCCCCTGCACAGATAAACTTTACTTTACTTAGCTTTTATTAGCTTAGTAAATATATAAGTAAAAATTATAAAATATTATATTATAAACTGTTACTATTGTTACTGTTGATTTTTATGGGCTGTAATAATATTTATCAATGACGTTCTTCACCGGTATAAATCCACCAGATATGGCGCCAGGGCAGCTGAATTTGTTGACAACAAATTGAGTATGCCGAGTTAAAAATTCTTGCGACGCTAAAAAAAACTGTTGATGCTTTCCTGTAAAACGAAAGTTAATGAAAACTGATGCTAAATTCAGCCACAGTGTCAGCAAAGAATAAAATAAAATAGTTACGCTCTTGTATATTTACCAATTACATGCCGTGTTGTCATAGATAATACAACCATTATATCCAAATTATAAAATAAATGCTCGGCTTTTCGACTGTCGGTACCCTAATTGAACGACTTGAGCGAAATTTTCCGCTCGTTAAAAATATTCATAAAATTATTCAAATGGGAAATGTTACTAATTAACAAAATAAATAGCATTCTGAATTATCAAAGTTAAAAATAAACTAGCTAACTCAAAAGTTTTATTTTTTCCGCTTTATACTTAGTGATTATAAAATAAGTAAAATGAAATATATGTAATTCTTTGTTACTCAAAGTCGTAAGTCGTAAATAAGTCGCACATGTAGACATCGATTAAGGCGTATCATGGTCATCATACCTGAAATGCGTAGAATCATTTAGATCACGCGCCCACTCTACAATATTTCGGGTCTTTGTTCTCTATAAGAACATGCTTTACTTTACGTTACAAACACATCACATTTTTTTCTTCTAAACCCGAAACCAGTTGTTAAGAATTGATCATGGAAAAAAAAATTTGCGGACCCAAAAATTCGTTCTAGATATCTGCCATGCAAGAAAGAAAGTACTGTTCATCATGAGACGTTAGCGTCTTATATTAATACCTAACAGCCTAAGCTTTCACTGCCCCTATAAAATACCTGGAAGTAGAAGACAACAAAATTTTTTCCTGAATTAAATTATATTGATTCGTACTTTTTACTCCTCACTATCTCCTAGTGCATTAAACCCTTGATTCCAAGCTATTTAATTATATATAGGTAATTCTTATGTGCGTGTGTAAGTCACTGAACTCCTCCGAAACGGGTGGACCGATTTTGTTGAACCTTTTGTGTATGTTCAAGTGGATTCAAGAACAGTTTAGGTTCGCAGTTGGACCCGGTAGGTGACGCTGCGATCGAGTTATGGGATTTTTATTTTTTGCATATAAGAACATAACCCCAAAATTTTAAACAGTTTTGTTCAAAAGAAAGTACGCATGCGTACGAGAACTGTATTTTGTGATTCTTTTCGACCAGCGAAGCAGGCGGGAACGGCTAGTTAATTATAAAAAATATGTACCTATATATTATTACATACACCTGATTGAGTGTCATGAATAATTAATTAGAAAATATCTTACTTCTATCGTAAGCTTCTAAGATTAATCGTTTTTTGTTACATTTGTATTATAATACGGGTAGTTAAGAAGCGAATGAACAATATATTATTAGTTTATTTTATTGCTGTGAAACGGCAGACAGGGGGAATACCCACTTAATAGTAAGCAGTCACCGTCGCCTATAGATGTATGCGACGCCTGGTATCAACAAGCTGCCGCCCACGTAGGGCAAACTGGAACCCGGATCATTTTTGCCGGAATACAATACAAGGTTAGTGTTTACAGACCAAGTGTCATTTTACGACAGGCCACCTACGACCGCAGGGGTCAGTGTTCTTACTCTGCCCCGGTACGGAGAAAATGTTATGAATTCGTTTGATGAATACGCTCAAAAGCGATAATGAAGATTGTTTTCTATTTATTCTTATAAAAAGCTAAAGAATTTATTATGAAATATGCTAAAGGAATGACAAACAATTCGTGGCTACAAAGAGGCTGTTTAAGTATAATTGTGCACAGTCGTAAAGAAAGAAAGAAAGAAAGAATTTTATTTGTCAAAAAGTAACAACGCATAACAAGATCGCACACATATAAATAAGTACACAAACTGACTGTTACATTTTAACAAACGAGGCTGACATCTCAGCATTATTGTGTGGGAGTTACCGACACAGCGCTGGTTTTCAGGGTCCGCCTACCAACACCTATTACCTAATAGACCCAGCAGCATTATTACAATTTTGTGAGAGAATTAAACTAATATAACAATGTTCGCAGCTGCAATGATACCCTATCTTTAAACCTGGTGCATATTGCTGAATACCAGAGGAAAATTCTAATCTCTGATACAATATATTTGTTTAAATTTAAAAAAATGTATACACTAAATGAAAGTGAAGATGAATCCATTCAAACTAATAACTTATTACTTATGTATATACACAACAAAGAATATTTAAGTATAATATAATACCTAGTCAGGTCATAAATTCTGTCACATGTTTAATGTAAAATAATTGTAACAAGTTTATTCATTATGTAACCATTCATATACCAAAATGAACTTAACAAAACATAGATTCTTATGACATTAAAGTTTATTCAAAATGACCTCCGTGATTTTGAATACAGGCCTTCAATCTGCGCGGCCAGTCGTCTATCGCAGCACGAACGAGGTCCATGTCAATATCGGCGGCTGCCTTAATCAAGGATGTCTTGAGTGACTCCAAATTGAGATGAGGCTTTGAGCACGCCTTTTCCTCCAAGTGTTGCCATATCTTGTAATCAAACGGATTCAAATCTGGACTGGAGGAGGGCCAGTCTTCGTGCCGGATGAAGTCGATTTCACGCGCCGCCAGCCAGTCTTGTGTGCTCTTCGCTCTATGAGCTGGCGCCGAATCTTGTTGGAATACCCAGTGCCTGTTATTGAACATGGTATGAGAAACAGGTTCCACAAGGTTCGTCAGGACTGTATTTTGAAACACAACAGCATTCGTTTTTACACCTTTCTCACAAAAATGTACCTCTGTTAAGCCCCAATAAGAAACTCCCAACCATACCATGAGCGAGGATGGAAAATAACCTCGTTGGACACGCGGAATACGGTTGCTCGCTTCTTCACTACTGTGTGCGTACACCTTATCATTTTGTTTGTTGTAGCTCTCTTCTACGGTAAACATTTTTTCATCCGAAAAAAGAATTTCCCGATATTTTTTCCCGCGTACCGCTTCAACAAAGCGCGGCATCTCTTCAGTCTCAGGTCCATTAGACGAGCATTCAAACGATGTCCTGTTTTTCTTCGATATGCTCGAAGCCCTAAGTCTTCATTTAACACCCTTTTCACCGTGGTTCTGCTTAACCCCATCTCAAGGGCCAACAGTTTCTGCTTACGTTTGGGATTTCTTTGAATTCGTGCCTTCACAGCTTTTATCACTGCTGGAGTCCTAACAGACCGAGGGCGACCACTTCTTGACCTGTCATCTACACTAGAGTCTTCATTGTATCGTTTGATGGTACGATAAACGAATCTTTTGGTTATATTCAAATTTTTCAGTATGTTAAAAATTTGAATTGGCGCGTAACTGCAACGATGCAACACAATAACTGCAACACGGTCTTCTTTAAGCGTCCACTCCATATTTAAAAATGAGTAAAATTCTAAAAGTATACATTTTTATTTTCATGAACAATTCGAAATTCGAATTCAATAAACTTTTTTGTGGCCAGCATTCTAAAAGAAAAGTTTTTACTGTGTGACAATACTTATGACCTGACTAGGTATAATCTAATATATAAAATTCTCGTGTCACAGTTTTCGTTGCCATACTCCTCCGAAACGGCTTGACCGATTTTGATGAAATTTTTTGTGCTTATCCGGTATCTATCAGAATCGGCCAACATCTATTTTTCATCCCCCTAAATGTTAGGGGTAGTCCACCCCTAAATTTTTTTTTAATTTTTGACATTTTTTTATTTATATGGCAGAACAACGTTTGCCGGGTCAGCTAGTATAATATAGGAAGTTCCTTTATACATTATGACTTGTGCATGTAAAATATGTGCAATAAAAACTTAATAAGAAAAATATAGGTTGTTTCTTATAATTCAAAATGGCTTAAAAAATATTATATGAGAACAAATTGGGCTTTAAGTTTTATATAAAGATAAACTTCAATACTGCAATTGATCTTATGAAGTAAAAAGGAAATATTTATGTTTTATTCTATAATTTTTAAATCATCTCCTGCATTAAAATTTGCCAGTAAAATGGAGTTGCTAATTGTATTTTTATATTTTTTTTTTGTATTTTTATTTTTATATTTTTATTAAACATATATTTACTCGAAAAAAATATTATTCCTACCCAAAAAGGGTTTCAAAATACTGTGATTCATTTACTTCGAAGATTTAAGGAGTACTTAAGTGTATATATTGTCCTAATTCCATGTGTTTGTTCCAGATCTTAATTTCCAAGTAAACAAATCTGTAAGTAAACGTTATTGTTAATTAATTAGTAATTATTTAAGCTTTAAATTTTATACGGGAGTATAAAGAAGAGAACCATCGTAATAGCGCTTCTATCTCAAGTGAGAAGAACAGAATATGCGTAAAGATTTTGGAAAAAAAGCACCAGGAATTCAATCGGTATATGATAATAATAAGATCACATTTATAAAATAATTTACTATAGACATGTGGAACTAGTCTTATAAACTATCGGACCCGCATTCAGTCAATACTTACTACAACTTCCCTGTTGCCATATTTCGATGTTGTCCGAGAAAGTTTATTTCAACTATTTTTTTTGGTCTACCCTCCTTTTGTATCCATCCACTATCATTTCTAGCATTTTCCTTGTTACATTACAGTCTTCTCTTCGCATTATATGGCTATACTACGAGTAGATTAGACTTACTATGTACTATTTACATACTTCATACATATTTTTTCATACTTCTGAATTTAAAGCCTTAAATTTTTTAAAGCGTGACTTGTAGTAAATTTCAACCAACTTAATACGAAAGAATTCTAAAGGCCCCGTCAAAAGATTGAAAAAGAAAACAGGCAAATAAATTAGCCTGTATTTCAGAACTTAATGAGCTTAGATTAATTTTAAATTAAAAGAAGCTTTTATTCTGTAGACATGAATAATGCCGACCGGTTGTGCTTAATGGATTTTAGTAATTTATTAATTAAAAACTTGTAGTAATTTATTTTTTATGTTTTTTATTTGTTAAAGCTATAATACACAATTCAACACAGAGGTCACGGATTTTAATCTTGTCCCACGTACGGGTGCGTAATTTGTATTTATTTAAAAAATAAAAAATAAATAGCATAAACAGCAGTCGCAAGTAGGCGAAAAATCGATTTTCTCTCGTTCTAGTTTATAGACAGCTAATGAAAGAAACTATTTTCCTTTTGGACTTGGGACTATGGCCGCCACTGCTGAAAAAAAATTGTCGTTTGGAAGGGGTCGCTTTAAGTGATAAGGCCGTCCATTGTCACGCAGCATTATATTTCTTAAGTTTAAGTTGTTTCTTAAGTTTATCTGTATGCGTTTATCTTTATAGAGCTTTTCATTCGTTCATTTAATTCATTACATAGCGCAATGATATTCGACTTGGAGACCAATCTAGAGATGAGATGAGATTAAATGAAAACTCTTTATTATTCACCAGCTAAAGCTTTGTACAATGAAAACTAGAATAAGAATGGGCGGCCTTATCGCTAAAAGCGGTCTCTTCCAGGCAACGCTATAATGGAGTGGAATACATATATTAACTCGTAGATGGCGGTGCACAAACTGGTTATACGTAATAATAACATGAATATATTATATATTACAAAACATAAACAAATAATTATATTTTCAATCCATGTACACAAAATATACGAAGAGAAAAAAATAGTAATAACAGCGAATTGATAAATAAATAAGCATGACGTAATTAAAAAATAAAGATCTGGGTGACCTTAGCGATTTCGTAGGGACAGGTAATTTTTATGTACCAATTTCTTAAATATAAGAAGGAGTTTGGCTTAACGAATGAGAACGAATTCCCAAGAAATGAAATTGTGTGTTTGGGATTACTAATTTTAGACTTCCGGCCGACCGTAGAGTATGATGTTTGGTGGTATGAAAGCAAACCTTTCTTTAAGGTATAAAGAGGTAGAAGAGGTAAAAAGAATGCTATGTATACTGACAGTAAAGAGCATTCTGGCAAAGGCGGATTGTCACCCACTTGAACTTGTTGCGAAATTCAGAAATGTGGTCATATTTGCGTAAACGGAATATGAACCTGATGCAGTAGCGTAGCGTTGGTATTAGCTGCCCGGGGCGGAAGAAAATTTTACAGCCCTCTTACGTAAGTATTTTAGTTTATAAAACAATATACAATAATTCTAAAGAACTTTTCAACACGAATAAATTGCCTCTCATTTCAATCGATCCAAATCGTAGGTGCGGAAAAAATATGGTAAAAACATTTATAATATATTCATCATCATCATCTCAGCGATGAATCCCGGTTGCAGCCCAAACTCTCGCTTCGGCGCCCGGGGTCCGCTTTCCGACTTTTTCTTCTCCACTTCGCACGGTCTTCAGCATCCCTGGTAGTGAGACCATTGGCACGCATATCACCCTTTACGACGTCAAGCCAGCACTTTTTGGGTCTACCCCTCCTGCCGGGGCCCGGCGGAAGCGGCATGGCCAGACATTTGTTTCCCACGTAAGCATCCGGTTGCCGTAAAACGTGGCCATACCATCGGAGCCGACACTCCTGCAATTTATCCGCAATGTCACGGACATGAAGGCTGCCGCGAATGCGGGAGTTCCTAACGCGGTCCTTCCGCGTCACTCCACACATCCACCGCAGCATATTCATCTCCGTGACACGCAGCTCTTGCTTGTGTCGCTCTAACACCGGCCACGCTTCACAGCCGTATAAAAGGACAGGCCTAATGATGGTCTTATAAACCTGTCCCTTCAACTTTACCGGCATCTTGGGGTCACAAATGACACCAGTTACCTCACGCCATTTGGCCCACGCGGCAGCAATGCGTGCCTTGACGTCGCAATCGATGTCACCGGATGCATGAAACACAGATCCCAGGTATTTCACAAAGTCCGTGCGCTCGACCTTGTTGCCGTCTATGCGTACGGGTGTGGGATCTGTGGAGTTACAGGCCAAGTACTCGGTCTTCGCCACATTGAGCTTCAGACCACCGTTCTCAAGCGACTCTTTCCACGCCTTCACACGTCGCACCAGCCTACCCCTGTCCGAATCTGCCAGCGCGATATCATCAGCATACATGAGCAACCACGGGGGCTGCTCATGTGAGTTTCTGATGCTGTCTGACAATACGTCTAATACCACGCTAAACAGAAACGGACTAAGGACGGATCCTTGGTGCACCCCGACGGTGATGGGGAAAGGTTTGGTGTCGCCAACAGCGGTTCGAACTACGGAATCGGAGTCACGGTACATGTCTCGGATGATGTCAACATAGGCCTCTGGAATCCCTTTGGACCGCAATGCCCACCAGATTATCGCGCGAGGAATACAGTCGAAGGCCTTCTGCAAGTCGAGAAACAGGCAATGCAGAGGCGTATTCTTCGCCCTGTATTTCTCCGCGACAGTCCTTAGGGCAAAAACAGGGTCCATTGTCCCGTGACCAGGGCGAAACCCATATTGACAATCCGAGACAGTGCACTCCTGTCGAATCCGAGAGTCGATAACCCTTTCGAAGAGCTTCATGGTGTGGGACATGACCTTAACTCCTCGGTAACTACCGCACTCCTGCACCGACCCCTTGCCTTTGAAGACTGGAGTAATGATACTCAGTCTCCATTGGCTCGGGATCGTACCGGTGAGGAGTGTCCGGTTGAAAAGGTCTGTTAAGATGCCCACACCACGAGAGCCCATCGCCTTCCAGGCTTCGATGGGGACTCCATCGGATCCAACAGCTTTCCGATTCTTCATGCGGCGAAGACAATTCTGGACTTCTGCAGGCGTTATCAGTGGCACTAGTCCTTGATTCGGAGGAAGATCAGGCGGCTGCACCTCTTTGTGCTGCGTGTTCAGCAGCTCGTGGAAATACGAGCGCCATCTCTCCTTCACCGCGAGGTCCTCGCATAGCAGGTTGCCCACAGGGTCTTTTACACAGCGGCACTTGGAAATGTCCTGTGCCGCTTTGACCCTGGAGCGCGCCAACTTATAGATGAGCTTCTGCCCCTCAGACGATTCCAACTTATCGTAAAGTGGTTGTAAGTGGTCTCGCCTGGCTCTGGCAACAGCTCTCTTAGTGGCGCGCTTTGCTACCCGGTATGCGTCGCGATCTTCAGGAGATCTGGACGCTTGCCACTTCTTAAAGAGGGCTTTCTTCGCTCTAGTCTCCCTCTGGACTGTGTCGTTCCACCACCATGTCTCCTTGTCACACTTGCGACCACCCTTAGACACCCCAAGCACCTCCTTCGCCGATCCAAGGATAGCCGCCTGAATCTTGTCCCAGTAAGCCTGAACTGGTTCGCCCATACCACCGGTGCACTTGTCACCGACAGCTAAGGCGAACTCCTGGGACGTGACTTCATCAAGCAGCCACCACCTGATTCGGCGCTGAACGCGCTCGGTATACGTGTCTTTAGGCTTAGCGCAGAGGTCCATGACAAGCAGACGATGTTGTGCAGTGAGACTCTCACCGGGTATGACCTTGCAGTTGGCTACTTTGCTGATGTGGTGTCTCCTAGTGAGTAGGAAGTCGATTTGGGTAGCATTCCTCCCGCTCCTGTAGGTGATGAGATGCTCGGGTCTCTTTTTGAAATACGTGTTCACGATGGCAAGGTCGGCCGCCGCACACGCTATGAGGATGTCCTCCCCTTCTGCGTTGCGGCTGCCGTACCCAAATCCACCGTGAACACGCTCGAATTCCCCACATTCATCACCCACATGACCGTTCAGATCACCCCCCAAAACGATCCCCTGTGATAATGGGATTCCACGGAGCACTTCTCCGAGTAGATTCCAAAACGCTATTTTATCGGCGTCGTCACAACCGGCCTGTGGCGCATAGGCACTTATCAAGTGGGTAACTATCCCATCGATAAGCACCCTAACGACCATAAGTCGGTCGCTATGACGTTTCACTTCCAAAATGTCATTCTGGAACTCCTCCGAGAGCACTATGGCAACCCCATTCTCCCCACCAGGTGCACCTGTGTAGATCAGCTTGTAGCCATTCCCAATGAACCGGGATCTGCTGGCCTTCCACCGAGTCTCCTGCAGGAACGCCACGGCCACCCTCCGCCTGGAGAGCACATCGGCCAACTCTCTCGCGCGTCCGGTTAACGTGCCTATGTTCCATGTTGCGAAGCGGATCTTTCGAGATGTTTGGGCTGCGTGAGATGGGGCTAGCGTCGTTAGCCGTGCCCGCCCATGACACGGTAGCCCTTGTCCACTTCTCACAAGAGCCGGGCGAAGCTCTTGCGCGCCGTTATGCGGCGGCGCCCTAGCCCTTAGCCGATCTCGTAATCTTGTTCTCACCATGTTGATTTGGCAACTTTGGCTTTTACGGGGGCGACTGCCGTCTGACCCCCCAACCCCAAAAGGAAAGCCGTCGTCAGAGCCTCGTCCGTTATTCAGCAGGGTGCGCCGACTTGCAGGTGAGGTTGACTTGGGCCCTGAAGATGTTGGTAGGGCCCCTTACACCCCACATTTATAATATATTATTACTATTTATTGTGAAATTTTGTCGCCTGCTAAAGAATGCCGCCCGGGGCGGGTCGCCCTTTCCGCCCCCACTACGCCACTGACCTGATGTAGAAGTTTTGGAGACGCTCAAGTTAATTAAGTTTTCTTGAGTGAGGCCCTGTGTTCAAATCCTACTATAGCATGCACATCTTAGGCAGGTTGGAAACCATCCCTGCATGCCAATAGGCTTTGTGTAACCCGCCAACCATCTGTCCATTCTATTTAGGAGGAAACCCAAGCCTGGTTGTAGGATGGGTTTGGATTATGGGTAGGATTATGGGTTGTTATTATTTCATGACATGACAATCACTGGGGCGCAACTCCTTCAGGAGTCATGGTTTCATTGCCCGCCCCAAATCTCAATTAGCTACAAAGGTAGGTTCCAATATTTGGGTTTTCTCACTTTTTCTTAGCAGACATTATGCCATACATATATGTATATGAATCAAAACTTGAGACGAATCGGCTCCTTTTTAGTTAATACTCGAAAATCATTTCCTAAATTAATTGTAAATAAGTTCCCCTAGTGTTAAATATCCATAATTTTACGTTTTTAAATGTGTGTTGCAAACGTCCATAGGTGACGGTTACCGCCTGCTATCAGGTGTGCCGTTTGCCTGTCGCTAAACTTCAGTTATTAAAAAAATGTTGAAATACTCGTAATGGACGCTATGGAATATAAAATCAAAACGCTCCATTTTAAATAGAAAAAACCTTCTATACCGTTTATAGTGAGCTCATTTGAATGTTAAAGAGTCGTTTTATAAACTCGTTTCGCAATTCGAAACGCCACTGAAATAAAATCAACATTTAGATATCTTTAAAAGAATTCAGAAACGGTCAGACATCAGTGTATAGTAAAATTTAGATCGTTAGATTTATAGATAGTGAAATAGAAAATATTAAAATGTTCTAGTAGGTACGAACTTTATCGTATATTCCACCACCCGCTCTTATGTTACAAATCAATCGGTGCTCTCCTAGTCAATACAATAAGTGACTTACTTATTGATAGCGCCGGAGGATCAAAAAAATTGCAATTTGGCGCCAGCCTGGGCAACAGTATTAGCCAAGCCAGGTGACAGACAGTTTTCTGTCAACACGGGTACTAAGCAATAAGAAAACATTGAGGTTTTTAGTAATAATCCGAATCTCACATATCCCTTTAGAAAAGGTTCAAGACCACCCCAAACCTAGATAGTTCCTATAACACAGGCTATATTGCCATTTTAATTTGGCCTAAATATAAATGAATCTCTATACGAGTATAATTAAATTGAATTAAAAGATCAATTTTTTTTATATCTTTCGTCCAAGACAGCTTCAAAATCAATAAATTGGTTTCCAAGTATTAACTAACAAGCATGTATAAAAATCTCCATAATTGATAACAGATATTCTATTAATTATACACTTCGTTAGGATAGATCGCAAATTGGTAATCTAATGCCTGTGAATTGAACATTCATTAAGATCGCTGTAAATAGCAAACCAATACATGTATAACTTTTTTAAATCATTTCTATTATTTAAAGTAAGATATGTAAACTGTTAGAAGAAGAGTAAAGGTGCAACACAGCAAGGATAAAATTAAATTTAAAGACTTAAAAGCCACTATCAAACAACTGAAATGGTGTTGGTCAGGTCATATGTTAAGAGACACAACTAAAAATTTACTAAAGCAATCACTGTTTGGTATCCAAAAACAAGAAAAGAAGTAGAGGCAGACAGTTCATAAAATGGGTAGATGATATAAAAAAGACTGCAGGGCCAATATGGATATTTATATATACATGACCAATGGCGATTGTCACTGTTGATGACTGTTATGTATCTATCATTCTATTACCATCTTATGTACCTATGCGGTACGTAAGCTATTTGGAGCGTTTTCTCTTATGTCTTATTCTTTAACAATAAAGGCTCTACTATTATTATTATTTAATCTAATAAATCTTAATACAGTTCACACCCCAGTTCTTCTACTACCCAATGCCTAGGAGGGACATGCTTTCACGGAACACATCGCATCCTGTCTCTGGTCCACGGCCTTGTGACCCCTCATGTTGACAGGCAAGAAAAAATGGCCCGGAGTAGTAAAAATAACAATAATAAGAGCTTATAATGTCCTACTGCTGAGCGTTCCCCAAAAAGATCAGACAACACACTGCCACGCTTGTCCAAGGTAGACTAGTGAACTGATATAACTATCAGTGTTGCCAACTCAATTTTTTAAAAAGAGCTTCGAAAAAGAGTTAAAATAGAGCCAAATTTGTGAAAAAAGAGCTGTAATAAAAAAGTGTATAAATCAAATTTTAATTATTGATGTAGAAAAATATATAACATGATATTATAACTTGTTAGATTAATAAAATATATTTAAAAATACGGTTACTCCTCGTCAGAACTATCGAAATTGTGTGTCAAATTCACTAATTCTAATCTACTTGTGCTTGCTGCCGAGTTTTCCTTATCATAAGTTGCCATGGTACCAATTTTTTCCTCTTTTAGCACTTCATAGTTGTGGCAGAATTTTTTTGACCGTCATAATCCTGATCTGACAGTTAAAATCGCATTGATGGTGTCATTTTTTAGTCGATTTCTTAATTTGTTTTTGACTATATTTAGTTGGCTAAATACTCTTTCTACTTCTCCGTTTGACCATGGCAATGAAATCATTGCTAGAGCCAAGTTCTTTGAAAGGATTTATGTCAGCCGCATTTATTGCAAAACTTCAGGTCAAAACACAGAGTGCTCTTTTTTTTAAAGTATTGGAAAATTTGAAAGTATTGGAATGGAGCTAAAATTTTAAAATTAAAGAGCTAAAGAGCTAAACTTATTTTTTTGGAGCGGATTAATTGAAAATAGAGCTAAATTTAGCTATAGAAGAGCTAAATTGGCAATACTGATAACTATACGCCGATGATCTGGGTATACGTGTTTTCTCACGATATTCCTTACCGTCACCGGAAATTATGTAATAATATGGACTTTAGACGAAAAAACTGCCTAAGCGTTATAGCCATGGTGGGATTTGAACACCAAGTGTGATGTCACTTGGCGTGTATCTTACGTCATTATGTGTTAATTACAGTCCCGGCGTATTAACAATTAAATAAAATATATATCATCATGTACACGCGTAAATTGAAATAAGCCCTACAACGATCCTTACAAAGAGAGAAAATTTGTTTGAAGAAGCAACTCGAGGAACTAATTAAATGAAAACATTCCTTTTATGGAGCTGTGAAATTAAATTATGCTCTCCATCCGTATATTTAACGGGTTTCTTTTGTCTCGTTAATTGGTTGTATATAATACTAGCAGTACCCGCCCGCTTCGCTGGTCGAATAAAAAGAAACTTAACTAAGATTTTGGGGTTATGATCTGATAAAATAAAAATCCCAGAACTCAATCGCAGCGCCACCTACCGGGTCCAATTGCAAATCTAAACCATTCTCGAATCCACTTGAACACACATAAAAAAATTCAGCAAAATATCTCCCAAATATAAAAATAAAAAAGATCTTAAATTCTAATTTTTAAATAATTATTATGGAATCAAGCTAGCTATGATAAATATATTCTTATTAAAAAGGAAAGAGTTTTTTATGCAAAGATGCAAAACTTTTTCAATATATCCATAATATTAAAAAAACATGAATTTCAATTTCACAATTTATTTAAATTCCTACGTTCAACTGTCACGGCAATAAATAAAATTCAATAGAATGATAGTGGCGCCATCTGTCAAAGATTGGTCGTACCAGCTCAGAAACCTTTGTAGGCTCATGCACAACACTTTGCTGAAGATCATGACATGATTAAATGCATAGTATAAGCTCCTATAAAGGACATACAGACAAACATTCATTTTTTATATAATATATAGTGTCACATTGGAGATGTGAATAAAAACAAAAAATATACTATATAAAATGATTATAAATTTATTCATAACAGTAAAAAGTACTAAGAAAATTAAGTAAAATTAATAGTAGTAAAAAAGTAGTAAAAAAAAGAAAGGTTCGCTTAGGCTAGAAGTCTGATTCAGCACACTTCCCTCAGTCAATTTCCGCTAGGCAGAGTAGGCAGCGCTTAGTGCATGTGGGTAGTCCTCTCTTCAGGTATTCACTACCCTCTTGTTAAGCGGGTCTTAGTTCCTGGAGCGCAATGGTGCGAAACGTATTACGGCGCGGCAAAAATGAAGCAAAAGGGAAAGACTAAGTTCTTGAGACAAATCAGAAATAAACAAATTAGCGTTTGCAAGGCAGGCAAGATCAAGGTGGCGGAAGAAAAGAGCAGAAACGGTTACAAATACAAAGCTATTATGATATCAAGTATCAGTATACAAAGCAAAGTGTAATACGTATACAAAGTATTCGGTATCGATATATTATATCGGTATCGATGTAACAGGTATTATCAGTATATTACCCAGTATTTGAATCTGGTATACATAATAAGATATTTCTAAACATATCAATTAAAATGAAATTATTTCTATTGGATTTTGATTTGAATTATTTAATTCTCAGCTACAATTTTATACAACAGTTTATTTTGTCGTTACAAAGGAAGTCAATTTGATCTGTGCGCAACTTACCCGAATCGGGAAAAACTAATCACTATAATTGTTAAATTTAATATTTACAGTGTACAAGCACTGTACACTATTAGATCTGCTATAAACTATTAAACAATATCAGTTAGACTTTAACAAAATGAAAAACGGTTGCACCAAGAGTGACGCAGCCGGCGATGGCTTCGCCCTCAGCCACAGAATCTCCAGAAGAGGAGAGCACCGATGTCCCCGAGGTGACGCAAGCAGAGATGAGAGCGGCCGTGTCGCGACTCCGGGCTAAGAACACAGCGCCCGGGCCCGACGGAGTTCCTGGTCGAGCTCTCGTCCTGGCTCTGAAGAAGCTAGAGCTCCAGCTGAGGGGGCTCTTCACGGCATGTCTCGAGCAGGGTCAGTTTCCCAGTGTGTGGAAGGAGGGGAGGCTGGTCCTGCTCAGGAAGGAGGGGCGCCCCGCGGACTCGCCGTCCGCGTATCGGCCCATAGTGCTGCTCGACGAGGCCGGCAAACTTTTTGAGCGCATTATCGTAGATCGCCTCGTCAGCCACTTGTGCAGAGAGGGGCCGGACCTGGACGACAACCAATTTGGTTTTCGTCGGGGGCGCTCCACCATAGATGCCATCATGCGCGTGAGGGCCCTGGCGGAGGAGACGGTATCTCGGGGTGGGGTGGTGCTGGCGGTGTCTTTAGACATCTCCAACGCATTCAACACCCTACCCTGGAGTTGTATTCGGGAGGCTCTGAAATACCATCGCGTGCCTCCCTACCTCCGCCGTACGGTAGGGGTTTATCTGGAGGGTAGATGCGTCACCTATCGGGGACGTGACGGTGCCGGTCGGCACCTCATGTCGTGCGGTGTTCCACAGGGATCGGTCTTGGGACCGCTCCTGTGGAACATCGGCTACGACTGGGTGCTGAGAGGCGAACTCCCGTCGGGCGCCGACTTGACGTGTTACGCGGACGACACGCTTGTCACTGCCCGGGGGAGCTCGCACAGGGAGGCGACGTTGATAGCCACGGCTGCGGTGTCACAGGTGGTGAACCGCATCCGGCGCCTGGGCCTGGAGGTGGCCCTAAACAAGTCGGAGGCCATGGTGTTTCATGGCCCCCGACGTGCGCCGGCGCCGGGATCACACATCGTGGTCAGCGGGGCCCGGATAGCTGTCGAGTCCACCATGAAGTATCTGGGATTGGTGCTCGACAGCCGATGGGAATTCGGGCCCCACTTCCGGCGGCTGGCGCCCAAGCTGATGGGTGCAGCGGGCGCGCTTTCGACGTTGCTTCCCAACATGGGGGGCCCGAGCGCCGCCTGTAGGCGGTTGTACGTGGGAATCGTGCGGTCCATGGCCCTGTACGGGGCCCCTGTTTGGGCGTTGGACATGACGGCCAGCACTCTCGCCATTCTGCGTAAACCGCAGAGGGCGATGGCCGTCAGAGTCGTCCGCGGGTATCGCACGATTTCCTACGAGGCGGCTTGCGTCCTGGCCGGATCCCCGCCCTGGGACCTAGAGGCGAAAGTACTCGCGTCATTATATCGATGGCGCGAGGAAGAGCGGGCACGGGGCTCGAGGCCGGCGCAGCGGCGGATCGCGCTGCGCCCAGAGGAGCTCCGTCAGGTCTTGGTGGCGGAATGGCGGCAAAGGCTTCTCCGCCCTACCGCCGGCCTCGCTACCGTCGAGGCGATCCGGCCAGTACTCGACGACTAGCTCGGGAGAAGGCACGGCTCCCTGTCGTTTAGGGTGACGCAGGTGCTGTCGGGGCACGGCTGCTTCGGCAAGTACCTGTGCCGCATAGACAGGGAGCCGGACGCTCGGTGCCACCACTGCGTCCATTGCGGAGAGGATACGGCGCAACACACGCTCGCCGAGTGTGTAGCTTGGGAGGAGCAGCGCCGTGTCCTCATAAATGAAGTAGGAGGCGATCTGTCGCTGCCGGCCGTAGTGCGGAGGATGGTCGGTAGCGCAGAGTCGTGGGACGCAGTGGTGTCCTTCTGTGAGGACGTGATGTCGCAGAAGGAAACTGCGGAACGGGAGAGGGAGATCTCGACTCCCTTCCCCGGCCGCAGAAGGCGCACCGGGCGCAGGAGAAGGGCGGACAACGCCCTTTTCCAGCCCCCATGAATAGGTCCAGGGGCGAGGGACTTGGGGAAGTTCCCGCCCCCTATTCGATGGACCCGAGGTGGAGGCGCGCGCGGGTGTCGGCGCGCGCCTCTGAGGCGATGCATGGGGTAGTTAAACACCTCACTACCCCGTGCAGGAGACGAGGCCCGGACAGACCGGGCCAGCACTAGTGTGGGGCTGCGGAAGAATTTGGATTCCCGTGGCCCCGCGCGCACGTGTGAGGAGACACCGGGGTGGTGGTTTTAGCCGGTAAGAATCCGGCACGCCCCTCCGCCTTTCCCCAGGCGGAGGTAGTCCATGAGGATTTCCCCACCCCGTAAAAAAAAAAAAAAAAAGAATGACGCAGCCGACTTCGTTTATCGTAAGATGGCGGTCGATCGCTTATTCGATATCGGCGCGTAGGGTAGGAACAAATCAATCCGATAAATTCAACAACGACCTACAAAAACTGGAATATCCGAAACGTTCCGTTACAATAGATTGGAAATTTCCAATGTTTTTATTTAAGGGCATGAAGAGTTTTTAAATGAAAGTTGATTTGTTTATTACTCAATATCACTCACAGTTTCATTGAAATTTGTGTTATTTGTACATTTAAGAAAAAGTGGAAGGTGGTCTACATAATAAGCTTTAACGCTATAAAATCATTTAAGATATTAACTTTGCAAAATGTAGATTTCTGTCCTCATAAATGTCTTAGTGTTTATTTAGGTTTTTTTATTGCTGGCAGATGGGCTTAATAGTAAACAGGTACCGTCGCCTATGAATGATGACGCTAGGGGCACCGCGAACACGCTGCTGTCCCATAGGGGCACAGGAACTTGGGTCACTAATGCCGGTAACACAAGGTTATTATGGCGGCATATTTAAGACCAAAGGTGGTCGCCATCCAGACGGGCTTGGGGCCCCACCATGTAGCTAGAGTTGTTTTATCGCCTTTTACGACAAACCGACCTCGACCGCAGAGTTTTCTTTCTCCGCCCCTGTATGGAATACATATTTACTTACATGATATAAATTGTTGCTTTAAAGTCATATGTTGTGTTAAATACAACCTCGGAGTAAGTGATCATATAGATCAAGATCATCCAGCTCAAGTGGTCATCCAGCTTAATTACAATATCAGCTGGTCCATAATCAAGATTGCGTCCATGCTTCTCGCCCATTATCTGGAAATAATAAGGTTATAAATAAACTTAACGGTTGTACACTACTTATATTTTAAACGGACCACGTATATTTTTTTAATGCTGTAGGACAGGAGACAGGCTGACGGCCCGCTTAGAATTTAGCAGTTACCGTCGCCTATGGGTGATTGCAAAGCAAGTGGCATCGCGAACACGCTGCTGTCCCATAAGGGTCCCAGGAACTTTGGTCACTAATGCCGGAACACAACACAAGGTTATTATGGCGGTATATTTAAGACCAAAGGTAGTCGCCATCCAAACGGGCTTGAAGCCCTACCACGTAGCTAGGGTGGGTTGTTTTGTCGCCTTTTACAACAGGCCGACCCCGGCTGCAGAGGTTAGTATTCTTTCTCCGCCCCTGCACGGATCAAAATATATTTATTAACTAGCTGTGCCCGCGACTCCGTCCGCGTGGAATAGTGACTTTCGGCAGCATTTTTTGGATAAATCTTATGGTTTATTTTGGATTACAAACCCTATAAACCCTAAAATATAAATAAATTAAATATGCAAACAGTCAATGTTATCGAATGCAACTGTTACGCCACGCGCCTCCGGAATACGTGCGTTCGAACCTACAAAGTCCAGCCTAAGCTAAATCCTATTTCATATGATTGATGACATAAATCTGAGGTTAACATAAATTGGAAATTCAACCTACATAGTCCAGCCTAAGCTGAACCCTATTTCATATGATTGTTGATATAAATCTGAGGTCAACTTAAATTGGTATTAAAATTTTCGAAACTTATATTTAACAAAAACAATTTTTATTCTTCTAAAATTATTAAATAGCCTAAGTTACTCCTTGATACATGAGCTATCTGCCAGTGAAAGTCCCGTCAAAATCGGTGCAGCCATTTCAGAGATTAGCTGGAACAAACAGACAGACAGACAGACAAATATTGTAAAAAATGTTTTGGTATATGTACCGTATATACCCTTGGTCTATAAGTATGCCGCAGTAACTTGCATTGTATCCTGGCATAAGTGACCAGGTTCCAGTACCACTACGTGGATGGCAGCGTATTAGCGATGCCTCTGGCGTTGCGTTGCAATCGTCCATAGGCGACAGTAACTGCTAACTACTAAGTCGACTGTCAGCCTGTCTGCTGTCCTACAGCAATAAAAATGTTTCAAATGCTAGATGGAATAACCTCTTGTTGGTCAACGATTTCAAGGTACGTAAATGGAAAAGTTTTACATAGTAAAATTCATTGCGATATACCCAGGACAGTAAAATAGTCGCCATATTTCAGATACTCCCACATGAAATAAACAAAGCTAGACATTTGATTAAAGTACTTTATTGTCTCTCATTTACAGACACATTAATTTCGTCCAGCACTATGCCACAGTTTATTATAATATTCAGTAGTATTACTTAATTTTGACGACCTCTGTGGCGAACAGCTAACTACGCTTGCGGAGGTCATGGGTTCGATTCCCGTCTCGCGTCTAGGTGTTTATGTATAATATGTATTTATTTACAAAAGAAAAGTATCTATGTAGTATATCAGTTATCTAGTACCCATAATACAAGTGCTGTGCTACTTACTTTGGATCTAGATGGCGTCGAGTAAATTGTCACATTGAAAAAAATTATAAAAAAAAAATCCATTCAATAATCACTTAACAAAAAGGTATGTGGTAGTGGCCATACTCAGAAATCGTTTTAAAAGTCCCGGATTCGAATCTTAGCAGTTTTTTTCGCCTAATGTAATAATTTTCATGGTGAAGAAAAACATTGTGAGGAAACCTGCATTGCAAGTTCGCCAGTAACTAACAACTAAAGTAGTAACAGTAACAGCTAATCTATCTTTGAAAATGTATGTATGTAATACCCACTGTCTGATCCATCGTTCCCAATAATATAACTTGTATATTGTCCCTATAACTTGTACCAGCATTTGTCAACTGACTGTCACTAAAATCTTTAAAATATTCCTGTCTTTATTTATTTATTACACGATACAAGTTATAAAACATAACCTAAATATTTATAATTACATTGAAGCAACACTGATACATACAATTAGATAGATAACTACAGATAAGAATTCCATTCAAAAGGTTATTTAACAAAATTCGTTAAGGCTGACGACATAGTTAATTGTAAGCAGTTACCGTCGCCTATGGATGTTTGCGACACTAGGGACACCCCGAACATGCTGCTGTCTCACAGGGGTACAGGAACTTGGGTCACTAAAGCCGGAACTTAACACAAGGTTATTTTTATTTTAAGGCCGCATGTTTTCACTAGCATGGCTAGATATTTATATTTTCTTTATTTGATCGTCCAGTTATTTTCTCCGCTTGTCTTTTTTGCCTGCGGCAGTTCTTTTCCGGGATTATTTCTTTTATACTTCTTTCTTTTTTTTTTGTCATTTCTCTAATTGTTCTATAATCTAATAAAGTTTAATACTTTAGTCACATTTCTTGTCATAACAATTTGATTTTAACTTAATCTATTACATTTCTTTTATTTAATATTTGTACAATTGACTTAAAGCTATGTTTTCTCTCTTCTTGTTTTCTTAATTTGCATTATTCCTCTTTGTTGTTTGTTTCTTGTTGATGTGTTCTAACACAAGGTTATTATAGCGGTATACTTATGCGGCCTTACCACATACCTAGGATTATTTTATCGCCTTTTACGACAGGCCAACCCCAGCCGCAGAGTTTAGTACTCTTACTCCACTCCTGGATCGAGAAAAAACTAGTTAAAACTGTATTATAACACAAACGCATTATTGTATTCATGGATAACTGATATTATGTTTTATTATTTTATGCTGTCAATAGTAATGTTTACTACAATTGTTCTGTCCATGCACGGGTGGAGTAAGGATACTCAATAATCCCTGCGGCCGGGGTCGGCCTGTCGTAAAAGGTGATAAAATAACCCTAACTACATGGTAGGACCCCAAGCCTGTCTAGATGGTAACCCCTCTTGGTATACCAGTATAACGCCATAACAACCTTTGTGTTCCGGCATTAGTGACCTAGGTTCCTGTACCCCTATGGGACAGCAGCGTCTTCGCAGTGCACTTAGCATCGCAAACATCCCTAGGCGACGATAACTGTTACTATTAAATAGGCCGCCAAAAAAAACGGTGATATGAATTACTACTTACAATGAATTTACTACTTATAATACTAATAATACTCGTATACTGTGTCTATAACTGCTACTAAAATTTTAGGGTACACTTGTGACCAGTAAACTAATATCATTCATTATATTCGGCTAAATGACTCGCCATGTTTAAAGCTACATTAATAAGATATAACTAGCTGTGCCTACGACTCCGTCCGCGTGGAATTTTTTTGGATAAATGTTACTGTTTATTTTGGAATACAAACCCTATACACCCTAAAATATAAATAAATGAAATATGCAAACAGTCAGTGTTATCGAATGCAACTGTTACGCCATGCTCCTCCGGAATACGTGCGTTTGACCCTACCAAGTCCAGCCTAAGCTAAACCCTATTTCATATGATTGATGATATAAATCTGAGGTCAACTTAAATTGGATTATAAAATTTCCAAAACTTATAATTTTTAACAAAAACTACTTTTTTTTTTAAATAAAAATAGCTTAAGTTACTCCTTGTTACATCTGGTCCTGTCCATGGTCGGGGGCGATCCTGGATGGACGGCCGGATGCGAGGCAGTCATGTCCGCAAAGGAGGCGAAGGAGGCGGAGCGGGAGTCCACCACCACACTCCCCTCCCGCCAACGCAGGCCACGTCGTCGGCGCCGAAGGGCGAGCAATGACCTCTGGCCGCCGTAGAAAGCGGCCGCGGGCGGCCCCTCGGGGGAGGATCCGCCGCCCGCACTATTGCCGCGAGGGAGAGGGCCGGTGCTGTTCCGGGGCCCCCCTCAACTCCTACAATACAGGAGAGCGCCGGGGGGACGAAACCCTGGCGCCAACACTTTAGAAGAGGCCCTTATTCTCCTGATTTGGCAACTTCAGACTTCTATCTGTTTCCAAATTTGAAGAAATTTGTTTCTGGGAAGCGCTTCACGTCTAATGAAGAAGTTGATAGGACCGTAGATGATGGCCATCTTTCCCGGAGTCCTACATATCAAAACAAAGAGGAAGCAGAAAAATTATTACAATAATAAATATTTTTTTTATTGCTGTAGAACAGCAGACAGGCTGGCTGGCCGCTTAGATTTCAGCAGTTACCGTCGCCTATGGGTGCTTGCAACATCAGTGGTATCGCGAACACACTGCTGTCACATAAGTGGACAGGAACTTGGGTCAATAATGCCGGAACACAATGCAAGGTTATTATGGCGACATACTTAAAACCAAATGTGGTCACCATCCAGACGGGCTTGAGGCCCTAGCACGTAGCTAGGGTGGGTTGTTTTGTCTCCTTTTACGACAGTCGACCCCGGCCGCAGAGGTCAGTATTCTTTCTCCGCCCCTGCACGGATAAAATAAAATTTAGATAAGTTCATCAAATCAAACTTTAACATCACTTTCTTCCATAAAATCATAAATGCAACTTAAATGAGTTCTGTCAAAATAAATTTATTTAGTAAGATAGAAGAACTTTTTCAATTATTCATTGAATGGCGACTTTTAATTATGTTCCATTGAGATAAATTTATTGATAACTTGAGAACTTGTCAAGGCAACGTATAAAGAATGTTTGTTTCATTAGGAAACGGTCAAGTAAATCTTGAGCTTACTGCTAGTTGGATTTGTTAGCTATTTTATATGTCTATAATTTCACATCATGCACTTTATTTTATGTTCTATTATTATGTATGACAATCTAACTAATACTTAGTGAAAAATAAACAATTGTGTTTTATTGACTTTTATTTTTTATTATTATCATTTCTTGTATTGTAATTTTTTAATTCTCATTCTTCCTCTTTTACTTTATAATATATAGGTACTAATACTTTCTAATAACAATGTATAATTTTTATTATTAATGATGTGACCACTAGTTTGCAGTGTCAGAAGATGACCCTCAAGTTTTAAGTGCTAATTTAAGTGACAACTTCTGATGGGAGGGTAAACCGCATCGTTACGTAACGCGTCACAGTGCCAGTCTGTCTGGCTTCCCTTTCTCTCACGCATACGGCAGTGGTAGGCAGGCTCCTCCTCTCTCACTCTAACCCCCAGCGTTAAATCTATTCGAATTGCGACTTTATTACAATGAAATACAGTTTTTTTTTTCTTTATAGAGAATCTACAATATGGAATTATTTAATTTAATATAATTTTGAAACAGCTTTTGGTAAAATTGTAAATTCGTAAACTTTAGTTATTTTTGAATTATTTTTGGTTTAATTCATAAATAACCTAACATTCCTAACGTTATCATATTAATATACATAAAATTTAAGTAATAACCTAAGCTTTTCTCAAGTTACAATTTCAATATTATATAGTTCAACTTAGATTAATTGCTATAATTTATCATTTCTGTCGGGCGTCCCGACACGCATACGTTTTTTTATGTAATATTACATCTCCAAAATACAAGCCATGCCATTTTGAAGGCGTCAATCAATTGTCAAATAGTTGAATAAAATGACATTTGAATTGAATGTGAATCATTCGAAATATGAATTCAAACGATTTTAAATAGGTACTTGACCTTCATCTTTGTTGTTTACTTTGGGACAAGATAGCGCTGTTGGTCACGGTATATGTATATTTTAAACCAGTGTTTTCCAATCTTTTTGAATACACGACCCCTTTAAGGGTTGAAAAATTCTGGCGACCCCCTTGGGCCATAGAGAGACAAAAAGTTAGTAAGTAATTTATAAGACTACGTTTATTATTTTCTCTATTTTGGTACCTATGTTCATTAATAAGACCTACATTCTGTAAGAAGCCGCGACAGCTTTGAAAGTAAGTACGAGGTAAGTTGGTAACTCCGCGTGCGAAAGCTTTTTCCTTTTTCCGGTGACCCCCCGAGTAAGGCTTGAATCCACACCACTTGCTTGACCCACAGATTAAAAACACTATTTTAAACTATAAATTTCTCTCTCTAATCTCTAATATCACTGAAGATATCTCCCTCACTTTCATATTTGCTGATAATGACTGTACTAAAAGCAGATAATAATAATCTTTTAAAATAAAGATTAATTTAAAATAGTTTCAGACATTCCAAATTTTAAAAAGTGATATATAAACAACTGAGAGATTAATGACTCATTTAAACAACGCAAATAACTAAATAAACGATAATGTTCGCCGTTAAAAGAATTATTGCTTTGCATAGTTTAGCCCTGTTGAAATATAAATAAGATATGGACCGGAAAGCGATTTTTTTCTTCCTCACATTAACAACGATATATTACCTATTTAAAATATTGTTCTACTTACTCAAATAATTTTGGATTACCTGGAAGAAATCGCTTAAGGCGATAAGACCAGCCATTGTCTCCAATGTTTCGAATAGTCTCTTTCGGTTCTTGCATTAAATAATTAAGTCGATAACAATAAAGTAAATAAAATAGAAAAATAATGTAAGGAAAATGCTAGAAGTGAAACTGAATGAATATGAAAGGGGGGTCAGATCAAAAAGTTGGTTAAATTGCGTAAAAGATGATATGGCGAAAAAAATATGTAAATATTGAGATAACGAGTAGATTATAAGGAGATAACATATTGTGCCGACTCCATATAGTTTTGTATAAGGGCAAGACCCCGCCCGCACTATTGCCGCGAGGGAGAGGGCCGCGTGCTGTTCTGCGGCCCGCCTCAACTGTTGATCCAGGAGAGCGCCGGGAGACGAAATCCTGACCCCCCGGCGCCAACAATTTAGAAGGGGCCCGCCTTAAGACAAAGGGCGGGCCGGCACCAGCCCGGGCAACGAGATCGGCAGGCCATATATCCGTGGGCCCGGGCGTAGGCGATAGGAGAGATAGGAGATAGGGTTTTCTAGTGGGTAGTCGGATGGCCGAACATCTTTCCCGGAATCCCACATATCCCTCGGTCCCCCCGGGCCGGGGTAACCCGTCAAGAGAGGTTTTTCCCCGAGACTAAAAAAAAAGGAAGAAGAAGAAAAAATATTATTTTTAGAATTATTAGATTGTGTTTTAGAATAAGAAAATTCACACAAGCATCGTTGCAAGAGTACTTAGTAGAAACCGTATTCAATAGGCACTTTTTTCGAAGAAAATCTCGTATTTATGAGTGCCCCGACCCGGACGGATGGGGGGTTATGTTTGAAGTTTTTTTCTTTGTCGAGGTGGAAATGCATAACGCACAGCCCACCACGTAGAAACGGGTGACAGGATAGTGTGGAACTCCTTGTGTAATGCGCCCGTACGTCCCCTTCTCTAGGCTGGAGGACACACATCGCTGGTACTCGTATACTCACTAAAACAACCCCGTTCTTCTTACGCCTTCAGTGCCGAGGCTGCGGGATGTGGCGAACTAGTCAGGCTATGGTTACCCGGCTTGACTTCTACTCAGGTCTTTCAGCCTATTTGAAGAGTTTAGCCGGATTTTCTAATATTCTATCCGTGCAGGGGGGGAGAAAGAATACTAACCTCTGCGGCCGGATTCGGCCTGTCGTAAAAGGCGATAAAACAACCCTAGCTACGTGGTAGGGTCCCAAGCCCGTCTGGATGGCGACCACTTTTGGTCTTATATATCCTGCCATAATATCTTTATATTGTGTTCCGGCATTGGTGACCCAAGTTCCTGTACCCTTATGGCATAGCAGCGTATTCGCGATGCCATTGGCGTTGCAAACACCCATAGGCAACGGTAACTGCAATAAAAAAATAGATATATTGTACACATTTGTGACATATCTATCTTAATAAAAATTTAAATGAACAATGTTTTTTTTATTCTAAATATCCATGTACATAACTTTATTATAACGAAACTGCGTAAAAACCTTTTCATCAAACGGCTGTCATAAAGAAATCTGTTTTGTAATTCATTTTGCCTGAGCGTGGCGTCATCAAGTGGGGCCTCCGCAACGCCGTCGTCTGTCTATAACATGAGAATATCATAGATTAAAAAAAAGTGCTTTTACCAAAACGAAAACACAAATTTGATCATAAAAAATGTATGCATTCTTATGCTACGTACCAGCATCGACATACAGCGTCCAGTATTACCACGTTATGATAGCCTGAAATGGGCCCTAGACTCCATAATGGGGAGGGGATTTTCAAATTATTCACCAAACAGATTTCGAATACGCTCATTATTTATGATATGTATTTTATTTAAAAATAAATAAGGTAATAAATCATAATGTTTTGAATGACATCTACATACCAAGATAACCTATATGTGTAACCCGCCAATCCACCTTAGAGTAGCGTAGCGTATACTGTTACCCTTTAGAGGTAAGCTCAGCACCTGGATATTATTGGCTGTTATTTATTTCGTTATTAATAATAATATTTTAGGTATAAACAATTTGAAAGTTAAATATAAAAAAGTTTTTTACTTCGATAACTAAAGTGAAATCAACTGATAATTATTTTAGATTAAGAAAAATATACCTTAAATACTTTTTCTAAATCTTTAAATACTTTTATCCGTGCAGGGGCGGAAAAGAATACTGACCTTGCGGCTGGGGTCTGCCTGTCGTAAAAGGCGACAAAACAACCCCAGCTACGTGGTAGGGCACCAAGCCCGTCTGAATGGCGACCACCTTTGGTCTTAAGTATGTCGCCATAATAACCTTGTGTTGTGTTCCGGAATTAGTGACCCAAGTTCCTGTACCCTTATGGCACAGCAGCGTGTTCGCGATGCCACTGGCGTAGCAAACACCCATAGGCGACGGTAACTGCAAAATTCTAAGCGGGCCATCAGGCCGTCTGCTGGCCTACAATAATAAAAAAAATCTATCAACATGGCTTGTCTTATCTCGGTTATAATAGTCTATTTTACTCGCTAATAAAGAAGTTTTCTAAATTTTAAAATCAGTAATTTACGAATTAATCAGAAACAAACAAATCTTTCTCTTTACAGAACTTAGGAATAATTACTTTATTTATAAAAATGTTAAAATACAAAACACAGTTGTATACAAGAAATCGTCTTCTACCTATATATTTGATATATAAAATTTCCACGCGATTATATTGACTTGCTTCTCTGTATATCTATGTCCAGAGATTCCTGCCACATGGCTCCATGATTTCATTAAGTGGGCGTAAATAGGAAATATATAAATTAACGAAATATTTGATTACATCTCATCAGTAAACGGTGTGTTGGTTATATAATTTATTTGTATTAACGTGGGTAAAATACCACGCACTTCTGGTACATTAAATTGATTTCATTAATGTATAATAAGATATTTATGTAAATAGAATTAAAATTACTTCTTACATTTTGTATTTAATTGTTAGTTATGTAGGTTAGGGGTGCCAACACGACTGTATTTTTATTCATTAGGAACAGCAGATAGGCCGACGGCCCACTTGATAGTAAGCCGTTACCATTGCCTATAAATATTTGCAACGTCCGAGACACCGCTTACAAGCTGCTTAGAAGAACTATTAACTGGATCACTTATGCCAGAATACAACAGAAGGTTATTATCGGCATATTTAGAAACTGGGAAGGGGTACGCCATCCATATTCATGCCTAAAGTTTTTTAGTCGCCTTAGACCACCGCCAGCCGCAGGCTTCATGTTCGAGTTTGGAATACTACCACCTGGCTAGGGTTCTTTTTAGCCTTTCAGGATAGCCCTCAGTTGCAGGAATCAGTATTCTTACGTTTGGTTTAGTCTGTGACAGCGTGCTCGAGGAGACATTTTTGTAAATTTGTAAATTTTTAAGTGAAGATGTGTTTTATTTACGCACAACTAGCAATTAGGGGACTGTTTCCCTTAAGTAAATTAGTAGTTTAGTAAGATTTACGGCAACCGGCTACTTACGTAAGACTGATCACCAGAGATGCTGAAGATCGTGCGAAGCGGAGAAGAAAAAGTCGGAAAACGGACAACCGATTAAAGGCTAAGATGATGATGATGAGTGCGCTCGAGGAGACACATATGATATTCGCCCTCGTCTTGACCAGTACATGAGGATGACTTAAAAAAATACGTTGAGCTTTCTTCGTCTGGAATTTATTAAAAAAATCTTTTTAAAAAATAAAACTTGTAATAGAAAACGTTTTCGCAAATATCTAAAAGATCTTCGTACAAGCATTTTATTTGAAGTACTCCCAAAGCTTTTTCTTCGGGGATACAACTTTGAATGTTGTCACAAAAATTTCTGAGAGACTTTTTGTTTCCGTGACCCTTTTCTTGGTCAAAAAGTTTCAAGTGAATACCCATAGAAGCAATAGCATACAATATACCAAATTGTTCACACAAAGTAGAAAGCTAAATTAGGTACCCATATAAAATTTTTACAAAAATAACTTTACCCAACAGCCAATTCGACTCTTGATGACGGGGGACAATCTCCTCGTTCTATTAGAAGATGTGGAGACTCCACAATGTCGGAGGTACGGTTTTCACAAAGAGCCGTCTGACGTGTCTTTCGATCCCTCGACGTCAAGAAGTCCACCGGGCCAGATGGTATCCCCGCTATTGTACTGCGGATGTGCGCGGCTGAGCTGTCTCCAGTTCTTTCCTGACATTTTACCTTATTCTACCGCAAAGATTATGTTCCGACTTCGTGGAAGGTGGCCCATGTTCACAAAGTACACATGTCAGAAGTGAAACTTCTTTGGCAAACTAATTTTTGAATCTCGTTTATATTTATACTAATCTAAAGCTTTAGATTTTCGAAACTTAGAGAGAGGGCAAAATGAAGATATGTTAACAATGTGATAATAAAATTATAAAACCAAGATCTTTGGAGCGTATTCAAGGTCATTATGGCGAAATACTTATTGATCATGGGTAGTTGCCATCCAAACGGGCTTGGGGCCCTGCCACCTAGTTTGTTTTATAGCCTTTTACGTCAGACTGACTCCAGCCGCAGAGGTCAATATTCTTACTCCGCCCCTGCACGGAGTAAAGAAAACGGCCACTTATCCAAAGTGCTTTGGCGGGTACACACACTGATGATCTGGGTTAACCATAAGGTTTCTCCTCGATTACTTCCTTCACGGTTGGTAAGTGGCAATTACGCTATAATATAAAAATTATATACTAATATTTAATATAATATTATAAAGAAGAAAGATTTGATTGTTTGAAACTACTGAACTGATTTGAAAAATTGTTTCACTATTAGGAAGCTACATTATCCCCGGTTTACATAGGCTATATTACCTATATTTTCAAACAAATTAGGGATCCTTACTAAAACTCCAATAATGTAACCCAAGGTGTAAAAAAAATAGCTAAAATATTCTTTACATCGCGTGCGCTGCGAAAACTATTAATGATAGAATAAAATAATGTACTACGACTTTGCAGAACACATCATTATTTACAAAAAATGTCGCGACAGCATATTATTATGTCTAACTATTATAGTTATGCCACAATAATTGTTCTTATTTATTGTCTACTTGGGTCAAACGATCCAGTTAGGCAGGTCCAATTTCGCGAAAGAGGTCACTCGTCGAATTCAACTCGGATGGGCAGCGTTCGGGAAGCTCCAAAAAATTTTTCATCTCAAATACCGCAGTGTCTCAAGACGAAGGTTTTTAACCAATGTGTGTTGCCAGTGATGACTTACGAAACGCAGACGTGGTCGCTAACTATGGGCCTTATGAGAAAGCTCATGGTCGCTCAGAAGGCAATGAAGACGGATATGCTCGGAGTTTCCCTGCGAGATCGAATCAGAAATGAGGAGATTCGCAGGAGAACCAAAGTCACCGACATAGCCCGGATGATTGCAAAACTGAAGTGGCAGTGGGCTGAGCACATAGCGCGAAGGACAGATGGCCTTTGGGACAGAAAAGTCCTCAAATGGCGACCGCGTACTGGAAGACGAAATGTTGGTAGATTCCCCACAAGATGGACCGATAATCTGGTCAAGATCGCCAGAATAGGTTGGATGAGGGCAGCTCAGGACCGATCGTCGTGGAGATCGTTGGGGGAGACAGGGGGCGTCTTCCGGCTGAGATGATGATGATGATGAATTGTTCTTTTATTTTAAAAATTTAATTAAAATGCTGCCGCTAGAAAAGGCTCCTTATTTGTATCTTGGTATTAATCCTTATCAAAATAAATTACTTCGTATTCAAGACTGCTTCAATACCTTTATATTACTTTTTGAATTATTCAATTCGGACATTCCGTTCTCAAAGATATCACAGGTTTAAAAATCTAAGTATTAGAAACTATGTGTGTGCTTCATGCTACGTTCGCCCTTTCTCATTCTCTCAATCGGTCTCTCCCTCTCCTTCGGCAAAAACGTTTTACATCTTCGTGACGTTTCAAACGTAAAAATTTTACCCTCATGCGCGCAAAGAAGTTTCACTTCAAAAAAAAAACATAATAGACTTCTCGTAATAATAAGAAAACGTAGTAAATATTTACCCTTTTTGAGTATTGAAAGAAACACTTCAAACAAAGTAACAAGGACACGAATTTGGTGAAAAAAGAACAATGTATTTATACGAAGAAAAATATATATTTCAGTAACAAAACAAATATTTTAAAGAGATGTGTTATAAATAAACCAATAAGAATGTGGTTTTTACAATATAAGCAATCGAGTTGGCTACGCCGTTAGTACACATATATCGGCTTGTATTGTTTTCCAATGAAAACTAATACTGTTTGTTACAAGCAAACATTATCCGCCCTTTGTCATACAGCATTATATTTTTGTATACATATTTTATGATAGTTTTAAGTATCTGTATGCAATAAAGAGTTTTTCATTCATTCATTCATTCAAGCAAACATTATTAACTATAGATATTTTAGAGCCCGATACGAGCTCACAGCTTCAAAAAAAATCCCTTAGATAACACGGAGTAGTTATCCTACAATTTAAAAATTACAAGTAAAAAAATTGTTATTGTATTATGGTTGTATTTTATACAAATGCATTACAGAAACGCATGATTTTCGATAGATATCACATGTGATAGATAGTGTCACTTTGACATTAATCAGGCTCTTTCTAGGTTTGTCTCTCTTCCCGAAGCCCAGTATTGGTGACATAGCATAGCTAAACTCGACGTATGTAGCCGGTCGCTATAAAATATGGGTATACCAACGATGGCGACTCTTCTAGCGGTCCTTCCCTAATGTTACGGGTAAGAAGACTGACATAACTGCGTGAGTTCTTATAGCGATTATTTCGCGACACTCCACACATTCACTACTGCAGATTATCTCCTGACTTCGCTCTTTTACTTTTCGCTCAAGTAGTAAATACGTTTTAAGCGCTTTTCATGTATTCCTAGGAGACCGGATTGCCAGTACAGACATTTTTCTAAGTAAAGAGCTACAAATAAATGAAAAGAATACATTTGGTTACTTTTATTTATCAAAGAGGCAGTTGATGTTTGATCTCTTACTACTAAAACAAAACCGGATAAATAATGATACGATCGAACAATACGATCTATATACTGAATAGTTTATTAAGACCGATCCTTGTAGAAGGTGTCGTTTTCTTACAATCAAAGTACAGACGTAGACCAAAACGATTTGCATCGTATTTTGTCTTGTCTAAGGAATAAATGGAAGGTTATATTCAACCTAACTATAACTATTTCCAGTAACTATATCTACTGAGCCAGCCGTGTCGTCAAAATTATTCTGTTTTAATATCAATGGAAAATTTTCAATTGAAGAAAAAACTAAATTTTTGACATTATTATTACACAGGTATATTTACAGAATGGTAAATTCCCAATCCTACGAAAGCATTGAAAATGTTGTAATACACTGTATCTAATATTTCCTTATTCTAATAAACTATTTTGTATTACATTTATTTATCCATTTTATTATTATTATTTATTACATTATATGTGTGTATGGTTAGATATATACAGTACTAGTTGACCCGGAAACGTTGTTCTGCCATCTTAATTTTAAAAATTAGGCTAAGTCCTTCCCAAGGTCCAATCTGACTATACCGAAATTCATCAAAATTGGTTCAGCGGTTTAGGCGTGAAAGCGTAACAAACAAATTCACTTTCGCATTTATATTAAATAGTTAGGATGTATGTATGGATACGTGTATGTTAGTGTGTTAGTAGTTAGTTTATCTTTAATAATTGTTGTTATATTATTATTTATTTTCTATTAAGAGAACGTCATGTAGTTACTTTTACACTATCTGCCTACTGGTATAAAGTTGCATTCAACTGGTCGTGGCTAGCGAAAATCAATGTAATTTTGTTATTTGTGTATCACGTTACGGTTTCCACGATACAGACTACTCTAATGTGGAAGCCCTTGTTAATTTTCATTGATGACCCGATCAGCATATGTACAATTTTAGCTGAGAACTATCTGTTAAAAAATTTAAATTGTCTTCAGCTATTCTACTACCAAACACTAGTAGTTCTTTGCTGCAATAAAAATATTATTATATTATTATTAGAATCGACATATGACAAATTAATTTTATATACATTTTATATTCCACGTGTAGTTAATAGACTTCAAAACAGAAGAACATTTTCTTTACCACTTTGCAAAACAAATATTGGCCAACACTCTACAGTATATAGAATTACTTCCAGCTACAATGCTTTATGTAATGAGATCGATATCTTTTTTGATTCTATTCTCTATATGAAATATAAATTAATATGTGTTTGCAAGTAAGTTTTATTATTTTTTTTTTCAATCTGTTATAATATGTTTATGTTTTATTTATAATTAATGTATGGGTATTCTTAGCTTACATAACGAAATTGTGTCTTCATCTTGTAGAATACATTTTATGATTATATAATTTTTAGCATTAGTCACACTTTAAGTAAGCCTGTAAATGTATTCAGTTTTGAAGACCGGTAATTTGTATGTTATTAATATCAAAATATATAATAATAATGTTCCATACAAATAAATGATTTAATTAGAACTTTGTTAATTATACTTAGTTTTTCCTCTTAAATATCATGTAACTTTATCAACACAGTTACAGTAAGTACGGAGAAAATAAAGGGTACATCCATTACACCCATCCTCTTAAGCAAACCTCAGCATCCAACCCCTTTATCGCCAGATAGCATTTCATTCTCACGTTACACTCTCCCAACACTTATCGAAAAAATTGATACCCGATATATCACTATTAAACCGAATTGTCTCGACAACCCTCGTAAAAATGGTTATTAGCTGATTTGTGGCTGATTTTTTCCTCTGTTTGGGAAATATATAACCCGGTACATCATATATTTGTACTGGAGTCGAACTTAAATAATTTACAATAAACCTAATTAAAAAAACTAAATAAATTACATCATCATCATCATCATCTAATCGTTATCCCGGTTGCATCCTTAACTTTCGTTTCGGTGCCCGGGGTCCGCTTTCCGACTTTTTCTACTCCACTTCGCACGGTCTTCAGCATCCCTGGTATTGAGCCCATTGGCACGCATATCACCCCTTACGACGTCAAGCCAGCACTTTTTGGGTCTACCCCTCCTGCCGGGGCCCGGCGGAGGCGGCATGGCCAGACATTTGTTTCCCACGTAATCATCCGGTTGCCGTAAAACGTGGCCGTACCAACGGAGCCGACACTCCTGCAGTTTATCCGCAATGTCACGGACATGAAGACTGCCGCGAATGCGGGAGTTCCTAACGCGGTCCTTCCGCGTCACTCCACACATCCACCGCAGCATATTCATCTCCGTGACACGCAGTTCTTGCCTGTGTCGCTCTAGCACCGGCCACGCTTCACATCCGTATAAAAGGACAGGCCTAATGATGGTCTTATAGACCTGTCCCTTCAACTTTACCGGCATCTTGGGGTCACAAATGACACCAGTTACCTCACGCCATTTGGCCCACGCGGCAGCAATGCGTGCCTTGACGTCACAATCGATGTCACCAGACGCATGAAACACAGATCCCAGGTATTTCACTTGGTCCGTGCGCTCGACCGTGTCGCCGCCTATGCGTACGGGTGTGGGATCTGTGGAGTTACAGGCCAAGTACTCGGTCTTCGCCACATTGAGCTTCAGACCACCGTTCTCAAGCGACTCCTTCCACGCCTTCACACGTCGCACCAGCCTACCCCTGTCCGAGTCTGCCAGCGCGATATCATCAGCATACATAAGCAGCCACGGGGGCTGCTCATGTGAGTTTCTGATGCTGTCTGACAATACGTCTAATACCACGCTAAACAGAAACGGACTAAGGACGGATCCTTGGTGCACCCCGACGGTGATGGCGAAAGGTTTTGTGTCGCCAACAGCGGTCCGAACTACAGAATCGGAGTCACGGTACATGTCTTGGATGATGTCAATATAGGCCTCTGGAACCCTTTTAGATCGCAATGCCCACCAGATTATCGCGCGAGGAATACAGTCGAAGGCCTTCTGCAAGTCAAGAAACAGGCAATGCAGAGGCGTATTCTTCATCCTGTATTTCTCCGCGACAGTCCTTAGGGCAAAAACCGGATCCATAGTCCCATGACCAGGGCGAAACCCATACTGACATCCCGAGACAGTGCACTCCTGCCGAATCCGAGAGTCGATAACCCTCTCGAGGAGCTTCATGGTGTGGGACATAACCTTAATCCCCCTGTAATTACCGCACTCCTGCACCGACCCCTTGCCTTTGAAGACTGGAGTAATGATACTCAGTCTCCATTGGCTCGGGATCGTACCGGTGAGGAGTGTCCGGTTAAAGAGGTCGGTTAAGATGCCCACACCACGAGAGCCCATCGCCTACCAGGCTTCGATGGGGACTCCATCGGATCCAACAGCTTTCCGATTCTTCATGCGGCGAAGACAATTCTGGACCTCTGCAGGCGTTACCAGTGGCACTAGTCCTTGATTCGGAGGAAGATCTGGCGGCTGCACCTCTTTGTGCTGCTTGTTCAGCAGCTCGTGGAAATATGAGCGCCATCTCTCCTTCACCGCGAGGTCCTCGCATAGCAGGTTGCCCACAGGGTCTTTTACACAGCGGCACTTGGAAATATCCTGTGCCGCTTTGACCCTGGAGCGCGCCAACTTATAAATGAGCTTCTGCCCCTCAGACGATTCCAACTTGTCGTATAGTGGTTGTAAGTGGTCTCGTCTGGCTCTGGCTACAGCTCTCTTAGTGGCGCGCTTGGCAGACCTATATGCGTCGCGATCTTCAGGAGATCTGGACGCTTGCCACTTCTTAAAGAGGGCTTTCTTCGCTCTAGTCTCCCTCTGGACTGTGTCGTTCCACCACCAAGTCTCCTTGTCACATTTGCGACCACCCTTAGACACACCAAGCACCTCCCTCGCCGACCCAAGGATAGCCGCCTGAATCCTGTCCCAGTAAGCTTGAACCGGTTCGCCCTCACCACCGGCGCACTTGTCGCCGATGGCAGAGGCGAGCTCCTGGGACTTGACTTCATCAAGCAGCCACCACCTGATTCGACGCTGAAGGCGATCGACACGTTTGCCTTTGGGCTTCACGCAGAGGTCCATGACAAGAAGACGGTGTTGTGCAGTGAGACTCTCACCGGGTATGACCTTGCAGTTGGCTACTTTGCTGATGTGGTGTCTCCTAGTGAGTAGGAAGTCGATTTGGGTAGCATTCCTCCCGCTCTTGTAGGTGATGAGATGCTCGGGTCTCTTTTTGAAATACGTGTTCACGATGGCAAGGTTGGCAGCCGCACACGTATTGAGGATATCCTCCCCTTCCGCGTTGCGGTTACCATACCCAAATCCACCGTGAACACGCTCAAATTCCCCACATTCATCACCCACATGACCGTTTAGATCACCGCCCAAAACGATCCCATGTGATAATGGAATCCCACGAAGCACTTCTCCGAGTAGGTTCCAAAACGCTATCTTGTCGGCGTCGCTACAACCGGCCTGTGGCGCGTAGGCGCTTATCAAGTGGGTGACTACCCCACCAACAAGCACCCTCACAACCATAAGTCGATCGCTACAGCGCTTCACCTCTAAAATGTCGTCCTGGAGCTCCTCCGAGAGCACTATGGCGACCCCATTTTCCCCACCAGGTGCACCCGTGTAGATCAGTTTGTAGCCATTCCCAATGAACCGGGATCTGCTGGCCTTCCACCGAGTCTCCTGGAGGAACGCCACGGCCACCCTCCGCCTGGAGAGTACATCGGCCAACTCTCTCGCGCGTCCAGTCAGCGTGCCAATATTCCAAGTTGCGAAGCGGAGTTTCCTTTTGGATGGGGCTAGTGTCTTTAGCCGTGCTCGCCCACGGCACGGCAGCCCTAGTCCACTTGTCACAGGAGTCGGGCGAAGTTCCTGCGCGTCGTTATGCGGCGACGCCCTATCCGTGACAATTCCCTTTCTTGTTACTACCATGTTGTTTGGCTAGGTTTTGGTTTTTACGGGAGCGACTGCCGTCTGACCTCCCAACCCCTAGAGGAAAACCGAGAGGTGCACTTCCTTTGCCGCATGCAAGCTGGCAAAGGAGTAGTCCATCAGTCGCCTTTTACGACTCCCTTGGAATGACCTGGGGTGACCCTATTCTTTTCACTGGCCGGGGTCACACGGCTAACTAAATAAATTACATATTATATTATAATTATATATTAGGTTGGCAAAAAAGTAATTTCGTGTTTTAGTGTGACAGAAAACTCATTTCATTCTGATCGGTGGATGATCTTTTGCCTTCTTCATGATTTAAAAAAAAATTATTGCTATGGGACGCGAACACGATGCTGTCCCATAAAGGTACAGGAACTTGAGTCACTAATTCCGGAACACAACACAAGGTTATTATGGCGGCATACATAAGACCAAAGGTGGTCGCCATCCAGACGGGCTTGGGGCCCTACCACATAGCTAGGGTGGGTTGTTTTGTAGCCTTTTACGACAGACCGATCCTGGCTGCAGAAGTCAGCATTCTGCCTCCACCCCTACAAGGATAAAAAAGATCCCGCGCTCATAAAATTTCTGGTCCTATCAGCAAAAAACTCAGCCAAGTGCGATTTGAGGTCATCGTTACTACTGAAATGTTTACCATTTAAGAAGTTTTATAAAATTCGAAATAAATAATTATCTAATGGTGCAAGGTCGGGAATGTCTGGAGAATGCGCCATCACTTCCAAATCCAGTTCGTACATGTTATTAGAGATGTGTGAGGCCTCGCATTATCGTGGTGAAACACTATTCCTTTGCGATTTTCCAATTATCTTTGATTGCTTTCTCCAATTACGCAAGTTGTTGGCAAGTAAACATCTGATTGATCGATTGGTTGTTTGAAAGCAGCTGAAAATATATAACATCTTTGTAGTTCCTTATAGGGTGGTATCGACGACCTAATCTCAAAAGAAAATAATTATAACATTGACTAAACAATAACGAAACAAAGTTATCTGGTGCTAACTGAAATTACTTTCTTGGCGACCCAATATACTCGTAATAACAACTTGAACCTTGGACTTCTCTGCTCGCTATAGGGCAACCAGTCTAGTCCGCCATGTTTGTTTAAGGATTGGCGACGCATACCGACGGTATACAGGTTTCCTTATTAAGTTTTCTTTCATCGTCGGTATATGGCAATTGTAATTTAACATGCACTGGAACTTGTATATTGGTTTGAGTGTAATTTCTGAGCTACTAAGTCACCAGATTCTCAAATCTTTTAATTAATCTAATTGAAATTAGTAGTAAGACCGCCAATTAAGACTGTTTATTGATAAGTTTTTAACCGTCCAGGGGCGGAGTTAAAATACTAATCCTTGCAGCCTGGAGCGGCCTCTCGTAAAAGGCGACAAAACAAACCTAGCGAGGTAGTATGGCCCTGGATTGCGATAGACATCATGCCTGGTTTAAAAACATACCTCCATAATAACCTCATGTTGTTTTTCGGTAGTAGTAAACCAGATTCCAGTTCCTCTTCGAGGTCAGTAGCGCGTTACTAATGCTTTTTGGTGTTGCAAACGTCTACTGCGACGGTGACAACTATCGAGTGGGTTTTTCGTCTATCTGCCAATCTCAGCTATAAACAAGTAGGTATAATTTGTATACAATAAAGAACATCCTATTCTACCTAATTTACAACTGTACATATATATATATATATATATATATATATATATATATATATATATATATATATATATATATATATATATATATATATATATATATATATATATATATATATATATATATATATATATATATATATATGTATATATATATATATATATATATATAAAATATATATAAATATTTACTGCTGTAGAAAAGCAGACAGGCTGACGGTCTTAGTAACCGTCGCCAGTGGCATAGCCAACACGCCGCTGCCTTAAGGTCACTAATCCCGGAACACAACACAAAGTTATTATGGCGGCATACTTAAGACCAAAGTTGGTCGTCATCCAGACGGCCGTACTACATAGCTAGGGTGGGTTGTTTAGTCGCCTTTTACGACAGGCCGACCCCGGCCGCAGAGGTCAGTATTCTTGTTCCACCCCTTCACGGAAAACTATTAACAAAAAAATTATACTTATATGTAGTTTAATTTATACATTTATATTTATAATTCTTTATGCGTATGTATTTAGATGATTTTTTACGTTGTTCAAGTGGATTCGAGAACGGTTTAGGTTCACAACTCGGTCCACTACAAAATATTTTCTTTTTAATTTTTATGACAGAACAACATTTGCCGGATCGACTATTTTATATAAAACTAGCTAATACCCGCGTTATTCCGCGTTGCTTTCGTCATGAGGCAGAGGCAGAAGAGAATTGCCCTCTCCTACGCATGCGCGCTACACCGCTTGCCTAACTTTTCACGGCAAGAAAACACACATCACTGAACACGTTGCACAACAAACATGAACACGTTACACGTGCTTATAAAAATCGTTGTTTCTTAAAACTTTAATAACTTTATATTAAATGAAGATATCGGAATATTTTTTTAGATAAGAGCCAAGTATTTAAAAATCGAACTTAAAAAATTTAATTGAAATCTGTCCAGTAGTTTTGCCGTGTTACGTGCACAACTGCAGACCTCTACCGTTTTATTTATATAGAAGGGAATATTATTATTTTTCTAAGATTGAATATCTAGTCTAAACAGGAAAAAGCATTACATTAAAGCACACAACATTGAAATAAGACGTAAAGGTTTACAAATTATCATGTTACTAACAAAATAATAATGGATACGTAACTGAGGCTTGTTTGGTTTTACTCTTAGCAATGAATACAGTTTAGAAAGAACTAGTCAGGCAATTTCACACACTAAAATTCTGCTGGCCCTGGTTTATGTATTGATATATTTTATGTATTTAAAATTATTTGCTTAGTATTTTGAACATTTCCTTTTAAATAAATATGTGTTTAATGTTGAATGTATATTTTTGTTATTAATTCTACGTAATTGAAATAAACAGAAACAAAATTAGTTAGAGACATGCTAATTATTAAAAGTAGAACAATAGTGTTAATCCATTGAGTGTAATTAAAAACGGTTCCTGAAACCAAATGTTACCTCAGTGAAAAATGTGGACCCAAAAAGTTCCTGACGTCGAAGGGGTGATATGCGACTCAATAAACTCATACATACATATAATCACGCCTCTTTCCCGCAGAGACCACTTCTTTCCACTTTCTATGATCCTTACATACTTGTTTCGCTTCCTCCACTTTCATTATTCCCTTCATACATGCTCTTCGGTTCAGGGTAGGTACTCTTGACCTGGCCTTTAATCATAAATAATCATAAAAATAAACTCACTACCAAGAATTTCGAAGATGTGCGAAGTGGAGAAGATAAGTAGGAAAGAGTCCCTGGGCACCGAAACTAAAATTGGAGCTGATCATGATTGGTATTTTATCACGTTGGTAGCCCAAACTTTCACTAGAAAACACACACAAGATATTAATAGCTTTTCCAAGGTCTAAAGCCGTAAAATCTGATCTTCTAAAGGAAAAACAGAACAGGAATCCTTGCCTATGCTGTCTGTAAACTAGAAACAGATATATATTTCTATTTTGATGCCAAAGAAAGGTAACATGGTAACCCTAATGAATAATAATTGACAACCTCCATGGCTTAACGGCTAAGGCACGATGGAACACCTTCAGACGTCACTGGTTCGATTCGCTTTCCGCATCTGGGCCTTTATGTATTTATTTACAAAAGTAAAATATATAAATAGTAATCTAGTATGCATAATACAAGCGTTATGTTGTTATTTTTTTATTACTGTAAGACAGCAGCCAGGCTGACGGCCCACTTAAAATTTAGCAGTTACCGTCGCCTATGGGTGTTTGCAACGCCAGTGGCATCGCGAACACGCTGCTGTTCCATAAGAGTACAGGAACTTGGGTTACTAATGCCGGACCACGACACAAAGACATTATGGCGACATATTTAAGACCAAAGGTGGTCGCCATCCAGAGGAGCTTGGGGCCCTACCAGGTTGTTTCGTCGCCTTTTACAACAGGCCGCAGGGATTAGTATTCTTTCTCCGCCCCTACACGGATATAAAACTATTACTTAAGAACTATATAAATAGTTGGCACTGAGTGAATTGTCCTAGTTTAATAATCAAATGATTTTAGTCCTATTTTTAAAAAAATAATTTTATAACCGACCTTCCCCCTTTTCTGCCCATAAGTTTACAGAGTAATAATCTCTTTACAGCCTTTATAACTTCCTTGAAATCGAACATGAAGCTATATTCATTTTCTACACTGGAAACATATACCTAAAGTATTTATTACTATTTTTTATTGTTCCACTGAAAACACTGTGCACGAAGAAGACGCCCACCATACACTGGTTCTTGCTTATTTTATTTCACTTACATCATCCGGTAATTCAGATAATTTCATACGTACCATCTATTTTGATTAGAACTAATAAACAATTTTATTTATGAACATTTTATTGATATTAGGTTATTTTAGAAATGTTTATACTTCACCCTGCGTGATTAATGGAAATTTCTTAAGCCGTATTCTATTCGTTTGATATGAAGTTGAGTCATTTTAGGCGCTGTTTTGTGTAAATACCAAATTCAGTAATACCATCATATTCTGATTATCTTGAAAGGAAAAACAAATGTAGATATTAGCCTTTTTCAGTTATTTTCTTAAGGTTTATAATTAAAATAAGAATAAGCTATTTATTATTCGGCCTCAATTCGACTGGAGACAACGGCTGTAGTTCCTCATCGCTGTAGGTCTGGGGGTAAAGTCGGAGGCCTAGGGCTCAACGGTTTATCGTGTAGCAAAAACGCTGGCTGAATACCACGACGCGCTGCATTAATTTACATTATCCGTCGTTATCTTGCCACCGTCGGGGTGGCTTCCATTTTGGAACCGAATGGACTAAGTCGCGATGATGGGAATAAACGGGATGACATTGGTATCCTGGAGGATGGGATGCCCTCTGGTATGGGACGCTAACGCGTAGATACGTTAGCGACTTCTCATCTTCCAGACACAGCTCTGATAGCTGGTGCTGCTGCTGCACAACAAGAGGACCTGAAACGCCGCAAATATTCATCCATTGTCAGGTGGATCCATTGGCATTTTGGTGTTGAGACTATGAGGGCGTGGGGTCCACAAGCTTTCAGCCTTTATCGAGACCTGTCAAAACGCTTGATAGAGGTATCATGGTATCAAAAAGCTGAATTGTATTTAGGACAAAGGATAAGTCTTGTCATCCAACGCGATAAAGCAGTCAGCGTTTTGGGGAAGCTTCCGGCTGAAAGCGATTTGCAATCAATTTATTATTTATAGTTTTCGTGTTTTTGGTTTCTTTAATAAATTTGAAAAACTCGAAATATCTTATTTCTGTTGCAATTTATGAAATTTAAGGGATGCACTATACATTCCTATTTGCGACAACTAATGGGCAGTTGTCGAAAAGTTTACCTATACATGTTTTTAGAATTTTAGAGAGTGCGAAAAATGTATTGCAATGACGGAGTGATGACGTCGTAAGTGTGAATTTTTTCTCCGTGATAAATGGTTAACAGTATTAATACCCTAATAAAGTTGGCGATAATGTTATGATACTGAGCAAACTAATATACGTAATTATCACAATGTTACATCACGCCACTTTTGATATTTTAAATACGCTTTTAGGGTTACGCGCCTTAGGATTCTGATAAAAATATTTATATTGAAAGTATTTAAAATATTTGGTAATAATAACTTTTATTAACATACACTGACGGACTCATAAACTGCATCAAAGTAATAGACGACTTTGAAATAAATATTTTAACCAAGTATGCAAACATTCTATACAGATTTAAATTGAAACCTCTAGATTGGTTCGTCAACTTTAAAACAGCGGAAGGTCATATCCTTAAGTTTAAGTTTGTGTACTGGGAAGGACCTTAAGACTTTTGAAGAAAAAACAGAAATTTAAGGAAAATTGGTTTAATTAAAAAATTGGTTTTAACAATAGACACAAACTTTATGCAAGGGTTTATTTATGTTTTACCTCCACGTGCCCTTATTACGGATTCTAATCGGTTCCGCATAGATTTGTACACCTTATTAAAATATAACAGTTTAGTTACAAAGCTGATCCGCTCTGACCTACTGGTTGGGGAAAATGTCAACCGAGATACTCCCTTTTTCATATGCGCAGAAACCGGGGGCGTCGCAGAGCAAAGACCAAAAGTCGATTCTGATATTTTCCCACTATATTCCCGGTCGCTTTAAGCATTAGGTTCTTCTTCCCCACACCGTTTCCTTGGGGAGGTTTGGGGCCTAGAGTAGGAACTCTTCACCCCAGAATAAACTCGGGGCAACGACCTCCCGATGACGTGGCTCAAGCCACGGGAGCGCACTTCCACATGATTGGTGTGGCTTCACCGCAGCTCTACGCTGGCCCATCTTGGCTTGGCGGGCCAATCTCAGTCTATTGTTGGCCATCAGTCGCTGCTGTTGGACTGTCTGTGGCTTGATGGTTCTGTGACCACAGTTGCTCATCTCCCAGATTCACTTTATGTAGTGAACGGAGTTTTAGTCAGTATGTCTTTGAGGCCAACGCTGGTATTCATCTGTAGTCAGCAGCAAAAGGCAGCCGGTTGGACCGGTGAGATCTATATAACCATCGGCTTCCCCCGGAGTTCAGGCGTGATACGTGGTCATTGGATTTACACGAGCCACCTAGTTAAGAAGCTGTCGAGCGCTTACGGGTAATATTTTTTTTTATTGCTGAGGAATAGCAGATAGGCTGACAGCCCACTTAATAATAAGCAGCTGCCGTCGCCTATGGATGTTTGCGACGCTAGGGGCACCACGAATACACTGCTATCCCTTAGGGGTACAGGAACCTGGGTCACTAATGCCGGAACGAAACACAAGGCCAAGGGTGGTTGCCATCCAGACGGGCTTGGGGTCCTACCACGTAGCTAGGGTTGTCTTGTCGCCTTTTATGACAGGCCGACTGCGGCCAGAGGTTAATATTCATACTCCGCCCCTGCTCGGAGAGAGATATTTGAAGCATTTTTGATCAAGCTAGTTGAGGAGTTGTCAAAACCTGACCAGTACATGACTTGTGTGAATTTCTTAATTCAAGCCTTCTGAGCTTGTTTTGAGGCATGCATTATAAAATTTCTTCGAGGCCAGCAGTGCGTTGGTAATACCTCTAGTGTTGCTTAAGTCCATAGTAACTGTGGCCATCTGCTATCAAGTGGGCCATTTGCTTGTCTGCTGTTTTCCATCTATGAAAATAGGAACGCGGGAAAGTAACTCGCGAATCATGACAATGCAAAGTACAAAAAATTCTCCTATTTTATTTAGACACAGTACGGCATTGATTTTTGAAAAGAAGAGTACGTGACCTCTTTACCGAAACCGCGCCGATGTAATACAATAGATCCAAAAATCTTGATTTCATCTCACATACGGCTACATTCATAATAAAGAGACACCACATTTTATCGGAGGGGAAAATATAGGAAAGCGCACGAAAAAAGGTTTGGATTAAACTTGGATAATGGATGAGAGGTGTTTTTGCTTTTAAAGCATGAAACGTAGCCGCCATATACTTTAGCTGTAAGCACTTTTAATATTATCTTATCGAGGTTTTATACATGGCTCAATTATACCGAATTTTGAGTGGTGAAGCTATCTGCGTAATGCACTTGTTATATATAATATAATATCTTTATATATATATATATATATATATATATATATATATATATATATATATATATATATATATATATATATATATATATATATATATATAAAAATCTTGTGTCACGATGTATGTTGTCAATAAACTCCAAAACTACTGAACTGATTTTAATAAAATTTTGCACACTATGTGCAGTTTTATCCAACTTGAAAGATAGGATAGTTTAAATCTGAATTTATAATCTCAGTTTAATTTTATTGCGAATTTTTTTTTATCTGACAAAGAGTCATAATTATCTGTTAGTTCGATAAGAGTCTAACAGATGGCAGTATAAGGTAATTAGTTGACTGGATTGAGTAATTGTCCAATAGATAGAGCTGTTTTTTTTTAAATTACTATGGCAGAACAACGTCTGCCAGGTCAGCTAGTATAATATATGTATAAATAATATAACTATACTATATGGATACATTACCCTACACATACTCATCGTCTTTATTAATTTAATTATTATATCATTATAAGGTTATAAAAATGCATTTGCATGCATGCATTATAGACAGTGCCTGACGCATACCCCGCCGCCTAGCCACTAAAACTATCCCGGTGTTACTTTAAGACAATCTTCGTGTATTCACTCCTTTTTGGATGTCCTAGTACTCTGTGCCACAGATTTCCCATTGTACCCGTAATACATTATTTTACACACGCTTTATATTAACTTACCTGTATGTGTCTATGTAAAGGTATTTTCGGACTCTATTTTTCCCCACTTTGAATGATCAAAAAAATTCAACATTTTGCACACTTGTCAAAACCTGATGACAATATACAAATTTCATATTTTTTTCCCATAGTCCTTATCAGGATTAACGCATTCGTTTCTTTCTGCCGAATCACTATCTGGCGTTTAATTAATAAAATACATTTACCGATTGGGAATTTACAACAAATAAATTATATTTTATATTTTATTTAACCAAACTAAAAAGATAAAAATAAATTATAGTTTAAAAATTAAAAAAAACAACATAATTAATCAAACTAAAAAGTAAAAAATGATTCTTAACATAAGAATAAAATTACGGACGAGAAAATTAATGTCACTGTTCTAAAAGCTAGGGTGCTTTGTACGATATTTTTAAACTAACTGCATTTCGGAATGAAACTAGTAAAAAAATTATAACGATTGAGCAACTTTTTAAAACAGTGACATTAATTTTTTCGTCATAATTTTATTTTTATAATAAGAATTATTTTTTTCTTTTTAGTTTGAATAACAAAAGCGTGTTTTTAGTTGTTTTTTTTTTACTATAACTTAATTTTAACTTTTTATAACGCTATGACAATACATATTGCTCGCTTCCACTTATTATTTAAATTAAATATACGAAGAAGTAAATATTTGCATATTTTACTGATAGAACATTTTATTTTCATTTCCTAAATTCTTAGATCAAATAAAATTTGTTTATTAATAAAATCCTCCTTGACATGCGTTGTTATAAATAAACGTATGTGCATATAAATGAAATTCATTATCAATGATCAAAAACGTTGGTAGTGATTATTTCGGGAGCACCCGCTAACCTTTTCTGACATGCGGATTGTCAGTGGACCCTTTTCATTCGGCTAAAATAAGAACCCAGAGATGACATGTGTTGTATCGGGAAAAGTTATTTGATCATATGGAAATTATTTTTTTATATTCTAGTACGTTTCGTTTGTAGATAACCTCATATCGAATAATCTATATGTATTTTAATTCAGTTCCAATGCTATTGAATCGCAAACATATACTTGACGGAGATTTATTTTCTTGGCTGTTACTGTCACCATGAATGTTAAATACGCTGCCATCCGCGTAGGTCAATTGTAACCTGGTCACGAGGTTATTATAGCCGGAACACAAGGTTAGTATGGCGGCGTATTTAGAAATCTGGTGTTGTTGGCGTTCAGGATTTGGAACCCTATCACCTAGCTAGAATTATTCTGTGGCCTACAACAGGACACCCTCGGCCGCAGGGGTCAGTATTCTTACTTCGCCCCTGCGGAGAAACGTAACAATATATCTGTTCTGCGTACTTCAAACAATATATCTGTTCTGCGTATGTTCCAACAATACAAACTAAGCTTGCAACTATATATCGAAAATCCGAAAAATATCGATATATCGACGCCTTTTTAAAAATTATGTATCCCTAAACATAATCGCTAAGCGTTTGATATAACTAAAATTACACTGGATTACTATATGCTTTTCAAAAAGAAGAAATATTGATAAATATCGATATATCGGCTCACTAGACCGATATATCGATATATCAATATCGTCCTAGTTCGACATATATCGATATTTTTAAAAATCTTTTGACTCATTACGAAACTTTGACTCATTACCAGACTAGTTTCGTAACCTTTCAAACCGTTTAATCTGTAACATATCCAGCTAGTTTAGTAAATATTACTGTTTTCTAATATAATTTTAGACAAATTCCGTATTAGTTACGCAGCATAAATTTACTATGAATGTGAAATGTGAAGAAATGCAAAGAGCTTCGTTGCATCTCTTACAAATCTTCATACAAGCGTTCCCACTCAGATTCAACTCTCGTCGTACCTGGGAGATAAAAAGCCAGGTCGCGAAAATACCCAGTTGCAAAACCAAAATTGGCTCACCAAACCTAGATGGACAACGCAGTTGCGATGAAGCCACGCCAATCGTGTAGATTTGCGCCACCTTGGCTCGAATTACATCACCGGGGGCCGTTACCCTCTGAGCTAGAGAAGAAGACCCAACTGTTTAAATATTCAAGCAAATAATCCCAGACTTTCTCCATAATAAATGTTATATGTTAAATTTGTTGTACAAACAAACTAAATAAGTAAAGAAACAGTAAATTATCAACTACGTATTCTTCTCGCGTTGGCTTAAAGTAATTTATTTGCAACAATAAATTGCAACCAAGTCATACGGGATAAGGAAACATTTACTTTATTCCATCATTATAAGGATTAGCGAGTCTGCTCTTTGTTTATCCTCAGACAGATATATATTTAATAAAATATTAAATCACACCGGAGATTATGTTCTTATATATATATATGAAACTTCAAGATATACTGCAATAATTATTTTCTATTTTAAACAATTTACAATTTTGGTATTTGAAACGTAATTTATGATAATTACGAATTGCAATCTGATGCTCGCAACTTCGAGCAGAGAAAGAATACTAACCTCTGTGGCCAGGGTCAGCCTGTCGTAAAAGGCGACAAAACAACCTACCCTAGCTGCGTGGTAGGGCCTCGTGCCCGTCTGGATGGCGACCACCTTTGGTCTTAAGTATGCCGCTATAATAACCTTGTGTTGTGTTCCGGCATTAGTAGACCGAAGTTCCTGTACTCTTATGGGACAGCAGCGTGTTCGCGATGCCACTGGCGTTGCAAACACCTATAGGCGACGGTAACTGCTAAATTCTAAGCGGGCCGTTGACCTGTCTGCTGTCCTACAGAAATAAAAAAATGTCTACCATCCGATCTCCGTTCTCTGAAAAAAATGTGAGGTAATCTCATTAGATTTTAAGTTGTGAATACGTACTTGTATTTCAACAAATATTATTTTTCCATCTACTAATTTGCAAATAGGTAATATTTGGAAATTCTCATCCTAAGCTAGAAGCTACATTCAATAAGCTAGAAGATCTCTAAGCGCAGGGGCGGATAAAGAATACTGACCCCTGCTTCCAGGATGAGTATTTAGGTGACGAAACAACCCTAGCTAAAGGGCTCCAAGTCCAACTGTATGGAAACCACCCCGGTCTCTAAGCATGCCGCCGTTTATATATAACCTTGTGTTCCGGCATAAGGGATCTAGTACTCCTGTGTAGACCGCAGTGTTCGGGGTGCCCATAGCGTCACAGTAACTGCTTACTATTTAGTGGGCAATCAGTCTGTCTGTTGTTCCTCCAAGCCGGAGACATCGCAGTTATAACAAAAATTCGATCCTGATACCCCCCACAAAAGCATAGGTGACAGCCCCAGGTGTGCTTTTTATTGGTTACGCCGCGAACATCACTGGCCATTATTTCCTAGCCAGTTGAGTGCAGAAGTGCAGGCCCTGCGAACTTCTGCAAGTTCCGATGCGGCACTGATACGGTTAAATTTTCGAGAGAATTCATTTTCTCGAGCTAAAGAAAAAGAATCTAATATCTATTAGTCCACTAAAAAATAAGTATTACAGAAAATAGACAACACAATATAATATATTTTTCAGTTTACTTATACTTTAGATTATAATTTACTTTATATACTTATGTATATTCCAGCAGCTACTAAACCGGGCCAGTATTTCCGAGGTTTATCTAATCGGAGATCGAATCCGAGCTATACGTCAAATTGACACAATCAGGTCAATGAACAGACCAGCACGTCGAGAGACAATACGTCACAGATCACTGGCCAATCTTATATAAACCTACTATTCTTATTATTGTTTAAATTTATTAAAACTGCAGGAAACAGTTCATTATTTATTAATAATTAATACATTAGAACTGAAAGTTTATAAAAGACAGTAATATTTTTATAATGACACAGTACTATATAATTAAAGTGATTTGTTCCAATAATCCTCAAACATGTCATAGGAAAGCATTCAAGGTACGAAGAATGGAAAAAAGTGCTCATTAGACAGTACGGGACTGCAAATGTTATCCGTACATGGGCGGAGAGAGAACTAACCTAGCGGCTGGAGTCGATCTGTCGTAAAAGGCGACTAAACAACCCAAGCAAGGTGGTAAGAGTCCAAACCCGTTTGGATGGCATAATAACCGCCATAATAACCGTGTGTTGTGTTCCGGAATAAGTGACCACGTTCCAGCACTACTACGCGAATTACAGCGTGTTAGCGATGCTCCTGGCGTTACAAACACCCATAGGCGATGGTAACAGCTGAATCCTGAGTGAGCAGTCAGCCTGACTGCTGTCCTACAGCAATATAAAAAACACTTTTTAGTAGTCCCTTAGAGACACTATAGTAGTTTTTAATTATTTTAAGAATTTGTTTGCACAGGAGCAATTACTGGGAAGGCGCGAAATAATAATAATTAATTTACAGTAAATGTTTATGTACGAATATTTTTCAAGTATATAAAATTAATAAATATTTACTTGCGAATCTTATTTTATCATTCACTTAACTCACTTCCATCACCACCTCTGCGGAACAATAGTACCCTTGTGTACTTTTGTAAGGCCAACCAGCAAAGAAATATCTTACGTGAAATAAATTAATTTCCTCGTTATATAATTATTTTATTTGTTCTATATTGTACTTGCATGCGTATTTATATTAGATCTACACATTGGCTTTTATCTCCCAAAATTCTATCTGTAAAGAATATTTTATGAAAGTAAAACTATGATTTTTTATTATTATTTTTTTTCTATGTAATGCGTAGGGAAGAATGCCATATAAATGATAAAAATGTGAGTGGATAGATACAGGAGTAGAGGTAGACCAAAAAAAGATGGATGGATTGCGTAAAAGATGATATGGCAAAAAAGGGTGTGAATTTTGTGATGACTGCTAACAGAGGAGAGTGGAAGAAGAGAACATGTTGTGCCGACCCCACATTATGTGGGATAAGGGCAGGAAGAAGAAGAAGAAGATTTTTTATTCAATTTCAGGAATACTAGATATGTATAATATATGGTTACACGACATGATCGGTACATCGACGGGGTGGGCTTGACAAGGCTTGAAGATAGATAAAAAAATATTTAAAAAGGTAAAAAAGAAGATAATACAAAATGGAGTTGGAGTTTGGAAAGGAGAACAAAAGAAATCCTACCATAATTCATATCGTACTTAAAACGAATAATTCAAGACCTTTTCTCTTGCATCTTCCACAATACTGGTGATAATACAACTCAGCCGCGACAGGAAAAAATTATGGGATGATAATGAACATTTTGTCCGCTTTCGTTACTCTTGTCTTCCAAATTCAAGCTTACATAAAAATGTGATATCCATTTGAAAGCGATTAAATAAAAATTGCCACATTCGGGATTTTTGTACGAAATTCTCTACAATGCGCACTGATCACGTTGCAATCGCAAGTACTTACTAAAAAGACTTTCTTTTTGATTGGTTTATGTCACTTTTATTTATTAGTGGAAACTTGGTTGATGTATGTATTTTGTATATTTTAATTGGTTTGTGAATTATATTGATTATTTGTTTACCACATTTAAAAAATATATATAACTAGCTGACCCGGCAAACGTTGTTCTGCCATATAAATAATAAAATGTCAAAAAATTTAAAAAAAAATTTTGGTGGTGGGTCACGCCTAACATTTAGGGGGATGAAAAATAGATGTTGGCCGATTCTCATAGATACCGGATAAGCACAAAAAATTTCATCAAAATCGGTCAAGCCGTTTCGGAAGAGTATGGAAACGAAAACTGTGACACGAGAATTTTATATATTAGATAATCAAACAGACAAATAAATTGATTTTTAAAGAAGTAATTACTGTTTGCCAAACGAAAGAAGAAACCAGTACGCATGCTTGACATATAAATCGTCATAGGAAAATTTTGGATTAACAGGTCACTCTGCGAACACACGATCACAAAATTTACAAATATATTCAATAGGTCGCCAAGCAATAAATTAAGTAAGAAAATAATCAAGACCTTATCTCTTTTTGAGTCATTCACTTTTCAATATAAGCTTTGGATCGAATCCAATACATTTGCATACATATGTTTTGTTATCGATTTGAAGCACACATATAATTAACATATATTTTTGCATTCGAGTTCAATTGATGTTAAAAAAACAGAACAAAATGGCTAATGGCTTCTGCGAAGCTTGATAATTTACATTAGAAATAATGTTTTGATTACAAGCGATTTATGTATGCGATTATTATTTCGAAATATGGTTATGCTAGTTTATTCAACCTAGTATAAGAATAAGAATATTTTTATTTAGGACATATATCATCATATAAAATACACAAATGTTAAATGACATAAAGAAATAGTAATAGTTGATGCAGTCCTAAATGGGTACTAGCTCAGCATATGTTGGTTTTGTACAAAACCAGCGCTGGTCTTCCGCTAGGCCCACGGAGTGACATTTATACCATACCTATATGTAATAATAGTAATATGACCACACATTATAAGTTGACAAAGCCAACACATCCGCCTTTATCGTAGACATAGCTGTACCGAACAATTAGAGAATTACATTACTAAAAAATCTGTAAAAAATGGTATCTCTTCCGTAATTTGCAAAAATCAGTTATACATGCAGATTAGCCCGATTCTTTTATCGTCTAAAAGGGAAAATACATACTAAATTTATACTTAGAATAATTAAATACAATGTTCACTTGGCCTAGGCTCTTGGCTATCAATAAAGCGGTTGAAAACAGACAGTTTCACGATCACATATATACATAAATGTAGTGAGCACATGATAAGCGTTAGTGTTGTAGGGACATTATTATGTAACAATAAGATAGAAACAAAATTAACAGTAAGGTGGCAGTTACAAAATTTCTAAAGAGTACTTGTATCCAACGCAAAATCTGCCTGACTCCCCTGATGGTCATACAGGAATGCTTAAGTATCACTCCGTCCAGTTTAATGATCTATTGTGATCGCCACATTTACTGTAGCTCATTGGCAAAGCCTGCCTCGTTGATGTAACGAAGCAGTTTTTTGATAGGGGCTGCTCGTATCTCATCTGGTTCCAGCATATGCTTTCCTCGTATGAGATTACGTTTATGCATCAGAGACCAGCAGTGGCACATCAGGTGCAGAGGCGTTTCATCTGCCTCGTTACAGAATCTGCAGGCTTTGCTATCCCTGATCCTTGTCAGCGCCCTTGTTAAGGTGCATAGCTGATTCCTGTTTAGTGCTAGTGCTTCGACTGCAAGTTTGCGATTGTAGGTAGTCAAACAACTTATGAAAAGCACTTACTGTGGCCTATTAATGATTTTAACACCATATTATTAACATAATTTCTTTCTCAGAAGAGAAGTAAAGAGAGATCGGATTGCTAGGAAAAATGGGACAAAGATAGGAAAGAGAAAAATCAAACTTCAAAATTTAAAATAACTGGAGAAAGTAATGATAAACTAACAACTACTTGATAATTTACAAAATTTTTGAGACAATGTATTTACAAAAGTTATGCGATTTATGCCAAGAGAGATAGAGAAAGTATTAAATATTATTTGTTTAATTATTCCATATCTAATAATAATAATAATATTTTGTGATAATTCACACAGCGTCATCTAGTCCCAAACTAAGTAGCACTTGTATTATGGGCCCTAGACAACTGATATACTAGTTATATACTTTTTTTGTAAATAAATACATATTATACATAAACACCCAGACTCGAGACGGGAATCGAACCCGTGACCTCCGCAAGCGTACCGAAGTGCGTTATCCGTTACGCCACCGAGGTCGTCGATATCTATAAATAGCCTTAATTCTGGTATAGTATGCTACGATAAAAGTCGTCAATAAGTTCCAAAATTAATACTTTAATTTAAACATAAACACACAAACACATTTATTCGGCTTCACCCGTTTCAACGCAGTTGGTACCTACTATATAATACATACAAGAATGTAATTAATTCTTACTTAATTATCTCCTTACGATAGACATGATCTTGCTATGATATATCGAATACCAAAAATTACCACCCATGACTTATTACAAAATATTTTTATGCGTTAATTGCGTTTTGTATTAAACAGATTATATTAGCTCCAACGAAAACACGCTTATTACAATTGTATTAATTCAACTTTAGGTAATGACAGTTGTAATATTTTCAATTTCCCTATCTTGTCAATCCTTTCTATCTCTTCTAATAAGCCACAACAAAGCCAGCAATATTGAATTGTTATTTCATATTGCTTATCAGTGTGTTGTAATGCTCATACAATAAGAATACGCTGCTAAAGTTTTAAGTTTTTCATCTTAGCGATTCCTCGATACACAGTTTCCGGATCTTATCTATCCATGTGCCTAGAAAGCATTCATAAATAACTACAGTAGTGTACCGTCAAGCTATCATCTGCTTTTTAGTATAAAATTATAATAAAACTTTTATAAAATAATTAAACTCAATTTACATTAATTTCAGGTAATTTTGTAAATGATATAAATCTTTGATATTCAGTAAACAAAGCGAATCGAAAATTTTAAAATTCAGAGATTGGCTTTTGTATTCTTTTACACAGATATCTCCAGTAGAAGATATTACATTTCATCCTTTTATTTAAATTGCGAAAGCGTTATCATTTACCGTTCGTAAGCTTTTAAATTATAATTTCAAAGCTACTGACTGCCATATAAAAGTATATTTTCACAAAAATTCGCTAATCTCAATTGATTTAATTTGAAAGTTTTCAACATTTTCTTGATTTCGTACAGAAATAGGAATGAGGAAAACAAGTTTGAGTACAATTTTCTTTTTCATTTGTTTCAGATCTTATCAAGCGGCGAGAATATTGCGAGAATTACATCGAGGACATCGCTATTAAGTCTTGAAAAACATTCCCGCATTCATAAAATTTAAACATTATGAGAAAAACAATTCGAATTATAATTGGTGTAAATAAAAATCAGAACAAACATGATAATAACAAACCAAAAAGGTTTATGATTCCAAGTTAAAAAACTAAAATTATGCCGTCTGAACCATGGACTGAGGATCCCTATAATGGTACATTCAGCGCTGTCAGCGAACTAAATCAAAATGTGAACGCTATTAATATCACAGACCCAATCGAAAACAAAGCGATTCAAGCGACATTTTGCACTGCATACACCTTAATATTCGTCGTTGGTATATTTGGTAATGCTCTAGTGTGCTATGCTGTTGTAAGGAATCGAGCTATGCAAACTGTTACTAATCTCTTCATCACGAACCTCGCATTATCGGATATACTTCTCTGTGTATTTGCAGTACCATTCACTCCACTTTACACGTTTCTGGGAAGATGGGTATTCGGTGGCTTGTTATGTCATATCATGCCTTATGCTCAGGGTTGTAGTGTCTATATTTCTACCTTAACCTTAACATCCATCGCTATAGATAGGTTTTTTGTTATCATCTACCCCTTCAAACCTCGCATGAAAATTAAAACCTGTATTCTGCTCATAATCTTCATTTGGGTATTCGCATTGTCCGTCACCTTTCCGTACGGTTACTATATGGCCCTACAGGATGTCTATTGTGCCGAAAAATGGCCTTCGGATCAGATACGTAAAGCGTTTGGAGCTGTAACAACAATCATGCAATTTGTTGTTCCTTTTATAGTAATGGCCTTTTGTTATACTTGTGTCAGTATAAAATTGAATGATCGTCTCAAATCGAGGCCTGGGAGTAAGAATAGTAAAAAAGAAGACGCAGAAAGAGAGAGAAAGAGACGAACTAATAGGATGTTGATAGCAATGGTAGCGATTTTCGGCTTATCGTGGCTACCGTTGAATTTAATTAATATTAGTAGTGATTTTTATTCCTTTGCAGAGGATTGGAGGTATTATATGGTTCTATTTTTTGTAGCGCATTTTATAGCAATGTCTTCTACATGTTATAACCCATTCCTATATGCTTGGTTAAACGAGAATTTTAGAAAAGAATTTAAACAGATACTTCCTTGCTTGGGAGCATTAGTTACTAAGAAATCTCGAAGAAAATTAAATCAGTCTGAAAGAACTGGTATGTTTCGATCAGAGAAGACTTGCAACGGAAACGACACTGTGCAAGAGTCTCTATTAACATCAACAATTAATAAAATGCCTTCAGTTAGATATAAAATAGAGTTCAATGATAAACTGAATGTTTATGAAGATGATGGAGCAGATAATATAAGTCCTGATGAAAAACCAGAAGGCAATCCGAGTCCAAACGAAGACTGTGTTAATATGTATATGTTTGTAGACAAGTCTGTTATAACCTCGGATAAGGAGCCTATTGTATCAGCGCTGTAGTTCCTGGATGTTGTATGGTAAGTTATTTTTAATTTATACTCTTTCATAGGAATCAAACCACCCAATATTGTATTGCAGCAAACTTATGATGCGGTCGTAAATCGCAAATATATGTAAATTTTAATTGTAATATCAATCATTATGTACTGAAGGTAAATTTAATATATGTATGTATAGTCCACGAATCTGCCGTGATAATACGTGACAGATTGTCATCCCTATATTAATAATTAGTTGTATTCACTTTTCCAATTCGCTACCTATAAATAGCGTATTTTACTTCGGCACTTCTCATGGTTTTCGGAAACCTTGATATTGAGTGTATTTCATCTTTTTTTCACATTTTATTTCACACTAGCTGTGCCCGCGACTCCGTCCGCGTGGAATCACTATTCTGTAGGTTGGCAGCTCAATTAAACGCTTAAGTAGTTCGTACACTTTATACTTATAATAAATATAGAAATATACTTATTTAAATACATAATTAAAGCAATAAAACAATTTTGACTTGTAGATGACAATGTACGTCAAATCGGACGAGTAATATAAAATAATAAATAATTTTATATAGTATAAAATTTACTTAACAACATTATAATGTACACAGTTCTAACAATAAATAAATAAATATTTATTTTTGTCATAATATCGAAAGGCATTAGGTGAAACTTTTTTGTAAAATATTAGATATAATTAACATACATTAATGTTACACTACAATTCTTATGGTTTATTTTGGATTACAAACCCTATAAACCTTAAAATATAATTAAATTAAATATGCAAACAGTCAATGTTATCGAATGCAACTTAACAGTTACGCCATGCGCCTCCGGAATACGTGCGTTCGAACCTACAAAGTCTAACCTAAGCTAAACCCTATTTCATATGATTGATGATATAAATCTGAGGTCATCATCATTTCAGCCGGAAGACGCCCACTGCTGGACAAAGGCCTCCCCCAAAGATCTCCACGATGATCGGTCCTGCGCTGCCCTCATCCAACCTATTCCGGCGATCTTAACCAGATCATCGGTCCATCTTGTGGGGGGTCTACCAACATTGCGTCTTCCGGTACGCGGTCGCCTCAACGGTCATCAGTCCTTCGAGCTATGTGCCCAGCCCACTGCCACTTCAGTTTTGCAATCATCCGGGCTATGGTGGTGACTTTGATCTGAGGTCAACTTAGATTAGAAATAAAACCTACAATGTCTAGCCTAAGCTGAACCCTATTTCATATGATTGATGATATAAATCTGAAGTCAACTTAAATTGGAATATAAAATTTACGAAACTTATCATTTTTAACAAAAACAATTTTTTTTTCTAAAATAATAATAGCCTAAGTTACTCCTTGTTACATCAGCTATCTGCCAGTGAAAGTCCCGTCAAAATCGGTGCAGCCATTTCAGAGATTAGCCGGAACAAACGGACAGACAGACAGACAAAAATTGTACAAAATGTTGTTTTGGTATATGTACCGTGTATACGTCCGAATGCACTTAGTAAAAAGTGGTTATTTTAATATTACAAACAGACCCTCCAATTTTATTTTTTTGTATAGATAAGTAGCATAGCACTTGTGTTATGGGTACTAGATAACTGATATACATACTACTTATATAATTTTATTTTTATCGGGTTATATTACATTTGTTTTGTTATTTCTCTATAAGTATCTATATAATTTTTTTTAGAAATAAGTGTTTATAAACCGTTTTATAAATGAATATTATAGATAAACACCCAGAAGCAGAAGCGGGAATCCAACCCATGACCTCCGCAAGCATACTCAAGTGCGTTAACCGTTACTCCACAGAGGTCGTCATTTAACGCGCTAACTCAAATTATTTATATATTTGATTCTTAAATATGTCATTCCAATCGTTATCATGACTTCTTACTCCGTTGCATCCATTTAAAAGATATTTATGTTTGAATGGCCTCAATGGTTTAGATTCGTAATTAAATCTGCCAGAAAAGCACTTAATATTTGAATTGAAATTTCTTGATTGACATTTACAATGATTGAATCAAACTTTCTCTTTGAAGTCCGGGGCCCATTTACTTTCTTACTTTAAGATATGGTCTATTCAATTTGTCTAAGATTTGATTAAATTATAAAAAAATACTAAACTACTTATAATTTATAATTATAGTTACATAACCTAGGCTCATACAAACTATATACAGACTGATAACCTTAAAAAAGTAAAAAAGTAGGAAATAATAAGAATACTATCTAGCACGAACTTAAATGGGAGGCCTATGTCTAGTATATGTAAGGCTGACATATTGTTTTATAAATCGAATAGAAAATCGAAAACACAAAATTCACAGTGTGCCTATAATATTGTAACAAAATAAATTGTGAAAAGCCCAATATCGCTTACTTTATATCATACCAGTTTTTACGAGAGCAGTGAAAAATTCCCGCGTCACGTATGATATAAAAACATGACAAGGTAGATGCCGCAGTAAATGTGCGAAAATCGCATCCACCGTGAAATATGAAAAGTTAATTTGGTTTAACAGTCTACTACATTAAAAAACAATCCTAGCTACATGGGCTCCAAGCCCGTCTGGATTTTTTTATTGCTGTAAGACAGCAAACAGGCTGACGGTCCGCTTAGAATTTAGCAGTTATCGTCACCTATGGGTGTTTGCAACGATACAGGAACTTGGGTCACTAATGCCGGAACACAACACAAAGTTATTATAACGGCATACGTAAGACCAAATGTGGTCCCCATCTAGATGGGCTTGCCCTACCACGAAGCTAGGGTGGGTTGTTTTTCCGCCTTTTACGACAGGCCGACCTCGGCCACAGAGGTTAGTATTCTTTTTCTGCCCCTGCACGGTTAAAAACCCCAATTCAAAAAATATAACAATCATTATTGGCAAATATTACATTATTCCTACCATTTTTACCCACTTACATTTTTCAAATATGATAACAGAGAGGCGTGATAAAAATTCTAGACTGCTTTCTAGATATATTAAGAGTAATTAAAAAAAATTAAGACACGTCTATTACCCTTATCTCATGCACAGATAACTTTAAACGGTACTTTGTGAATGAATAATGAGTTCATTTGCGATACTATATCTACACTGCCCACCATCGCCTGGGCCTTCATTTCCACTTCCTGGAGCCTCTTTTCTTATACGAAACGATTCTTAAGAACGTTCCTGTTGCATACTCTGGAATGAGCTCCCGGATAAGGTTTTCCATAGTGTACACAAGTACAAAAAGTTGAGTTTCGAGTTGAAATGTTTTATATTATACTAGCTGACCCGGCGAACGTTGTTCTGCCATATAAATAAAAACATACTATAATAAATATAGCTTATGTCCTTTTGCAAGATTCACTCTATCTCTATACCAAAATTAATCAAAATTGGTTCAGCGGTTTAGACGTGAAAACGTAACAGACAAATAGATAAACAGAGTTATATATTAATACAAATACATAATATGTATTAAGTATTTTGTATAGCTTACACATAAAAGTTAGATATATGCTGTCCCGGGCTTTTTTGTAGGAATATTTAAGATAAACATTTCCATTATACATTAGATACTAGTAACTCTAACGGTTTTTGCAGCGCACGCCAGAATAGCTCGCAGATGGAAGAATTTTTTCCTACTTATTTGAAACTTATCGTTATATTCTGGACAATTCACACAACATCTTTATAAATTATAGCCAATGTGTTATTCTGATGTATAAGCTATATTATTGTAAAGTTTCATTAAAATCCATTCAATAGTTTTTGCGTGAAAGAGTAACAAACCTATGTGCATTCTTAGAAACTTTCGCGTATATAATATTAGTAGGATGTGTTATTCTGAAGTATAAGCTATATTATTGTAAAGTTTCATTAAATTCATTTAGTAGTTTTTGCGTGAAAGAGTAATAAACCTATATTCTTACAAACTTTCGCGTTTATAATATTAGTAGGATTCTGTATTTCGCATAAGAAATATAAATAGCGTGTCGTATACATACGATCATTTTCTAGACGCTGATCTCTAGATTCCAAATTTTCTTAAATCCTATCGGCGCGCTTTATATACCTGCACAGGCGTGTAGAACCTACAATGTCCAGCCTAAGCTGAACCCTACTTCATATGATTGTTGATATAAATCTGAGATCAACTTAAATTGGATATATAAAATTTTCGAAACTTATCATTTTAAACAAAAACTAAAAATGCTTTTTTTCTAAAATAAAAAAGCATAAGTTACTCCTTGTTATATCAGCTATCTGCCAGTAAAAGTCCCGTCAAAATCGGTGCAGCCATTTCAGAGATTAGCCGGAACAAACAGACAGACAGACAGACAAAAATTGTAAAAAATGCTGTTTTGGTATATGTACCGTGTATACGTCCGAATGCACTTAGTAAAAAGTGGTTATTTTAATATTACAAACAGACCCTCCAATTTTCATAGATCATAAAATTTGGATAACAGCTTAGATATATGAAGTCTGTTCATAGATTTATAGTACACTCGCGTAAAGTAAGTGCGGTCGAACATACGTAATAATGTAATAATCAATGAAACATAACTTACGGGCTATGTTCCCAATGCTCTCACGTTTGGTTGCAAATATAAAAAAATCTCCATGTAGAGACGCAATAAGAATACTGACTCTTGCGGCCGGAGGCATCGTATAAGGCGATAAAATAACCTTAACTACAGCGCTCTGACCTTCCGCCTGACGCAGGTCCTCTCGGGGCATCGTTGCTTCGGGAGGTACCTGTGTCGCATAGGGCGGGAGATGACGTCGGGGTGCCATCACTGTGGCGCGGGCGACGAGGAGGACACGGTGGACCACACTGTCGCCGTGTGCCCTGCGTGGCGCGAGGAGCACCGCGCCCTCGTCGCCCAAATCGGTGCGTACCTGTAGCTCCTGGCCCTGATTATGTCTATGGTCGGGAGCGATCTTGGATGGACGGCCGTCGCCTCCTTTTGCGAGGCAGTCATGTCCGCAAAGGAGGCGGCGGAGCGGAAGCGGGAGTCAACCACTACACTCCCTCCCACCAACGCGGGCCACGTCGTCGGCGCTGGAGGACAACTAACGACCTCCGGCTGCCGTAGAAAGCGGCCGCGGGCGGCCCCTCGGGTAAGGATCCGTCGCCCGCACTATTGCCGCGAGGCAGAGGGCCGTCTGCTGTATCTCAGCAAAAAAATGATAAACTAAATAATGGATAACCTTTTTGAATCTGTTCGTGTTTGAATGGATAAAACATTATAGATAATGAACGATAATCAAATATTTTTCATACGGATCCGGTAATAACCATAAAGACTACTTGTGATAGAGTATAAACTTAATTAATAATATCGAACAATGAATGAAATTTTATTGCACCATAACTATTATGATAAAGAAAACGCATATGAGCATAAAGATTTAAAAAAATCTAATATGAGTACAAACGATATATTATTTCAAATTTAAATCTATAAATATTTTAAATAATTCTGTTTTCTTTTCACAGGTAATCCAAAGGAACATCGGATCGTTTCTTCTTTAAGTTAGCCGTAATGAACACTGTAACTAAAATGTTGGTAGTCGTGATTGAATTAATGTATAAAATATAATTTAGATAAATATGTATTTGGCCTATAAAATATGTATGTTAAAATATAGTACTGCTAATATTATACCGGTAACTAAGTGTTGTAATTATGATTATCAACATACAAATCAGACGTGCTGATCTGATAGAAGTTTAAAAAAGTCTGCACAAATGCAATTAAATATAACTGTCGATTTTAATTTTAATTATGATTATGAATTAATAATATGTATTATTATATATAAAATTTAATTTTAATCTTTTAATCCAGACAAGGACGTCCCTGAAATGCTTATTCACACGTGTCCTTTTTAATTATTTAGCTTTATTCAAAAGATATTTCTCAAATAATTTAATGATTTCTTGAATTTCTATTAAGAAGAAAAATAATTTTTAAGCTGAAACCTGCAATGGTTTTCTTATTGTACAAGCTATTATTTTATACAAATATTACCTTGTATTTTGTCCACTTGAATTTATGCAAATGAGACAAAGATAAACATTTTATAGGTATGTTAAATAAAAATATTTGTGACATACAAATAACTATTTAAATATAAGATATATAACAACGTTTAACTTATTAAACAGGAACCACCTTTACTAAGGTAAACTCTAATGAATTGTTCCTGAGCCACGAGATCGGTAGGACACATATCCATGGGCCCGAGCGTAGGAGATAGGAGAACTAAATGTTTATTTTTATTGGATTATTCTTAAAAATAATGTGTGTATAGCTTAAATCAGTTGTGTGAAGTAGATTAGAAACTGTATATAATACTATAAAGTAGGATAGCTAGCCTTAGATTATAGATGTTAAATTGGTTATATACTAGATGTGTGTAAGGGAGAAAAGTGTTTCGTCATTTACATTCTTAAAGAATGTTGAGCCCATGACGAAATACTTTTTCCTATAAATGTTTGTAGATTTAGGTAAATAGTGTACTGCTAAAATATTTTTCTATGTGTTTAGTAAAGTTAAATGTGTAAATATATAAAAATGCCTTGTAAAATATGTCAATGGATGAAATAATGTGCAATTCGCTGTCATATATATATAAATAAAGTATACCAAAGAATGAAGTGACTTTTTTTGTAAAAGTAAATATAGGAACCCTGTAAGTGAAAATCAGTACTACAATGCTTTTTGCCAACATATAAACTGATAGATACCAGAACAAATTATTGAAGGGAATCGAACCTATAGTAACTACCGTACCCAAACTTTATCCTATCGGAATTGTGCTATTTTCCAATTATAAACTCATCATTATAAATTATTTCAAATTAAATTTTAAGTATTTTCGGCGGAGAAAGAAACCTCTGCGCCCGGGATCAGCCTGTCGTAAAAGACGACAAAACAACCCACTCTAGCTACGTGGTAGAGCCCCAAGCCCGTCTGAATGGCGACCACCTTTGGTCTTAAGTATACCGCCATAATAAACTGGCGCTGTATTCCGGCATTAGTGACCCAAGTTCCTGTACCCTTATAGGACAGCAGCACGTTCGCGATGCCACTGGCGTTGCAAACACCCATAGGGGACGGTAACTACTAAATTCTAAGCGGGCCGTCAGCATGTCTGATGTCCTACAGGAATAAAAAAAACCTTCCTCATCTTCTTCGTAACGCTCTTATCAGAGTGGTCGTGGTCGACATGGTATTATTATTGAGGGGCTACTGTGATATCTCGCCATCTCTCTCTATTTCTGGTGTTTTTACTACACTCTTCTAAGGGATCGCCCACTGTGGATTTAATCTGGTTGGTCCATCGCATGGGCGATCTGCCGCACGCTATAGTGTCCTGTATGACAAAAAGCTCAATTGAGTCGCCATCACGCCTTGAGACGTGTCCAAAATATTTCAGAATACGAGTTTGGACCAAGACAGATAGACGCTGCTTGATACCGAGTTCTTGGAGTATAGAGGCATTAGTTCAAAACTCAGTCCATGAAACTCCAAGCATTTGGAGAACAGTGCTGGAGAAAAGCACCACATCTTCAGAGCGCCCATTTTCTTTTTCCCACTTCTCGCAGTGTACATACACGTCTCAGCAGCATATAGACAAATGGGGAAACCTATGGCCTGAACCAGCCGAATCTTAGTAGTTTTGGTGAGATTTGTCCTGTCCATCGCTGGTCATAGCCATTTACTTCTTCTATGCATCCACCTCCGCTCGAAATCTATGCTCCAAGATAGATATGTAAGACTCAACTTTTTTTGCTGTGGTTGATTTTAGCCTGATCTCAAGGCTAGCGATAGTGGCAAATAATGTGGTGTCGTCGGCGTACCAAAGGTTAGAGATTTTGTAGCCTTCGACCGACACCATCCGTCAGTGCTCAAGTGTGATGCGCACTTCAGTCAGCTCAGCGTAGACATTAAACAGGAGCGGTGATATTATACAGCCCTGACGGACTCCTGCGCTTAGATGGAAATCACTGGACAGGATGTCGTCGGCTCGAACCTTCGTTATCTAATCTTAAACCTAATCTTCCTTATACTCTTAGACAAACCTGGTAGATGTATTACTCATTACTCGAAGAAGATTCGTTCGATCTTTACACACAAGGTTGATGAGATTTTGCCTCCTAATATATAAAACTACCCTCGCTCTCGTGTGAAATGATAAATAAAAACCAGCACGGGACCATCAGCAGTGTCACATGTGTCATTATATGGTGCGGGGCATTCGATATTTTGCTTCGTGCGTACTGGGCATTTACGAAAAATTGCGCATCGAATGGTAATAGTTCCATCCCGATATGTTCAGTAATTTTGTTATGATGGTACGTCAAAGGAACACCATTTTCCTTATATATATATATATATATATATATATATATATATATATATATATATATATATATATATATATATATATATATATATATATATATATTACTCTTATCTGTACTGAGATAAGCAACACAGAGTATAATTTGGTTTCAGTAACTACCCCCCTACCCTCTTCTCGAAATAAAAACTGAACGATAGGACATCGTCTTTTCTTTACTAGATAGATAGATAACACTTTATTGTAAACCAATTATATAAACACAATGAAACTTATTTACACAATCAATATGTACTTGACTTACAATGGGCGGCCTTATCGCTACAGAGCGATCTCTTCCAGGCAACCTATTTGTAAACTTGCACAAGTAGCTATATGTACACTGAATATTATATTAGAATCAGGATATAAAATGCATTTGAGTGACCCAAGTTCCTGTACCCTTGTGAGACAGCAGCGTGTTCGCGATGCCACTGGCGTAGCAAACACCCAGAAGCAAGGGTAACTGCTAAATTCTAAGCGGGCCGTCAGCCTGTCTGCTGTTCTAGAGCAATAAAAAAATACAAGTGAAGCGTGTAAAATAATAAATAGAAAATGTGTTGTGTGACCTAAGGAGTTCTATTATATCTATAGAGCATATTAACAATTGTCACTGTCAAATGATTATTTATTGTGTACGGAATCGGATATCGACTAAAGTTCGGGACAATCACCTGATTCATTCGCAATGTAAGAAGATACAATTATAGCTCTCCTGTATTCGAGTGGCAGACAGTAATAAAGACAACGTCGATCAATTAAATTGCTAGAATTCTGAATAAATAAAAACATTTTTATTCCATACAGATACCTAACACTAACTTAAAATAAATAGAAATATAATACTGGCAATTCTGATTAGTTTAAAAAATGTACGATGTTCAAAATAATTTTAAAAACGATATAACTATCGCTAAATTCTTTTGAATCTTCTATGCGAGATATTTGAGTATGGAATTCCTGTTACATAGGAATTTGGTAACAGTAATTCGACACTGGTGAAATACGCTTTAATAGGCCTCGTGCATGGAATTAGTAAAGCGTTTTCGTGTATTTGAGTTACCGGAAGTTACTGGATTTTTTTTATAATGAAAAGTGAGGCTTTGGATGCTTTATTTATCGATCTATTGGATAATAGATCTATGTATTTATCGAATATTAAGTAAGCAGTACAAGACAACTGATATATTTCTTATACACTTTTTTTTACAAACAATACCTTTTATTTATGTCGACGCAAGTCCATGGTAATTAACAAATGTAATTGTTCTGATTATGAAATCAATCATTGTCGAATAAATTGGTTGTTGTTAGTTATAAATTAGTGTTATGTTTTTTGGAATGTATTGACTGTATTTTGCGTTAGAATAAAACCTAAAATTAATTGATGAAATTATTATGAGTTGTTTAACAGTTGAAACATTCGTCGCCATTTGTATACCGGATGTTTCAACTGAGATTAAGATTTAAAAATAAATTCAATTGTTCACAATTACTTTCGAAATGTTTAATTAATTTACGAATTATCTTTGTAATTAAAATTAATCATTTAAAGAAGTTGCGATTTAAATGATGCGTTGACGTTTTTCCGCCCGACGCCATCTTTTGGTTTTAATTTCGGTGGTGCACGAAACTACGATAGAATAGATGTAAAATGATTAAATCACTTTTGGTTCGAGCGCTGGGCGGTTAAGACCTGGTGAACTGGTGTATCTTATGTTGTGAGTATCTATTTGTTGTTTTATTATAATTGTGATTATGTGATTATAAAACTATTACTTTGATAACCTTCTGGTGTCTTGTAAAATAAATCGTTTAGTATGTTTCTGGTTGTGTTTTATTGTTTGCAATGAGTGCGCCGAATAGTGAAGCCAGTGACGTTAGCAATGCTGACGTCACTGCTTTTAAAGATTCCTCTGGACCAAACCCCTCGTCTTATATAATATTAATACTCAGACTAATTGGCATCGCAAAAAAGAGAAATATCATACAAAAATATGCGCACAAGTTTTACTCTGAGTTATAAACGTTCCTTGAGCTCTTGAAACCTTTTAAGAACCTATTTAGTAAGTACTGTCCTTGCTTACTCTAATAAATTCATACGACTAACTTAAGTTATCAACCAGATATTACCACTACAGTTTTAAGGTCAATTTTAGATCACAAATGTGACTAATCATTTAAGTTTGGAACCAAATTGACTTACACTCCAATTGACAAATAATATAAATAAGTAGTTAGAAGAAAATATGATCAGTCATTAAGTAAAAAATTTCCTTTTTTAGCCTAAAGAAACCAAAATCAGTACCACACCGGACTTTGGTGGGAAACCGACGTCATTATATCGGTTTCACCATTATACCCTTATTATTACCCTTTTTATACCAGAGAAACTGAATGTCCAGTACCAAGTCGAAACTCCGCGAGAAGTCGACGTGTTTATGTCGCCCTCACCGTTTTCTAACCTTATGGCTGCCACCTTTGAGATACTAGCCAAAATATAATGGCCAGTGATAGTCGCAACGAGATATCGACTGCAACCCCGGTTGCCACCCTTAATCTTATTGAGAGGTTCCAGGAGGGACTTCTAGACACTATAACGCTAGTAGAAAATTTACGTAGGTTTTTTTAATTGCTGAGGAACAGGGGACAGGCTGACGGTCCACTTAATAAGTTATCAGTTACCGTTGCATATGGATATTTAAGACGCTAGAGGCACTTTAAACCCTGCTGTTCCATAGCAGTACAGGAACCTGTATCACTAATGCCGGAACACAACACAACTAGCTGTCAGAAAGTTGCCATGTCGACACTTTTTATAGTCACAATGCGTTACGCTGCATTTAATCTTGTCCATCAGTACAGTCCATCCAGAGTTGTTTGATCCTGAACCTTGAAAGGGACCAAACGGTGCCTTTCTTTTACTATTTATTAACTAGCAACTCACTAGAAACCCCTATTTTAATTGTTGGTCGAAACCACGCGACTAACTTGTACATTTTAGTAACAGAAAAATGTTATTACTGTATTTGTAGAGATTGCTGTATATGTTGTATATATTGCTGAGCTTTTTTATATTCGTTAAATATCAATATGACTCGAGAAAGATTATTTGGCTTAGCCCTTAAGGGTAACAAGGCCTTCTTAATAAGGCCACAATTCTATTATGTTTTCAAAAGCGCCTCTACGTACTTAGACGTGGCCTCAGGCATTTCAATAAAAAGGCACAATCACAGATCAGTTGTGAGCCGGAACATAATTTGACATTCTAAGAGTATCATATCACCACGAGCTTAGTTGACCTAATTTCACCTAGTTGGTGCACTATCTGAACATCGGACGAGACTTTAAAATATTCTTGTCATATCCCAATATATGTGAAACCGTGCAGAGATTTTTACTATGTGCAAAAATAGAGTAATAATACTCGTATTATAACACCTGCGGCAGGAGGTAGCTTGTCAAAAGGTGTCAAAACAACCCTACGTAGATACACAGGTAGTAGAGCTAGTCTCTAAACATGATGTCGTAATAACTTTGTGTTGAGATAGATAGATAATATTTTATTGTCACCAACTTAACCTAATAATATAATACAAGTAAAAGAGAATATTCTAAATGGAGACAATGGGCGGCCTTATCGCTCTAAGCGATTTCTTTCAGGCAACCCATATGCATATAAATTTATTATGAAGGATACTAATACTTAAATATCGTACGGAGAGAGAGAAAAAAGAAAAAAAATCTTCACGAATGAAACAAAACATGATTTAAATCCAGAAAATATTCAACTATTAAATATGTCCTACATCTTTAAATAATGTTCTACAACCATTCACTCGAACACTCCTAAGGATGTTGCCTCTCTGATAGTGACTGGAAGTGAATTCCACAAGAGTGGCTTGATAAGTAAAGAATTTACGACAGTAGGAAGAACGGTGTCCAGGACTTTTAGAAATCTGTTAAAGTTAGAGCGCAAATTACGTGAACAAGAGGAGCGGAGAAAATAAAAACATTATTTCAAGTAAGTTGGTAAAAGAAGATTGAAAAGAATATTATAGAAGAAGACAGCAAACGAGCATTTGACGAAGTCGGATACGTATATGTCGGATATCATATATATATATATATATATATATATATATATATATATATATATATATATATATATATATATATAAAGATTTCCCCCAATTGTATGTTTGTGTAATTGTATAGATATAGATATGTGTGTGTGTGTTTGTGTGTGTATATGTCACCTGGGTTGCAGGTCGAAAATCAGATATGATCGCGATCATACATAGATGTAGATATACATTAAAATATATCTACCTAATCATAGACGTGCGAAAGCTGTTGACGGAGATCGTCATATAAATTTAAACTGTATTTTTTTAATGTTATAGACTACATCATCAACATATTATGTAAACTGTGTTACGTTTGTGTACGGGCGCGTGCGTAATCAAACACGGTTGTTAGCACACTGGTTTAATTATGACGTTTCACATAACAATCATAACATATACTCCATAAGACATATTGCTATGACAATTAACAATGGACTCTATTAAGTAATCTCACAATATTTTTTGGACGAGAACAATGTTTTGGGCGACCTAGATCTCCTAAAATTTGGTGTTTTTGCGATTTATATTCTAGGTATTTTATGCACGAACTTATAAATTTTACAACATCCTGAATAATCCCAGGCCAGTAATAACGCAATTAATCTTATTAAATATACTTTTCTTTTTGGAACCCTCATTTTGGGTAAGTTTTAAAGCCGATATATTTATTAGTATATTTATTATATAATTATACTCAGCCGATTACGTCCGCTCCGTTGGGCGATTAACATGCAAAAGTAAATCGAAAAAAATGAGAAAGGGTCGATGGAATAGCCTATTGCCATCTACGAAAAATTTTGCCTCAAATGGTAATAATTCCATCCCGACAGGTTCAGTAGTTTTGTTGTGATGGAACGTCAAAGAAACCCCATTTTCCTTATATAATGTATTCGTCTATTCATAGTATATTCTGTCATGACTTATGCGAATAAGATTGCACGACATTATAGATGGCCGTTGCAACCTCTTTGTTTTCACAGTTTTATTTTTATATTGTAATTATCGTATAATAACTTTTCTTTATGTTGTTGTTATATTCTGTAACTTTGTCAGCCCTCTCGGCCACCTCACCAATTCGGGTTTTCAACCGTGGCTTGCGCCGTTGTGGAGTTGGCCGGCATTATGGCGGGGGGTTACAGTACTTAAAACGCTGGATATAAATTCCAGTTTCCACGTTTGGGGCACAGGGTCCCCATTGGAATAATTTAATTGGGAATTCTCGTCCTTCGACTATCAACGGGACATTTCTTTACGCTGCAGTGACTGCATCGTTAGGGGAGTACCTCGCCGTAACAACCACGCGACAACTTCATTGTCCGAAACATGTAATCGGATTTAAACGCTAGAATGATGATTTTATAGGCATTCGTTTTAGTGACAACTTCTAACTTTGCTCATTACTATTACAATTTATAAAATAATAATAATAACAACTGATAAACATCCCACTGCTGGGCTTCGGTCACCACGCTTGTCCAAGATGGCGGGTTACACATACTGTGACCTAGATATGCAGATATTTCCTTCACTGTCGGTACATGGTAATTATTCTATAATGCGCACATTATCAGAGAATAACTCCCTAATCGATGTATTCTAACGTGAAATTGGAACCCGTACTAATGCAATCATCACTAAACTCGAGCAATTTTTGTTTAATCGCATCACATATAAAACGGAAGCAGTCTTCGTAAAATTTTACATCAAATTTTAATGCTATCAAATTCTAACGTAATGCTTCTAATTCAACTCAAAGTTTGCACATTTCCTGGTAGCTTGTATTCCGGATGTGGGCGATGAAACTTTAATTAACCGAGATATTCCGGGATATTGCATTACCATCTTGTTTGTTATGAATGGTTACGACATGTTATATAAGCGTAATTTATGTCAGCCCTATTTGAAGGAGCATGATTACAAATGGCATGATTACATAAGTTAGCCCAATTGAAACCTTTGGGGAACAAGTTGATTTTAAGTAACTGCCAAAAATGTATATTAATATTTTATTATGAAACAGCAAAGTCTCAGACATGGAATGTACATTTATTGTTAAATAAATAACAAATAAATTTACTGGGACAATTCATACAGCGCCATCTAGTCCCAAAATGGCAACATAGCACTTGTGTTATAGGTACTAGACAGCTGATATACTACTTATATATTTTTCTTTTTTATATAAATACATACTGCACAAAAACAACCAGATGGGAGACGGGAATTGAACCCGTGACCTCCTCAGGCATTACGACGTGCGTTAGCTATCACGCCACAGAGGTCGTCAATACCTATATTCAAATTATTTTTTAATTTTACATATTTTTTAAATATACTGTGTCAATTCACACAGCAACAACTTGTGTTATGGATATTAGACAACTGATATTATTTTTATTTTGCAAGGCAAAAACTAATAAACACGATTTTGTAATTAATCAAACTAAAAAGTAAAAAATAATTCTTAACGTAGGAATAAAAGTAATAACGAGAAAATTAACGTCACTGTTCTAAAGCGTGGGGTGCTCGATATCAATCATTGTAATTTTTTTACTACTTTCATTCCGAAATGCAGAGTTAGTTTAAAAATATCGTACAAAGCACCCCACGCTTTTAGAACAGTGACATTAATTTCCTCTAGATAGGTCAAGTTATTCTTACGTTAAGAATAAATTTTTACTTTTTAGTTATATTAACTTTTTATTTTTTTATTTAACGCCATGTTCTGGCAGTGTTAGTAATTAAACGCTAGATGACGTTTCGGCAGAAGGAAAAGAAAGCGTTAATCTTGATGATCCTGATAAGTATTATGAGACAAAATTATTAAATGTATGTATTGTCATCAGGTCTTGACAAGTGTGTAAGATTTTGAATTTTTTTGATAGTCAAATTAATTGTGATAATATAAAGCGTGTAATAAATATCCGTAAACGCCCAGACACGGAAGGAACCTGTGACCGCTGTACGACAACATATGTACAAAAGCCACTGCGCCTTTTTTTTCTTACAGCTAAGGCTGTCATCGTCTCAGACGACTAACGACAGCAACACCGGGCGGAAAAGGCATTCCGACTCCGTGGGATCGATCAGCCGTGGCGGCGTGCTCGGGGCGCGTCTCCTGTGAGGCGCGCTCCCGGCTCGAACGCTGCATGGGGATAGTTGATAGCAGCCACGAATGGCAAGAATACTATTAATTGGGGACTATCGGCGGTGAAGCCGATCCTATACTAATCTACTACCGTTTCGGAGTGTTTATAGCTGGGGGAGAATAAACGGCGAAAGAAACTCCCCCGTACTGCGCCTTTGAGATAGAGTTATAAGTTATATAGTAAATCAGAACTGACAACTTATACAATAAAGTTACAAAAGCCAGATTCTTATATATAGACTATTTACTATACTTATATATAGACTATATAGACTATTTTGTATCGAATTATACATTTCTAGGCGTAGGTTTGCGTAGGTGCCTTTCCGTAGGTGGAATCCTTTTTCTTGTACTGACATAGTCCACATACGAAAATAGATCACAATTTTGGGCGTGAGCTTGATACGTTTTGTTTTTATTTTTGAAAGTTGTCATATTTTTATTAAGTTCACTTGTGCAAAATTTACCCATGAGTGAAGAAAAATTGAAACGGTAATTGAAATTTTAAGATTCGAGATTTATCTATCTACAAATTTGACTGTCCTATCCAATAACAGTAGTTTAGGGTAATCATAGAGTTAGAAACATGTAATTAATTAACTTACAATTATTAACCATTCTAACATACTGTTAACAACTTTGTAACTAACTTACAAAAATGTATGGAAGACATTTCCGAAATAAATAATGATTATTATTATCATCTAAAATCGCTACAGTTTTCATACTCCTATTTCATCCAAAAATTAATACTTAAAAACCTGATAATTCACTAATTGTACAAAATTATTAAGAGCACAACTGACTGTAACAGAATGTTACATTTTTTAAATTAAGTTTGCCGCGCTCGTTTGTTTGCAATAAAATCTAGAAATTTGCTAATCACCGTAGCAACGCGTAGCGTAATTGTAAATCGAATGCTTCGTTCATGGCCTCCGCAATCATAATCACCGCCATTGCAGCACTTGAGGGCACCGCGACTATTGCACTATACACTGACGGACTCATAAACTGCATCAAAGTAATAGACGACTTTGAAATAAATATTTTAACTAAGTATGCAAACTTTCTATACAGATTTAAATTGAAACCTCTAGATTGGTTCGTGAACTTTAAAACAGCATAGGGCCCATCCTTAAGTTTAAGTTTGTGTACTGGAAAGGATCTTAAGACTTTTTTGAAGAAAAAACAGAGATTTAAGGAAAATTGGTTTAATTAAAAAATTGGTTTTAACAATAGACACAAACTTTATGCAAGGGTTTATTTATGTTTTAATAAGGTGTATTACCTCCACGTGCCCTTATTATGAATTCTAATCGGTTCCGCATAGATTTTATTAGGGTTATATTGTAGCATTGGTGCGGGAGGGCTTGGATCAACGAACGATTGGTAGAAATTTAAATTTAAACCAGTCTACGGTTTCTAGAATATACAGACGGTTTGTGGAGACAGGTTTATTATTTTGTTATAAATATCCTGAAACTTTTCCTGGCATCTGGGCTACCTCACCAATTAGGGTCTTCAACCCTGAATTGCGCCATTGGGAAGTTGGCCGTCAATATAGCGGAAGTTATAGAATATTTCACGCAGGACATACATTTCAGGTTTTTTTGTTCAGATTACATTCGTGCGTTCAACTCTGTATGGGACATCTTGCCATCCAACGACCTGCTCACCGGTGTTCAGCTCATTGGTTAAACTTCTGCCGTCATTTAGTCTCCTGTAACACGCCAGGAATGGAATACAATCAAAGCTTTGAACACTACCTTGATAGAAGCGCGTTCTCTATATATAACGGTACGATATTTGGCCATGCATGATTTTCGCAGAGTGTCTCTGTGGTCTTCCAGCTCAAATTTAAGCGTAGCGCTGAAATATAAGAAAATATTTCGGTAAACATTAAAAACTCCTTCACAGAAATTTTTTTGAAAAAATAAAATACTAAACTGTAATTTTATATAAAAGAATAAAACTCATTCATCATTTTAATAAAACAAAACCAGATTGAACCCACTGACAAATTCCAAATACCAACAAAAAGAAACGGTACCTCGTAAATTTTGATTATCACATCCAATTTTTGCGAGCCCGGGTCAGATCACCGGCTATGAAATTAGATTTGAACAAAATGCAGACTCAATTAGATTTTTAGACCAATTGTTTTATGTTTGCCATTTATTTCATGGATTATATGTATTTTATACTTTTTATTACATATTACAGTACAATATATATAAAGACAGTATTGAATCCGTACAAAATAAATTTATAAAACACTTAAAATATAAATGTGATCGTATGAATCAACAGTTGCCTGAAATTCATTCATTATCAGTGCGGAGGGCTATGAGGGACCAAGTATTTTTATTCAAATTACTCAATAATCATATTGATTCCCCTTTCCTTATAAGTCAGGTATTCCTGAGGTGTCCCCGTTTAAATTCAAGGCAGTGTAATTTTTTTCATTACCTTCAATAAAGTCGAATCTAGCAAGAAACACTCTTTTACACAGATCTTGTCTTGATTATAATAAATTTTACACCAGTGTAGACATTTTTTGGTCTAACATTATAAATTATAAATTAAAAATAATCGAATTATGCAAATGACTAAAGTATTAAGTATTATGTTTAGATCTCTCAATTCTTTTTAATGTATTTTGTAATTTTAATTTTATGACATCACTATTGTTCTATTGGATGATGCAATTATGTATTACCTATAAGTGGAAACTTTACTGATTTGTTAATTTTTATGTTTTCTTTATATTGAGATGTATTGTGATTGTATGTTTCCCAAATAAATAAAATAAAATTATCTACAATTGTTTTTTTAGGGTGAAATGCTTGCCACACACCCCACCGTGCGGGAACGGACGGTGAGGTAGTGTGGTACTCCCCGTGCAATTCGCCCGTACATCCTCTCTACGCTAGAAATACCCACTAAAACCACCCAGGTGGCCCGGAACGCGACGAATCAGTCAAACCGTAGCCCTGACTGGTGTTTCACGGGCTACTTCATAGCCGGGGTATGCTGAACCCCGGTATTTTCTTTCTCACGCAGGGGTGAGCTGGGCGGAATACCCGTGCGCACCCCTCTCTCGGCCATGTGTGAAGATCTGTCGCTAACCTCCGGCGACGAGTGTCTCTGCGTGAACGAGAGGAGAGCCTGGCGCGCTCGTCTCATCCAGCTTAGCTCCCGACCATCGCTAGGATGATAGCCAGGTGTGAGACAACTAAAGTAACTAACTTAACCATACACAATAGGCCTTATTGCTTAAAGCGATTTCTTCCAGGCAACCTTTTAACTAAAGATATTAAATAAATTACTGGCGTTGTAGGTGTTGAGTTTTGGAATTCGAGTATTCATGCAACGTCTTAATATACATAATGTTTATTATAAATATAGACTATTTTTCTTCTCAATTGAATTCTTCATTGCTGAAGCTTCTACTACCTACCACTTCATGCGGTCCTCGGCTTCTCCAATAACGGTTGCTATTGAGAGTCCAGTGAGGGCGGGTATATATATACTATACTAATATAAAATATACATATAATAAATACATATAATAATTATAAATAAATTGTTAAATTTTAAACAGAAGGCTACATTACTATGCATAATTATTAAGCTCGAAGTAAGTTCCTGAAACTTAACATTTAGATCGCCTAACATCGAGAGACAGTATTCTTCAGAATAAAGAAAGATATTGAATAAAAATTTTATATCTACTCACATTCATTATTTTTTAGCACAGGTGGTTGAGTAATAAAGGGAAAAGTTTTTAATTTATCGCAGAGGAAGAACTATTTTAATAACTTCTCTGACAAATATGTCGCAGTGGAAGTTAATTCAGACATTTTTTACTACTGTAATTTAGTCTTAGAACAATGCTGGTTGTCAGCTTTAAGTAATTTATTCAATTATGCGCAAAGCGTACTGGCTTTTATCTTTAATCATACTAATATTATAAATGTAAAAGTAAGTATCTTTGTTACGCTTTCACGCGAAAACTACTTAACCGATCATCGTGAAACTTTGTACACATATTCTTGGGGGTATTAGAAGAAACATAGGATACTTTTTAATGAAAAAAATTATTTATATTTTACGAAGATACCCTTTCTCATTTTTTTCGATTTAATTTTGGCTGTTAATCGCCCAGTGGAGCGGGTGTGACCGATTAATAGAATTATAAAGCAATATATAGTCAAATTTATAGAAAATCATTAGTAACGGTAATACATATGACAAATAATAAAACATTTCAAGCTCTAGATGAAACAGGTAAATTTATCCCCGAGAAAACTTGAAAATTTTGAGCTCTTTGTTTTTAGAGTGACAAAGATGATGCGTACAAACTTAAACTTATAATGAACATGTCATGTAAAATAAAAAATAAAATAAAATAAAACAAGCCTTTATTGCTGTATCTAATCCTTAATATATCAAAAAGTTAGATGTGTTTAAAACTACATTAATCCATACTAATATTATTAATGTAGCTCTGTCTGTATGTTACGCAATCACGCCTAAACTACTGAACCGATTTAAATGAAATTTGGTACAGAGATATTTTAAAGCCTGAAAAAGGACATAGGCTACTTTTTAATGCAAAAAAGGGCTGTAATGGGCTAATAATAGGGGATGAAAGTTTGTATGGAAATTACGTCATTTTTAAAGCAAGAAGCTTGAAACTTATTTTTTAGGCTTTTAATTAGTTATAAATAAATACGACATTCAACGGTTGTAAAAAATTTACCCTAAAGGGGGTAAAAATAGGGAATGAAAGTTTTATGTGATGACGTCAGCAAAAAAGCTTACGCTCCAGAAAATCTAATATATAAAATTCTCGTGTCACAGTTTTCGTTGCCATACTCCTCCGAAACGGCTTGACCGATTCTCATGAAATTTTGTGAGCATATTGAGTAGGTCTGAGAATCGGCCAACATCTATTTTTCATCCCCCTAAATGTTAGGGGTGACCCACCCCCTTTTTTTTAATTTTTTGACATTTTATTATTTATATGGCAGAACAACGTTTGCCGGGTCAGCTAGTAAAAATATAAATAAATAGAGAATTACGGAGTCACTGTGAAACTGAAATTGACGGAAGTAAGAAACTTGCCAAGCGCCACTCAGGTAGACGTGGCGCTGTGTTGTATTTCGGCATTGGTGACCCAAGTTCCTGTACCCTTATGGGACAGCAGCGTGTTCGCGATGCCACTGGCCTTGCAAACACCCTTAAGCGACGGTAACTGCTAAAGAATTTAGCAGTTGCCCTCAATTAAGCGGACCGTCAGCCTATCTCAGAAGTGTACAGTTTTAGAGATTTTGTGATGAGTGTTTATTTTACTTATATAGGATAAACAGATTATTATCCTATATCTTTAAACGAGCAATTCTTTTATATATATACTTATATAATTGGAATCTCGGAATCGGCTCCGACAATTTTCATGAAATTTAGTATACGCGGGGTTTCGGGGGCGATAAATCGATCTAGCTAGGAATCATTTCTAGAAAAGGTCATTCAAAATGTCATAGGACAGATCCTATAGGAATAAAATAAAAAATATATATAAATATATATAAATCCAATTTAAAATTAATTCTAACTTAAGCTAACATCTGCAACTGGTTTTCCTTTTACAGCTTCTCCTTCGACAAAGGGCTCCTCTAAAGCTTTCCATTTGGTCCTTCCTCTCTTTGGCAGTGCGTATACATTCCGACCCTGCCATCCTTTTCATGTCATCTTCCCGATGTTCAAACTATCTACCTCTGTTTCTTTTTCTATCCCGTGAGTTCCATCCTGTGACAATTCTTGTCCACTTTTCTTCCTTTTCTCTTATCATATGTCCTGTCCAACTCAATTTTAGGCGTTTGTCATATATAATATTATGTCTCAAATACAACCAGCCCGAAAGTCGCGACAAGGATTTTTGTATTCTGATTTTTCTCTGTCGAATGTTGGCAGTAGTGAAGCGGATATCCTCACATTCTTATATCAGTTTTCCCAAATAAATACATAAATAATATCAGGAAAACATCATCATCAACATAATGATTTAATCAATGTTTGTTTGACGACGCTCGTGAACATTCCGTAGCTTCCTGCATATTTCACTCCCATTCTGAGAATTATGTACCGTCTGCCTGTAGCTGAAAATAATTAATTTTCTCGTTACATCGTTATATGAAAGGAGACAACGCAATAAAATTTTATCATTTTGTGAACTACATGTGATTTTGTGAGGTATATTTAATCTACTTAATGTGATTCTCTCGTTATTCTTTTTGTCATTGGAGCGCTTTTTTGAAATATTGTTGGTTGCTTACCCTCATTTGGTCCTCCGTTTTACACCTATAAAACATTTATTCGTGTTTTATCCGTGCAGGGGCGGAGAAAGAAGTTAGAATTCTTACTCCCCCCCTGCACGGAGAATAATGTTAATTGAATTCTAAATGTATCGTGATAAATCTTTTTACATTAGTTAAGCCAAGAAGAATTGTATTTCTAATCCTGAAAAAAACCACCAGAGTTTTTCATTGTTTTTTTTATTGCTGTAGGAAAGCAGACAGGCTGACGGCCCACTTAGAATTTAGAAGTTACCGTCACCTATAGGTGTATGCAATGCCAGTGGCATCGCGAACACGCTGCTGTCCTATAAGGGTAGAATAGAATAGAATATTCTTTATTGCACACAGAAAATAATAAAATAAAATGAACACAGACTTAAACTAAACAAATGTACAATTGGCGGTCTTATCACTAATAGTGATTTCTTCCAGACAACCGTCTTAATAACAATCAATATGATCTGGAATAGGTCCGTCATTGTGCGCATCAGTATCATATAAAAAAAAATACAATTGAATAAATAAAGGGATAATAACTACATAAAATAGGAAATATATAAGAGAAAAATAAAATAAAATTACATATATAAGATCAATTATAAATGAAGATAGTGTTCTTTTACCAATGAGTTGAAGGAGGTAAGAGATTTGGCACTTCTGATTTTAAATGGCAATGCATTCCACAGTTTCACAGCCGGAGGGCACAGGAACTTGGGTCACTAATGCCGGAACACAACACAAAGTTATTAGGGCAGCATACTTGAGATCAAAGGTTGTCGCCATCCAGACGGGCTTGGAGCCCTACCACGAAGCTAGGGTGGGTTGTTTTGTCGCCTTTTACGACAGGCCGACCCCGGCCACAGAGGTCAGTATTCCTTCCGACCCTGCAAATTTCAATTAAACAGAACACTTGCGATTGCGCTTAAAATATTTGAAACGTTTTCAACGCGCGTCGACAATTTTTTTATTGCTGAAGAACAGCAGACAGACTGGTGGCCCACTTAAAAGTAAGCAGTTACCATCGCTTATGGATGTTTGCGACGCTAGGGGCACCGCAAACACGCTACTATCCCATAGGGATATAGGAATCTAGATAACTAATGCCGGAACACAATATGTGACAAATTGTGGCATACTAATATTATGGCAGCATGCTTTCAGATCACGGGTGGTTCCCACCCAGAAGAACTCGGGGTCCACCAACCATGTAGAAATTCAAAAACCAAAATTTAAAACTACATTAAATGTTACTCCGTGGTTTAAAGCTCTATGGTCCTACTCCCCCAAATGACATAATTTTGTATCTGTGTACTGCGGCCTGTTTATTCGCCCACCACACTGCATTATGCTATTTCAGGCGAGATATTACGGCAACTGACAAAGAATTTCTGTGACAAGGAAAATATGTCTTTGAAACATTTTTAACATTCTTTCCGTGTCTTCAAATACGTTGTTTAAATACTTATTTAACTTTTTTTTAATTAACGTGCTTTGAGTAACATTTAAAGTAAGTATGCGACTTTGGTTTGATGGTCAATGCACTTGGTATACGATTTTTTCGTACAACATATACGAAGACTAGTCAATTTAGTTGAAAGTTGTAGCAATGGGTTATCCTCCCCTAAAGAAAATAAAATCACGAATTATCAAAACAGTTCTTTTTAAAAGTTTTGCGATAAAGTAACCAAAATTACCCTCAAAATAATATTTTACTTTGGGTAAGGCAAGGTGACAAGAACTATCTCGTATGGGGGAGAAGTTGAAAAAGTGTCCAGCTGTACGCTGTAAATTACAATTCAGAACCCATAATAATGGCGCTAGTATAGTTGGCGTGTCATCGATGCAGGCGACGGAGAGGTGTGGGAGGCGGCTCGCACCTGCCACCAATAATTACGCGTGATGCAAATCACAGCCTATTACCGATCTCTCGGAACGTACCGTGCTCACACGATGCACTAATAATTTTGTCAAACTAATTACCAATAAATCTTGCAAGTCAACAATATTTTACTGCGGTTTATTTTTTGTTCGGTAATAAACAGTAATTAAACTACCGGCACGTTGTGATGGCCGTTTTGACGTTTGTCCACTCCATGAAGTATCGTATTAATTAGTAATTACATTTGATGGAGCAAATTACTGTTCTTTATTGTCAATAAATGCACGTCGCTATTGACAATAAAGAACAGCAATTTGCTCCTTCAAATGTAATTACTAATTAATACGTAACTTCATAAGTGGACAAACGTCAAAACGGCCATCATAGCGTGGCGGTAGTATAGTGTATATGAATGAAACTGCTGTAGACGAATTGAAGTATGCTGAGTTAAAAATGGTTTAAAACTAATCCTTGGCGATTAATTGGAAAATATAACCTAAAAGAAACTTGTGAGACAACGTGGAGAATGATTTAATTTTGATCTTCTTCTTTGGCTTCGCCTTTTCCCGTTACGTGGGGTCGGCTTTCCTGGTGCTGATGCGCCACTTATTCCGCTGGTATACGTCGTCATCTGAAAGCCCCAACTGTTTTATGCCCTTACAGACATTTGTCATCCACGTAGTTGGGGGCCTTCCCCTCCCTCTCCTCTTTGTAGCCATGGAAAGGCACCTCTTCACGACATGGTCATCTGGTCTTCGCTGTATATAACCGTACCATCTCAGCCTAGACTCCGTGATTTTTTCTGCAATTGGTGCAATTCTAAAAGTACCTCTTATGTGTTAATTGCGCACCCTGTCTTTAAGTGTAACTCCGCCCGGCCAGCGCAGCATTCGCATCTCGGTCGTGTGTAGCTTCTGCACATGGCTTTTCTTTGCAGCCCATACCTCGCTGCAGTAGAGGAGAGCTGGTCTAACAGCTGTTTTATAGACCTTGCCTTTTGTTCTAATTGGCATTTTGCTATCGCACAGTACTCCTGTAAGAGTACGCCATTTACTCCACCCACAGGTTGTCCGATGCGCTATATCCGCTTCAATGGCTCCATCTGCCGAGATAACGGAACCCGAGATAACGGAGAACGGAGAGAACGGATAGTACTTGAAAGTGTTTACTCTAGGTAGAACTGTGCCATCTAGCCTAACGTCCGCGTGCGCGAAGTTATCCGGATCGAAGTTAAAGACCATGTATTATATCTTAGTTCTACTGATGCGCAAGCCATTTGACTCAAGTGCCTCCCTCCATTGCTCTAAATTGTCCTGGACATCTTGAAAGTTATCGGATATTATTGCTACGTCGTCGACATATAAAAGGTTCCACGGAGTGGGTTTAAGTATTTTTGCGGTAAGAAAATACATCACGATGTTGAATATCAAAGGGCTCATGGCGCTTCCTTGATTAACACCCACTCTGATATCGAAGCTATCTGATAGCCCAGCTGCACTTCGTACATATGTCTGGATATCTTTATACATGTCGGCAATTAGTCTTATGTACATTTCAGGTATTTCAGGTACATTTTTTGCTCTCAGTGCCTGCCATATTATGGACCTTGGTACTCGGTCAAAGGCTTTTTCGAGATCGATAAAGACTACCTCATTCCAGTATAAGTATTGGGCTTTGTTTTACGATCGGTTGCCACCTGACATCAAGGTCGTAGTCTTCCTGAAAGACTTGAGCGCCGCCGTTGACCCATGTAAAGTTCTTCCGCCACCTGCTCTAATGAACCCTCCGACCCAAGAGCCCATCACAGCCGAAGACCTCTGCTTCAAGTACGTCGAAGGAGCTTCGTGGCTGGGTTTGATAGCGAAGTTTTCTCTCCGACCTATTGGTCCGCGGGAAGTATTTTATTTCCCTCCTACCCTCCAGCCATTGGCTGGCGAGCATTCCCCCATCCGCCACCTGGGGACGCGCTCTCTAGGGGTCAGGTTCCTCCGAGAGAGAATGATTTAATTTTGATGAATTTTGAATAGTACCTTTAGTTGCCAAACCACGCTAGTATGATAGTTTTAAGTTTTTCAATCACTGGTGCTACGGTCACACTTCCTCTAATATTTCTAACTTTATCCATTTTCGTAATTCCACACATCCATCTTAGCATTCGTATCTCTGCAACATGTAAGACCCTTTCATACCTCCCCTTTTTGGCCCAATATTCCGATCCCTACAATACGACAGGTCATACAGGCTTTTAAATTTCACTGTTGTTTACGTGGTACTAGTGGGTCACAAATTGTACCTGTGATAATTTTATCCGTGCAGGGGCGGAAAAAGAATACTAACCTCTGCGGCTGGGGTCGGCCTGTCGTAAAAGGTGACAAAACAACCCACCCTAGCTACGTGGTAGGACCTCAAGCGACCACCTTCGGTCTTAAGTATGCCGCCATAATAACCATGTGTTGTGTTCCGGCATTAGTGACCCAAGTTCCTGTACCCTTATGGGACAGCAGCGTGTTTGTGATACCACTGGCGTTGCAAACACCCATAGGCGACGTTAACTGTTAAATTCTAAGCGGTCCGTCAACCTGTTTGCTGTCCTAAAGCAATAAAAAAATCCTTAGAAAAGTATGTTGGTATTAATGTTCATTTCATCTAGAGGGAGACCTGTGCTAGAATTGAGAAGTAGGCTATTATTAAAATAACTCTTTAATCTACCTGCTTTCTTTGCACCAGTCTGTATAAAGGCATCGTGAAAATGTTTCAAAGGAAATTGGTCCGAGATTTTTGCATAACTAACTCGGCTGGCGTTTAAATTGAACGTTTATAAAATATTCAATAGAAGCCGCTCTGATCGGGCATCTCTGGTCGTAACTACTTGATATTTAGTTCGGCGTCTGCTGAGATTATACCTAATACTATTATAAAAATAAAATCGTTTAAATGTGGAAAAAATAAAGTATTAAAAAATAGAAAATATATTTTAGAAATTGTTGGCTTTATTTATTTATCCTTTTTATCCCAAAAAAGCGTTAACGTCAGGTAGGTGTTCGATTGTATAAAGTAAGCAAACAACATGTACTCCAATGAAAAGGCAACGTAAGTACGTGAAAGGAGAATGAGACTAGCAAGTTGGAATGTAGGTACGATGACTGGAAAAGGGAGAAAAATAGCAGATGTATTAGAAAGGAAACAAATAATATAGCTTGCTTGCAAGAAATGAAGTGGAAGGGTTTGAGAGCTCGAGAGATTGGGGCAACGAACGGTGTGGGTGTGGTATTAGACAGCGTTTCTGGAAACAGAAACGAATCAGGGGAAGCTTTGTTACAAGCTGCTTCCGCGTTTGATTTAGCTATAGTTAACACATTTTTTCAAAAAAGAAATCAGCATTTGATAACTTATAGCAGTGGAAACCACAACACTCAAATAGAATATTTCCTAATTCAAAGGAATAGACTCAAGTCCGCCAGAGATTGCAAAGAGATCCCTGTTGAAAGTGTGGTTTTACCACACCGGCTTCTAGTGTTAGACATAAATATCACACAAAAAATTATTAAGCACAAAACAAAGACATCGCCCAAAATTAAGTGGCATTTTTGGAAAAGGAAGAGTATGCGAGTAAATTTAAATAAAGAGTCGTAGACAAAATGGTAGAGATGGATGATATGGTTAAAAATCTGTAAATGAACGTTGGAATTAAATAGTGGATTGCATTATAGGTGTGGCAAAGACGTTTTTGGAGAAACGAAAGAAAAAGGTATAATTGAGAAAGAATCTTGGTGGTGGAATGAAAAAGTACAGGTAATTCTGAAAGAAAAGAAAAATACTTTTACAGAATGGAAAAGTGTGAATGAAAAGAATGTTATAATAAAGGAAGTAAGAGGAAAAAATATTTAGAATGTAAGAAGAGAGCAAAAAGAGCTGTTGCTGTCTCCAAGGCCAGGGAACAAGCCAAGCTGTATGAGTTTTTAGGGAGCCCTGGAGGTGGAAAACATCTTTAAAGAATGGTGAATGATAGAAAAAAGAATGCAAGGGATATAACCCATATGAAATGCATAAAAGATGACTGTGGAAGGGTCTTAACAGACGATGTAGAAATAAAGAGCAGATGAAAAATTATTTCTTTGAATTGAACGCACCCGTTAATATGGGCCTTGTAAAAGCAATGAGTATGGCTGACTGTAGATGGCATGTAAAATAGCAAATATGTAGGATCGGATGAAATACCTGTAGAAGTATGGAAGTTTTTGAAAGCAGATGGATGGAAGTGGCTAATTTTGTTCTTCAATAAACTCTGCAAGACGAGGCGATCCCCGATAAATGGTGCAATAGTACGCTAGTGCCCATTTTTCAGAACAAGGAGGATGTACAGGTTTGTAACAATTATAGAGGAATAATACTCATGTCGCACAGCATGAAGATTTGGGAGAAAGTAATTGCAAGGCGACTACGAGAGGAGACCAATATAGGTGAGAACCAATTTTATTTATTGCCCGGGCGGGGGGACAGCGGATGCCATATTCGCACTTCGCCAACTGTGCGGGAAATACAGAAGTGTATGAGCACCTGGTATTTGTTTACCTCGAAAAGGCCATGGAAGCGAAAGGAGTGTCTATGAAGTACTTGCATCGTATTCGTGTTATGTATGATAAAACAAGTACATACGTCCGGTCCCTTGTTGGCGTCACAGATAAGTTCAATGTTGCGGTAGGTTTTTATCCGTGCAGGGGCGGAGAAAGAATACTAACCTCTGTGGCCGGGGTCGGCCTGTCGTAAAAGGCGACAAAACAACCCACCCTAGCTACGTGGTAGGGCCTCAAACCCGTCTGGATGGCGACCACCTTTGGTCTTAAGTATGCCGCCATAATAACCTTGTGTTGTGTTCCGGCATTAGTGACCCAAGTTCCTGTACCCTTATGGGACAGCAGCGTGTTCGCGATGCCACTGGCGTTGCAAACACCTATAGGCGACGGTAGCTGCTAAATTCTAAGCGGGCTGTCAGCCTGTCTGCTGTCCTACGCAATAAAAAAAAGGCTTACACCAAGGATCGGCTCTTAGCCCTTATTTGTTTCTCCTGGTGGTAGACGCAGAAGCATCAGGAATACAGGAAGAGGCACCTTGGTGTATGCTTTTTGCCGATGACATTGTGTTGTTTGGAGGAAATGCTCACGAAGTTCAGAGCAGATTGGCTAAACGGCAGAAGAGATTAGAGGGTGTCGGTTTGAAAATAAGTAGAACCAAAACTAAACATCTATTTTGTCACTTTGGTGAAATTTCCGTCCTTTACCCCGACTACTTTAGAAGGCGTGTCTCTGCCAACTTGCTCCAACTTCCAGTACCTCGGATCATTAATCCAGAACAACGGTGAGATAGGCAGAGATGTAAGAAACAGAATGAATGCAGGTTAGGCAGTTAATGCTGGTTGCCATCCAGACGGGCTTGAGGCCCTACCACGTAGCTAAGGGTGGGTTGTTTTGTAGCCTTTTACGATAGGCCGACCCCGGCCGCCGAAATTATTATTCTTTCTCCGCCCCTGCTCGGATACGGGACCCTGCACGGGATATCTATCCATAAATTTAATTCCTAAAGAGGTAACTGCCATCTCAGCCTTTCCGAACATAAATAAAAACATATAGTGCCTCCTTTGATGCCAATGAACTAAGAAAAGGATGAATCCGTTTGATACATTTTCGAAACCCTAAATTAAAAGCAGTAGGTAGAAGCCTTATTTTCTTGTGATCTCAATCAACAAAATTTGAAACTGCTCCAATCCCACATTATGTGACACAACATGTCCTCTCCTTCTACTTCTCTGTTAGTCGTCACATCAACATTTAAAACCCTTTTTCGTAATTTCATCTTCTACGGAATCCATCCATTTAGTTTAGTCCCTTGTTTCTGTCTTGATCCACTGTATTCATGTTGAAAGAAAACTCCTTGTAATGTAGCACTTTTTCCATCGCATTACATATCATTCCAATGCCGGATTAAGCACGTAGCAAGAGTAGCAATTGCTACGGGCCCCGCATATTTAAACCCGCTTATCTCTGCCTGAGTATCTACTGTACGATTAATCACACACAACATTGTAACCTATAGGTGGCAAATAAATGTATTGAGGTATTAAGTATTGAATTTTAATTTATCACTTTATACTTAAAAAACCACAGCAGACCAAAGGCCCTTCAAAAGAATTTACTACGGGTCTCGCGCTAGCTTAATCCGTCACTGATCATGTCTATATTGACCAGTTACTTTTTAATTTGTCACTGATGTTACTGTTAAACTTGCCCTGATACATTTATTCCTAACTTCATTCATTTTATTACTCTACACATTCAACTCAGCGATCGTATTAACGCAGCATGTAAAATATATATTCCAGTATACAATACGATAAATCTTATTGCATACAGATGAAACAAACTAGCTTTAAAAATACATTAAACGGACTGGTTGTTAGTATTAACCTACATAAAACATTTTTTATTCAAAGCCCAAGTAAAAGTCTTCCATCCCAATAATCAATCCTTCGTGCAATGCGATACGTGACTTTTGGTATGATTATATATTTGGTTTGCTGAGTGTCATCCAATTGTTGCCCAATAACATTTAATATTTAGATATTAATATATGTATATATATATATATATACATATATATATATATATATATATATATATATATATATATATATATATATATATATATATATATATATATATATATATATATATATATATATATATATATATATATATATATATATATATATATATATAAGGGTTGCCTGGAAGAAATCGCTTAAAGCGATAAGGCCGCCCATTGTCTCCAATATTTACAATATTCTCTTTAACTTGTATTATAATCATTAGGTTAAGTTGGTGACAATAAAGTATTATCTATCTATCTATCTATCTATATATATATATATATATATATATATATATATATATATATATATATATATATATATATATATATATATAGGTATTTTACTATTATAAATATAAATTATATAATATTTTATGTTGTTATATTCAAACAGCCTCAAACACTGCCAGTTTGCTGCATTAAAAAAGTTATATTTCGTTCCTTTCGCAGTTTCATGAAGATATTCAAACCTGTTATCTAAATTAGGCCTACAAGAGTCCTTTCTCAAGAGAGTTAATTTATGTCCACAACTACCTAATGCCATTTACGAAGAACGTGCCTTCTTGACAAATGTCAGGGAGCGTTGTGTATAATGAGTGCAATTAGATGTCAGAGATCTTATGAGCTCTTGAGCCTTCTGTTTCTGATTGCTACGTGAATCTGAAGTATTCTTCAGACTGTGAGTGTTCAGGAAAATATGGCTGTGTGAATGAAGGTGAGAAATATCCCTAATATTCAGAACTACTTGCATCTATTTTTTAAATGCTTTAATATATATTCAACTACATCGTAGTAAATACTGTAAGTAGACCAAAGAAAAAATGGATGGATTGCGTTAAGGATGATATGGCGAATAAAGGTGTAAATGTTTAAATGACGATTAATAGAAGAGCATGGCGAGAGAGAACATGTTGTGCCGATTCCACGTACATGGTATAGGGGCAAAAAGAAGAATATTGTAAGTACTGTTTGTAATCATGGTTTTTATACATCCTGTATAATGTTTAAGTAGTATTATTAATAACATTTCTGTTAATAAAGCTGCTGAGATTTTCTAGTCTTACAACAAGATCATTTTTTTTTATTGCTGTAGAATAGGAGACAGGCTAACTGTCAGTTACCGTCGTCTATATGTATTTGCAACGCCAGGGGCATCGCGAATACGCTGAAATCTGAATCTGAAAAACTTATGCCTGAACACAACTTTAGGTTATTATGGCGGCATATTTAAAATCCATGGTTGCCGTCTTGACGAGCTTGGAGCCTTACCACCTAGCTTGGAAGCCATAGAGGTCAGAATTCTTTCTACGCACGCATAAAAAGCTTGTGACAAATTGTTATACTTTAATTTTGATTAATTTAACTAAAGTGGTCTTAAATATGTAAAAAAAGCATTTTACAGCGAATTTAAACTCAAATCACCTGTCAACTTTCCTCACTATTAGACAATTTTTGATTGTCAATTTTTTTCTACCTAATATTTTTTCTGTATAAACATTAAAAAGAAAAAAGGTATAATTGTTATAATTGGTTCTCATTACCTAAACAAATACTGTTGAGGTAAAATAACTAAACAGGATTTACAAATTCACTAACCATTCATCAGATTTTAGAAACAGTATTTTTAAAACATTTTCGTTTAAGCATTGCATTGATTTAACGTGAAATTTTTCACTTATTAACTTTAAAGAAATTATTAAACTTCTTTGAGGATGTTATACCTGCTCGATAGCTCCCAAATGGCCTGATTTGAAGTATTTTTGTTTGACAGTTGAAGATTTGCATAAATTTTAACTATGTTATATAGAAATCTAAGTAAGGATCAAGGTCCGTCTGAATGGCAACTTCGCCTTAAGCATGCCGCCATAACAACCTTGTGTTCTTTCTGGCATTAGTAAACGGAGTTCCAGTAACCCTTTGCGGACAGAAGCGTGTTCGCCGTAACCCTAGCATCGCAAATATCAATAGTCAACGGCGTCGGCCTATCTGCTGTCCCGCAGCAATAAAAAAAAGTCCCTGTGATTAAAACTTCGGTATGGTTTTTACTAATAAGTAAATTAAATATACTGTAAGACAACACTATCTACTCCCGAAGTAAGCGGAAGAGCTTTAGTTTTATGGGTACTAGACAACTGATACATATTTTCCTTTACTAAATAAATACATATTATGGATTAGCACCCAGATATGGAACGGGAATTGAACCATCACAGGCGATCTGTTACCACGGAGTACTTCTAATATTTGTTACTGATTCCACAGCCTCTAAAAAAAGAACACGTACAAATATGGTGGCATATATTTATAGAACCTGGTAGAAATTAAACACGAACTTAATAAATAACTTACAACACAAACTTAAATCATTCACACTTACGGCAGAACACAGCAACTCCACACCTCTTTAAATACTCAAACGGATCTGCCAACTTTGAATTGTTTGATGTCTTACTTTAAACACGTTTGAAGGCTCGTTCAGAACTTTTTTAAAGGCTTTCATGTAAGAAGTTTCGGGAAATTCAATGTTTCTCAATCTTACTTACAAACACAGCTCAATCATTCAACTTTTCTAACTTTCTTATATGTTATGAATGATTGATTCATTTCCATGGAATTTATTAGAGTTTTAATAGTATTTCTTAATGATTGTTTGAAAACATCTGTTACCTAACCACCAACATTGATAGGCTTCACACTGAAGTAGCAACCGTCAACAACGACCATAATACTGCGCCCAGCAAGAAAGCTGGATAGCCAGGCACAAAGACTCCCAAATATCCCGTACGATAAAAGCTTCGCAAGAAGAGCCCTATGCCTAACCCGATCGAAGGCTTTAACGATGTCTAGGCTAACAGCCAGGGCTTCTCCTTTGCTCTCAACGGCTTCAGCCCAACGATGCGTTAGGTAAACCAGGAGATCCCCAGCCGACCGACCATGCCGAAAACTGTATTTGTGATCACTTAGCAGCTGGGAATCCTCAAGGTAACCCAATAGTTCTAACTAACTAACTCGTTGATAATCTGCTCTACCGCTTATAGGCCTGTAGTGGAACGGGTCCGTCCAGTCACCCTTTTTGTAGATAGGGTGAACATGGTAGAATAAGGTAAAAAGTCGGGAAAGGACTGGAGAGAGTTCAGCTGAGCTCACCACAGCACAATAACGGGGATACTATCTGGCCCGGTGGAATTCTTGACGTCGAGGGATCAGAGGACACGTCGCACGGCTTTTTGTAAAAACCGTACCTCGGACATTGTGGAGTCTCCACATCTTCTAATAGAATGTAGAGATTGTCTCTCATCATCAAGAATCGAATTCGCCCAAAAGATCGGCTTTATCTTTGGCAGCATGAGCCGGGCGGTCATCACCTGTACGTAATGAAGTTTCCTTCGACAGCTTTGGCAAGAGCCCAGAAAGCCCTAGTCCCAAAGAGATAGCTAGCGAGACACTTGCCAATCCTGCCGATGTGCTCAAATTTTGCTCTCGTAATCCGATTTTTGAGGGTCCTGGAGGTAATGTTATATTTATCTTCAGGTCAGATATGTTAGAATCCCGATAAACCCTTTCTATAGTTCGGGCTCGATAGGCCTCTTGTTTTAGCTTAACAGCCTCACCACTAAGCCTAACGAACCATGGCTTTCCCGAACCACCAACAGGCACTACAGAGTTAGGAATAAAACATACAATTTCCTGCAACACCACGTCAGCAATCGAGTTCAAACAGGCGTCAGGATCGCCCGACGAAAAACGGAACGGCATCACGAAAGATATCAAACAATGATCAAAAGTTCCTAATGAAGTGCCAATCGTGACCCGATAATCTTCCGGATAAATGGTCAGTAGGAGGTCCAACAAAGACGACGCATAGTCCACTCTATCCGGTATGCGGGTGAACCTTTCAAACCGGGGCAGATATTTGCGTTTCCATCAAAAACAGTAAAGGCAGTTTTTTGCCTTTTCCAGATGGTGGTGAACGGCATTAAGATTTAAATGTATACCTCTGATGTTGCAAAAATCCCACTCTAAGTGTGGATTTAAGGTCTGCTAGGTTCCTGTTTTTCCTGTTTTTATGGGATCCATTGTAATTTTAAAGACTTAAAGGAGCGTTTTTTGGAAGTTCTAGAGTATCCATGAAAAATGGATATAATTAAGAGTGCTTTTCTTACCCAAACCCACAGATTGTGTGATAAGTTGGTGCGGGACGCGGATGAGCCCTCGATCCCTCCCGGAGAATATCGCCGAGTCCACGTCCGGTCTCCGCTCCGGCACGACGATACTCCCCAAAGACTTTGTTGGCGGGACAGCCTCCCAGACCGGATAATCTGGATTCGGGTCCCCTACTGACTGGCGAGCGGCCAGCGGACAGCCGTTTCATCCAGTCTCCCTGACCCCCACCCCAATCCCAATGTGATGGGATTTTGCATATCTTGGGTTTCAAATTTCGTGAGCACTCCAGAACTTCGTGTAAGGGAAGCTAGAACCTGGGTCACCCATGCCGGAACACAACACAAGGTTATTATGACGGCATACTTAAGACCAAGGGTGGTTGCCATCTAGACGGGCTTGAGGCCCTACCACGTAGCTTGGGTTGTTTTGTCGCCTTTTACGACAGACCAACTACACAGGGCCACAGGGGTTAGTATTCTTTCTCCGCCCCTACGCGGATGAAAATATTCACGATTAATAACGCCTGTTGGTCATCCGCTCGGGGAATAGAGAGTATTAATTTATAAATTTATTTTCCTAATATTAATTTTATTCCAAAACTGAGAGTTTATAAATAGTATACCAGAGGATTAGTATTCACAAAATAAACACTTTTCTAAATATACTTCTCATAAAAAAACCGCAACACTACTTATTCAGACGGCCCTAAAAAAAATAATTTTTAGATTAAGTTTTTAAATAATTCCAGATATATAATATTAATACAAGTTAATTTACAATATTTGAGTATTAAGAGCATAATAGAGATGATATCATCTAAATGGGCAAAGTGTTTGAATACATATTACCACAAAACGAAGTCTACTCCCTTTATAATAACTAATGTTCGTCCTAATAAACTCCTGTCCACAGTCCGGAGCGTCTCTTTCACATCACTAAAGCCGGAAGTTCCACAGCCGCCTCATCACGTCGCTTTAATGGCCACAACGACTTCCCAAATTATTGCTGATTTTACTTAAACTGACAAATTTTATGCAAGAAACAGCCCTAAACAGCTATTTAGTGGTTTGAAGCTTTTGTATTTCTTTATCATGTTATTTTGCTTTTATTAGTGTTTAGAAAATACTCATCATTATTATAAAAGCGACAATATATATAATTCCAATTGCAACATCCCTTCCTTTCCATTCCCCTACCTTTGACTACTGTTTTATATGAGAAGACATCCCTCCCTCTTTAGTTTTCACGTAGTAAATCATACTTAAGTACGCTTTTCTATGATTTTTGGTAAACAGAAAGTTAAAATCATCTTTGCCTTTAATAAAATACAGTGCTTGCCGCTTCACACTAAAAGTGCATGTATCGTGACGTCCTAACGTGACCATACGTCCCGCTTTGGGTGGGATTGTCCCGCTTTCAGGCTGTCCATCCCGCTGTCCCTAACGAGAACAAAAATGTCCCGCTTTTGCGAATAAACCTTTATACCTACGTAACTACTTGCCTACATTAATATCGCGAAAGACGGCAGCGCAGCGTAGACGCGGGTTGACAGTCAGGAACAAGCGAGAGCGAGCGACTGACACGCGAGAACGGGATAGACGAAAAATGATAGTTCATTTATCTGTTGTGCATGTGTTTATTAGAAACTTACCGAATACTTACTTATGCGAACTTCTTATTGTATTACAAAATACATACTAAAGTAACTCTAATTTTGCTGTAGCAAAGTAGTTTTTTGTTGCGAAATTATTTATAAATATTATTTTTAGGGCAAGTTAGTGTAAGATGTCAGTGAGGGTAAGATACCATAATAAATTATTTCAAGTCATTTTTTAGACCATAATTTTTATTTTGCACTTAAATATACATCTTACACTGACGTATCCTATATATGTATTTATTTATATACGAAATCCCGTAGGCGTACCGCTTTAACACAAAAAAAATGGCCACGTTATGTATACCTATAGTTACGTACAAATAAAAACAAAACGCAAATCGCGCCTTATTTGAAAATGGCTCGAAGGAGCGCAAGATTTCTTTTAGACTACGTGACGAAAACCTAAGATATCCTTTTTTTTTTTTCTTAAAGCTAAGAAAAGCTCTTTCTTAAAGCTTTTTCTTAAGGCTGTCATCGTCTCAGACGACTAATGACAGCGACACCGGGCGGAAAAGGCATTCCGACCCCGTGGGAGCGGGGTCGATCAGCCGTGGCAGCGTGCTCGGGGCGCGTCTCCTGTGAGGCGCGCTCCCGGCTCGAACGCTGCATGGGGAATATACGAAGGGCAGCCACGAATGGCAAGAATACTATTAATTGGGGACTATCGACTTCACCGGTGAAGCCGATCCTATTCTAATCTACTACCGTTTCGGAGTGCTTATAGCTGGGGGAGAAGAAACGGCGAAAGAAACTCCCCCGCAACACATCTATTCTACGTGTATTTCTGTAATGTGTGGTTGTGTATGGCTACAGGCTATGGGAGGCGGAAGGCGTCCCTAAACCTATTGCGTCGGGCTGGTCCATGCCGGACTGGGGGGGATTGCGTCCGCGAGAGCATTCGCTTCAGCGTCCTAGAGATGGGGTCGCGTCTATCCGTGAGCACGTTTCGCGGTCGGCGACGCGCGGGGGGTGCTAGGCGGTTGGGCGTGTAGTTGACTGTCTCCACCACCAGTGGATTGGGATGGTGGGGAGCGAGACCGAAGAAGGATCTCGAGAGGGATACCATGTACTCCTTCACGGGAAGGAGCTCCAGGTCGCGGTGAAGGTCCGCGTTGCGCATGTAACGTGGCGCTTGGACTGCCATGCGCAAGAACTTATTCTGCAGCCGCTGCATCGAAGTGATGTAGCATTTGCCGGCATGGGCGAAGACTACGCTCGAGTACGTCATGATCGGTCGGATGCAGGTTTTGTAAAGTGTCACCTTATTTCTAAGGGACATCTTACTCTTCCCGCATATCATTGGGTAGAGGCGACCGAGCACAAAGTGTGCTCTGTTCCTTACCGTCCTGATGTGTTTACTGAAGTACAGGCCTCTATCTAGAGTGACTCCTAGATATTTGACCTCATCAACCCAGGGGATGACGCGGTCAAATAGCTTTATGGGGAAGAGAGAGTGCCGACTCGTGCGAGTCGGCCGACTCTCGTTTTGAGTGCGGGGGCCGCGAGCGAACATGATCGCTGCGCTCTTGTCCGGATTCAACTCGATCCGCCAAGTGCGGAACCAGTTGCCCAGCGTCTCAACCGCCGTGTTGAGACGACTGCAGATCCGATATTGATTGATATCGGATGTGAAGAGGGCGGTATCATCTGCGTATAAGGCGAGATGTACCTGTGGGGTACGGGGCATGTCGCTGGTGTACAGCGTGAAAAGTAGGGGGGACAGAGCCGAGCCCTGGGGGACTCCGGCTCTGATGGGCTGGAGAGATGAGCGCGTGCCCTCCACTCTGAAGCGGAAGCTCCGATCAAGGAGAAAGTCTCGTAAGATGAGCACGAGTCTATCCGGCACTCCTAGTTTGTACAGCTTATAAATCAAGCCGTTGTGCCAGACCTTGTCGAAGGCTTTCGCCACATCGAAGAAGACAGCACCCGTCTTCCAGGGTTTGGGGGCGCGAGTGAAGTTCGCGAGCACGTGTTCCGTGATGCGGAGCACTTGCTGGGGGCACGATTGTCGCGCTCGAAAGCCGAACTGCTCGTCGGGGATCAGCTTATTTTCATAAGCGAAGTCTCTGAGTCTGCTCAAGAGGAGGCGTTCGTACAGCTTGCCCAGCGCGCTGAGCAAGCTGATCGGACGGTAGACCTAAGATATCCTCCATGTGTCTAAGCGTTTTATTCCCCCCTCCCCTGAACGGATAATGTAATATATCCATAGCTACTACTTCTATGTTTGGGGTAAGTTATATTGTAGCAGGATTACGGTAATACGTGCCTTTTGGAACGGTACTTACTCTTTCTTGAAACTTTTCATGACCTCCGTGATGCAACGGCGGCTGAATTCCGTTTGTTCCAGTTATTCCGCTGCTAGCTTTGGAACCAGCCGCTCTGTGAATTATTACAGTGTTATTCTTTTACCGGCATATACAACAAGGTTAGGTTTGGCTGTGATAAGCCCTACTCTTATAAAAAATCACGTGCGTTCAAAGTACACATGTCAGAAGTGAAGCTTCTTTGGCAAACTAATTTTAAAACCTTCTAATAAATTTAGAAAAGAGAATTTATGAAATATTATTATTTTATATCTTATTAAACAAAACTCAACTGTATTTTATTGCAATAAAGTCGCTGTTCGAATAGACATTTATAATTAATGCAATGCAATCATTTTAAAATTACATTATAGAACACTTCAATAATCCTTAAGCCATTATTAATAAGGTTGGTATTACTAGAGCAAAAAAAATCAAGTATATTTCATTGTAATAAAGTCGCAATTCGAATAGGTATGTATAAGTAATGCAATCATTTAAAAATTACATTATGGAATAAGCCTTAAGCCATTTTAATAAGGTAAGTATTACTGGAGCAAAAAAACGTTTCACATCTTCGTGACGCTAATTGCGTTTCATCCGTAAGAATTTTACACTCATGCGCGCAAAGAAGTTTCACTTCAAAAACTTTTACATCAGACCCTGGTCTGTTATTTAGCAGGGCTCCAAAGTTCGTAGTCTCATTTACACCTCATAATATTATCCGACGTATATCAAAAGTTTGATCGATTTCAATCTCATAATCCCCTAGACGTGGATGTATTACCATAATAGCCTGTTGCATTTCAATTTGACCGCATAATCAGCACATCCCGGCTTTGAAGTGAAAATAAGACCATCTTAAACTACATACATTTTTTATTGACTCATGGTAGTTAAAATGATTCGTTGATTAATGAACTTACTAAGTTCGATTGATGTGTTAACATATTTTTAAATACAGGTAATTAAAAGTAAAATAAATATTATATAAGTTAGTTCAGTTCAGTTCTTAATTTAGAGGTTATGGCTCCAATGGCCCTAACATCGAAATGTTATATAAGTTTACCTCGGCGCTGTCAGGCCGAGCGACAGATTCAAATATAAAAGATTGACGCAAACTGAAAAACGTGTGACTTAAACTGTTTTGACACTATTTATATTGGTTTTTGAATAACTGATAAAGTAACAAATATTCAAATAGTGCTTCAGTGATGCCCAATAAAATTACTACCATCTAAATTTCAAAAATTTAATTTACTTTTTTAACGATAACATTATGGACTACCATATTTAAGATGTATCACTATAACATACAATTGAAAAAAAAAAAGATTTTAAAGAATAAAATCCCAATCATTTAAAAACGTTATCTTTTACTCCGCTTACATCCATCTCATATACCCACTTTTAAACCAACATTTATTTAAAACTGCATTCACGGCATGTACTTATAATATCTCATTACTACTCGTATACTGCAAAATTTTCATAACCAGGAATGTAAGCTATAAAGAGTACCCTAGAACAATAAGCTTATTTTTTAACCCGTAAACTACCAACTGGGGTATATATTTACCATGTGTTTGGTAGCAATAATCAAACTTTTAAATATTTATTGAATTTTTTGTTTTTTCATATATAAAAGAACAGTGAAGATCAAATACAATTTTACAAAAGTTTAATTCATTAAAAGTCGATTTAAATAAATCGAAGTCCTAAAAATCATCAAGTCTTCATATAACGAACTACTAACTGGAGTATCTGTCTACCCCAGTTAGTAGATATAGGGTTAATAATGCACCCCCGGCCTCGACGGCATACCGGGATGTGCGTGGGTTCTGTCCCACGACGTCCTGGAGCGCCGACTATTGAGACTCTTCGACGCGTGTCTGCGATCGGGCCGGTTTCCCCGCAGATGAAAGACGGGGAGGCTGGTCCTGATCGCGAAGGAGGGGCGCCCGGCGGACTCACCGTCCGCCTATTGGCCCATCGTGCTGCTGGACGAGGTGGGGAAGATCTTCGAAAGGATCCTCACAGACCGCCTCGTCCGGCACCTAGAGACGGAGGGGCTGCACCTGGCAGACTAACAGTTCGGGTTCCGCCAGGGGCGCTCCACTATTGACGCGATCACGCGTCTGAGGAGCCAGGCGGAGGACGTGTTTGGTCGAGGCGGGGTGCTATTGGCGGTGTCGCTCGACATCGCCAACGCCTTCAACACCCTGCCGTGGAGCTGCGTGCGGGAGGCACTCAAGTACCATCGGGTGCCTCCCTACCTCCGTCGCATAGTCGGGGCATATTTGGACGATCGTGCCGTCGTCTACCCAGGCCAGGGTGGGCAAAGTCGGCGACACGTCGTGTGCGGTATTCCGCAGGGGTCGGTCCTGGGCCCCCTGCTGTGGAACATCGCATACGACTGGGTCCTGAGGTTTTTCCCCAAGACCAAAAAAAAAGGGTTAATAATGCAAGTCAGAATTTAAACCTTCGCAATATACGTATGATATATAATATTTAATAAAAAAATCACAAAAATAAGATCCCTGAGTCATAAGCTATATATCTATTTTTTACATATTATAATCATTATAATACATTTTATACAATAAACACTGTTTAATCATCATCAAGATCTTAATCAAGCCCGTCTGTATTTTATTCAAAGTTTGAGATCTGCGCGAAAAGTCCAACATCTGTTTTGAGTCTAAACTTTAATTCTTATGCATAACCCTTGTAGATTGCAAAGCGAATATCTGTTAGGCAGCTAACTCAAGCTTGTCTTTAGATCTATTTACATTTTAATACATTTTGCAATCAATCGAGAATTAATAATAAAAATACGGAATTAGCATATACTGGAACATAAATAAAAACGTATTAATTTTTCTATTGTTGTTATTTCAAGCGTTACAATCAATAATAATAGATAGATAGATAGATAGATAATACTTTATTGTCACCAACTTAACCTAATGATTATAATACAAGTTAAAGAGAATATTGTAAATATTGGAGACAATGGGCGGCCTTATCGCTTTAAGCGATTTCTTCCAGGCAACCCATATATAAATTTCATAGGGAGAATACTAGCACTAACTTATCATGCGGTGTATACAGAAAGAAAAAAAAATCTAATGAATGAAAAAAAAAAAATACATGATTCAAATCGAGGAAATAGTCATCTATTAAACATGGCCTACATCTTTAAGTAATGTTCGACAACCATTCGCTTGAACACTCCTAAGGATTTTGCCTCTCTGATAGTGACGGGAAGTGAATTCCACAAAAGAGTGGCTTGATAAGTAAAGGATTTACGACAGTATGAGGAACGGTGTCCAGGAACTTTTAGAAATCTGTTGTAGTTAGAGCGCAAATTACGTGAACAAGAGGAGCGGAGAAAGTAAAAACATTCTTTTAAGTAAGTTGGTAAAAGAGGATTGAAAAGAATGTTATACAGGAGAGACAGCAAATGAACATTCCGGCGAAGTCGGATAGGTAACCACTTGAGCCTTTTACGAAATTCTGATATGTGGTCATATTTGCGCAAGCCAAATATGAACCGGATACAAAAATTCTGAAGACGTTCTAGTTTATTTAGTTGCTCTTCGGTTAAATCAAGAAAACTAGCATCAGCATAATCCAATAAAGGGAGCAACAGGGACTGCGCAAGAATAACTTTGGTGGCTGTCGGAAGAAAGTTTTTAAGCTTTCTGAGAGATGCAGATGATGCGAAAACTCTTCTGCTTAGTTCAGCCAGGTGAGGTTGCCATGACAGCTTATTGTCAATGATGACACCAAGATCCTTCACTTTGTCGCTATATTCAATTATTGTGCCATCAAATATGACTTGTGAAATGTTGTTCCAGTCAATGTTTGTTATTCTGCGAGAGCTACCTATAATTATAGTCTTAGTTTTGCTAGGGTTCACTTTAAGGCCGTATTGTTTACTCCAAACAAGAATTTTAGCTAAGTCGTCATTAGTTGTATCTATAGCATCATTAAGTTTTTCAAGAGTAGCTTGGGTAGATATTGTATAATAAATAGTGTACGGCGATGCACAAGGGCCAAAGGTCACCCCGTTTGGCGAGTAAATGCCCACACTAGATAAGGTACTAAAACTTCACCAACCTCGCGACCTCCTCGGTCTTGATTAGCTCAGGCTCTCAGTGGAATCGCCCACGACGTCACTCTTGCAAATTGATGTTGAAGTACACCGCACTTTATGTTTTTAAGGATTTAAGTTTCACACGGCCAACAGTACAAGGAGTTGACACAAGTAACGTCTTCCGCACGGCGTCGACCGTCACCTATAACTAGGCAAGCACCGTACAAATAAAACTAAATAAATAGGCAAAGAAAAAGAAAAGATAAATAATAGTGAACAAAAGTATTTTAACAAAGTACAGACATAACACAAAAGGACTGAAACCTAGTTTGTTATTTTACTATTATTTTAAAAAGTTCAAGAAAAACACAGATAATATAGCCAAACAAGAATATAGAAAAAAAATAATAAGCTCATTACACCCCACTGCATGACTCGAGCATTTCCCTAGGGAGACTGGACAGTATATTCGCCACGCTTATCCAAGGCTAGGCTGTCTACGTCCAAGAATAATCTCGTTATGCAGGTTTAGCGATGCTTTTCTTCATTGCCGTGACGTAGGGATTATAAAATGCACGCTTATAGAGAAAAAATGCTAAAACAGTGTATTGTAGAAACCAAATTCGACACTTTCAGCTTTATCTCCGTAGAGATCGTGTGTGTGGCATTTAGTATAGTAATATTGCTACTATAATAAACTTTGCTATTTTTAAGAATCTTTAAAAAATAAAAAGCAGCCAATAAACGTCCCCCTGCTGAGCTGGGACCTCCCCCCGAAGGAACGTACAGTAAAGCCGCCACGCTTGTCCAAAGCGGGTTGCCGGGTTACAGGCAAGGGGCTCTACCACATAGCTAGTTTTATTTTATCGCCTTTTACGACAAGCTAACCTCGGCTGGGTTAGTATTTTTACTCCGCCCCTACACGGAGAAAATTATGATATTTTTTAATTATGATAAATTATGTCCTGCATCTTTTTAAAGCGTTTTATTATACCATATTCCAATATCCGAAATTCTTAGGTTGTAATATAGTCAAAACTTTTTTATGCTAACCAAATTTGTTCTAGAATAAAACATTATTCGTGAAGGTATTTTTATAAAGCTGATATAAATCCTTATCCAAATAAATACATTATTCATTACAAGTACTTAATTTAAAAGAAATTTGCTTTTCACATCATTTGATTTCAATGAGTATCTTAGAAGATATCGCAGTTTTAAAATAACATTGCAGCAAAATAATGATCAAGCGCGCAATAATGATGTAGCTACAAGGCGCCGCGGCGCCAGCCAGCCGGTGCGTGGCCCTACAGAATAACTACTATACCGGCACGCTATGATGGCCGTTTTGAAGTTTGTCCACTCATGAAGTTTCGTATTAATTAGTAATTACATTTGAAGTAGCAAATTGCTGTTCTTTATTGTCAATAGCGACGTGCAGTTATTGACAATAAAGAACAGCAATTTGCTCCTTCAAATGTAATTACTAATTAATACCAAACTTCATGGAGTGGACAAACGTCAAAACGGCCATCATAGCTTCCCAGTAGCATAATAGTACTGCGCCAGCGGGCAGTCGTGAGGGGGAAGCATGGTGGCTACAGTTAGCTCTATCAGATACCATCCCAAAGTAAATATTACACGCGGACGAAGTCGCGGGCAAAAGCTAGTTCAATTATAAAATTAGATACTCCTAGATATGTATATGTATACGAATATGTATTCGAAGTGATTCTTTAAATTGACATAACCTTTTTATTTATGAACCGATTGACATGAAACAAACACTTGATATTAAGTGACGCTTACTACAATCATCATCATCAAGCCGTTTCTGAGATTAGCGTGCACAAACCCACGGATAAACAGACAGACAAAAATTCTAACAATCATTGTTTTGGGCGCCATTTGCGTTGATAAAGGTCCCAATAATATTTTTTCTCATATGTCTTCCATGTACAGACAGCGATCCGTTACATTTTTATCATTATCTATGTATATTAAAAATGCTACAATTACAGGGGATGACTCAATATTTTTACGATTTATTGAAATTGAAGAATGAAATATTCTTTTGAAGCGCTCTTGTAGACTCTTCGCTTTTTGCAAATTAATGTTAGCCATGAATATGAGAATATTATTACCTTTATTAATCAATCTGTTAAAGAAAGGTAGAGACGGCCAAGCGTAGTGTGTGCCGTTGCGGAATGTTTGCTCAATAGTTGCGAACCTCAATTAGCGAAGCTCAAATATGGTGGCGCTCCTTAGTATAGGGCGTTTGGTCCAAGTATATGTAACTGGCGATTTAGATGAGTGATAATCGAAATTACTTTCTCCCTTAATGACAGCCTGCTACTAACGTAGAGAATGAATGTTTACTCCTATCGGCTCCGCTGATCTCCGTCAGTAGGGTTAGACTGAAAAAGGCCTGACGTCATAAAAAGTTGAGACATGGATGCTGGAGATCATGCGAAGTGGAATAGAAAATTTTTAAAACACACATTAACACCGAAATAGAAATATCAGTTACAACCAAAATTTAAAGTTAAAATGATAAACCGCTAGACTCTAAATATACTGCCATAATAACTTTGTGTTGTGTTCCGGCTTAAGTTCCTCTACGCGGACGGTAGCGTATTAACGATGCCTTCTGGCCTGCTTACTATTAACCTGAGGGCCCATCAGCATAAGTGCTGTTCGATAACAAAAAAAAATACAAAACAAACTAAAAAGTAAAAAATAAGTCATAACATAAGGATAAAATTACTGTCGAGAAAATTAATGTCATTATTCTAAAAGTGTGAGGTGCTCGATATCAATCGTCATAATTTTTACCAGTTTCATTCCGAAATGAAGAGTTAGTTTAAAAATATCGTACAAAGCTCCCCAGCTTTTAGAACAGTGACATTAATTTTTTCGTTACTAATTTTATTCTTATGTTATAAGAATTATTTTTTACTCTTTAGATAGATTAACTATAAAAAAGTTTTTTTTATTTTTTTTAACTATGATTTATTTATTGTGAATTCCCAATCGGTAAATGTTTTTATTAATTTATCACAATATTCCAGGAGAAGGAAAAACAGCATTAATCCTGATGATCCTGATATCCTGACGTCGTAAAGGGTGATATGCGTGCTAATGGGCTCACTACCAGGGATGCTGAAGACCGTGCGAAGAGGAGAAGAATAAGTCGGAAAGCGGACCCCGGGCGCCGAAGCGAGAGTTTGAGCTGCAACCGGGATTTAACGCAAGGATGATGATCCTGAGAAGGTCTGAAAATCTGAGTCTGAAAATTCAGTTGCATAGATACGTACAGGTCAAATGAATAAAAGCATGGTAAAAAAAATTATTAAGGAGTTTATCAATTGTCTCGAGTCTATAAGGCGCTCTACTGCTTTATTTGGCACTAAATAGCCCCGTTTGAATTGTCAAGGTACATTTATTTATTTGTGGCCAGAATCTGATGTCGCTACTCGCTACTGAGGACCACACCAGGTGAAACTTTCTTGAACCCCAAAATCTTGGTGAATGACATTGCGTTACAACAACTCCATATATTTAAATATCTCCGCTACCTCTTATAACTTGAAAGTTTGAGCCAACAGCCACTGTTTGTTCGAACGCCGTACTGATATAAAGTTACGTTTTAATCACCTCGTACTGTTCATGACGTCAAGGGCTTTTTAGGAAGAATGAGTTGACTTACCCTGATGATTATATATGACACATAAGACAATGCCCGTCTCATAAATTTATAGTCATGTAAAATAATTGAAAACTTTCATAATTTTGTTAGAGTACTTATTAATTTACACTCTAAAAGTTAAAGAGCGATTACACCTTCGTGACAAATTTTAAAGAAGTTAGACCCATATCATAAAAAAATATTTATGAAAGATAATAGCGGGCTGTTTGTAAACCTATGTCGAATTTTTTTTGACGGACATCCAAATTAGAATGACTGTAGAAGATATTCTGCCTATCTTTGTAATTAAACCAGCAATTTTGTATTCATTCACGAATATACTTCTTGATTCGAAGCAAAAAGATAAATTTCAATCCCTTTGATAAATATCAAATAATTAATTTTTCTATTTTGTGACAGATTTCTCTAATCTATGCAGAGCAGATCTTATGTTTCTTCTCCGTGCAGGGGCGGAGTAAGAATGCCAACCTCTGTGGCCAGGTTCGACCTATCGTGATAGGCGAAAAACAATCCTAGCCACGTGGTAGGGCCCCAAGCCCGTCTGGATGACAACCACCCCTGTTGTATAAGTATGCAGCCATAATAACCTTGTGTTGTGTTCCGGCATTAGTGACCCAAGTTCCTGTACCCTTATGGGACAGCAGCGTGTTCGCGATGACACTGGCGTTGCAAACACCCATAGGCGACGGTAACTGCTTACTATTAAGTGCGCTGTCAGCCTGTCTGCTGTTCCTAAACAGTAAAAAACATTACAATCTTACACAGTGTAGGACTGTATTTTTGTTAAATTAATTATAAATACAGTATTATTAAACACCAAAATTACACGATAAATAAAAAGAAAAATTACTATTATAGTTAGAAGTAAATGAAATGAGTATTGAAATCGGCGGTATCTAAATGAATGAGTTTCAAACCGCAACAAATCCTGGTACTAATGAAATTTGTTCGTCTAAGTATTTTGTAAACAGTTTCGTTTCTGTCAGAATGGAAAGGATCTTAAATTACTTTAAAGTCTTTCTAAGAGAAAGATAATTTTATACCGCCTGTTTTAAACCTCATTTCTTGTTAACTGAACTAAAAAATAAGAATGAATCACTTAAAGCTGCATGATCATTACTTTTAATTTTTTATAGCGAGGAGCGTCACTAGATCATGGTTTGATGATGCTTCTGGTGATCAGCTAGCCTTCAAGTTATGGGTAGTATCAAGGCTTTCCCATTTCCAAACTTTATAATATAATTACTTATTATACTTGGTTACATATTTGTAGAATAGCTGATAGGCTGACGGCCTAAATAGCATGCAGTTCTAGCTATCATCGATGTCAGGCACATCACTAACACGCTGCCATCCACGTAGAGGAACTGGAACCTGGGTCACTTGTGCCAGAATATAACGCAAGGTTTTTATAGTGGCTTATTTAGATATCAGAGATAATTGCCATTCAGGTGAGAACGGGGCCCTACCATCTAGCAAGGGTTATTATGTTACCTTTTACGACAAACCACCTCCGGTCGAAGAAAAGATGGGTAGATTACGTTAAAGATGATATGGCGACAAAGGACGAGAGTGGATAGCTAACTGTGAAGATTGGAAAGAACATGTTGTGCCGACCCGATATAATGTGTGATAAAATCACGAAGAATAAGATAAAAATCCTTATGCCAGACATAAGAAGGCCAAACTTGTAAAAGGATCTGCCTTAAATCACAAAGTTAGACAACTTACAAAAGTATTATTGACTTGTTTTATGTTGCCCATACTGTATTAAGGCCTTCGATCAGTCAATGTCAATTACCAGTGTTTTATTAGGTTAGTATTCCGACTAGATTAATTTGTGTTCGATTCTGTGAAAATATTTTTTGTTTATTCATCGATTATTAAAGTTTAAATTGTTAACAGGCTTGTCTGGAAGAAATCACTCTACGTGACGAATGTCTTTCACACGCCGGAAAAAAATATATATTGAAACCACACACACGTACGTACACACACAAAACGCTAAGTCGCTATCACAAATATACTTTATGATAGTATCATCATCATTTCAGCCGGAAGACGCCCACTGCTGGACAAAGGCCTCCCCCAAAGATCTCCACGATGATCGGTCCTGCGCTGCCCTCATCCAACCTATCCCGGCGATCTTGACCAGATCATCGGTCCATCTTGTGGGGGGCCTACCAACACTGCGTCTTCCGGTACGCGGTCGCCATTCGAGGACTTTTCTGCCCCAACGGCCATCAGTCCTTCGAGCTATGTGCCCAGCCCACTGCCACTTCAGTTTTGCAATCATCCGGGCTATGTCGGTTACTTTGGTTCTCCTGCGAATCTCCTCATTTCTGATTCGATCTCGCAGGGAAACTCCGAGCATAGCCCTCTCCATTGCTCTCTGAGCGACCATGAGCTTTCTCATAAGGCCCATAGTTAGCGACCACGTCTGCGTTCCGTATGTCATCACTGGCAACACACATTGGTTAAAAACCTTCGTCTTGAGACACTGCGGTATTTGGGACGAAAAGATTTTACGGAGCTTCCCGAACGCTGCCCATCCGAGTTGGATTCGACGAGTGACCTCTTTCGCGAAATTGGACCTGCCTAACTGGATCGTTTGACCCAAGTAGACGTATTCGTCAACAATTTCGAAAGTACAGTTCCCAACTGTTACGGGGGTAGGTGCGACATGGACATTAGACATGATTTTCGTCTTGTCCATGTTCATTTTGAGACCTACTCCTTGGGAAGCTGTATTGAGGCCATCAAGCATATGGCTTAAGTCTTCCATGGTTTCAGCCATGATTACGATATCATCTGCGAATCTAAGGTGAGTGATGTACTCACCGTTAATGTTGATGCCCAGTCCGTTCCAGTCCAGAAGCTTGAAGACATCTTCCAACGCAGCAGTGAACAGCATCGGCGATATGACATCGCCTTGTCTGACTCCCCGCTGCAGTCGGATAGGCTTCGAGTTCTGATCCTGGAGACGGACTGACATGGTGGCGTTTTCATACAAACACTTCAACGCTTTGATGTATCGATAATCAATGTGGCACCTCTGGAGAGACTGAAGCACCGCCCAGGTCTCGATCGAATCAAAGGCTTTCTCATAGTCCACGAACGCCAAGCATAGTGGCTGGTTATACTCCTCCGTCTTCTGTATAATATTATTATATTATGATAGTATGTGTTAATGTATATAATAAGTATGTATATGTGTATGTATATATGTATGAATATGTGTGTTTGTGTATGTATGTATATATGTATGGTTATTATTTTGTAGGAAATTAATAGGGCATGGTATAAGTTTTAAATATATTGTTACAATGACTAAAATAGAAAAATCATGTATTATATATATACATTATAATGTTAATATTAAAGTAGATCATTCGTATATTATTATGTATTACCATGTCTCCAAAATACAGATAATGCCTAGTTTGGAGGCGCTAAGTTAATCAATTATAAAAAGCACTTGAATAAAAATGATATTTGATTTGATATTTGAACGCCTGTGAGGGTCGCAGGTTCGTTCATGTCTTGTATTTCTGTGTCGTCTAATATAATATGTATTTATTTACAAAAGTAGATAATTATTCTGCTTATTTTAGGATTAGATGATGCTTTGCGAATTGTTAGCGTCATTTTATTTTATTTTCAAAAACAGTTCCCTATAGTAGGTAAAAATCTGTATCACAGAGCTTCTTCACAAACATGCAAAAACAGACATCACCTAGAATGAAGATCTATTTGTAGATTATAGAGATATTAAAAAGCGGCTTGGGTCTAGTATCGTTTAGCATTTGTATGTTGTTAGAGCTGATGGAAGTCGGGTCCCTGATTATAACGGCACCACTCTTATTACAAAGTAATGCATATTTTTCGAGGGGTAAGTAAACCCAAAAAGTGCTGGCTTGACGTTGTAGGGGTTGATATGCGTGCCAATGGACTGACCACCAGAGATGCCGAAGATCGTGTAAAGTGGAGAAGAAAAAATCGGAACGCGGACCCCAGGTGCCGAACCGAGAGTTAGGGCTGCAACCGGGATTCAAGGCTAAGATGATGAACTATTTAAGTTATATACATATATAATAATATATGTAAAGGTTTTATGTCATTATTAAAAATTTAATAATTTAACTTATCCATTCACATACTATGTTTTTATGCCTACGCGTAGACAGCCGAGGTAGCTTGTCGTAAAAGGCGACAAAACAAGCTAGGTGCCAGGGCTCCAAGCTCGTCTGCATAACAATCAGATTGCTAAATTCTAGCAGTAATGACACAGATGGTACTTGCTCTACGCGATTGGCAGCATGTTAGCGGTGCGCGTGGCGTTTGAAACATCTATATGCGACAGTAACTATTTACTAATAAGGGAACCGTTTGCCTTTTTGCTGGTCTAGAGCAATAAAGAGAAAACATTGAACAATAGTTTGTAAAGAAATGTTACTCTATAGACTTAAAATTAATTAAACATTAACTGCGTTTAGTGGTGAAAATAAAAATTGTATAAGAATAATTATTATTGTAAAGTTTATAGTGATGATAATAATAAAACAGAACAGAAAGATAGGAACTTTTGCTAAAAAAATGGTGCTCGGAAAAAATATTACACTGAAAACAAGACATTGTTAAAGAACTTTCCTAATTTAATTTCAAGTTGGCCACTTAAACTACTTTCCAACAAGTTAACTAAGTTTAAGGACATTCGCCCGAAGATTGTTGTAATTATAAGATATTTTTTTTCATTCAAACTTTAGCTGATTTTAATTTATCCGTGCAGGGGCGGAGAAAGAATACTAACCTCTGCGGCCGGGGTCGTCCTGTCGTAAAAGGCGACAAAAAAACCCACCCTAACTACGTGGTAGATACGTCTGGATGGCGACCATCTTTGGTTTTAAGTATGCCGCCATAATAACATTGTGTTCCGGCTTTAGTGACCCAAGTTTCTGTACCCTTATGGGACAGCAGCGTAATCGCGATGCCACTGGTGTTGCAAACACTCATAGGTGACGGCAACTGCTAAATTCTAAGCGGGCCATTAGCCTGTCTGCTATCCTACAGCAATAAAAAAAGGTATTTCACATATCCCTTATCAATGTTTTGGTATAACGGCTCCTTATTCTGGGAGAAGAAATATATCTTCACACTACCTGTCCGCAAACCTGCGACAGGTTCGTATGGGGCTCGTAATAGCTGTCTAACTGATTTCCCTGTAATGGAGAATTTATGGCACATATCCATTTATCATTTTATCCTTGCAGGGGCGGAGAAGGAATACTGGCTCTGCGGCCGGGGTCGGCGTATGGTAAAAGGCGACAAAATAACCCACCCTAGCTACGTGGTAGGGCCCCAAGCCCGTCTGAATGGCGACCACCTTTCGTTTTAAGTATACCGCCATAATAACCTTATGTTGTGTTCCGAAAATGACCCAAGTTCCTGTACCCTTATGAAACAGCAGCGTGTTCGCAATGCCACTGGCGTCGCAAACACCCATAGTCGTAACTGCAAAATTCTAAGTGGACCGTCAGCTTGTCTGCTGTCCTACAGCAATATAAATAAAAAATCAATCAAGCTTCTCCATCGCTCACGTCTGGTAAAGGTCTGGTACATATAATAATAACAACCGATAACGTATCACTGCTGAACCTCCTCTAGATGGATCTGACAATATACCCACCACGCTTGTTCAAGGCGAATTAGCGGATTACACATATCTCGGTTTGCAGGTTTCCTCACAGAGTTTTCCTTCGGTACATGGCAATTATGCTATAATACGCCCATTAAGTGAGAAAAACTGCCTAAGCGGTTCACGCCACCGAGGTATTTGACCTATAATTGACCTCTGAGTAATACCTGCACATTTTCCCCAACCGAACATACTAGTCCCGTAGTGCAAGCCTCGCAGAGTAATCATCCCGCGGGCAACAGGTGGCACCTACATCTTTGTCTTTACAGATACAAATACAAAAATGTTATTTGTAAGAAACATGGTAATTAGACAGGTGATTTATCCAAATTTATTAATGAACTAGCTGACCCGGCAAACGTTGTTCTGCCATATAAATAATAAAATGTCAAAAAATTAAAAAAAAATTTTTGGGGGTGGGTCACCCCTAACATTTAGGGGGATGAAAAATAGATGTTGGCCGATTCTCATAGATACCGGATAAGCACAAAAAATCACTAACTCAATTTAGTTATCTGCCTACTGCCTACCCCCTAAGAACGATGGCGTGATTATTTATAGCCTATGACCATTTCTAGGTTATCATCTATCACCATACCAAATTTCATCAAAATCCGTTCAGCCGTTTAGGCGTGAAAGAGGAACAGACAGACAGACAGACAGAGTTACTTTCGCATTTATAATATTAGTATGGATAACATGTTTCGCCATTTCTGGCATACAAATTTATTTAAAAAAGATTTAAATAATATTAATATTATTTTATATAATTTATATATTTTTATGCTCTCTAATTATTTTCATTGTACTACATGTGCATAAAATAAAATAACTTATGGCAGTATTTAAAAATTAATGTCATTATTACAATTGCATTGATTACATATTATTTGCATCCTCCTCCAATCGTTTGCTCACTGCTGAGCGTCGTGATGCTCCCGACTGATATCACGAGAGCACCGCTTCCACTGCTCTGTCTTTGGCGTGGTTTAGGGCGTCTGTGATCCGTGTGCCCAACTTTTTGGCCACTTGGTCGGACCATCTTGTAGGGCTGCGACCTCGGGGTCTTTTCCCCTCCGCTTTTCCCGTAACTATTAATTTCTCCAAGCTATCGGAGGGTTTTCGGGCAATTCTTTGCTTACAATTATATATATTGCATGTCTATAATTAATTATTTCCACTCAAATATCCAAAATACCTGAGTTCGCGTGATTTAATGTAATACTGAATAATTAAAAAACACATTAATTAATGCATTATTATTGAAATAAGTCCGATATTTTATAAAAACATTTTTCAACCAGCCATACAAACATTTGTTTCTTAAACTGTTTAAGAGGCAACTGCCTTATCGAAGCGGGTATTCGAATGTACACTTTAATGGTCACGACAGGTATATTATTGTCTGAAAGCAGTGCCACGGTTTGGCATCATTAATCTTGTAGTATCTCTATTCTTTATTTTGGAATATTCGCAGTCTCTACATGCTGTAAAATAATGTTTGTGTTCTTGTACAAATACACATGATTGATAAATATAGAGACCAGTTAAGGTGAGTACTCTTTAGTCTACAAATAGGGGCCGATAAGTAGCCATGGGACCCACTCCGCAAACAGCCCTCAGACGCTTTTTTCGAGCTAACAAAGCCTTACCTACGTTGGTTGAATTTCCCCGTAGTATAAGGCCATAGCGTAGGACTGGCATGACCTATCCATGTTAAAGCTGTAAAACAAATACTGTTAAAACGGTGTTTTGACCGACTGTAGAGCGTAATCGTTATATAAGACAAATAATATTTTTTTACATATAAGATCGATATCAAATTTCCAGTTTAAATTTTTATATAATGTAATTAATACCAATAAATTTAATATAATTTATTTTCTCTATTTGTTCATTATTATATATAATACTGTTATTTAATTGGTCATTAGTCACATAATTTAAATATTCTATATCCTATATCTTTAAACGAGCAATTCTTGTATATATACTTATATAATTAGAATCTCGGAATCGGCTCCAATAATTTTCATGAAATTTAGTATACGGGGGGTTTCGGGGGCGATAAATCGATCTAGGAATCATTTCTAGAAAATGTCAATTTATTCGCTTTTTTTTTATTGGAAGAAAAATAACAAAAATGTGACTCTTCCTGACATCTATCGGCGAATAATAATACTAATTTTTTTAAATTGCTTTAACGACACAACACTAAAGCTATTCCAGCAGATGGCGTTGTTAAGTAACAAGAAGTCAATGAGTGTTTGCTTTGAGGTTAGACTAAGAAAATCAATTGTTAATTTCCAAAAAACACAATTTATAAAAAAAAAATACCGAGCAAAGCTCGGTCATCCGGATATTACATACTTAACTTTACTTAGTCTTAAGATTATTAGATTTTAACCATCGCATAATTTTATCAATCTCTGAAATAATTGCGTGTTCTTTCCATGTAAAGTCGATGAACAGAGCATTTTTTTGCTTAAGAATGAACAAATTTTGATTCTGATTATGATTAACTCAGCCAATACCTGTGATCGTTTATAAAGACATTTACATTCCTATGGGACAGCAGCGTGTTCGCGGTGCCTCTAGCGTCGCGAACATTCATAGGCGACGTTAACTGCTTAGTATTAAGTGGCCATCAGTTTTTACATACATTCAACTGACAGCACTTACACCTAAATCAGTACAAACTATTTCCATCATACAATTATTTTATACCTCCCTGAGATTCGAGCTCACATTCACGACTTTTCCAGACCACTAATGTAGCCAGATTTATCGTCAGTAATAATTTATCATATATTTAAAAAATCGAACATAGTTTTTTTTTTATTTTTAATAGTATATCATTAATTTGTCAAATGTACCTACATGATGTTAAAATCATAACTTAAGTACTAAAAACAAAAAGGGTGACCGAGTATCCATTCCTTTTAAGGATAACCCCGAGCCGAGCAGCCACATAAGGGTCTATTATTATTCAGCGCTAATAAATTGGAATCACAGTCAAATTATGAATGCCTGAATAAAATTTATAACATTTGTGTCCTCAATAAAAGAGAGGCTGGAGTAATGTTACAGTTGAATTGGCGCTTCGTGCGCGGAATAATGAACTGTTTGAAAAATGTTTAAATCAAAGTTTTCTTTTTTTTTATTGCTGTATGACAGCAGACAGGCTGACGGCCCGCTTAGAATTCAGCAGTTACCGTCGCCTATAGGTGTTTGCAAGGCCAGTGGCATCGCGAACACGCTTCTATCTCATAAAGGTACAGGAACTTGGGTCACTAATGCCGAAACATAACACAAAGTTATTATAGCAGCATACTTAAAACCAAAGGTGGTCGCCATCCAGACGGGCTTGGGGCTCTACCACGTAGGGTGGGTTGTTTAGTAATTTTTTACGACAGGCCGACCCCGGCCGCAGAGGTCAATATTCTTTCTCCGCCCCTGCACGGATAAAAATATATGTTATGTCTCAAAAATATATGTTAATGTTCTTTATTGTTGAGGAACACCAGAGAACCAGCCCAGTGGATAAAACCTAACTCCATCAGCAATATCCGGAACTTGTGCAGAAACACTGTCAGGATTCATTATTATTATTTTTCATTATTTATTATGTACAAAAAACCTGTATACACTCAACAAAAATAATCGTCGCGACACCACACTGTTCAATGCGAAATAGAAATGAAAATATCTGGCTTGCTGTCTATAGGAGAGAGAGAGGCAGACAGAGAAACATGCACACGCCGCATAGCTTACTATAGCAAAAAGTGTCGTTACAACTTTTCGTGAGCTTTTTTTCCGTCTAGCCCCCTTTCACAACGCGCGATAAGCAGTAGCGTCACTTATAGAATTTGCGACTCTGTGGCACTGCATACTTAATACACTACTGTCTTAAGTATGTCGCCGTAATAACCTTGTGTTGTGTTCCAGCATTAGTGTCCCAGATTCCTGTACCCCTATGGGACAGCACCGTGTTCGCGTTGCAACTAGTACCGTAAACATCCATAGGCGACGATAACTGCTTATAGTTACGCTGATACGCTACTTGTTTGGGGCCTTTACTAGGCACTTTGGAACCAACAACATGCTCATGAAGATGGGTCTTACCGCGACACCTATGTGCAGGTTGTGTGGGGAACATACAGAACGTATGGAACACCTACTGTGTACATGCGATGTATTGGCCAGGAGGCGAATGAATCTTTTGGGGGTAGGGTATTTGACACCGGAACCCTACAGGCTCATAACTCCATATCTCATTGTTAGGCTCATGAAGCAAATCTAGAGGAACACAAAAGATCCCATTGGGTCGAAGTGTCCGAGATAACTCTCGGCCCCGAAATAAAATAAAATAAGATAAGATAAACTGCTTATTGTTAAGACGGCCGTCAGCATGTTTGCAGTTTCTCAGCAAAAAAAATATATGTAGCAATTACGAGTATGTTATAATTTATAAATACGCAAATAAATACGCAAATTACGCGAGAAAAACTGTCTAATTTAATTTGAACTCAGCATCTAGATTGTTCTTCGAGTGTAATAACTCTGAGTACCTTAAAAATAAATATAACATTCCTTTACTATTCTCATGTAACAATAGACAATACATACACATAGGCGTAGAATAAATAGTTCTCCAGTTATGTTGGAACAGCCTTTCGTGTATTTCAGCTCCATTAGTCGATTGCGCTGCGGACGAGTTAACTAATGGAGCTGAAATATCATTCAAAATAAAAAGCATCAGTACATACACTTTACCGAGTAGCTCCCAAACAAACACGCTTTTGTTCCTAAAATAGTATATTAAAATGTATGTACAAATGTTGTCTTTCAACCGTTATGCAATTTTAATTAGATCCCAAATTGCAATTAAAAGTTTACTAAAAACTAAAGTTGAAACACCCACATGAGTTCATAATGTAAAGTAAAAAACTATGAATTTTAAATTATTCGGTAATATGAAAAGTATGCCAAATTCAATTTTTTATTATATGAGTAAAGTATAACAAGTGGGTCGAAAGACGCATAAATCTATCTCATTATTAGAGGGGATTACTTTTTCTAGCTCACAAAGCCTTACAAAGAAAATGAAATATTGAATTCCTCTTCAAAGATAATAATAATTTGTTCAGTTTGTTATACAATACTAACGCTATTTGCTTTTATGTTATATTTTGTATTTTATGTTACATTGTTTATATTATTATTATATCTTATTTATAATATATTATTATATTTCATATTACTTTTAGCGCGTCACCTATATACATATATATAGTAAAACGATTTTTGATCGTATTCCGACCTTAAAGTTGTCTGGAAGAAATCGCTTCTTAGCGATAAGGCCGCCTATTGTGCACTAGTTATAAGTTTAATATTAAGTTACTTTGCATGTATACAATAATATTTGGTGGACAATAAAGAATAATCTATGTATCTATTATAATATAATAGTTAATTGGACGAGCTTTAGTGCTCAAAGTAAGAATCTACTTGAGTTTAGAGCACCAAAACTCTCTCACAACTACGCTTTTAACAAGTATTATAATTTAGACAATAAACAAAGATATAATAAATTGTTAAAATAGAAAACTTAAATAAACAAATGGAATAAGTTGACACGTGTAACATCCCACACGTTTTTCTGCCTGAGAATTTCAATGTAATGTTATTCCAACAGCCCTCGTGCAATTCTCATGATTAAGTGATAACCAAAAAGCTTATTTATGTAATTCATTGTTAGAAGTACTCTAAATTTGTGGGCGACTTTAACCTTATCTAAATGTTTCAAATAAATATAGAATTCAGACATATTGTATCTGAAACAGATTTATGTAATTTACTACACTGATTGGAGACAATAGAATGAAACATTGGTCACTCAATTAGCTAAAGCATCAAAGTGAGCGTTCCAATGTAGGAGGGGATGTACAAATTAAATAAAGTTATAAATACCCTCATAAAGTCCAATCGAAGATAAATAGCCTTCCTTTTTTTTAATGCTGTAGGACAGCAGACAGGCTGACGGCCCGCTTAGAATTTAGCAGTTACCGTCGCCTATAGATGTTTGCAACGCCAGTGGTATCACAAACACGCTGCTGTCCCATAAGGGTACAGGAACTTGGGTCACTAATGCCGGAACACAACACATGGTTATGGCGGCATACTTAAGACCGAAGGTGGTGAGGCCCTACCACGTAGCTAGGGTGGGTTGTTTTGTCGCCTTTTACGACAGGCCGACCCCAGCCGCAGAGGTTAGTATTCTTTCTCCGCCCCTGCACGGATAATCTTTCTTCCTACTCTTATCCCACATTACGTAGGGTCGGCACAACTCCCGAACACATCACCTCAACATACACACCCGTTTTCGACATATCGTCTTTGCACAATCCATCTATATTTACTTTGGTCTAACCCAGTGATTCCCAAAGTGGTCTATATCGACCCCTAGGGGTCTATGACAACCTGCAAGGGGTCTACGTCAGCGAAAAAATATTTGGGGGTCCATGAAATGAAAATGGGGTCCACGATAGTGGATCTCAACACAAACACTGATAGTACCTATTTACTTACATCATACTATCTTATAATATCAAAACATATACATTATTTATAAAAGTACCTATATATTAAATAGTACCTATATAAAAAATTTATTTTATGTTTATTTTATGTTACGTATATTTTACATAACAGATACAAAATTTTATTTTGAGTAGTTTTAATTTAAATTAAATTAATAAATGTATAAATTAACATGTGTTTTTACTTTAAGTTTTTAACACTAAACTTCACTACAGTTAGAAATTTACAGGAAATCAATATCAGGTAAGTAGGGGGTCTACCCAACACGGAAAAACATGGCAAGGGGTCTACGACACAAAAAAGTTTGGGGAACTCTGGTCTAACCCTTCTACTCATTTCTAGCATTTTTTCCACGTGTCTTTCTTCTCCTTCCATTATATGATCATACCACGCTAGTCAGTTATTTTTCAATTATTGAATCACTGGCGCTACTTTCATACTTTCTCTAATGTGCTCATTACTAATTAAGTCAATTTTCGTAACTCCACACAATTTCCTTTGACCTTTCTGACCGTACTTGAGACCTGTCGCCATGTTTAAAATACCCGTCATGCTCGTTTAAGGCGGATTGCCAGGATACATTTGTTTGGTTATCGTAACGGTGAATACTGAATATAGCGTTAATGTGATCAAAGTTTGAAGTCAGCTGTTTACCAACTTAATTACTAAGCGCATGTTAATTTTGATCATTTTTATGTTTCGCAAACACATAAATTATTATTACTTTTGAATGTAGAATACAATTGCGTCATAGTTTTTTATTCATTGCTGTAGAACAGCAGATAAGCTGACGGCTCACGTAATATTAGTAAATAGTAAACAGTTACCGTCATCTATTGATGTTTACGACGCCATGGGCACCGCTAATACACTGCCGTTCACGTAGAAGAACTGGAACCTGAATCAAAGTTTAGTCTGTATAATATTCTTATAAATATGCATAAGAGTTATTGTTTTTCAAAGTATTCACCACGTAGCATAAAATACACTTTTCCATTTGCTCAAACCAGTTATTATAACATTATTTCCACTCTAAAGTGGGGGTGTTCAAAATTGCTGACTTAAAAGCGTCGACTGCTTCTTCACTGGACTGAAACCTTTGACCACAAAGACATTTCTTAATTGAAATGTAAAGAAATCGATAGGGCTTAGGTCAGGACTGTATGGAGGATGATCAAGAATTTCTACATTTTCCTGCTTCAAATACTCAATTATTTGACGAGCGCTGTGTGAGCTTGCGTTGTCGTGGTGCAGGATGATGCGTCGCTTTAAGTTAGATTTTCGAAGTTCGGCGATGACTTGTGGTAAACAAACTGTAGTATATCACTGTGCGTTAACCGTTCCACGATCTTCAAGTGCAATAGTCGCAACATGGCCGGTTTTTCCAACGAACGTCACCACCATCTTCTTTGAAGTGCTTCGAGAACGAACAACTTTAGCCGGCTTTGGCTCGTCTCGAAAGACCCAGATTGTAGATTGTTGTTTGAAATCAGGATCATAGGCATAGATCCAAGATTCGTTACCACTGATGATGACATAGACGTGATTTGACTCTCCTCGGTTGAACCTTTGCAAAGTTTTCTTACACCATCTGACGCGGGCCGCCTTGTGATCGTGAAAGCAGATGCGGTATCCAACGGCAAACTAGCTTTCTCACACCAAGCACTTCATGCAAGATCTTCTGAATGGTTGTCCCTGAGATGCCTAATAGAGCCTCTATCTCTCGATACGTCACATGATGATCTTCGTGAATTAGTTGTCTCAAGCAGTGATGTTATCTTCAGTGAAGGCGGATTTTGGGCGTCCTTCGCGAGATTAGTCACTAACACTAGTATGTCCACGCTGGAATTCTAAATACCAGCGTTCGACAGTCCGCAGACATGGGGCTTCATCCCTGAACACAGATGTTAGCGCTTCAAAACACTGAAGCCGTGTCAGGCCTCTTCTAAAGTTGTAGAAAATTATTGTACGAACATTTTCTTTAGAAAGATTCATTTTCGTACGTGACCTGACAGATTCCAATCGACGCTTTGACTAAACAATATCATTAATCCTAATACTTTCAACTGCTTTGAGATTCAAAGTTTAAACACATTCGAATATAGAACAGTTCGAAATTCAAAATTGCCGGGAAATATGGAAACGACAGAACTTAAAAGGCATGCCTAGTATCAGCAGGCAAAGCCGCTTAATTAATATATATAATTAATATATCGCATAAAGTCTTAATTAATGGAAGCAAATCAATGGGATGAGTCGACTAATCTCCCTCCCACTTAATTCATCTCTCGGATACTTGTAATAAGTGTTCTCAAACGTAATGAAATTTAATTAATTCTGTTATTATATAACATTTTGAGGCAAACGGAAGATAAATATGGATTGAATACACAAAAGGTGTATGCTTTAGAGTGCGAGAACTATCCACTACTTAATTCATGTTTAGAAAATTAATTCACTATTAGGGCTTCTTCACACGTACCACAACCACACCTCAACCACAACTCGTGGCCGGGTGCATATTTTGTATTGAAAATGAATAGGACTATTCACACGTACCACATTTTGCAGTCGTTATCGACCGTGTGTGTGATACCGACCACATCGCAAACACAACGTTGCGTCGACGCAACGACAGTGCGTGCACGCCGCCTGCACTCCTCCCGGTCCCCCGGCTTCATTTCATTCATACAATGCAACCACATCAACATTTTGTCGGTACCACAACACAATTACAAAAAGCTTCAGCGACGCTATTCACACGTAACCACTGCTTGACAGCATTTTGTCGTTACGACGTGGGGTGATCGTGGTACGTGAAGAAGCCCTTAAATTTATTTGGCTGTGGTTCATTCAACCGTCACTTACACATATTAGGGGTTAAAGTATGAAATTTCCGATTGAATTGAAACTTGTTTTTTTCTAAGATGTAACATATTTATTTAATCAAAATATTTAGCCTCATTATCTATTGCTGCCATCTAAACGTAAATCTAATTCAAAAATCTCGATTAGCACATTTTTTAAAACAAGAACCTCATCTCTCAAGAACAAAATCTCACACCATGTCAATTCAAACTATAAATTTCTATACATCGGCAATTTCATACTTTAACCCCTATTATTAGCTACACTACACTGCACTGGCTACCCAGAGCTTTCAATTCAGAGTTCCCTGATTAACATTGTAAGAGAGTAAAACTTCTTTGAGACATTTTGCGCCGTTTCTCGTCCGTGAAATTCCGTTTTAGTAATCAAAAAACACAAGATTAACAAAGAGATTTAGTAACAAGATTAAATTTTAGCGGAAGTGTAAAAGGCGCATTCTTTACTTACGATTCCTTTAATAAAGTAATTAGATAACCCTTTTTTGTTACCGTAATCTTATATTACTTACGCATCCTTGCTTTTAAACAGTTCCCTGCATTAGGTGAAACCCTTTTTTACATATATAAGCCCAGACAAGAATATACTATATATATCATACAAATACTTTAGTCATCTGATTTGAACTCTTATATACGACCGGACAGGATCAATTGCGTGGCTGACAAGTGTCGCTTTGCAAACCAAAAATAGGAAATAATAAAGCTACTCAATCCGGATGTTTTTTCCGTTTGGCGCTCAGAGTTGTGTATTTTGTGCATCTGTTCAGTTTATTAAACTATTTGTATTTATCACGACACATTATATTTTTAATGACTCGTTACTATTCTTTTTCTAGTACCATTTTATTTTGTCTCGTTTCGTCTTCCCATTTTGAATTCCATTTTTGGATCTGTTTTGTGATCTATTTTTTTTTCGTGTTGTTTTCTATCCCTTTCTCCTATGATTGTATTACATATTAATGTCCACGAATTCAATAGCAGCTAATAATAAGTCACAAGTAGACAGCGTGGGATGTGCACTACACGTGACTGGTTATCACCGATCGATCGATAGCAACGTCAAGGCACTTACTTCCGCCGCGTAGGTCAAATGGCCTGATATGACTATTGTAATTTGTGACCCTAAATACTCAAAAAATGAGCAATATAGGCAAGAACTACGTGTCACGAAGATGAATATGATTCGTTGAATATATGCTAAGTTGATACAGTATGTTGATACACTAACTCATGTTTTCGTGTCGCATAAAATACTAACTAGCTATAAAGTTTAGTTGCTTTTTTGCAGTGCTTTTAATGTTCGGTAGTGCTTAAATAATTCGTAATCATTTTTGCTCGCTCTTTAGAAGCTTGGTCTCTGTAAGTTTACTTTACTTACTCATGTGATAATAGTACAACGCCAGTTAAAAGTGTTTAGAGAGACGACTCGCCATCAAGTGACTCTTTGCCATCCTCCTCTAAGCAGTCTGCCACTGATAATAGTAATACAGACAATAAGAAATGAATTCGCCGAATTTATATGTGAGTTACGCGAATTCCGCAAGGAAATGATAGAATTCCGATCTGGATTAGTAGGGGTGGGCAAAAGATTGGACGGCATCGAGCATCGCTTAGACTCGTGAGAACAGAGGGACTTTTCAAGAAATCCGAACAATATTGTTGAATTAGAAAATATAATTTCTCAATTTAAGCAAGAAATTAACGAGCGCAACCAAGATGCTCTTTTAATAGACCTGGAGATAGGATGCGTTCCAGATCAAAAGGGAAAAAACTTATACCACACCATTTCTTTTATAATAGCTAAGTTGAGGTAACATTGATGAGCGTGACATCGTCTTCGCGGCACTTGTTGGTCCGAGCAGCACCGTGGACAAAGGTACATGTTTGAGTGTTGTTGTTCCAAATAAATATTTTTATTTCTTCCTTTCTTTCTTTCTTTTTTATTGCTTCAATTTTTTTTTTATTGCAAGAGTTCAGCAGACAGGCAAATGGCCCACCCTGGCAGGTGGTCACCGTCGCCTATGGACGTCTGCAACACCAGAGGCATTACCAACGCGCTGCCGGCCTCGAAGAAATTTTATAACGCCTTTTTTGAAGAACCCCTTATCGTACCGCGCTGGGAAAACCTCAGCCGGAAGCTCATTCCAGATCCTGCGAGTACGCAACATGAACGTTCTTGAAAACCGTTTCGATTTCAATGTCATAAAAGGTTGAAGACTGTGTGAAGTTTTTTTATTGCTAAACAGCAGACAGGCTGATGGCGCGGCTAATAGTAAGCAGTTAACCGTCACCTATGTATGTTATGGACACCGCGAACACGCTGCTGACTTATAAGAGTACAGGAACCTAGGGTCCTGTCTCCACAGGAGAAAAAAAGTCGAAATGTGGACCTGAAAGGGAAGTTTGGGTTTGAATACTAAGATGATGATGATGAAGTCAGTGACACCATCTTCAATGGTAACAAATGCTGACCTTCACCAAAGAGCACGTAACCCCAAAGTGCTCTGTTTCTGCCTCTCAACTAGTAGAAGCATTAATGCACTTGGCGGAGACAACGTGACCAGATTTTTACACAGTATCAATTCATACCATTTTCCACTAAGCTTAATGTCAAACAGCCGCCCTTTTGGGTCAATACACTACATTAACTTCAACATTATTACGTGTTTTTCTCGTAAACATCTAAAGACGTCTTAAAATTCATGCACGAAGATGGAAATAATTTCACACCCGTCTTTTTGTGTCAGGATTTCACGGTTTCTTCATACCAATATGACAATCACTGTCATAACTGTCAACTCGTTAGAAAAACGTACTAATACTGAATATAAAGTATCCAAATATGCGAATATTTTTACTTTAGCTGAAAAAATTATGTATGATATTAATTTACTCTCAGTCAAGAAACAACAGTAACTTATATTTAGCGTCTATCACTACTACTTGATTTTACGGATTAAAATAGCTAATTTTAGAACTGGAAGGTAACATGGAAGCTTTTTCCATCTAGTAGTATCTTGACCTCACAATATTTATTGAATATACCGGATAGCGGCCACCCCAACTTTGCAACTGGTTGGCATTGAGACTTGAATGTATACTAGATTAGACACCTAAATGAGGTCCAGTGATTTTTGAAGTGATCACTTCTTATGGGAAGGTAAAACGTTTTGTTACGTAACGCGTTACGGCGCCAATCTGTACGTGTAGTCATACGGCAGCGGTAGGCAGGCTCCTCTCTCACTCTAACCCACAACGATAGATCTATTCGAATTGCGACTTTATTACAATGAAATACAGTTGAGTTTTTTTTTTCTTTATAAAGAATCAAATTAGGGAATAATTTAATATAATTTTGAAACAGTTTTTGGAAAAATTGGAAATTCGTAAACTTTAGTTATTTTTGAATTATTATTTATTGGTTTTATTAATAAATAACCTTTCCTTACATTATCATATTAATATATTAAACAATTTCAATATTAAATAGTTCAACTTACATTAGTTTAAGTTATGACTTCTGTCAGGCGTCCCGAAAAGCACACTTTTTTATTTATTACTAACAACTTGCTCCAAGCAACCAATAACGTGGAACAAACCCGAAGTCTTAATATTTTCCTGTCATCATTAAAACTGTTGATACAGGTTGCATCCAGAGCTTTCACTTATAATCCTGGTTGACTTATAAGCGAAAGCTTTAATACTGTATTACTACTGAAGACTAGATACGCTGTCTTGTAACAGGGTATCCAGTGGTATCCGCTATCACAAGACGATATTAATTCGACATCGTGTTGATTTCCATGTTACATTCCTGTTTCATGAAATGAGATTGTTCGGCCCTTACCTAGATCTAGGTAAAAACAATGCCGTGCGGAGGACGATACTATTAGTCAACGTTGAACAAAAGAAGAAACACTTTTGCACCGTGTGCGAGTTTATGTGCCTTATGATTTTAGACTACCTAAATCCTCGCACAAAAGAAAAGTGCAGTATAGTTAAATAAAAATTTGGAACGTAATTGCACGAGGAGGTCACGAGGTTAGTGGAGCTTCTATACATTTTCTAGTGTGGGGACCGATAAAATAAAAAATTAATACAGTCCACTACCATCAGGGCATTCACTCGCCAAACGGGGCGATCTTTGAACTTAGTCCATCCCCCTACAGAGATAATCAATTGAAAAAATTATCTACCCCCGTGGCGTAAAGCAACTTGGAACTTTCGCAACTTGGAACACCTGCAGTTTAATTCCCGTACTGAGTCCAGTTTATGTAATATATTTGTTATTTGGTACCCATTACACAAGTATTCTGTCTGCTACTTACTTTAGAAGTAAATCGCACTCTGCGAATTGTCAAAGTATATTTATTATTTAAAGGGTTGCCTCGTTTGCCCTTACTTAGATGGATATACCATGGCTGAGGAAGTTATCTTTAGCTGTTCTGTAACATTTTGCAGCTTTAGTAAAAAAGACAATTTTAACAGAGTGCGAGAGTGCGATCATCGCGTGGCATGGCACGATTGCATCACGCCCATGCGATGGACTGACCAGAATAAATCCACAGTGGGTGAACCCTTGCACGAGTGCAGTAAAAACACCGGAAATAGAGAGAGATGGCGAGATATCGTGAGACAAATCACAGAAGCCCCTCAATAATAATACCATGTCGACCACGACCGCTCTGACAAGAGCATTAAAAAAAAAGAGGAGGCTTATTTTTCACATGGCTACTCTATATCCCCATATCTCCATGTTAAGTCCATTACAAGCTACACAAAAGGCTACGTCGACTTTTATTCGTAGCAATGGCGGTTAATAAAATTAACAGCAAATCAGGCTGTACTGTTTACGGAAATGGACTTTCAAAGTTTGCGCATACAGTTTGCAGTTGATACCTTGTTCTGTAATCCACAGTAGTGTGTATTTAGTACATCAAATATATATTTTACTGTTTTAAATAATTTAATTTCCGCTTGCAAAGTAGTCGAAATAAACTAATAATTGGATTTATACTTTCTTACTTTATGAACTTTTAAATATGATCCTTCTCCATGCAGGACGGAATAAGGATACTGACCCCTGCAACTGGGGTCGACTAAACAACCCTAGCTAAGTGGTTGGGTTCCTAATCCATTTGGATGACAACCCCTAGCCTGTCAATATTCTCATAATAACCTTGTGTTGTGTTCCATTGTACAAGTGAGAAGTTCCATCCATTTCCACTTTGCGGCCAGCAGCGTGTTAACGGTGTCCCGTAGCAGGCGTAGCAAACATAGGCGACGGTAACTACTTACTATTAAATGGACTGTCAGTCTGTCAGCTATCCTCAGCAAATTAAAAAACAATCTTTTGAAATTGGAACCTCAACAGGAAAAGGATTTACGCTAACAGCGTCCATCTTTTAACAGTTATGTAACCGTGAACCTTGTGTGAGGGTTTTCATTATCGACTTTTGCTGTTTTACAAAATATGTTTCTTTAATTAACGTTTTCTTAATTTTTGATTACTTTTCTATATTCGTAAAACAGTGTGCATATTTTTTTCTTGTATTTCTAGTAATAAGTATTTATTTCGTGATTTACAACTATAAACATTATTTATAATAAACTGAACTGCAACAATTAGCACCAAACGAGGTCAACAGCTCAGTGAATTGTTGCATCAAAACAAATCGACATTTTCAGTGTCAACCCTGACAGTGAGAAATAATTTATGACCCAAACAACATAGGCACATTGTAAAATTAAATACATACCATACACTGATGTCCATTACATAGATCTGTGAATAAACTCTTTTAGGGTTAAGCACGCCTATGTACATGTCTCATATCTTAAATTTTATGTGTGTAATCAATGTTGTGTACAAAGAATAAATAAATAATTAGTGTACATTCATACATCTATTCATAGCATAATTTCGATTATGCAGTTATATAATTTATTACAAAGAGAAAAAAAAAACAATAATAACAAATAAATAATAAAAAGTACAAAAAATCTGTAATCTGAATTTAAAAGGGAAAACATATTTAAAAAGATTAAAATGTTCGTTTGTTGGCCACTTCTTTGTTAGTTAACTAACAAAAGACACACACACATACGAAACAAACTATACTCAGACAGACTACTCCGTGACTAAAGTAATGATGTCCTCCGCTGGAAAGAGGCTCACAGGGAATTCTCATTTAGCCTTTGCAAAGTCAGCTGTAAAATACTCGTTGTGTTTTTAATAGTAGAATTCTACTGTAGTCTCAAAAACAGAAATCCTGAACATGAACTCTCTTCTTAAAAAGAAAAAAATGTAAATTGTTTGTCTTTCACTTCGATTTACATTTTTTATTGTTCTGGAACAGCGACAGACTGACTGCTCATTAAGGAAGCAGTTTTCACCACCTAATACTACACAGCTAATACACTACCGTGCGGGTAAGATAATTGCTACCCGGTTACTTATGCTGGAACACAACACAAGATTATCATGGTGTCATATTTGTAGGCCAGGGGTGGGAGCAATCCAGACGGCATAGACCCCAGTTAGGGTTATTTACTTGCCTTTTACGACAGACCACCGATGGTCGCAGATCAACCCTATTCGTTTCAGTATTCGTTCTCTGCCCCTACGCTGAGAGAAGAACTAAAAGATGTTGACCTAACATTTTGAAAAGACAGAAAAGAAAACAGAACATATTCCAAGCTTCGATAATAAAATCCAGGTTTTACTACCCCGAGAATAAATATATTTCTCACTAGAGCTCATTATTGATCAGATAAATACATAGTAAACTAAAGTAATATCATTAAAACTTCTAGACCGCACAGTACATAGTAGTAGAGTTACGTTTTTGTTGTTCAGCAAAATAAATGTTACAAAACAAGTTAATATGGTATTTACAAACACTCAATCATCCTTATAAACCAAAACCTAGCAAATAATTCAACCTCTCCCCAAGATACTAAAACCGGCAAACAATTTAATCCTTGTCACAATATCGACACTCGCGAAACCATCAATCGTAGGTATACGATACTCGTACATAACATACGCGTTGCGTAGCTATATACACGAATATTGATTTTTTGATTTTTTTGCTATGGGATAGTAGACAGACTGACGGCTACTTAGAATTTAGCAGTTAGTTAGGGTGATTGCAACGCCAAGGCATCGCGAACACGCTGCTGTCCCATAAAGGTACAGGAACTTGGATCACTAATACCGGAACAAAACACAAAGTTTTTATGGCGGCACACTTAAGACCAAAGGTGGTCGCCATCCAGACGGGCTTGGGGCCCTACTACGTAGCTAGAGTGGGTTGTTTTATCGTCTTTTCCGATAGGCCGACCCCGACCGCAGAGGTCAGTTTTCATTCTCCGGCCTTGCACGGGTACAATACGGAATTTATACCCCAAATTATTTATATGAAAATAAAGCACTCAGTATTAATCATTTAACTAACAAGAATATTGTTAAATAATTACTTATAGTTGAGATCTTCTTTAATGTATAAAATACTTGTCTCAATTGATTCTTGCAACACTTAATTTCAAATACTTTAGTTTACATTTCCGTCTCGCGTCTCGGTGTTTATGTATATATGCATTTATTCAAATTTCTTCGAAGCCAGCAGCGCGTTAGTAATTCTCTGGTGTGGAAGAGAATATAACAAAAATGAAAAATAAATTACGGGCGATCTGCGGTCAGGAAGTGGAAGACGATGAGTTTTTAAGGGTAAAAAACTGTTTATCTCTTAGAATAATTTTGGTTTTTTATTTTTCTTTTACAAAAAAATTGATTTTGACGAAATTTTGTGAACCTTTTACTACTTTCAAAGGCTTCAGCCCTGGTGAATTAATATTTTTAACGCATTAAACGCCATGTCAGTCATCAGTAACAGAAAATTTGAGGCAATTTTTCTCCAACTCTTTGTGAATTTATAAAAAAAAATGTAGGAAATTAAATTATTAAGTTCTTTCGATAGCTACAAGAAAAAACATAATATCTTGAAAATTTGGTTGAACTAAACAAATATATTTATATATATAACTGATTATGAACCATGTAGATTTGCAACGGTCAAATCGGTAAATACCCGAAAAAGTGAATGAATGAATGAATGGAAATTAATGAAAACTCTTTATTGTTCACGTTATATACAAGAACTTAAAATAAAAGTGCTTGGTATTTAAAGTATCTCGGCAGGGCTACAATACTTTTGTATATTATTCAGTTTACATATAATCTAATAAATAGGCAACATTTGATTGACTTCCGTTACTACGAGCTTCTTACGTCATATGGAGCACTGGCCTCGACCACAGTATCCACAGGCCAATTGTCTGTCGGCCTGACACCAAGCGATAGGAGAATAGCGAGTTTTTAATCGATAGCTTTTTCTGATATTTTTTCATTAAACCTTTTAACAGGTAACAATTCGAAATGGTTTTTAGAAATTTAGCGCAATCTAAAGCCCTATATGCTAAGTGGGTCTTTGACTTACGCCAACTGTCAGAGGTTATATGGCACTTGTCAATTCACCTCGTAGTTCAATATAGGTAGAAAGTAGGTATAACTCATTAAATAGTGAAAGCGATCTACCCACTTTCGGGTATTTATTTACAAAATATAAATATATCAGTTATCTTTTTGTGACTTTCCAATGCTCCTTTTTTAACAAGTAAAGGAAAGACTTGATATCGTGTCGTATCAAGAAGTCAAGGAAAAGGCGCTGTTTGATCCTTGCATAAAGGGTATTTGAAATCCCGCCTCCTTATTTTTGTTACCTACCCTCACTCTCGGTGAGGTAAATGGTGAAAGCGAGGGTAGAACGGAAATAATATGACAGTAACGCGCAAGTTTCTCTCTTCCTCCTCTCTCATACAGTCCACTGCTCTCGAGCTATCCTTCTCATTACTGTACGGTGCTATCTCGATCCGTGACCGGCGTCGTACAGGCGCTTTGTATAGAGGACTGGAAGATGTTCCACGGACAATAGCGGTAGCTCTTAAACAAATAATAATAATAAATATTATTTATGGTACGACACAAAAAAAACAATACAGCACAGATGAGAAACAAATAAAGATTGTACTAAAGGCGGCCTTATAGCTAGAAGCGGTTTCTTCCAGGCAACCTGAGGATGGATTAGAATTAATGAAGGCTAAATGGTGCGTTGCATTTCTATGACTTATATATTACATATATACAATTTATAAATACAATACTCACATACATACATATATACATATATAGTATATAATAAGATAACATATAATCTAAAAGTAATTTAAAAAGCCAATTATTTTTTTATTAAAGAAACAATAACAACTACAGAATAGGTAAAAGAAGATAAAATATATAAATACTAATGAATAGTGTTTCATATAATATACTTTTATTAGTCTATTGAAGATCGGCAAGGATTTAGAAAGTCTGATATCAGCAGGCAGAGAATCCCAGAGGCACTCGCCTTGAACAGTAAAAGACTTTCCTGAGATAGACGAGTAAAGAGGTATTTTTAATACGAGTTTAATACGAGAGATCAGTTATCTAGTAGGTATAACATAATAATTTATTTTCAACACATACAACACGCTAATAACTCACACCCGGTAATCTTACAAATAACGTAGCTTCCTTTTAAGCCTGCCTTTGTGAAGATCACGTGTCTTTATTACGCAGCGTTGGACCATAAAGCTCGGTTTGTATTCTCACCTCCGGCGCCTTATTAACTGACAATATACTACGAGGATGGATGATTAGACATTATGGCATTATTATTAAAAATAATCACTACGACAACCTCAATGGTGCAACGGGTTTTATAAACAATGTTAAGTCACCGGTTTGGTTGATCTCAGATCTTCTCCAAAAGTCTCGCACGCACAGCGCGTGATCCACTCCCATGGAAAGCTCCATAATAACTAAATTCCCCTCAAATTCGATACATTCATACAGTCAATTAAACATATGTATACTTTATTTCCAAGCACCTTGTACAATGTATTTATTTACAAAAAAAAAGTATATTCGTAGTATATCAATTCTCTAGTATTCACAACAGAAGTAATCTTTTTTTTATTGCTGTAGGCCAGCAAACAGGGTGACGGCCCGCTTAGAATTTAGTATTACCGTCGCCTATGGGTGTTTGCAACGCCAGTAGCATAGCGAACACGCTGCTGTCCCATAAGGGTACAGGAACTTGGATCACTAATGCCGGAATACAACACAAGGTCATTATGACGGCATACTTAAAACCAAAGGTGGTCGCCATCCAGGCGGGCTTGAGGCCCTACAACGTAGCTAGGGTGGTTGATTTGTCGCCTTTTACGACAGGCCGACCCCGGCCGCAGAGGTCAGTATTCTATCTCCGCCCCTGTACAGATGAAAAAAATCATTTTCTTTATAGCTAGAGTTCGGCAGACAGGCAGACGGCCTACCCTGGCAGGTGGTCACCGTCGCCTATGGACGTTTGTAGCATCAGAGGCATTACCGACGCACTGCCGGCCTCAAAGCAATGTTATAACGCCTTTTTTGAAAAACCCCATATCGTACTGCGCTGAGAAAACTTCAGCCGGAAGCTCATTCCAGATCCTGAGAGTACGCAACATGAACATTCTTGAGAACCGTTTCGTACAAGAAAGAATAGGCTCCAAGAAATGGGGATGAACACCTAGCCGATGGCGGGCAGTGCGGTGGTGGAAAGATCTACTGCTTGTTTTGAGTGTAAATGGCAGTCAGGGTCTTCTAACCCTTGTGCAGGCCTCTTGGGGCGTCAAGGCATACTTCTTTCCGGAACCGGATACGGGCATAAACTCAGGGGACAACTATCGTTGGTGGCGTGAAGTGGACCGACGAAGCACGCACACCTATGTGAACGGCGGGGCATCATGGCGATATAGTTGGCTTTTTGTATCTAATATGGCGTTTTTATGAGGTTGGTAAGTCAAGCGGCAGTTGTTCTTATAAATACCAAACTTATCCACATTTATTTCAGCTTTTGTACCTCCTTGTCTGAGATGAGGAACATTCTAGTAAAGGTACCTAAGGATAAAGCACGTATTAATACCGGTTTGTATTCAAACTCATTATCAAATACAAAGCTCCAAAGTAAAAGCTTAAAATTTACATTTTGATAGTTGACGGCACGATCTATTAAAAGGTGGATTTATATTTATCTGATGTGTCGTGACGTGCCGTGTCCTGACGTGATGGCTAGTTTTCACATTTATATGTCGTATTCTGACGCCTTATGACGATATTTTGAATCAATACAGCCCCAGCTCTAGGAAAGGTGACATGTTTTCAATGCTCTCCTATGAGTTATCTGATTCTGATTCAGATTATGAAGAAAATATTCAATTTATGATGCTTGTAACTTTGTTAACAAAAGAAAGAAAGATAACAAGATATTGGACTCTTCCAGTCAATACAAAAATAGAAATTAATGGCGAGTTTCATTGTCACAACACGACATTGGCACTTGCAAATTTGTCTGACGTGTCATGAAGACGCCGTACCCCACCTCTCTGCTCTGACTCAACCGGGATCGTTTCTGATGCCACACAACACAAGCCATCACGACATATTACGCATTACAAGTATGAAAGTTACTATACTAAATGCATGAAACCGAGACCGTTGTGACGCGTCACGACACGACACGTCAGACAAATATAAATCCACCTTAACTAATCAGTTTCTAACAAACACTGTAGGTATATAATAGAAGTAGGGCTGTCAGCTATCAGTGTTGTTATAGAATGATATGCCCCTTAGCGCGGCGGTATTTTGTGTTTAGCTATGCTCTTACATTCTGACAGCAATGTGTGTGGTACAAGTCACACACTTTGTCTTTTTTGGGATCGTAATGACATATGCTCTTCTTTCACTTTCCAATATTTGTCTAAAAAGTTTAAAATTTACATTAACTGTCGAATAGTAGGATACGAGTGGGATGGACCCGTGCAGGTTTGCTACATTTGGCTCCAAGTTATTGACTCCAAAAAGGTTATTTAATAAAAAATAATAGAAATAGTTACCTGTTTTTATAAAGCATGCAAATACAAAATGTGTGTGCTCGAAAAATATTAAAAAATATGTGGTAAAAGGCGACAACAGGTAATAAATACAATCTAACCTTTTTTTTGCTGACGGAGAGTAGACAGGTTGACGGCCCACTTAATAGAAAGCAGTTACCGTCGCTTATGGATGTTTACGACGCAAGAGGCACAGCAAACACACTGCGGTCCATATACTGCAGAAGTACTGGAACCTAAATCACTAATACCCGAACATACTTGTAAACCAAAGGTGGTTGCCACCCAGACGGGCTTGGGACCCTACCACGACGCCAGAGTTGTTTTCTTGTCTTTTATGGCAGACTGACTCTGGCTGCAGGATTCAATATTCTCACTCCGACCCTGCACAGATAAAAACCCAGAATCCAAAAATGTATATTTTATCGTTTCCTGTACTAGCAGCTAATTAATAGAGAAAAATGAAATATTCGCGAAGAAATCTAATACAGAAAAATACATGAAACTCAAAACACGTTTCGCTCATAAATTGTATCATACGTTTACAACATATTTGTATTCTACTTTCACTACTTTTACTGTAACAAGATAGCGTCATATTATTGATCATCGCTAGCATGTTTCCTTCGTGACACACAAAAAACTAGAATGTATAAAAATAAACCTTTATATATTGCGCTCTAGAACAGTGCACACACGTTTTTCACAGATATGTTTTATATCGAAACTATTCGAGCGCAGCTTACGCTGCCACTCGGTGCTGACACACAATTTATATTTCATGAAAAAGGGAGAAAAGGAAAAGAAACCCTGCATGTCCATATGCAACGGTGGCCCTTTGTATTCATATCAGGAGTGTCTTTCCAATTTATTTAACAGATTCTCGACGATTGTCGATTAAACGTCAAAAAGAATTCCAAAAAAGCTGAAAGCATTTATTTAATAAACAAAACCCATTTGTCATTTGATTTGAAAACATGTTAAGAAAATAAATCTCATATTTCCATCTAATAAAATTTTCTATGGATATATGTAACGCAATGTGACATGTTATTAAAACTAAATTTGCCACACTCGATAAAAGCGGTTTAAAATCGAGCATTTTTCTGATCGGTAAAGCTGCGCGTGACGTAGGTCAGCTATTTTTCATCCACGACCCCCGGACTCGCAGCCACCGTCATTAGAACACTCGGGAACAGTGCGCAAGCTCGTAAATTTTTTATTAACAAAAATGTATATATTACTCAAAATTTTACGCGATTTTAATATTATTAACTTTACAGAACCCACATTTTTGGATTATATTAGGGTATAAGGTCTCCATCTATACTACGGACGCCGAGCAGGAAGAATTTCGGCCATTGACCTGTTATTATCTGTCTCTGTCATTCCCGCGTAAATATAATGCCGCTTTGCTCGCATAGAGCAATGACCACCGTCGGTCATTGCTCTGTGCCAGCAAAGCGGCATTATATTTACGCGGGAGTGGCAGAGACAGATAATAACAGGTCAATGGCCGAAATTCTTCCTGCTCGGCGTCCGGAGTATAGACGATTCCCATACGATCTCCAAATAGTGGTACTTCCGTACGAATGATCTTAATTTCATCTGAACAACGTACGCAAGATGCGAACACGACGGGAAGTGAAAGCAATCAGGGCATGTGAATCCTTTCCTTTTTAAAACAGAATAAACTTTTTAGATTTAGATTTTTTAAACTCCCACGTACATGCAACAAACAAATAACAACAAATTACGGTATATAGCCAGGGCCGGATTTAGAGGTCTGGAGGCCTCGGGGCAACAAAGGAGTGGAGGCCCCCCTGGCCCCAAATTATTTTCATATCATATAAAATGAAGAATTTTTTCAGTCGACTTTTTCAATAAATAATTTATTGTGAAACCTAGTAGATTCTTTTAGTATTTAACAAAAATATAAAAAAATAATCGGAGTCAAGAATTATCTGGATATTATCAAAATTTTAAAGATTTTTTTCTGAAGTCTACTGTGGGGGTCCCTCTTTTTTGGAGGCCCTGTGGCTATTACCCCGATTGCCTCCCCTAAATCCGGCTCTGTATATAGTTAACACTAGAAATGAAGATTATGCCACATTACACCTTTTTATCTAACTTACACAACGTACCCCTATACTTTCTAGTATTTTATGATAATACCTTATTTACCACATTAGCGAGTAACGCCCACTCATTATTTTTACTCTTCGTAACACTTGGCCTTGAATGGAGATAAAAAGCCTTGAAAGGGGATGCTTATATGAAAATAGCACAGCCTGTGACGTCTCCCTGCTAGGAAATGATTTCCTCCATAAGAAGCCGACAGTATCTCCTCGTAAGGTTTTCTCACGATATTTGAACGTATTGGTACGTGATTATTATAATATACACATTAAATTTTAAAAACTGCCGAAGATATATGCATAATAACGCGTAAACTAAATTCTAAACTCTAAGTTGGTGGACGATTACTCAGCTACGACGTACCTGATACTAATTCAAGATTATTGATGTTGCTGTCCACTATATGTGCAATATTTTTTACTATAAGAAGTATATGTATGTGTCAAGGAAAATCAGTATATTTAGGACTTAATACTCATCAGATCTTCATTTATTATCAACTATAAAAAACTTTTTTATTTCCATTGAATCCATCCATAATTGAGAAGTATATTTAATATCTCAAAGTGATTGAAATATGTATTAGTGCATTATGAAGTAGTTCTTTTGTAAGTCAACTAAGCCTTTGTCAACATATCCGTCGATACCAAGTTATGTCTCCATGGAAATCATTGCATTGGACACAATGGGGAATGATTACCCCCGCTGCATTATCAACGCATAAGCTCGCTCGTTATTACTTCGAAATATCGGAATGAGGCAATATTGCGAATGAAGAGAGAATGAGGTTTTGTTGTCAGTTTGTTTTGTTATTGAGGAAACGTCTAGAAAGTTCCATGTTGGGTATATAAAAAACAATCACCGCCAAAGGTTGTTCTAGCGTATGAATAAAAAACGTATTTTGAATAGAATTTCCTTAAAATCTATTCGTAGTGAGTATTTACATCGCAAAATGAGAAATTATGCTAAATTTGAAGTCAATCGGATGTACAGTTTTAAAGATCTCGTGATGAGTGACATTTCGCTTTATACAAGTATATGGATTAATATATTGTTTAAAATAGAAAATTTTAGTTCTTTAACGATCATCCGTGCAGAGGCGGAGAAAGAATACTAACCTCTGCGGCCGGGGTGAGCCTGTCGTAAAAGGCGACAAAACAACCCACCCTAGCTACGTGGTAGGGCCCCAAGCCCGTCTGGATGGTGACCACTTTTGGTCTTAAGTATACCGCCATAATAATTTTGTGTTGTGTTCTGTACCCTAATGCGACAGCAGCATGTTCGGGATGCGACTGACGTTGCAAACACTCATAGCGACGGTAACCGCTAAATTCTAAGCAGGCCGTCAGTCTGCTGTCCTACATCAATAAAAAAACATTTTGAGACCTTTATTTGGTGGATAAGAACATATTTTTATTAAATTAGAATCAGTAATATCATGATGCGAACAGCGATCCTGCAGTTTTCCAAGGAATTGTTGTTTTAATGTTTCGCGAGTATGTTTTTATTACGTTATATTCCTTATCGTCTAGACACAGACGGGTAGCACGGTAAAACTATTACATAATAAAATGTAAACAGAGATCATACTGAGTATATGATTCTTGAAATTAATTTCGAAAAGAGTAATATAGAGACTCTATAATTCATAGCAACCATAATTTCCCTAACATAATAGACCAGATACAAGAGTATCTTACGTGATGCAGAAAGGTTTCTAGTAACTGTATAGTTTTCGCTAGGGCTATCATTTGTAGGCCAAATAAATATCGGTTTAATGCTGTGAGATGAATGGCGTGATTGCCACACTAACAGTGAAATTAAAAAGAAAACTTAGATAATCTGAACCCTAGTTTCGGTGACGTAAGTAAAATTCTAGGCTGACGATCTGACTGTAAAATAGGAGTTTGCATAATTCACATGGAAAACTAAAACATACTGTGAGCAATAATAACATAAAGCGTTACAGATGGTTTTACATATAAGCCTAAGTATATATCTATACATCTATACAAATAAATAAAATTGGAGGATCTGTTTGTAATATTAAAATAACCGCTTTTTACTAAGTGTATATGGATGTATACACGGTACATATACCAAAACAACATTTTTTATAATTTTTGTCTGTCTGTCTGTCTGTCTGTTTGTTCCGGCTAATCTCTGAAATGGCTGGACCGATTTTGATGGGACTTTCACTGGCAGATAGCTGATGTAACAAGGAGTAACTTAGGCTACTTTTATTTTAGAAAAAAACTAGATTTTGTTAAAAATGATAAGTATTGGAAATTTATAACTACTTTAAGTTGACCTCAGATTTATATCATCAATCATATAAAATAGGGTTCAGCTTAGATTGGACTTTCTAGGTTCGAACGCAGTTTGTATATTTCATTTATTTATATTTTAGGATTTATAGGGTTTGTAATCCAAAATAAAGCATAAGATATATCCAAAAAATGCTGCCCAAAGTCACTATTCCACGCGGATGGAGTCGCGGGCACAGCTAGTATATTATAAATGCGAAAATAAATTTGTTTGTTACGCTTTCATGCCTAAACCGCTGAACAAATTTTGATGAAATTCAGTATAGTCATAGATTGGATTTTGGAGAAGGACTGCTTTTTTAATTCATATAGCAGAATAACGATTGCTGGGTCAACTCTTCTTCTTCTTCCTGCCCGTATCCTAAACTATATGGGGTCGGCACATGTTCGCTCCTTCCACTCTCCTCTATTAGCCGTCATCTAAACATTCACACCTTTTTAACCATATCATCTTTTACGCAATCCATCCATCTTTTCTTTAGTCTACCTCCCTTCTTGTTCACTTTCATTTCTAGCATCCTCCTTGTTACATGACGCTCCTCTCTTCGCATTATGTGGCCATACCAGGCTAACCTATTACTTTTCAGCTTCTCAATCACAGGCGCTACTTTCAAACTTCCCTAATACACTTATTTCTAATTTTATCCATTATTATTTTTGGTGGGTCAACTAGTCTTATCATTTCAGCCGGAAGACGCCCACTGCTGGACAAAGGCCTCCCCCAAAGATCTCCACGATGATCGGTCCTGCGCTGCTCTCATCCAACCTATTCCGGCGATCTTGACCAGATCATCGGTCCATCTTATGGGGGGCCTACCAACATTGCGTCTTCCGGTACGCGGTCGCCATTCGAGGACTTTTCTGCCCCAACGGCCATCAGTCCTTCGAGCTATGTGCCCAGCCCACTGCCACTTCAGTTTTGCAATCATCCGGGCTATGTCGGTGACTTTGGTTCTCCTGCGAACTAGTCTTATATAAATTAAAAATGTATACATTGTACTAATCCGTAATCATTCATCAAAAGGAAAAATATCCACATATAAATGCAAAATTGTAACAATAATTTTTCATGTCTTTAACCTATCTATAAAATTGTAACTCAAAATTAGTTTGACTGCTAACATGATAGTTGTTAGCACATTATATTTTTACCTGTTTCTTAGTGAACCGTTATTTGATGATTGAGAACCTTATTAATTAATACAAAACATGTAAAATAATCTACAATACATAAAATATTATGACATAAACTGTTGAAAAACAAATCTTAAAGGGAAAATTCTGATTTTAAACATTTTGTTTTTACAAAGTATCTAATACCGGCACCATTATCACACATTATCCGTAATTTTGAGTTTACAGGAGATATTTTTAGGAACTTTTGAATCCTGAAACTTAAAGACTCGTTGATCCAATGTATCTGAAATGATTCAAATAATAAAAAGTTAAATATTTGTGCCGCTCACTAAATAAATGTTAAATATGTTTCGCATAATACGCTCTGAAGTTAGTGCTTGCATGAATGAATCTCTCTAGAACGAGCAATTTGCATAGAGTTTACTGTGAAATGAGGACACCGCTCGCTTTGTTTAATCCATATTGTAACTCTTGTTGAGAATATATGACGCTTAGTAAACTCAAATACAAATAATAATTATAATTAATAATTTGTAAGTCTTTCAGGCAGAATAGAATAAGGGCGTTAGCAATTTTAGCTAACATCTGTGCATTTTAAAGATTGTTTAAAGAAAAAATAATGAATCTGAATCTAAATTTATTTATTTTCGGAAAATATAAATCATGTGCAAAGTTGTGACAACCTCCGTGACGGTGGTTAACGCACTTCGGTACGCTTACAATATCTAGTCATGGGTTCGATATCCGTCACGCGTCTGGGTGTTAAAAAGAAAAATATATGTAGTATATCAGCTGTTTAGTACCCATAACCAGTGCCGGATTAAGCAAGCGCGGGGCCCGTAGCAAATATTTTCAAAGGACCCCGCACCTGGGCGCAAGTGTGCTTCCATACCTCAAACTATAGCACCAACGTAAAAACTACATCACCAATGCACTTGTCGCCGATGGCTCAAGCGAGCTCCTGGGATGTGACTTCATCAATTAGCCACCACCTGATTCGGCCTCAACACGTTTGTCTTTGGGCTTCACGCAGGTCTATGACATGAAGACGGTGCAGTGACAGTCTCGCCGGATATGATCTTGCAGTTGGCTACTTTGCTGATGTGGTGTCTCCAGTCTACAGGAGAATTTGAGTCGGTCCGCGGCCCGATAATGAGCTCTAGCTCATTATCGGACCGACTCAAATTCTTTACATTTATACGAGCAACTTTTTGTAACATGTGCTTTTATCGTATGAAATTCCGTTTTATTTTCGCCAAGGAAATAATGGGGGTTACCGATTGTATGACGTAGATTGTGTTAGTAGGAAAAGATGTAACGTTTCACCTTTTTGTAACATCAAATAAAGTGTTACCACGTGTTAATAACTTTCATTTAAAAAATTACGCTCAGGCTGAGATGAGCGGGTTTAAATATGCGGGGCCCCTTTTACGCGGTGCCCGTAACAATTGCTACTCTTGCTTTGTGGTTAATCCGGCACTGCCCATAACACAATTGCTGTGCTACTACTTTGGGACTAAATGGCGCTGTGTGAATTATCACAATATATATTATTAAAACGAGTGAAGTGTTAATTTCAGTTGTTGTTGAAAGTGTTAATAAAATTTTAAATACAAGTTTTCATTAATCTCTGTTAGCTTTTCGAATAATTCGCGAGATCTCGACTAATTACTGTGATATTCCAAACATTTGAAAGGTGATATCACGAATCCTGCCAAGCCTCATCTTCCTCGAAGTAGTTAATCCATTTTAAAACAAAGCCTTACCAAGACAAAAAAGAAGCCAAAATATATGCTAAATTTGTTATATACAAACTGGAGGCACAGAATGCCAGACTAATTTGCCTATATTTAAAAATAGAACACTACAGATTATACTGAATATGGTGGCAACATACACGCTCTTTATATTGATAGATACCACAAGGGACCTGCCTTGTTTCATTGACATGTGAGGGATAACTAGGTCCCTCGGTTGACCCCAATCGAATTTCCACACAATGTAAGACATCCACAATGGAAGTGGCGATTGTTGTGTGGGGATGGACATGTTTTATTAGTGTTTTATTCGGTTGAAATTTGAAGCACAATAGTCTTTTGTTATAAAAAATTGTTTCTCAAAGCGTGATAGTGGCCGTATCCCTGGTGTATATCAGAGATGTTATGGAGCTCTGTAACCGTAACCGAAACTATCGGATATCCGAAATAAAATTATATCCGTATCCGTAACCGTATCCGTTTCACAAGTTTCGGATAGTTTCGTATAAGGGCGGAGTCTAAATAAAACGACATGTTTCGATATATTTGTGTCATTTTGTGTTTATATTTTACTTCAATTTAATATCCGTAACCGAAACTATCCGAAACTAACGGATAATCCGAAATAATTGCATACCCGCAACCTTATCCGAAACCGATATAATTTTATTCCTATATCCGTATCCAGATCCGAAATATCATATCCATAACATCCCTGGTGTATATAGTGCCGAATCGTGCCAATACCATGTTATGATAGTATACCCGTATAGTGTTATGACTGTCCATACTATTGGCACTGACGTAATCTACTTGATATTTAAGGCTTATATTTAAATAATACTGAATATTATTTGTATACTTTAAAATTAATCATAATGATTGATAATTATATATATTGATGATATATTCCTACGTGGTAGGGCCTCAAGCCCGTCTGGATGGCGACCACCTTTGGTCTTAAGTATGCCGCCATAATAACCTTGTGTTGTGTTCCGGCATTAGTGACCCAAGTTCCTGTACCCTTATGGGACAGCAGCGTGTTCGCGATGCCACTGGCGTTGCAAACACCTATAGGCGACGGTAACTGCTAAATTCTAAGCAGGCTGTCAGCCTGTCTGCTGTCCTACGCAATAAATAAAAAATACTACCTTATTACGGCAAAATTATATTAATAAATAATTGTATGTGTGTGTTTTATTGGTCATGTACAATAATAAAAAAACTCGTAAGAAAACCTTCTAGGTCTAAAACATCTCTAGGCCTGTGTTTAAACCACGGATCCGCCTTGAACAAGTGCAACGTATTAACTGTCATTTCTTTCTAAAGGAACGTGACGCCTTGGCCGTGATTACTCGTATTATTATTTTTTTGCTGTAGGACAACAGACAAGCTGACGATCCACTTAGAATTTAGCAGCAGATGCCTATAGGTGTTTGCAACCCCAGTGGCATGGCAGGAACTTAGGTCACTGATGCCGGAACACAACAGAAAGTTATTATGGCGCCATACTTAATACCAAAGGTGGTCGCCATCCAGACGGACTTGGGGTCCTACCACGTAGCTAGGGTGGGTTGTTTTGTCACCTTTTACGACAGGCTGACCCCGGCCGTCGAGGTCAGTATTCTTTCTCCGGCCCTACACGGTTAAATGTGCTGCTATTATTTACGTACTGAAAAATTATGTCATTTATTAGCTTGATACATGGTATGTCAGGTGTAACAAACTACGCTATATACACGTCTCGCTTAAATATTGGCATGCTAATATTGTATTGTATATACTATCATAATTTAATAAATTATTAAGCATTAGATAATTATTAATTTAAAATTACATAAAATTATTGAATTGCAATATTTATTCAGTACAATCTGTCATAATTAATTTTAGTGAAATGAGATCTAGTATGAAAATACTAACTTTATTACTAAACACAAACTTACATAGAACTGAAACTTAGTTGCTATTAAATATTTATAAATGCATATAGCACAACAATATCTAGTTAAAATCAAACAATATAACCTGTATATAAACTGCAGGTAGAATAACAATAAAACTCACAAGTTGATATTAAGTTAGTCAGACGGTACTAAACATCTTATGAATATACATACATGCTTACGCAACGCAGAATGTTTGGTTGACCTGATTTGTGTTCGTCGATTGTGTATACAAAAAGACCTGCGAAACAGGTCTTCATTTTGTGCCAAGCACTGCTTTTTCAACAAATAATCATATAATCAATATTTAGTAATTCCAAAATAATATCACCGTTTGATTAAATCCCTGAAACCCCTATTTTATTTGAAAATATTTTCAAATATTATTTTCAACGAAACTATATACTTATTTTATACTTAGTCGGTGTGTTAAAATTTTAGTTTTTGAATTGAGTTTGTAAAATACATATCTGAGGTATGGTCTCAGCCAAAAATTAACATGATTAACTATTGAAAAAACTAATAAAACACTAAACTAAAAAATAATAAGAATTAGATAAGAGAAAGAATTTATAGTGACCATGTTTTTTTGTAAATGCCTTTCGTACTCCACTTGCTGCCGAGTGGAGTCCAGGGAAATATAGGGGGTTCGAGAGATAAGTTGGACTTTTCGAGCCTAACGACTACAAAATTCCGATGTTTTTCTATCTTCATTCCATGGGGCGATGAAAAGGAATATGCCAATAACGTGACCCGAGTCAATAATAGCTACTTGAAACAATATCTGCTTACAAATTATTTATAACTATTGATGTTAAAGACTTAGTAGTTTTTACAATAAAATTAATTACTTTGTTAATCACACTGTTTATCTAGTCTAGAGACATCGGTTCTGATGTCAAGTGTTTCTACGTCGGCCAAATGGCGTGATATGCCTAGTGTAATATGTGACCCCCAAAATGCCAGTTAAATTAAAGAGACAAGTTTATAAGACCATGCAAACTGGAGCAAAAAAAATCGGAAAGGGGGTGTGGGCACCAAAGCGTAACTTTGAATTGCAACCAGAAATTAGCACTAAGATAGTCCCATTTATCTCTCTACAGATTTACTCTACTCTATTTTTATCCGTGCATGGGCGGACAAGATAACCCACCTTAGCTACGACCTTAGCTGGATGGCGACCACCTTTGGTCTTAAGTATGCCGTCATAATAACTTTGTGTTGTGTTGCGGCATTAGTGACCCAAGTTCCTGTACCCTTATGGGACAGCAGCCTGTTTGCGATGCCACTAGCCTTGAAAACACCCATAGGCGACAGTAACTGCTAAATTCTAAGTACACCGTCAGCCTATCTGCTGTCCTACAGCAGTATAAAAAGCAACCCATACGATGACGACTGGTCACCACCAGTCTAGTGACTGTCTAGTCACCACTAGACAGTCACTAGTGGTCACAAACTACCACTTCTTCAAGCATTATGGTTCGGCGTTTTATCCTATCTTTTTTTTCCTGCCTACCCGCAAGTTAGTTTAAATGCTGCGGCGCCTGACGGTGATCTTCGAAAAACTACTCAACCACCGCCGCGCCGCCCTCTGCTTAGCTAGCGCCCACGCCGATGACACGTACCGTCGAGTCTTGGTTAAACTCGCACGAGTTTTTATATTTGTTTTATTATGTTGTGACCCGCTGATTATAAAGGCCTAGGCTACAAACCGCAAAACCAGCCGTGGAGGGTAGCAGATCAGAGAACCTCAGGTGAGTTGCCGCTCTTTCTGACTTGCTGAGTATTTCCGTCTCCTTTCCTTTCCACATTAATTACCGAACCCGTACTACCTTTATTTCCCGCACCGCGGCTACCATCTTACGAAACCTAAGCCGCACCATACTTTATACGGTCCTTCAGCCCCACCACGTTATGAAACTTGTCGATAGTTCAAGAACTATAAACATAATAGCTAGTCATTAGTAAGTTTTGGGAGTAACATAGACAATAATCAAGTTGGTTGCCTCTGAGTTTCACTTTCGGTCATTTTACGTGACATGTTCACTTTTACCCCTCACGGCAAAACTATTGAAGAAGTGTATAACTTATTTACAAAACTCCGGCAAAGGTTTTTCTAGCGTAACTCAATTCAATATATTTGTGGTGAAACTGTTTTGTTATAAATCCAATATAAACTATTTGATCTTGTATAATTTTAATTTATTATTTATAATATGAATTAAAATCAACGCCGATTCACATTGTGTAAAGCTGTTACAAGGAAAAGAAGCGAAATAAAAACGCTCCAAAAAGACGTATATAAATACCTAGTCAGGTCATAAGTATTGTCACACAGTAAAAACTTTTCTTTTAGAATGCTGGCCACAAAAAAGTTTATTGAATTAGAATTTCGAATTGTTCATGAAAATAAAAATGTATAACTTTTAGAATTTTACTCATTTTTAAATATGGAGTGGACGCTTAAAGAAGACCGTGTTGCAGTTATTGCGTTGTATCGTTGCGGTTACGCGCCAATTCAAATTTTTAACATACTGAAAAATTTGAATATTACCAAAAGATTCGTTTATCGTACCATCAAACGATACAATGAAGAATCTAGTGTAGATTACAGGTCAAGAAGTGGTCGCCCTCGGTCTGTTAGGACTCCAGCAGTGATAAAAGCTGTGAAGGAACGAATTCAAAGAAATCCCAAACGTAAGCAGAAACTGTTGGCCCTTCAGATGGGGTTAAGCAGAACCACTGTGAAAAGGGTGTTAAATGAAGACTTAGGGCTTCGGGCATATCGAAGAAAAACAGGACATCGTTTGAATGCTCGTCTACTGGACCTGAGACTGAAGAGATGCCGCGCTTTGTTGAAGCGGTACGCGGAAAAAAATATCGGGAAATTCTTTTTTCGGATGAAAAAATGTTTACCGTAGAAGAGAGCTACAACAAACAAAATGATAAGGTGTACGCACACAGTAGTGAAGAAGCGAGCAACCGTATTCCGCGTGTCCAACGAGGTCATTTTCCATCCTCGCTCATGGTATGGTTGGGAGTTTCTTATTGGGGCTTAACAGAGGTACATTTTTGTGAGAAAGGTGTAAAAACGAATGCTGTTGTGTATCAAAATACAGTCCTGACGAACCTTGTGGAACCTGTTTCTCATACCATGTTCAATAACAGGCACTGAGTATTCCAACAAGATTCGGCGCCAGCTCATAGAGCGAAGAGCACACAAGACTGGCTGGCGGCGCGTGAAATCGACTTCATCCGGCACGAAGACTGGCCCTCCTCCAGTCCAGATTTGAATCCGTTAGATTACAAGATATGGCAACACTTGGAGGAAAAGGCGTGCTCAAAGCCTCATCCCAATTTGGAGTCACTCAAGACATCCTTGATTAAGGCAGCCGCCGATATTGACATGGACCTCGTTCGTGCTGCGATAGACAACTGGCCGCGCAGATTGAAGGCTTGTATTCAAAATCACGGAGGTCATTTTGAATAAACTTTAATGTCATAAGAATCTATGTTTTGTTAAGTTCATTTTGGTATATGAATGGTTACATAATTAATAAACTTGTTACAATTATTTTACATTAAACATGTGACAGAATTTATGACCTGACTAGGTATATATGGAAAAATGATTAAATTTTAATATTAGTATAAATAATATTATCATTATTTTTTTATTATCATAGAGTTATAAATTACCGTATTAGTCTAATAGAAGAAGCAGGAAGCATTGTAATTCTAACAACTGTGAAAAAGCATTTAATAATATGTCCAAGATCGTAACTACACAAAATTAGGCAATTTCCATGCAGGTACAGAGTAAGAATACGAACCTCTGCGGCCGGGGTCGGCCTGTCTTAAAAGGCGACAAAACAACCCACCCTAGTTACGTGGTAGGGCCTCAAGCCCGTCTGGATGGCGACCACCTTTGGTCTTAAGTATGCCGCCATAGTAACCTCGTGTTGTGTTCTGGCATTAGTGACCCAAGTTCCTGTACCCTTATGGGAAAGCAGCGTGTTCGGATTCCACTGGCGTTGCAAACATTCATAGGCGACGGTAACTGGTAAATTCTAAGCAGGCTGTCAGCCTGTTTGCTGTCCTAAGCAATAAAAAAAAATAAAAAAATTATAGCTGTAATTATTACTGTAAAGCCAATTCGCACCTCGACATGGCGACATTCTCTAAAAACTCGAAAAAAAATTTATCTTCCTTTCAAGCCCCAAAACCTCAAATATTGGAAATTTCAACCCTTTATTAATTGAAATATTCGGTTAGTTCCCATAAAAGATCCTCAAGGCAGCCTTCTAAGGATCACGGTGACCGACAAAGAGCGCTCTTATTCGCACAAGCTCCGAAACGGATCTCCTTCTCAATAAAGGACTAATGCCTCCAGTATCACCCGCAAAGTCTTGAATAGTCTTTGCTGAACGTAGAATCGGAAAGTTGTCGATGCCGATGATGCTTGATGCATAGCATGAGAGAATGCGTATTTTAAATCGACTGGACAACAGACGTAAATGACCTACAAACTCCAAATTTTCTTCATTTTGGTTCTTAGAAAAGCTTTGAGGTTTTAAAACACATACGCCGTACAAAATACTTTTACATTTGACGCTGAATTTTACAGATCACCATATATTATTGAAGCAAACCCCAGAGTTCGGATATTTATAGAAGAACCTTTTAACTCGATTTATAAGCTTTATTGAATCGAAACATGCTAATATAGTCACGACTCAAACTTCTTTGAATATGGTCTATTTTCTCGTGAAAAAGTTTGCAATGGCATAATAAAAAGTTGTAAAACAGAGTTGGTTTGTTTGTGAAGCAATTAGGCTTGACCTCTAAAGCATTATAATGGAGTAGTTCGTAATGATACGTGGTTAATTCACTTAAGTGTTAAGTTTATCTTTTACCCACTGTAATTTAGTTACTTACACCACAGCCACGATTTAGCGTCTGACAGGGTTTTTGTTTATGTAAACTTTAATTTACTATCCAGTATAAAAATTTCATTCATGCCAGAAAAATTATTCTTGTTCGAATATTTCCAGAAAGTATTTTTATTTAAAGTCTTCTTCTTCTTGCCCTTATCCCACATTATATGGGTTGGGGGATCGGCACAATATTTTATATGTTGTAATAGTTGTGGCTTATTTTTCACAACCGGCCGCCTGTCTGACATTAACCTCTTTTTGGGGAAAAATATGTCATCCTTTTTATTTAAATTATTTTTTCGTTTCACATTGAAAGTAAGACACGAAATTTCATTGTCAATCATCTAATATATCCTCAAGCGACACTTTTATTGGTTTCTTCTTGAGTCAACAACATCCGAGTGTCGGTTTGGATATGAAGGATGGCACTTTTGCCGGTTCGCCGACTTTTACGGGGTCCGTGCACAATTTACATTCAACAACTACGTCACGAGGGCTTCTAAATATGATATTCGCAGTGCCGAGCGTCAATGTTTAAAGTATAGTTTAAAAAATCATCACCACCAGCCTGGACTAGGCTATCGCTATAGATCCCATCTTTTTGTAGCTCCGGCACAAACTATAGAAGGACATAGATAGGTAAGAAATAGAGTATATATAATATACTAGCTGTGCCCGCGACTCCGTCCGCGTGGAATAGTGACTTTGGGTAGCATTTTTCGAATATATCTTATGTTTTATTTTGGATTACAAATTCTATAAACCCTAAAATCCCTAAAATATAAATAAATGAAATATGCAAAATATGTTATCGAATGCAACTGTTACGTCATGCGCCTCCAGAATACGTGCGTTCGAACCTACAAAGTCCAGTCTAAGCTAAAACCTATTTCATATGATTGATGACATTCATCTGAGGTCAACATAAATTGGAAATCCAAAATTTCCGAAAATGATTTTTAACTAAAAGTATTTTTTTTTTTCTAAAATAAAAATAGTCTAAGTTACTCTCTTCTTCTTCTTCTTTCTTTGTACTTATGGCTCCAATGCATTTGGCATTGATTTTGCCAATGTCTATGTTATTAAAAAAGTAACAGGTTAAATGTAGCAATAGTATTTATTAGATAAATATGGTCGGTAAATTGAATTCTGAGATCCTGAGGATAACACAAGAAGCAAGTTAGTAATAAATGTATATATGAAGCCTTATAAGTAAATACTGTTAGTAATTAAAAAGTTAGAGAGTGTATATACCTAGTCAGGTCATAAATTCTGTCACATGTTTAATGTAAAATAATTGTAACAAGTTTATTCATTATGTAACCATTCATATACCAAAATGAACTTAACAAAACATAGATTCTTATGACATTAAAGTTTATTCAAAATGACCTCCGTGATTTTGAATACAAGCCTTCAATCTGCGCGGCCAGTCGTCTATCGCAGCACGAACGAGATCCATGTCAATATCGGCGGCTGCCTTAATCAAGGATGTCTTGAGTGACTCCAAATTGGGATGAGGCTTTGAGCACGCCTTTTCCTCCAAGTGTTGCCATATCTTGTAATCTAACGGATTCAAATCTGGACTGGAGGAGGGCCAGTCTTCGTGCCGGATGAAGTCGATTTCACGCGCCGCCAGACAGTCTTGTGAGCTCTTCGCTCTATGAGCTGGCGCTGAATCTTGTTGGAATACCCAGTGCCTGTTATTGAACATGGTATGAGAAACAGATTCCACAAGGTTCGTCAGGACTGTATTTTGATACACAACAGCATTCGTTTTTACACCTTTCTCACAAAAATGTACCTCTGTTAAGCCCCAATAAGAAACTCCCAACCATACCATGAGCGAGGATGGAAAATGACCTCGTTGGACACGCGGAATACGGTTGCTCGCTTCTTCACTACTGTGTGCGTACACCTTATCATTTTGTTTGTTGTAGCTTTCTTCTACGGTAAACATTTTTTCATCCGAAAAAAGAATTTCCCGATATTTTTTTCCCGCGTACCGCTTCAACAAAGCGCGGCATCTCTTCAGTCTCAGGTCCATTAGACGAGCATTCAAACGATGTCCTGTATTTCTTCGATATGCCCGAAGCCCTAAGTCTTCATTTAACACCCTTTTCACCGTGGTTCTGCTTAACCCCATCTGAAGGGCCAACAGTTTCTGCTTACGTTTGGGATTTCTTTGAATTCGTGCCTTCACAGCTTTTATCACTGCTGGAGTCCTAACAGACCGAGGGCGACCACTTCTTGACCTGTCATCTACACTAGAGTCTTCATTGTATCGTTTGATGGTACGATAAACGAATCTTTTGGTTATATTCAAATTTTTCAGTATGTTAAAAATTTGAATTGGCGCGTAACCGCAACGATGCAACGCAATAACTGCAACACGGTCTTCTTTAAGCGTCCACTCCATATTTAAAAATGAGTAAAATTCTAAAAGTATACATTTTTATTTTCATGAACAATTCGAAATTCGAATTCAATAAACTTTTTTGTGGCCAGCATTCTAAAAGAAAAGTTTTTCCTGTGTGACAATACTTATGACCTGACTAGGTATTAGCTTAGAGTGCACAAGTGTTAAAAGGAAATTTACATTAATGGGGCGTGGGATTTGTTTTGGCAATAGGTCATATATAGGGGTCGATATCTTTGGACAGTGGAAGAATATATGTTCAAGGTTTCCTTGTTACATCAGCTATCTGCCAGTGAAAGTCCCGTCAAATTCAGTCCAGCCATTTCAGAGATTAGCCGGAACAAACAGACAGACAGACAAAAATTGTAAAAATGTGGTTTTGGTATAAGTACCGTGTACCCAAATGCACTTAGTAAAAAGCGGTTATTTTAATATTAAAAACAGACACTCCAATTTTATTTATTTGTATAGATAATCGTATACTATTGTAGATAGTACAAAATATGCCAACTGAAGTGGCAATTTGTCAGTCACATTTGCCGCAAGACCGATGGGCGTTGGATTAAACTTGTCTTATCAAACGTAGTTTAGTACGCCCTCCAGCATGGATGGAGCGAGGACCTGAGTAAGGTTGCTGGTAGAGCTGGATGCAAAAAAGTATGGAACCATTAGTAAACAATGATTGACTGATGACTAGAGTATAGAAACTTATGAGAGTCAATATAGAGTCAACAGAATTTCACACACCACTCCGACTAGTCTTCGGTCGGAGAAGGACCAGCAAAAGGGATATACGGAGGTACAAATGTCTATTATCTTTAGTATTTATGGAAAAAAATCTTATGTTCATCTTTTTTGCATCGTTTTCCTTCGTTGTCACTGAGGTACCAGAAAAGGTACGAAAGACGTACTAAGGAGAAATAAAAGAATAGAAATTCAATTTTAACACAGACAATTGCTGTCTTTCCTTCTAGAACTTAAAAGAAAAACGGATGATTTTTCTGCTCGTGAACTAGAAGAGGAAGCAATTCATTTGTTTTACGACTCCTTAGAAACGAAACGAGGAATTCCGACTTGATTGTGGTGCCACTAACCATTCACATAAAGTGAGTTACACAATAATGTTACTTTGAAAGAAAGAAACAAAAAAGTGTGTGTCTAATTCACACATTGCAGAAGTGAAACTTCAGAAAAGTAGTAGAGAATGACATAAATATAGTATCAGGAGTATTACGATAATTACAATGTTTATTATTTTATAATATTTTTACCAAACTCAAAAATTATTTATATTATAGTGTAAAATATTACATTTAATATTAATATTAGTGTGCTAAAGCTACGAAAGCCCGAATAAAGAGGAGACGTGTAGTAACGGTAAGTTACTAGTCGATGTTAATCGATATGACCGTAGTTGGTCTATGGTCATAATCCTTCTGCGTAAACCGCAGAGGGCGATGGCCGTCAGAGTCGTCCGCGGGTATCGCACGATTTCCTACGAGGCGGCTTGCGTCCTGGCCGGATCCCCGCCCTGGGACCTAGAGGCGAAAGTACTCGCGTCATTATATCGATGGCGCGAGGAAGAGCGGGCACGGGGCTCGAAGCCGGCGCAGCGGCAGATCGCGCTGCGCCGAGAGGAGCTCCGTCAGGTCTTGGTGGCGGAATGGCGGCAAAGACTTCTGCGCCCTACCGCCGGCCTCGCTACCGTCGAGGCGATCCGGCCAGTACTCGACGACTGGCTCGGGAGAAGGCACGGCTCCCTGTCGTTTAGGGTGACGCAGGTGCTGTCGGGGCACGGCTGCTTCGGCAAGTACCTGTGCCGCATAGACAGGGAGCCGGACGCTCGGTGCCACCACTGCGTCCATTGCGGGGAGGATACGGCGCAACACACGCTCGCCGAGTGTGTAGCTTGGGAGGAGCAGCGCCGTGTCCTCATAAATGAAGTGGGAGACGATCTGTCACTGCCGGCCGTAGTGCGGAGGATGGTCGGTAGCTCAGAGTCGTGGGACGCAGTGGTGTCCTTCTGTGAGGACGTGATGTCGCAGAAGGAAACTGCGGGACGGGAGAGGGAGATCTCGACTCCCTTCCCCGGCCGCAGAAGGCGCACCGGGCGCAGGAGAAGGGCGGACAACGCCCTTTTCCAGCCCCCATGAATAGGTCCAGGGGCGAGGGACTTGGGGAAGTTCCCGCCCCCTATTCGATGGACCCGAGGTGGAGGCGCGCGCGGGTGTCGGCGCGCACCTCTGAGGCGATGCACGGGGTAGTTAAACACCTCACTACCCCGTGCAGGAGACGAGGCCCGGACACACCGGGCCAGCACTAGTGTGGGGCTGCGGAAGAATTTGGATTCCCGCGGCCCCGCGCGCACGTGTGAGGAGACACCGGGGTGGTGGTTTTAGCCGGTAAGAATCCGGCACGCCCCTCCGCCTTTCCCCAGGCGGAGGTAGTCCATGAGGATTTCCCCACCCCGTAAAAAAAAAAAAAAAAAAAAAAAAAAAAAAAAAAAAAAAAAAAAAAAAATGGTCATAATCCCAATTATCTATCTATGGTTGTTTCGGTACAACACTAATTACTAATTACTAGGAGAGATCGGCACGACGACAATAACGAAATAATACAAGACGAAGGTTAATTATTGTTACTAACACAACACTATATACTTGTTTTTTTATCTCACTCTCTCGCAGGCTAAATCCTATTTATATATTTGTCTCCTTTTGGTGTCGCTTTTTTTCATCGAATTTCAAATCACAATCATGCTAAAGAAAGTGAACGAGTTTCATTGCAATAATTTGTCTTCTTAAATTGAGAAAAAGGAGAAAAGTGATAGATAAAAAATCAGAATGACGAAGCAAAAGAGATGGGCCACTTTAAAATACCACGAAATTCAATTTAATCACTGCGCCATATTTCCGACATAGTGAAAAAACTAACACAGCTTAATATTTTCTAGTCAGCAGAATGATGTGTGACGGACATAAACGCTACCGGATTTTATTACTGCCATGAATATTAAATCCAATGAATAATTCATTGAAGCTTTATTCCGGTCACTAAAAATATTATATTACATGAAATATCAATTTCCCATCTAAGTGAAGACACCTGGTACCTCCCTAAACTTTTATAACTTGGATTACTTTGCTGGCCGATCTTGGTGTAATAAATCAATGATACCATCTCCCTTTTATTAAGAACCTCTTTTCTTATCATTGAAACTAAAAATAAAATATCTTAAGTAGGAAAATATGTGCAGAATTATTAAGTCATAGCTTAATAAACTTATTCATACTAATATTATAAATGTGAAAGTAGCTCTGTATGTCTGTTACGTTTTCACGCCTAAACTGCTGAATCAATTTTATAAATTTCGGTATAGAGATGGAACTTGGAGAAGGACATAGGCTACTTTTTATCACGAAAATTAAACTTGAAGGGGTGAAATAGGGTGAACGTAATTAAGTTTTTTATTATATGGCAGCACAACGTTTACGGGGTCAGCTAGTAATATTATATTTAAAATTTTTGCATCATTCTATTTTACTTTGTAAATTTAGCATTAAATAGTTCAGTTTTCTTTTTTTTACTACAATAATTTTGTTAACGTGACGTCATTTTCGGGTTTTAACGGAAGCCTAGCATTGGTTTTAACCAGTTATGCTGAAGTACTTTTTTAAGGTTAATTTTAAGTTAAGGTTTTTGATTATATTTCATTTATATGTAGTTCTATTGTATAAAAAATTCTTTCTTTCTTTACAATAAATATTTATGAGAGTTTATTTCCACTGTTTGCAGGATTTAATTATTCCTTTGTAGATATATGTTATAAATACGAGATGATATATGACTACAATGTATTTATTAGTTTGTTTCAGTATAAAAATGGTAAGGTATTATTTTCTTTGCGGAGGTAGTTTACAACTTTATGTTATAAAATATAATCGCATACATTTAAAATATCCTACGACACCGATTACGATGTCAAAGCACGCATGTTTGCTGCTTAGTCCAATATGTGACGAGACTGATGTCATTGGCGCAAAATGTCAGTCAAGTTATATTATACTTATTATGTTATATTACTATTAAACCATCATTAATACTTTTCTTTAACATGTGTGAAATGTAACAACTGCTGTGACATCACAAGCAAGAAATATACTGTATATAGTGCGGAGAGTCTATGGAGTAAACTCATATGCTTGAAAGATAAATTGGTGCAATCTTTATCATAAATTATTTGAATAAAATGAGGGTAGGTAAGTTATTTCTCTTTATAAGAGACAATATGGATATTATCCATATTTGTATCATAACATCTCCCAGGAAGGGTCAGCTTTAACATTAAGGTTAGCTTTATAGTTAAGGATATTTTTTATTGCTGTAGGACAGCAGACAGGCTAATGGCCTGCTTAGAATTTAGCAGTTACCGTCGCCTATGGGTGTTTGCAACGCCAGTGGCATCGCGAACACGCTGCTCTACCATAAGGGTACAGGAACTTGGGTCACTAATGCCGGAACACAACGCAAGGTTATTATGGCGGCATACTTAGTACTTACAGACCAAGGGTGATTGCCATTCAGACGAGCCATGTAGCTAGGATTGTTTTGTCGTCTTTTACGACAAGCTGACCTCGGGAGCCCTCATAGCGCTATACAAGTGCGTCCCAGAAGTGGCTGGTCACTCAACAGTGTGAATTGTTTATGGGTGAACAGTGAGGTGACGAATAATTGTAATGAATAATCTTAAATAATGATTTATTTATCAAATGTTTTAAATTATGAGTAATTTTTAACTCGGATTATTTAATATATTTCGTTAATTTTATATATTAAATGTTTAATAATTCATTAAATTATTGGCATAAATACTTTTAGTATTTCTTTCATAAAATTAGATTAAATAATTATTAGATTATAAATACTTTCATTATTATAATATAAATTACATTAGTCAATTAGATAAATTTTACTACACTACACTAAATTTATAAATAAGGTGTTATAAATTTAGTGTCTGTAAATAATAATAATACCCCCCACGTTTGTCCAAGATGAATTGGCGAGTTACACATTCCTGTGACTTCAATCTGCAGGTTTTCTTAGGATGTTTTATTTTTATAGTTGTACATAACTACATGTACACTGGGCGAGAAAAACCAGATTTCCAGATTATTCTCCTAGAGTGAGATAACACCAGATTACCACGTACAATATTTATTCTACACAAAATACTTAAATAATATAGATTTAAAATATACTCGTATTTGTATCCAGTTTTTGACATGATAGACAATATGTAAATATGGCTGCTATAAAAAAGGGCCGTAACCTAATTTTTACACTTGGCCAACTTCGCAGAACGATTACAAATTTACGCGTTTAATAAAGATTAAACTCAAATTAAACTCTTCCCTCCCTGAGTGCAAATTAAACCCTTCTTTTTGGACGTTTTAAAATGTTTAAAAAATAACCCCTGATCGTACCTTTTCAAATAATTTAACTGTTATATATTTAAACATCACAGAACCGTGATATAAATATCGTTTGTATTAATGTAATTTTTCTGAGATTTTACTGAAATAATCATGTATAAATGTTATACTACTTTGCACATAGGGTCAGGTAGGGGAAATGGAATAACGGGGTAAATGCAATAGCATTCTATTGCAGAATTTATTGTACAAAGACCAGTCCCGCCATCAATGGCATAGCATACGTACTTTTTAAGCTATTAGCTAACTACTCGTTTGGGCTATTTTATCGATGGAGTAATCAACGACGTATCCTTTTGCAAAAGACCTTCAAACGGCGTGTTATACAAATTCAATAACCTAACATTTATCGAGTTTGATCTTGAATTGAAAAGTAAATGTTTTATTAGGTTTACAGTAGTTTCATAAGTTATGGTATTATTAAGCTATCCAATCCTAAATTTTTAACATATCTGCTACACATTACATGACGATGATGATGATGTAAATTTGCTGTAGAGATTATTACATTTACCCCAAAATAGTTTTGGTGATATGTGACGGCCACTCCACACACGCTTCACTTGACTTATTTGAATAAGCTTTGGCACAAAGAATAACAATTTTGAAATTCCGCCCGCCCACACCAATGATATTTTACAACCGTTATATGTCTCTGTCTTCAAGTTGTACCAACAAAATTGGAACCAAACTGTTATTACTTGGCAGTGACAACACATCAGTCAGAAGCTATCCAAATCTTTATTTTCTAAATTAATAAAACTTGGACTCAAATCAATAAAGATGTTATCAAAAATGGTTTTAGGAAAACAGATATAATGCCCCTTCAATACTGCCAAAGGAGAATTTCCAAAGAGACTTTGGAATGCTGGGAGAGACACCAACAAAACATCGAAAGAAATGTGCCAGAAAATATTTATATTTTGCCTTCATAAAATGTCAAATACCAATATTAAAAAATGTTTGATAAGCAGCTTCGATAGGTTCGTAACCTCTGTAGTACATCATGAGAAAACACAAATATAGGGAACAGAGTCAAATAATATTCAACCTTATTGTAAAGCAATACCGTTGTTTATAAGTACACGACTAATTTGGTCGATTCTTTTGATTGATTTATTACCAATGTCAGTTAATGTTGTCTTACACTGTACCAATTTCTAAATACAAACCGACATATCACGGAATATTTTAACTTTAAAAAGGTTCCAACTTTTATAATGGCTAAATTCATGATACAACCTTTTCAAAACCACCATAGATATGACTGAATTTGACAAGGTGACTTTAATTTTTTTGTTAAAAAAGGGATTAGTGTGCGGGCTGCTTCTGAGTGCTACAATCTTCGCCGTCGGAGAACTCTCAGGTATTCATCAAAAGAAGACCATTCTTCCATTCTAACCATTTTATTGCTTGGCAGGTTTTGGTTTTTACGGGAGTGACTACCGTCTGAACTTCCAACCCCTAGAGGAAAACGGAGAGGTGCACTTCCTTTGCCGCATGCAAGCTGGCAAAGGAGTAGTCCATCATTCGCCTTGTACGACTCCCTTGGAATGACCTGGGGTGACCCTATTCTTTTCACTGGCTAGGGCCACACGGCACCAATCACGATTCGTTCTTCTGATTATAATCTTCCTGCTCGTTTGGTATGGAAAGGTATCCTACAAGGTTCCGTACTCAGTCCGCTTCTTTATAGTTTATACACTGCGGATTTGGATTCTTCTGTGAACCGTTTTTTTAAATACTTCAGTATGCAAACGATATTGCACTATATGCCTCGTCTGCCTCATTTTCAGATGCCACATGTCATCTCAACTCTTCTCTTTACTATTTAATTAGGTGGCTTCTAGAAAATTATTTCTCATTATCTCCATCAAAAAGTTCTACAGTAATTTTTTTGTGAAAACGAAATATTTCAAATGTTTTCATCCATATTAATAATATCTCCATCCCGATTCTTATGACGACTAAATTCTTAAGCATGATTTTAGTTTTGAGACTCAGGTGCGCATCATTTAAACTACATTTGTAAGTAGTGCAAATATTAATATTCTTCGTGCTCTATCTGGAGTTAAATCTCATCCATATAACCAAAAACTCTTAAACATATACAATGCCATCATAGAAGTCACTTTGACTGTGGTTGCTTTTTACTAGAGCCTTATTAGAGAACTTTCACTAGCGAACCTTAACCGGATCCAAGCCAAATGCCTCCGCATTATTACAGGATCAATGAAATCCTCCACGACCAGCGCTCTACAAGTGGAATGTCTTGATCCTCCTCTTTTTCTACGGCGACAATTTCTAAGAGGATAGATTATTTTATAGAATGGTTGAACTTTCTAACCATCTATTACTTAGTGTTCTTGATTCTCTTCTCCAGTTTAATCGAAGATCAAAATTCTGGAAACAGAAAACTTTACAAAATCTCCTTAAATTTTATAAAAAAATACATTGAAATACCAATTAAACCCTTTCAAAATTACAGTTACCCTATTTCCTTCTTTCTGGTCCTTGCTTTATTAAGCTCCTTCTCCACCTGCCTTTTCTAATCGTAATATTCTATAAAATACTTTAATATTGCCAAATCAATGCCTAAAGCATTGGACTCACATTATAAGAAAAAAAAATGTTCCCCGTCGCGAGTGCAGATCGTGAATGAAAAACGGTCGACCTACGTCACACGCAGCTCCCCCAATCGCCAAAAAACTCGATTTTAAGCTTGTTTCATCAAAAGCGGCAAATTTTATTTTCCAAACATGTACGTAATATTACGTTACGCCTTAAATGAAAACTTGATTTATTTTTCATATTACCAAAAAGTTTGTGATGAGGTAGTTTAAATTTTATTTCTGGCCGAACCATACATAGTAAAGATGTATATTATACATATATGATCACGCTTTAAATAAATGAATTTTGAAAATCAACAAATTTTAACCTATTTTCTTACTCAACATAACTAACATAAGTATACTTAATAATAATACTTACTTATTAGTTAAAAAATACTTACTTATGATAATAATGAATTTGTAATAAATAAATAATTGTATTGTATTTTTTTGTTATTTGAAGTATTTGAATTGTATTTGAAGAAAATGTCATTCTATTCAATTTATTTCTTTTTATTGCCGCTTTTATCTCACAATTTAGCAAAGTCTAGCAGCAGCCTCACAAATCCCAAGGCAAGGGTGTAAACCCCATTATATCCCTCTTTTATGTAAAAAGGATGGCACTGTATATCCGCGACCCACGGAACCCTATTTGTAGACCTCGTAAAACAGCAAACCGCGTAAAATCTTTATATCTTCGGAGAAAATCAGTTTTTAAATGTAACGTGACGAAAACAGATTTCAATTTTATAAAATTGTTAGCCTGAGGTTTTAGCCACACGCTATTTTTTGATAATCGCATGTTGTAGAAAATTAGAGTGGATTGTGTTGGATGGCTCGGCGTAGCGTGCCCGGCATTTTGGATACCATTTCTAAACCGAAACTATTTACTTGTTTATACTATCCTGTGCAGAGGCGGAAAAATAATACTAACCTCTGCGGCCGGGGTCAGCCTGTCGTAAAAGGCGACAAAACAACCCACCCTAGCTACGTGGTAGGGCCCCAAGCCCGTCTGGATGGCGACCACCTTTGGTCTTAAGTATGCCGCCATATTAACCTTGTGTTGTGTTCCGGCATTAGTGACCCCAGTTCCTGTACCCTTATGCGACAGCAGCGTGTTCGCGATGCCACTGATGTTGAACACCCATAGGTGACAGTAACTGCTAAATTCTAAGCGGGCCGTCAACCTGTCTGCTGTCCTACAGCAATAAAAAAACTTATTATTTATAGTATAATACTTTTTTCGCTTTTTTTTTATTGCTGTAGGACAGCAGACAGGCTGACGGCCCGCTTAGAATTTAGCAGTTACCATCGCCTATGGATGTTTGCAACACCAGTGGCATCGCGAACACGCTGCTGTCCCATAAAGGTACTGGAACTTAGGTCACCAATGCCGGAACACAACACAAGGTTATTATGGCGGCATACTTAAGACTAAAGGTGGTCGCCATCCAGACGGGCTTGAAGCCCTACCACGTAGCTAGGGTGGGTTGTTTAGTCGCCTTTTACGACAGGCCGACCCCGGCCGCAGAGGTTAGTATTCTTTCTCCACCCCTGCACGGATAAAAAGTTGATTATTGGAAATTTATGATAGTACCTACGTTTAATCTAGTCTGAGTTTATATATATATATATATATATATATATATATATATATATATATATATATATATATATATATATATATATATATATATATATATATATATATATCTGTTCACTATTTGTTTCTAATGTTTATGCGATAACTTTATAAAAAATACCTATTTAATATTTCATTGTTAAAATAAAGCTGTTAATTAGTTCCTAATTCTATTCCTAATTCCTAGGCTTGTAGCTTGAAACCTAATGCAGCAAAATCTTATTATTACAGATTCCCTTGAATTTTGTATCATAAGATAACATAACACATAACCTCAGCAAGCCTTTTTACGTCGTTAGTCTTATGTGAGCCTTGTGGTTTTTCATCTTGCATATTATATTATCTAACTCAAGATCCAAAAAGGAAAAACAGTGTTAACTTTTCTTCGCTCTTTTTTCTTTTTTAGTCTCGGGGAAAACCCTATTCTTGACGGGTTCCTCCGGCCCGAGGTTACCGAAGAATATGTGGGACTTCGGGGAAGATGATCGGCCTCCGACTGCCCACTACAAAACCCCGCTGTTCTCCTGTCACCTACGCCCAGGCCCACGGATATGTGGCCTGCTGATCTCATAGCCCGGGCTGGTACTGGCCCGCCTATTGCCTCAGGATGGGCCTCTTCCATAATGTTGCCCCCAGGAAATCAGGATTTTGTCCCCCAGGCGCTCTCCTCTAGCAATTCGAGGAGTTGAGAGGGGACCGCGGAACAACACATATCCCTCATCCTCGCGGTAATGGTGCGAGGGACGACTCCTCCCCCAAGGGGCTGCCCTCTACGGCGGCCGGAAATCGTTGGACACCCTCCGGCGCTGACGACGTGGCTTGCGTTGGCAAGAGGGGAGTGTACTTGTCAGCTCCCGCTCCGCCATCTCCTTTGCGGACATAACTGCCTCGAAAAAGGAGTCAACGGCGGTCCATCGCGGTTCACCCCCAACCATAGAGAGATCCAGAGTCGGAAGCAATAAGTCATTTCCAATTTGGGCGACGAGGGCGCGGAACTCTTTACCCCACGCCGGGCACACAGCGATAGTGTGGGTCACCGTGTCCTTCTCGTCCCCTACGCCGTAATGGTGGCATTCTGACGTCGTCTCCCGCCCTATGCGACACAGGTACCTCCCGATCTACCCCTGAGAATGATATGATATAGCCCGTTTTCAATATCACACGTATGTAAGGTATTCCCGTATATTATTTTTTAAACATACTAAGATTACATTATTCAGATTATAACATTACATTATTCTTTTTCATATATCATAATTGATTCCACTAGTCTCAGAACTAGTTATAACTGTATCTCTGGAACTAGTTTTCTCTCTATGTTATGTATGTAATGGGGATGATTCTAGTTAGAACGTAGCGAAGCATAATAGAATAAATTTATTGATTTACTCTACTATATGTATTAAATTTTCTGTTTCATGGTAGTCCATCTTTAATAACCAATCTTTTAATTTGTGTTTTATTTTTAATTTGTTTATATTTACGATATGGAGGATGTTATCAATTTTTTTATACAAATACGAACTTGTAACAGCATAATTTATGCTAACAAAGGAGATTCTTGAGGCTATTTCTGTGTGTCTGAGTGTTTTCTAAGAACAGTGCACAAAATATATAATTAATGCATAATGAGTACTTGACATTCTTGATATAATTATATAGTCGAGTACAGGACTGGATTAAAATTTATAACTTTGCACTATTGTTAACTTCGTCCTAGCTATCACCTGACATGACTATTGATATGTCGTCAGGGTAACAATATATTTCACTTTGAGGAATTCGAAGTAGGCAAAGTTCATTGAAATATATTTTAAAGAGAGTGGATCCTAAAACACTGCCTTGAGGCACTCCGTAATTAATTGAGCGCTCAGTGCTTTCATAAATGCCTTTTTTAACTTTTTGAAGTCTATTATTGAGATAACTGTGAAAAAAGTTAAGACAATTGCCTTTAGTTCCGATATATTGGACTTCTAGAGAGTATATTAGAGGGGCACTTAAATATTGTAAATAAATATACTATTCACACGGCGCCTTCTGTTCTAAAATAAGGTTAAGTTCAGCTTTTGTTATGGGTACTATATGGGGATATACTTGAGTATTTTTGCTACTACTTTAGAAACACTGAATAAAAAGTGAAGAAATTATGAAGAAGATATGTTGTTGATAAATTCGAAATACATTGATCAAGCGCGCATTCATGCTAACAACCCATCCCACGCTTAGAGTATACATAAGCAAGCTTGCTTATGTATACTCTAAGATCCCACGGTTTTAGACCTCTACTCAGAAATACGAACTGCGAGCGAAGTAGCAAATTCCACACATCGCTAACCTCGGTGTGTAAATTCCCTTTTGTCCTTTTCCATCACTTTTATACATATTACATAAGATGCATATGCCTAGTACATGCCAGCCTGTGTGAATAAAATCTGGATCCTTTGGGTAGGTCACTGGTCACTCACTAGTGACTTAAGATTGATACATTTTGACTGTCATGTTCTTTTACCACACCTTAATGATGTTTTCAAAACCTGAAAAACGTGGTGCAAACAAATTCACAACTGAGAGATTTTTTATCCGACAACTCAGCTGATACGAGTGTCCAGCTATTGATTTGGTCCAAAATTTCATAAGGTCATGATCACACATTCTTTACCTACATACATACATACATATAATCACGCCTCTTTCCCGTAGGGGTAGGCAGAGACCACTTCTTTCCACTTGCTACGATCCTTACATACTTGTTTCACTTCGTCCACTTTCATTATCCCCTTCATACATGTCCTTCGGTTTAGGGTACTCTTGACCTGGCCTTTTTTCAAGACGTCCCTTATCTGGCCTCGAAACGTCCGCCTAGGTGTACCCCTTCCAACACTTCCATTCACACTTTTTTCGTCAATCGTTTTTCATTCATTCTCTCAACATGGCCAAACCATCTCAGCATACCTTTCTCAATTTTTGTCACTACATCTTCTTTCAGACTACAACGTTTCCTTATCTGACTATTTCTTATCCTGTCACTCAGTTTAACTCCTATCATACTTTACCTTCACACACGAAATAAATATTCATCAGCCATTAAATCATATATGTCAGACATTAATATACAATGCTCGGTTACGCATGTTATTGAAATTGCCCCGGGAAGCGAATAGATATTATTATAAACAATAGCGAGGAATGGGTTACAACTTGACAAGATACGTTATTCAATATTCGGCGGAATAATGTCTATTATACATTATGAAACTGGCTTGTCTTTATTACATAAGTACAACAAAATTATATATATATATATATCCATACTAATATTATAAATGCGAAAGTAACTGTCTGTCTGTCTGTCTGTCTGTTCCTCTTTCACGCCTAACGGCTGAACGGATTTTGATGAAATTTGGTATGGTGATAGATGATAACCTAGAAATGGTCATAGGCTATAAATAATCACGCCATCGTTCTTAGGGGGTAGGCAGTAGGCAGATAACTAAATTGAGTTAGTGATTTTTTGTGCTTATCCGGTATCTATGAGAATCGGCCAACATCTATTTTTCATCCCCCTAAATGTTAGGGGTGACCCACCCCCAAAAAATTTTTTTTAATTTTTTGACATTTTATTATTTATATGGCAGAACAACGTTTGCCGGGTCAGCTAGTATATATATATATATATATATATATATATATATATATATATATATATATATATATATTTGCTAATTAATAAAGTTATCATCGCTAATATCTATACATATAGATAAAATGATGAAGAGGTTTGTAGTAGTGCGCGCATCGCGGCAAAACTACTTGATAGATTTTAATTTTTTCTAAGTCTTAGTTCTCAGACACTTCACCCTTATCTAGGAAAATATTACGATATCTTCATTTAATGTAAAGTTATTAAAGTTTTAAGAAACAACGACTTTTATAAGCACTACGTGTTAAGTGATGTGAGTTTTCTTGCCACGCGGTCTAACAAGTGTAACAAGCGGTGTAGCGCGCATGTGTAGGAGAGGGAAGTCCCTTCTACCTCTGCCTCATGAGGAAAACTTTGTTAATATATCAAGCAACGCGGACAAAATCACGAGTATCAGCTAGTTTGTTATTAAAACTACGTTTAATAGATTTTTAAACGCTTGTGCGTGTGTGTGTTTGTTCATTATCGGCATTATAATCAACTTTAGAATTGAATCAATTCTACTCAAGCCTATAATAGATAAAAAATCAAAGATTTGCGAATGTTTTATCGTTCAGTCGTTCACAGAAATTCAAACTTTAGTACTTTTTTTATTGCTGTAGGACAGCAGACAGGCTGATGGCCGGCTTAGAATTTAGCAGTTATCGTCGCCTATGGGTGTTTGCAACGCCAGTGGCATCGCGAACACGCTGCTGTCCCATAAGGATACAGGAACTTGGGTCTCTAATGCTGGAACACAACATAAAGTTATTATGGCGGCACACTTAAGACGGAAGGTGGTCGCCATCCAGACAGGTCTGGGGCCCTATCACGTAGCTAGGGTGAATTGTTTTGTCGCCTTTTACGACAGGCCAACCCCGGCCGCTGAGGTCAGTGTTATTTCTCCGCTCCTGCACGGATAAAAGTATTTTCCATATTTCACTTGATTTACTAATTTAGTGCAGTATAAGCGATATTACACCGACTTTATTTTACCTCTGGTTAAAAAAAATTAACATCACACGCCAAGTCGTACAGAAATTTCACTCCATAAAATACCTTTCAAAAGTGCAAGATTGGATCGATGAAAAATAAATGCTTTTTACGTTAAGTTACGGTAATGCTTGATGTACCCTTCTATTTGCTTAACTGGCTTAAATACGGTTATTGGGGGCGACAGAAAGGGAATAACCCTCGTAAAAATGAATAAAATTGAGATCGTTATCCCAAATAAACTCGTGATATGAAACCCAGCCTTTTGTGACAATATGCTTTTTATAGGACACGCACATTATTGTGAGAATATTATCTGATTAAACGCTAAAGACTCAGTCAAAATTCCTGTGGTCATTTTTTTATTGCTGTAGGACAGCAGACAGGCTGACGGCCCGCTTAGAATTTAGCAGTTATCGTCGCCTATTGGTGTTTGCAACGCCAGTGGCATCGCGAACACGCTGTTGTCCCATAAGGGTACAGGAACTTGGGTCACTAATGCCGGAACACAACACAAGGTTATTATGGTAGCATACTTTTATCCGTGCAGGGGCGGAGAAAGAATACTAACCTCTGCGGCCGGGATCGGCCTGTCGTAAAAGCCGACAAAATAACCCACCCTAGCTACGTGGTAGGGCCTCAAGCCCGTCTGGATGGCGACCACCTTCGGTCTTAAGTATGCCGCCATAATAACCTTGTGTTGTGTTCCGACATTAGTGACCCAAGTTCCTGTACCCTTATGGGACAGCAGCGTGTTCGCGATGCCACTGGCGTTGCAAACACCCATAGGCGACGGTAACTGCTAAATTCTAAGCGGGCCGTCAGCCTGTCTGCTGTTCTACAGCAATAAAAAAAATACTTAAGACCAAAGGTGGTCGCCATCCAGACGGGCTTGAGGCCCTACCACGTAGCTAGGGTGGGTTGTTTTGTCGCCTTTTACGACAGGCCGACCCTGGCTGCAGACGTTAGTATTCTTTCTCCGCCCCTGCACGGATGAAAAGGTCATAAGGCTAGTGGTAGAAAATTGAAGGAAGGTTTTCTACCATTTTTTAAAATTCCCCATTTTGTCTCGGAATACAATTCAAGTCATTGTGTTTTAGCCCTTCAAATTACCTTAAAGGCTAAGGAGATGAAAAAAGCTAAAAAGTTTGAGCTAATGATTCATGTCAGTTGTCCACTGGCAGGCAGGCTCACAGGCTGGATTCGAACTCACCTCTTGGTAGGAGATCAAAGGCTTAGACCACAATCACTAGACCACAAATGATTCGCATTCAGACTGAGTCTTTTTATAGCTAGAGTTCAGCAGATAGGAAAACAGCCCACCCTGGTAGGTGGTCACCGACGCCTATGGACGTTTGCAACACCAGAGGAATTACCAACGCGCTGCCGGCCCCAAAGAAATTTTATAATGCCTTTTTTGAAGAACCGCGCTGAGGAAGCCTCAGCCGGAAGCTCATTCCAGATCCTGAAAGTAAGCAACATGAACGTTCTTGAAAACCATTTCGTACAGGAAAGAAGAGGCTTCAAGAAATGGGGAGGAACACCCAGCGGATGGTGGGCAGTGCGGTGGTAGAAAGACGATGAGGGCACCATTCTAAATAGCTCCTCAGAACACTCGCCAGACAGACAGTAGAATACGTAAAGAGACGCAAAATCTCTCCGAAGTCCAAGCTTGTCCAGATTGTTTGTGAGTATGGGATCGTCGACAATACGAACTGCTCGCGGTTGGAGGATGGCGTCTAGGGGATTGAGCTGACAGGCAGTTGCTCCAGCCCATAAATGTGAGCAGTACTCCATATGCGGCCTGATATGTGCTTTGTATAGCACAAGCCATTGCCTTGGATTGAAATACTGCTTGGACCGGTTTAGCACACCTAGCTTTTCGGAGGCAAGCCTAACTTTGTCCTCCAATTTTCCCCTAAACTACAAATCATTCATGATGTTGACACCAAAGATCCCAATACTTGTTCCTTCATATTCCTTAATTCCTTGGAACTATGGCGTAGGTGCGAACGGGGTTTTCTTGGCAGAGAATACGCAGACTTGCGTCTTCGAGGGGGTTGAAATGGACAAGGTTTTGTCGTCCCCATTCAGAGACTCTCTCTAGAGAGTTCTCTACTTCTGTAGTCTGGCCAAAAGACACTCTTCTAATACATATCTGTGAACTTTTAGGTCATCATTATGGCGTTAAATCCCGGTTACAGCCCAAATTTTTGCTTGGGCGCCTGGGGTCCGTTTACCAATTTTTTCTACTCCACTTTTCACGGTCTTCAGCATCCCTGGTAGTGAGTCTATTGGCAAGCATATAACTTTTACGATATCAAGCCTGCAATTTTAGGATCTTCCTTCCTGCTGAGCCTGGACATGACTACACAGAAGTTCATCATTTAAATAGCCGGTTAGAATGAAACGTGGCCATATCGGTGAAGGCGTCATTCCTACAATTTTATAAAACTATACATATATAAGGAAAATAGGGTTCCTTTGACGCACCATCACAAAAATATACTGAACATATCGGGATTGGACTACTACCATTCGAAGTTTTCGTAAATAGTTGTAGGCTATTTATTTTTTGGAATTCATCGACCCTTTCTCGTTTTTTTCGGTTTATTATTGCCTTATTCGTCTAGTTATAAATATCCGCAATGTCTCGGACATGAAAGCTGACGCAAATTCGGATGCTATCTGAAACCGCCAGTGAGATGTCATCAGCATACAAAAGCAACCACGGTGTTCATGTGGATTTCTGATGCTACCTGGCAGAATGTCTAATATTACGCTGAATAGAATAAAATAGAGAGAGATCAAGCAGCTGCATCTCATTGTACTTTTTCATTTACTACCAGATGCAGCCGTTTTATCCATTCCCAATCTACAGACCATCTACTTAGTCTCCCGTAGGAAAGCCCAGTCACTCTCCACCTGTAGAGTATCATCGGCCAACTCTCTCGCTCGTCCAGTCACCGTGCTATTGTTCCAGTTTGCGAAGCTAAATTTCCTTTTAGATCAAGCTAGCATCTTATTCACATTTAATGCTCTCTATTAATATAGATCTTCCGATTATTTACAAATCTTAATCCTAAAAGCATTGATTTCAATGCAAATACAGGTCTGAGATATGGACGCAAATAATTTAAGCGAGAAATTCATATTTCTATGCTAAACAATTTGCCTATTGATTGGATTTTCAATATATATGTAAGCAAATGCAAGAATTTTTTAACAAAAACAATATAATATATTATAATCCGTTTGGTTTTCAAGCTGCTAAAGGTACATAATATAGTCTTTTATCGAAATTTACCGACGATATTAACACATGTTTAAATATTTAGATCACAAATTGTTCTAGCTTTGTTCATCAATTTGCTGATGACGCTTGTTTAGTTATTTTAGGAAACAATTTACAAATAACTCGTGACCTTTAACAGTCTGACTTTGATACCTTAACCAAATGGTGTCATGATGCTGGACTGATGTTAAATTATAATAAAACCAAGTTACTATGCTACCGGCACGCTATGATGGTCGTTTTGACATTTGTCCACTTCATGAAGTTCCGTATTAATAAGTAATTACATTTGAAGGAGCAAATTGCTGTTCTTTATTGTCAATAACTGCACGTCGCTATTGACAATAAAGAACAGCAATTTGCTCCTTTAAATGTAATTACTAATTAATACGAAACTTCATGACTAGACAAACGTCAAAACGGCCATCATAGCGTGCCGTTATAGTAGTCATCAAATCACCCTATAAAAAATGCTGCACCTTTAAAAACATAGTTGCACACGTACATGATTGCATCCATACAACGCGCCCTACTTGTATTTTCCCAGAAATCGAAGTCGTCAATACTTATACTTATCTTGGCCTTGCTATCGATAATAAACTGAACTGGGAAAGTCGTATAGAAAATGTATGTAATAAACTTAGACAGTTTTAGCAAATATGATGATCTTAAAAAAAATCTACCATTTAAAACTAGATTAATGCTTTATAATGCTTTAGGTGAATCCTATATCCAGTATGGATTAACGAGTTATGGTCGCACCTTTAAATCTTACATAAATAAAATACATAGACAGCAACATAAAAATTTTAAAAATATGGTTTCTCTAAATATCAATTTTATTGTTTATTGATGGTGAATGTGGTCTTTTTAAATACTGCAATATTTAACCTGTAGAAATCAAATTAAAAAATGATACTCAAGGAAAACTTTTTTTAATAAAAGATTACAAACTAAAATGAATCACGCTGTGTATACTAGGGCCGCTGCTCTAAACCGATTTGCTACTAGCGGCGCGAAGAATAAGTACGGCAAGCGCACAACTACCTACTTATGTAGTTCCAAGATTATTAAACGATTTATCAAGATACATAAGAGATAATATAACCCAAAAAAATATTAAAACCTCACTTAAAAATACGTTTTAGAGAATTTATAACCTAATTTTAATTATTCATTTGAACGTGCGTAGACTTAAGTTTTGATGACATTGTACAAACCTTAGTGGTTTTATAAAAACCACTAAGGTTTGTACATTTACTGTTATTTTTACTAAGCCAATGTAATAACTGTGAAATTGATAAATAAATTAAAATAATATATATATATATTTTAATAAGGTTATCATTTCATTGTGAAAACGTGAAAAAAGGTTTGTTCTTTACAATTGGTCATTGTTGTGAACAACAATGATAGGAGTCGCCCTTATTACGCTTGAAGAGTTATGAGTGAACTAGACTAAATCATTATTATGAACTACTAGGGGTGTTCAATAAATATTCAATTCAATAAGTGATAATGGATATGACGCAATTACATTTTATTAAATGTTATTTCATTTTTCGACATAGTCACCTTTCAAGTTAATACACTTTGTATATCTTTTTTCTAAAGCTAAAATTCCCTTTTTAAAAAAAGTCTTCTTCCTGATCCCTTAAAAAATCGTGTACCGCGGTGACTACTGCGTCATCATCTTCAAATTTATGGCCCCTGAGATGAACTACTAGGAGCTAAGTCCAGTGTATATGGAGGATGATCTATCAGTTCAAAGCCAGCTTCTTGAATGGCAGCCATCGCAACTCTAGACTTGTGCGCAGGGTCGTAATCTAGGTGACACAAAATAACATTCGCGAGTTTTTTTATGATTTATGAGGATGGTTTATGAGGTATCATGCCACGCTTCGCCAATCTTCTTCTTATGGTAAAATCGCTTACAGTCAATCTTCGAACCTCACGGAGCCACTGCTACAGTTGAATAGAGTTAAATTGGCGATTTCTTAGAGAAACTGACATAATATACCGGTCATCTTGCTCAAACGTGACTCCATGTCTACCAGATCCTGGACGACGAGTAAACATACCAGTCTCCCGATAACGCTGATACACTCTATTGACAGCAGAGAGGCTCAGATGCATTCGTGCAGCCACAACACGCTGACTACTCCCTGCATCCAGCAACGCCACGACTTGGGCGGCTTCTGTGGGCGCGGTATCCATATTTTTAGAAAAAGATTTCTTTGGTAGGATGTCACAGAGCTTAGTTAACAATCACGCTCAGTTCAGCTTAGAGGTCACTTAGAAAAACGAAAATTTATGCAAAAATAATGTGATTAAGTGCAGAAATTCCGACGGAATACACATTGAAAACAAACTCTACGTTCATTTATTGAATGAAAATTCGAAAAATTAAATTCCAATTTGAAATTCTGGTACACCATTGTGTAGACTAAACTGCCAGCTATTTATTGGCATATTTTTTAATGATATCAATGCTCTTTTTCATTTAAATGCCGCCTAAATAATATTTACATTAGTATTTCGATTTTTTTATGAGAAGTATACAAGATATCAGATATTTCACCGTCTATGGTTATCGGAAATATTTTTAACAACTACCCTCCCTAAAATAAATAAAGGAAATAAAATGAATAAAGGAAAACAACAACACGTAAAAAAATTACTATTTATATTTTACAGATTGTATCACTTATTTTATATACAAGATATGTTACCTTCATAGTAACTGACTCTTCAAATCTGATCACGCCTTACCAATACCGTTATAGTGTACACTTGCTTCATTTACATTTACATTTGCTTCGTTTGTTTTTATCAACATCGTGTCACAAAATCTCAAAATACACATTAGTTTTAGTTTAAATAAGTACAAAATAATGCTTTAATAATTATACCTTAACAGGGACGACGACGACGACGCAATCTATACGATCCTCCTTGTGTTATGTACTTATCTTCATTATTAAAATGCTTTAAACATATTCGTGTATTTTTGGTTGGCTTCCAATATTCTTCTCCACGACTAAGCCTTATATTTTTCACCCACTTGTCAGTAATAACAGGGTCGATAGGAATCCTTTGAACAACAATACGAAATACTTCTATCAGTTGTCATTTTAATAAGTGTGAAAATAAAATTCGCTTATAATTCTCAACTTTCAAGTAACACAATTTCCGGTATATAGCATCGCAAAATTAGACAAACACCTACATTAAAAAACGTATCACATACCTACGTAAAAATCAGTAGCAACTGTTTTAAAATTAATTCGTCGGAGCAATAAAGTCAGTTAAAGTGGGAAAATATTTTCACATTCGGGCAACACTGAGCATTGAAATAAAACATAGCTGCTTAAACATAGCGGCTACCATCTTTCAAGATCTAAACCGCACCATTCTTTTATATGGACCTTCAGCCTCACCAAGAGGGTTACGTTAGTTGGCCAATAGCCAGAGTACATGGATCACCGCCATAGGATCTAGGGGCGAGGACTCTTGCCGCTTTATATTTCTGGCGTGAAAACGTTCTCCTGCGGGGTGAAAGACCAGCACCTCGTACGCTAGGGGTGCGGAGAGCCGAGCTCCACAGGGATTTCGTAGCGGTATGACAAAGGCGCCTAGAGCACCCCAATGCGGGCCACCGCATCGTATCAACGATGGCCTGCTCTGTGAACCTGAATAGATAGGAAGCTCCAAGTATGTCCTACGTGTAATGACCAGCGCCAAGTCCTCGTCACCATTATTGGAGCTGACCTATCACTCCCGACGGTTATAGAAGCAATGGTCGAGAGTGCTACCGGATGGGATGCCGTCGCCCAAGAAAACCTGGGTTGGAAGTTCAATCCATATATTCGTCAGATCCTTTAAAAAGAAAGTTTCTGTTGTAACCAATAGAACGCTTTGACAATGATTATATAGTATATGTTACATCTCTATATTTACATAACATTTGAAAAGTTTAATCACCTGTTTTGTGCCCAGTGAGCCGTATCGCTAAACTGCAGGCACCAACCATTCCAAAAGGAACCCTGTCTCATCTGCAAACAGTCTAAAACTGTTTTCATATTAAAATTTAAATACTTATTGACGGGTCAACTTAATGCGGTTGTTTATTTCGAAATCTCTCACCTATAACGAAATACAAAACGTGTTAGAAATTGCAATTTCTATTGTCTATTGATTGCTAATAATTTTATACGAAAACTAGCTGATATAGAAAACTTTGTTCTGGCATATAAATAAAAAAATTGCTCCCAATTATGAATCTAAACCATTGAAGCCACACTAAAAAATATAATATATGTAGTAGTATGCCTTTACTTATGTACCTAGTCAGGTCATAAATTCTGTCACATGTTTAATGTAAAATAATTGTAACAAGTTTATTAATTATATAACCATTCATATACCAAAATGAACTTAACAAAACATAGATTCTTATGACATTAAAGTTTATTCAAAATGACCTCCGTGATTTTGAATACAAGCCTTCAATCTGCGTGGCCAGTTGTCTATCGCAGCACGAACGAGGTCCATGTCAATATCGGCGGCTGCCTTAATCAAGGATGTCTTGAGTGACTCCAAATTGGGATGAGGCTTTGAGCACGCCTTTTCCTCCAAGTGTTGCCATATCTTGTAATCTAACGGATTCAAATCTGGACTGGAGGAGGGCCAGTCTTCGTGCCGGATGAAGTCGATTTCACGCGCCGCCAGCCAGTCTTGTGTGCTCTTCGCTCTATGAGCTGGCGCCGAATCTTGTTGGAATACCCAGTGCCTGTTATTGAACATGGTATGAGAAACAGGTTCCACAAGGTTCGTCAGGACTGTATTTTGATACACAACAGCATTCGTTTTTACACCTTTCTCACAAAAATGTACCTCTGTTAAGCCCCAATAAGAAACTCCCAACCATACCATGAGCGAGGATGGAAAATGACCTCGTTGGACACGCGGAATACGGTTGCTCGCTTCTTCACTACTGTGTGCGTACACCTTATCATTTTGTTTGTTGTAGCTCTCTTCTACGGTAAACATTTTTTCATCCGAAAAAAGAATTTCCCGATATTTTTTTCCCGCGTACCGCTTCAACAAAGCGCGGCATCTCTTCAGTCTCAGGTCCATTAGACGAGCATTCAAACGATGTCCTGTTTTTCTTCGATATGCCCGAAGCCCTAAGTCTTCATTTAACACCCTTTTCACCGTGGTTCTGCTTAACCCCATCTGAAGGGCCAACAGTTTCTGCTTACGTTTGGGATTTCTTTGAATTCGTGCCTTCACAGCTTTTATCACTGCTGGAGTCCTAACAGACCGAGGGCGACCACTTCTTGACCTGTCATCTACACTAGAGTCTTCATTGTATCGTTTGATGGTACGATAAACGAATCTTTTGGTAATATTCAAATTTTTCAGTATGTTAAAAATTTGAATTGGCGCGTAACCGCAACGATACAACGCAATAACTGCAACACGGTCTTCTTTAAGCGTCCACTCCATATTTAAAAATGAGTAAAATTCTAAAAGTTATACATTTTTATTTTCATGAACAATTCGAAATTCTAATTCAATAAACTTTTTTGTAGCCAGCATTCTAAAAGAAAAGTTTTTACTGTGTGACAATACTTATGACCTGACTAGGTATATTATTTTATTATTACCCTGTTGGTTTCTCTTGTCAATCCTAATATAGGTGGCGCGAAATATAATATGCGCGCCTCTTTCTCGTAGCATAGGTGCGGTTGATGACAGTCCTCGGGAGGCCACCGTCTACAGCAGCCGGCGGTCATTGGACGCCCTACATTAGTCGCCTTAGTGGTAATAGCCATACTCTATGAGGTTATGTTAACATTTATTCTGGATACTAAAATAAAAAATATTATTTAAAATTCCCGGCCGGAAAGGCAGACCCAAAAAATGTTTACTTGACGTTATAAAGGATGATATGCGTACCAATAGATTGACCACCAGAGATGCTGAAGACGGTGCGAAATGGAGAAGAAAAAGTCGGAAAGACGACCACGGGCACTGAAGCGAGAGTTTGGTTTGCAACCGGAATTTAACGCCAAGATGATGATGAATATAATAAATATTATTATTATATTTCTGGGCGTTATTCTATACGGCTAAATTATAGATACATATTTCTATACATATTTTTAGCATAGATCAAATCAACGCGATTCGCTAAGGATTACTTCATAGCAATATGAAACGATAAAATATAGTCAATACATATTATATTTTATCGTACACACGTAATGCGGCACTCGCAAATAATTTTAACTCGGTCACGAAATCACAATGACCGAGGTCGCCTGCGCCCGCGCATAATTCTAATACTGTTCTTGTGTGATGGTACATCTACTGAAATAATATTAAAATTCAGTAAAATTACTTTACATATTTGATTGGATATATGTTTTTGATTTTACATTAATAAATATGAAAATTGAACTATTTATTATGTTACATATTATTTTTGTCGGACACACACAGGACTGTAAAGGTAGCGGGAAACAGGTATGTATAAAAAAACTATAGAAACTCTCTACAACTTAATTTTTTATGTATTTTACACTAATTTTCAATCGTACAAACTACATTCAACGAAATACACATCATGCTTTAACATTTTATAAAATAGCACATTGAGTGTTATTTATTATGTGCGTAAAAACGAACTTACCGAAATTAAGCGATGTATTATGTTTATAGGACATTCCCAATTTTGCCTATTATTAATTTAATTGCATCTATCCGTGCAGAAGCGGAGAAAGAATACCAACCTCTGCGGCCGGGGTCGGCCTGTTGCAAAAGGCGACAAAACAACCCACCATGGTAGGACCCCAAGCCCGTCTGCATGGCAATACCCCGGTCTAAAAGCGTACCGTGATAATAAACTTGTGCTCTGTTCCGACATCAGTGACTCAGATTCCAGTGTCCTTAACGTGTTTGTATAACCCACAGCTTCATAGTTCTATATAACGAATCAATCCATCTTGGAAAAGCGTTGCGAGTAAATTAACCGTGTTCGTAAGTAGGCCGTTATGAGCTGTTACATAAAGTATAACATTCTCTATTTTTGTATATTAACTGTGATTTCGTTTCTTCTGTTAGCTGGCATCTCAACATTTACCGTATTACCCTTTTTTGCCATATTATCTTTTACGCACTCTATCCATCTTTTTTGTCTGCCTCTACACCTATATCCATACTCTCTCATTTCCATCATTTTCCTTGTTATGTGGCCTTCTTCCCTGCGAATTACATGGCCAAACCACGCTAATCTACATTCAACTTTTTCAATAACTAGCGCTACTTTCACACTTCCTCTAATATACTCATTTCTAATTTTATCCATTTTCGTAACTCCACACATCCATCTCAGCATTCTCAGCTCCGCAGCATGTCTCTTACGTCCCTCCCCTTTGTGGCCCAGCATTCCGATCCATACAATACGACAGGCCTTATTACGGATTTATAAAATTTACCTTTGAGTTTAAGTAGTACTCTTGGGTTACAAATTATTCCTGAGACCTGTCGGTATTTCATTCATCCTGCATTCACTCTGTTTTTCAAATCTTTACCTATCTCACAGTCATTCTGGATTAATGATCCGAGATACCGGAGGTTGGAGCAAGCAGTGCCACGCCTCCGGATATTCTACCAAAATCGCAAAATAGATGTTCAGTCTACTTATTTTTAACCCAACACTCGTAAGCATTTCTCAAACCAACACAATGTCATCAGTAAACACCATACACCAAGGTGCCTCCTCCTGTATTCTGATAATATAATAATAATAATATGTATGAACATTTACAGTGTGCAGATCATGAACAATGCTGCGGAGGCTGCTGTTTCGAAGGCTTCTGTATAGATAGTACGTATTTAATACATTCGGAATTCTGGTATCGGGATTGGCCTCGTGCCATATTTAGACTTACTTAAGCATTTTGGGTTTCGTGGTCTAGTACTTCATCAATCAACTTGGTTTGTTTGCTCATTCAAGTAAATTATCTAATCTATCCGTACAGGGACGGAGAAAGAATACTAACCTCTGCGGCCGTGGTCGGCTCGTCGTAAAAGGCGATGAAACAATCCTAGCTACGTGGTAGGGCCCTAAGCTCGTCTGGATAACGACCACCTTTGGTCTTTAGTATGCCGTCATAATAACGTTGTGTTGTGTTCCGGCATTAGTGACCCAACTTCCTGTACTCTTATGCGACAGCAACGTATTCGAGATGCCACTGGCATTGCAAACACCATGCCATGAACTGTTGTTTAATTTGACAACCTCCGTGGCGTAGTGGCTAATACATGTCGGTACGCTTGCGGAAGGTACGGGTTCGATTCCAGTTCCGCATCTTGGTATTTAATACTTCTGGATGTATTATACCTAGTCAGGTCATAAATTCTGTCACATGTTTAATGTAAAATAATTGTAACAAGTTTATTAATTATGTAACCATTTATATACCAAAATGAACTTAACAAAACATAGATTCTTATGACATTAAAGTTTATTCAAAATGACCTCCGTGATTTTGAATACAAGCCTTCAATCTGCGCGGCCAGTCCTCTATCGCAGCACGAACGAGGTCCATGTCAATATCGGCGGCTGCCTTAATCAAGGATGTCTTGAGTGACTCCAAATTGGGATGAGGCTTTGAACACGCCTTTTCCTCCAAGTGTTGCCATATCTTGTAATCTAACGGATTCAAATCTGGACTGGAGGAGGGCCAGTCTTCGTGCCGGATGAAGTCGATTTCACGCGCCGCCAGCCAGTCTTGTGTGCTCTTCGCTCTATGAGCTGGCGCCGAATCTTGTTGGAATACCCAGTGCCTGTTATTGAACATGGTATGAGAAACAGGTTCCACAAGGTTCGTCAGGACTGTATTTTGATACACAACAGCATTCGTTTTTACACCTTTCTCACAAAAATGTACCTCTGTTAAGCCCCAATAAGAAACTCCCAACCATACCATGAGCGAGGATGGAAAATGACCTCGTTGGACACGCGGAATACGGTTGCTCGCTTCTTCACTACTGTGTGCGTACACCTTATCATTTTGTTTGTTGTAGCTCTCTTCTACGGTAAACATTTTTTCATCCGAAAAAGAATTTCCCGATATTTTTTTCCCGCGTACCGCTTCAACAAAGCGCGGCATCTCTCCAGTCTCAGGTCCATTAGACGAGCATTCAAACGATGTCCTGTTTTTCTTCGATATGCCCGAAGCCCTAAGTCTTCATTTAACACCCTTTTCACCGTGGTTCTGCTTAACCCCATCTGAAGCGCCAACAGTTTCTGCTTACGTTTGGGATTTCTTTGAATTCGTGCCTTCACAGCTTTTATCACTGCTGGAGTCCTAACAGACCGAGGGCGACCACTTCTTGACCTGTCATCTACACTAGAGTCTTCATTGTATCGTTTGATGGTACGATAAATGAATCTTTTGGTTATATTCAAATTTTTCAGTATGTTAAAAATTTTAATTGGCGCGTAACCGCAACGATGCAACGCAATAACTGCAACACGGTCTTCTTTAAACGTCCACTCCATATTTAAAAAATGAGTAAAATTCTAAAAGTATACATTTTTATTTTCATGAACAATTCGAGATTCGAATTCAATAAACTTTTTTGTGGCCAGCATTCTAAAAGAAAAGTTTTTACTGTGTGACAATACTTATGACCTGACTAGGTATTTAGTTATTTACAAAAGAAAAATATATATGTAGTTTGTAGTTGTCTAATACACATAACACAAGTTCTATGCTATTTAGTTTGGAACTAGATGGCGTGAATTGACCTAATATATTTATTTAATAAATAACGTAGAACTCCACTCGTAACTTTTAACTTTTAATAATTATAAACCATACGATATCATTTTTTTCGTGCAGCTTACAGATCATGTACGTCATCAACGGACGTTTGTGAGAACCACGTGTGTATGAATGAAGAGAACTGCTCAGTCTACATTCCACCAGAGTGTCCCGGTTGTGAACCTTTACCAGTCTGTAGAAGCTAACAAAATTAACCTTCAAACCAAAAAATTTAAAAGAAGAACGTTTTCAGATTAATAACGTATAACAAAATGTGAAAATATCATGTGTTTCGTATAAATAATAATCTTAATTACTTTCTTACAAATTAATGTTAATATTCTATTAGTTATTAGTCTTTAAGCCAGATTTCCATATCATATTTTGGCTTCGGATAATTATCGAGACTATTTATCAGCGCTAAATGGTAGCTCTGACTTCACTACTCTTTAAACTCTGCAATTAGTGATGGTAGTCAGTATAAAATAATTCAATTTTAAAATCTTATCAACATATCGTAAAATACAGTATCAATATTTACCAATTCCAATAGAGAATTTGATTGATCTTCACATTTCACTTAGATTTTATTCACATTTAGGTAAACCCAGCTCAATTGCGGTCTGACTCCAGAGCTCAACGGCTATAGATTCAATTTTTTTAACAGTTCCCTGCCGAATACAGAATTTTACGAATAAAGGGTTATAACATTTATTTAAGGTTGTCAGCGAGATGATAATGCCCCTGATGTTGCTAACGTACATAGATTATGGGGACCAACTGCTCTCAGATGGGGCATTACATGCTGAATTCCACTTATTGTACATCCACTGACATGTATCCAGCCCATAACAAACATCTTGCAGATAATACATATGTTTTGACTGTTTAACTTCATTCATTTATAACAAAACACCAGCCGTAAACCACAATTTCAAATAATTCCTAATCATAAATTATTTCATTTTCATTTAATACAGGAATACGCGAGAGATAATGTATAGGGTTGGTGTTAAATCTACCACCCCGGCCGCTGAAATGAACCGGGTTTATTAAATGCTCCGCCATGATAAATAATATGAATTAATCTATTGTATTAGCATAGCTTAATCTACTCGTGTCACGTGTACAAAGGGGTATATTTTAAGTAAAATTCAATCATTAATCCGTACTGATTATATATATTATATAGAAGTATAAAATACCACATAAGTTTTTTGTTCTCGTGTAACATATAAATCGTGTAACAATATTTAAATTATAATATACAAGATTTTCTAAATGACGATTAATTAATGTTATTTAATTTTATATTAAAATAGAATAACACAGACTTATACGGCTATGAAGCATGGCCGGTGGCAGAGCGACATAAGCAGGAATTGCGTCTCACGAAGATTAATATGCTGCGGTGGACGTGTGGAGTAATGCGGAAGGACCGCGTTAGGATCACCAGCATTCGCGGCAGTCTTCATGTCCGTGATATTGCGGATAAAGTGTGGGCTTCGTTGGTACGGCCACGTTTTGCGGCAACCGGCATCTTACGTGGAGAATAAATGTCTGGCCATGCAACTGGAATTTGACGCTGGAACGATGAGGACAGTAAAAGCCATTGGGGCCATATCACAAGTACACCACTTTTGTATAACATCGCATATGCACCGTGTTTATGCAAATAAAGAATATTTGATTTTAACCTTATAAAGAGACCTAACGATACCAATGTGATGTGAACTTGTGGTTTAAAAAAGTATTGTATATCAAAGTAATAATTCCGGTTGTATGAAAAATGTCATTTTGAGTTCGGGTTTACAATTAACTGTATAAAATGAAACAAAAGCAGGTCATCTGAATTGAAGGCTATATGTGGCTCTTTTGTTTTGCACCAAAATAATCATCAGAAGTAAATAGTTACTTGTAACAATCACAATAGGTCTTCTTCCCCACCGCCTTTTACTTACCCCAGCATAAGCTAGGGAGCAACGACAATCTGACGTGGCTCGAGCCGTGAGAGCGCACTACCGTGGCTTCACGGCAGCTCTACGTTGGCCCATCTTGGCTTAGTGGGCCAATCTTGGCTATTGTTGGCCATCAGTAGCTTCTGTTCGCCTGTCTGTGGCTTGGTTTTTTTGTGACCTCAGTTGCTGGGAGGTCCCAGGTCCAAATGCCACGGTGTTCTGGTGACCGATCGTATAGAGGAGCGATGCCATGGAGATGTATGTGGGGGCCATTATCAGCGTGCTCAAACATCTGACGCGCCGATAGTTAATAGTTTAAATTTGATCTTAAACTTTTTAAGTACAAAAGTAAATGGCGTAGAAAGACAAAACCTTTGGCAACAGCTTGAAATCATGCTGAAAGTCATTGAAAAGACCAACAAAGTAGAGAAGAAAATTATTGTATGTATAATATACGTGTAAAAGAGTAAAAATCCGTGGGAAATATGTAGTTCACCAAATGTAATAAAAATAAGTGCCAAGTTAAACAGGTAGGAGAGATACATAATCCGATTAGTTATGTACACGTCCATTAAAGTTGTCCTTTTAATTAGTGATGGGAATACACCGGAGATTGTTGCCGAAATATCTCGAGAAACTGGTGTGTCTGAGCGCTTTAAAGACCAGTATTAAAATATTTAGCGTGTGTTCATATGAGCTATTAAGTCTGAAGATTTTCTTACAATCATTTCTACAGTTCGAGAATTTCGATAATTTCTTATACTATAATTTCAGTCCAAGTATTAAATTATTTGAATGTAAAGTGACTAAAATTTAAATTTCGGAAAACCTCAAAGTAGCGATTTTTAATATACAAACACTTTCTATGTTTAGTGTGAATAGTACTGACTAAATTTCTGATAGCAACAATATCCTTAATGTTCAACATTTCAACGTTTGCTATCGGCTTAAAATTTAAAACAGAAGAAAGCTTCCACTAACTTAAAACTTACATTGCTTCAGCTTTTGAGTCAAGTTTCAAAACTTACTCAACTTAATGCTCTTATCTCAAAACCAAAGGAAAATTGGTACGGTGAGAAATTTTTATACTTAATCAATTTTGTAGACGCTAGCTGAGTTGTTTTGTTTGACGTTCTTTGTTTAATTAATAAAATACTTGCACGAGTTACGAGTCTACGAGCTCCTGATTGTATCGTTCGTTACCAGACGTGATATTGTTATCTCGAATTCGAATTGTTTCTCGTTTAGTTACATCACTATTGTGAAATGCTCAAGGGCCCCGTCCAGTGCAAAATTAATTTATGATATAGGAGGGTCGCCTCCGTTGTACGTCATTGGATCATTTTAAAACACTCTAATTAATGAGTACACGTGTTCCATTTTACAAACTCTTTCGATTAAAAAGATTAACATCTCGACTATTTTCATAATGGGTTAAATTATGCAATAAAGGATAAGCATTTTCAGCCTGTTAAAAACACCACTGGATACGAATGCCACAAAAACTGCAACCAACATCTAAACCATGATAGTGCATACTGCTAAACAATGAACGCTCTGAGAGAAGGTTTCCTTTCAGGGTCGAGCGCCAGACAGCATATCCGTTAAAGTTAAATTTAGCTTAATGTATTTCATATACCTATTATTTGGAATATATCCTTCTTTATTCATTTACAAAATAAAAGCATATTACTTTTCTAGTACCCATAACACAAACGCTCTGGCCACTTAAGTCGAGACTAGATGGCTCTGTGTTAACTGTCCAAGTATATATTTTTATTTATTTAGTTATGCTAATTTTCTTACCAGTCTTGGTAAAGAGATGAATGTCCCTTGTTTGAAGCTTGTGAGCTATCTAACTATTAATTTCGTAAAAATAACTTGGGTAAACTTATTCTTATACTATCTTCTTCATCTTTTAGGAAATGGTATGGCACGACTTATGCATTTTGCCAGTGTAGGATTATAATTGGTTTTAAAAATGTTTAAAGAAATTAAAGCTATTCCGATCTAAAAATATCTTAAAACTTGAATATAAGTTAAAATTTCCAAAAATTCCCTGCCATTTGTCTTTTTTAGCATTACAGCCCTAATGCTCGCCTTGTTTTAAAAATTAATCATAGACAAGATCTAAAGAATGTACTCGTTCATGCTAAGCTAAACCACTATTCTAGCTCGTTACCTCTTCTGTAGCTTATTTTATTTTTCTTATTATTTTATTGACTTATTGGCTTATTTTCATTGACTCAGTTGCTAAATAATTTTTTATTACTCTTTAGGTACTAACTGAAATTGCTCAATCACTGAGTTATTAGGCTATTTATTTAGTAGATTCAGTTATCTATTGAACTTCATATTATGTAATCCTAATTTGACTGGAAAAATATGCTTGTGGTATATAATCACATAGTATTATTGTGTTTTACCAGCCCGTTATTAAATGTCTACGCCATCACGTTGCGTATTATTTAACAGAAATCCCTGAAATATAGTGAAATTGATGCACATAATGTTGTTCTTTATAGCTTCTTATAATGTCGTATGCTAAAATTTTATTAAATGAGCGAGGTAGAATGAAAGATTAAAAACATCAATTAAAATTAGCACATCAATTTATTGGATATTGAATAAAATATCAATTTAGACTTCTCCGTGCAGGGGCAGAGTAATTAATAATACTGGCTCGTACAGCCAGACAAAGCCTATCGTGAAACAAAACCCTAGGCTATGTGGAAGCAGAAGTAAAGCTTAAATGGTATATTTTATACCTACGTTCAGCGATCGCACTACTCAAAATATTGGCTTGCGTATTTGATTCTACATACAGACATGATAATGATGTTCAACATCACTTAAGTATATAAACTGGAAAACATGCCTACCGCTAGGACTTTAAGTTGCATTTTAAGTGTATTGTGTAATTAGAAATACGAAACATTAATCATTACTGGCATTTGAAACACCAGTTTTATTTTCCAAAATTAAGAGTTCACTTTTCTTCAATATTTGGAATTGAGATTTTAAGCTACGGATGTATTAATTTGCTCTTGTAATTTATACATTCTGAGAGCGTTTAAAAATGAAACATTCCCCTTCAAAATATTTCATTTCCCTTGCTTTGTATTTTACGTGAATATATATATTCACTGGATATGCCAAGAAGAGTAAGAATACCAACCCCTGCGGCCTGCCGTAAAACGCGGCAAAATAACACTAAGTGGTACGGTACCAAGACCTGAAGACCCAAGGATAGTAACACTGGTATCTAAATATGCTGCCATAATAGCCTCGGTTGTGTTCCGACATAAATTACCCAGCGTTAGCGGTACATCTAGCGTCGCAAACTCAACAAAACGCAAACACAAAAATCTATACGTGCCGGTAACTGCTTACTTAATAGTAAGTCTGGAGCAGCCTGTCTGCTGTTCTAGAGCATAAAAAAAACATGCGGGGCAGTCTTTGGGGATTGTTGATAGAAGTGAAAACTAAGTAACTTGTGAATTGTATCGTCAAGCTATTAGATTATTTTCGGTTTATAAAGAAGTGTTTATGATCAAGGATTAAAGTTTAAATTGGGCATTAACACTTCTTTACAAACCAAAAATTGTTCACCCAAAAAGGGCTCAACGCGCCTAAAGAAGTTTTCACTTCAAAAACTCAACTGTATTCCATTGTAATAAAGTCGCAATTCGAATAAATATGTATAAGTAATGCAATGCAATCATTTAAAAGTTACATTATAAAATAAACCTTAAATCATTATTTGGTAATCAAGGTAATCAAGGTTGGTATTACTCGAGCAAAACTCCGTCTTACATATTCTTACCATCAGGACACGTGACCTGACGCGAGTTTAACATTTTTTACCCATCACAAAAAGTGCACAACGCCGCTAAAGAGGTTTTCACTTCAAAAATCTATACGTGCGGGGAATGTATTTGAAATATCGCAGTAAAGTGATCTAACAAAAACCAAATTCACCGTAATCGCTTTTCGAATCACCAATCTTTTATCTATCCTTGAATCGGTAGCAGATGTAGAACTTTTAAAAGATGGCTGCTAAAACTTACCGAACTGTAACTGAAGATAAGACTCTTTAATACCCCTTTGTCTGCCTACGTCCAGCGTTCACAAATATTCTGATGATGATACATTGAGTGTGACGTGCCTTGAGTGTAACGTGCCTTTTCTAGTCTCACACAATCCGCGTGAACATTTTTGCTTTGACACGAACTAATTCAACTTTTTGTAGACGTGATAATTAGTTGAGGGGGAGAAATTAAAAGGAATATACTCTGTAATTCTTCAGAATGTAAAGATGTATTGGATCTCGCTAATTGACTTCTAAATTAAGACGGCGCGGCGCCGAGAATATTTACAAAGGTACCGTTTTTGAATATTTAAACGAAAATAATATTTCATTGCATATTTGATAACTTTTTTATTATAGAGTATTTATTTATTTATTTATTTATGGCACACTACACACATTATTAAGTCACATTACAAATCATTTAATATAAATGTTCTGATGTGTGGACCCATTATAGGAGTGCACAGCATTTACAATACAAATGTCGTCAATGGAGTAATAATTTAATTAATGTCGATATTATACATAGTCACAATTATTATGACAAGTACTAACACAGTCAAACATGAATCAATTTGGTATTATCAAGATTAATAAAAACAAAACAAAAAGAGTGTAAAAAGAATTAAGCCAATGAAATAAATTAGAGAGTAGAAGTAGACTCGAGTAGAGTGGAATAGAATATGTATTTATTGCAGTGGAGGATTTGCAGTCTTGGCCGTCCTAGGCCCCAGGCCATGTAGTAAGTACTAACCACGCCTTTCTCAGCACCCATCATGTTGAGTACATAATGAATTTACTTTTTTGCCAACCTTTATCGAAATCGATTCAGAAATTTAGTTAACTATAATATCTGCTAGTTTGTAACATTTTCCGAGGTTTCAGGGATAATTGCTCATTTAAATAAAATATTTACGAGTAAAATGGTTTTATTTATTTAATTACAGGTTTAATTTAATAAGTGATTTTTTTTTTATTGTAGATAGGCGTACGTTTGACCGCGATCTCACCTGATGTTAAGCGACGATGCGGTCGACGGTGTAGCACGCTTGCCTATAAGAAACCTGTTCACTCTCCTCTTGAAGACCCCTAAATTATAATGTTCGGGAAACACAGATGCCGGCAAAGAATTCCACTCCTTGGCTGTTCGCATGATGAATGTGGAAGCAAAACGCTTTGTGCGGATAGGGGACATGTTGACCATGAATGGGTGGCGCATTGCCATACGTCTGGTTGTCCTGTGATGGAAGGGAGATGAAGGAATTAAGTGATGTAGGGAAATTATTGTTATACGATGCGGTGTTTATTTCTTGTTATCATCAGTGAATTTTTGTCACGATTGGCCGCCCCTAATATCTGGCCGCCCTAGGCCCGGGCCTCCTGGGCCTTAGGGCAAATCCCCCACTGATTTATTGCATTATAAAATTTTAATACAGACAATGATAACAACTAAACTTTAATAGATATTGTTGTTGTAATAAGAAAAGCTAAAAGCATTTGTTTTGTTTCTGCATAATCAACATATCAATCACTGCCAGCGTGCTCAGAAGACTAGCAAGCAGCATTGCTATATTGGCTGACAATGCTTATCCTCTTATAGTGATAATATTTGATTCTTAAAATTACTTCGGAAAAGATTCTTGATTGTGAGTTTTCAGTGAGAGTATTCACCTTATAAAAACAGAGACGTTGGACAATATTGCATCGCGATATAATTTGATAAATCGGTTACATCGAGTCTAAATGTCCAAATAAACGTTGATTCCTTTACACGCGTGTGATTATTTTACCCATTGCGTGGTTTGCTCTGTATACTATTCTGTATCTAGCTACTCAAGCGATAAATTGTGCTAAACAAGCTATACAAGCTAGTTTAACTACAATTATTATACCATTATATTATTTATACTATATTCATTAATCGTACAGATATCTGATACCTTATAATCAGAATCTTTAGTTGTCTTTTAAAGCCTTATTTTTAATTCTATCTACGACCAGAAGATAAGAAATGAGACCAATAAGAAAGAATTTGACTTTTCCAAATAAATTGGAAGCGGTAATTATCTTATAAATTTTCTATTTTTATTAGATCAAATTAAGTAGTCGTGCGAGCTCCATAAACTAATGTTTGACTTAATTAAAGTACACACTCAATAAACGATGTCTCAATAATTAAGTTCAAAACTCAAATATTAGCAGACCATAAAACTGGATCTGGTTTCTAATAAATGTTAAATGGTTGAAGATGCTGCCAACTTAATTATTCTCAGTTTTATCGAAATTATCTCTACTTACACCACATGAGTAAGTAAAGTAAACGTTTATTTACTCATGTGCTTACACCAGAGTTCATTTGTAAGCGTAATTAGTAGCGTAAAAAGTAAATTTTACACATAAGTTAAAATGTATTTTTGTAGCTCTTCCAAAATCATCAGCATCTCAGCGTTTAATCCCTGTTGCAACCCAAACTCCTACTTTGATGCCCCGGGGTCCGCTTTCCGACTTTTCCTTCTCCAATTCACATGATCTTCGACATCCCTGGTAATGGAGTCTATTGCACACATGTCACTCTTTACTTCAAGCTTTTTTTGGGTCCGGCGTCCGGGTCCGGCCCGACGGAGGCGGCATGGCTTGACACGTGGCATGACACTTGTTCCCCACGTAACTAGCTGGTTGTCGCAAAACGTGAACATTTCAAGGAAGGTGACACTCCTGCAATTTGTCCGTTATGTCACAGACATGAAGGTTGCCGCGGATGCGCGAGTTCCTAACGCGGTCTTCCTGCATCACTCCATACATCCACCGAAACATATTCATCTCCGTGACATGCAGTGCTTGTGTCGCTCTAGGATGTGAAATGTTGCTGATTTCACAGCCGTATAAAAAAACGGGATATAGAATTATGGTTCCAAAAGCCTACCCCTTTAACTTAACCGGCATATTGGGGTCGCAAATGACGCCAGTCATCCCACTTTATTTCGCTCACACTGTAGCAATGTGTGCCTTGACGTCGCAATCTATGTCACCAGTTGCGTGAAATACACTTCACTTTCTTTTGTAAATAATTACATATTTACGTAAAACCAGACCCGCGACAGGAATCTAAAACCATGATGTTTTTATTGCTGTAGGCCAGCAGACAGGCTGACGGCCTGCTTAGAATTTAGCAGTTACCGTCGCCTATGGGTGTTTGCACGCCATCGACATTGCGAACACGCTGCTGTCCCATAAGGGCACAGGAACTTGAGTCACTAATTCCGGAACACAAGACAAGGTTATTATGGCGACATAGTTAAGACCAAAGGTGGTCGCCATCCAGACGAATTTGGGACCCTACCTCGTAGTTAAGGTTGTTTTGTCGCCTTTTACGACAGGCCGAGGTCAGTATTCTTTCTCCGCCCTTGCACGGATAAGAATCGTGAAGTAAGAATCGTGGTCTAAATCGTAAAGTATTTTTAATAGAGCATTCATATGCATTAGAAATAATATGTGGCGGTGGCAAATGCTCTTAAGCCACTTAGTTAAATGCAGCGGTTAATTGTCTACCGTCTAGATATCCGTAATCCAGCTTTATGTTCTGGACCGGAATTTGATTTCGATGCTATTAATTTTTGGCTAAGCGCCAAAGTTTAATAGTGATTTTCTGCCTAATTGTAAATTGCTTTCTACTTGGTGTATCATTAAATTAAATATTTATGTTGGATTATTTCTGTGGAGCAAATAAAAAAAAATTTCTCGTTCGAAAATATGGGTAAAACCAATATTAACTAGTTATTGTTATGTTAGATCATCAAGTGAGTATCAATTCTTCAATTATCAGACCACTAAGCACTTCCTACGTAATTTTATGTATGAATTCTGAAATATCCATTTTGATTTCGAAATTTTGTAAAGAACTTGTACATATTTTGAAATAAAAATTACAGGTCACTTCATTATGAAATTTATCAATGAAACGTAGAACTTACTTTGTTTTTGTTATTATCATGTACTGCAAGGTTATAATATTAGTAAATATTGGAAATAAGAATTGTGTAAATTGCAAATTCTAGAAAGTTCAGATATATATGTAATTATTTCAAAATATTATACGTATAGTCTTAAGATTAGGATATTTTATTGGTCATTGGATACAATGATTTCATTGCAGTAATTGATAGCTTAAATGTTCAAAAAGCTAGTACAAGCTAGGCGAATGAACGATAAAATAAAGAAAACAAAACGGGAATTTGAAGTTAGAATTTTTAGAAGGTGTGAAGAAGGAGGCACGCAGTGGAAGCAATAAAAATGAGTTCTCTAAATATAGTACAATGTATAATATACAAAAACAAAATAACAAGTGAGTGTATTAGCAGAGTGAGACATTATTTATACTATTCCTAAAAGTCATTCTATGTCAATTACAAATTCAATCTTTATTCTTCTAATATTCGAACTATACATAAAAACTCTAACAAGAATAGATATCGAAACAAGGTTGGAAAGGAGTTTACCGTCAGTGATGGTCATACGTAATTACATAGCCATTAAAATGTTGACGGTCACCAACCCGATGGTCGGATCAAATTAAGGCTATCACGGGGCTCACTTTACCTGCAGCTCTGAAACAGGCCGAGGACAGAGTGGTGTGGAGGCAGTTCGTCAGCGTCTCCGTAAAGGCTTATCAAGACGGGCACGACCTTCAGGAATGAAGAACACGACGAAGAAGAAGAAAATGTTGAATGTCTAACGATTTCATTTAATGCTTGATGTTTTTTACTATATATTTGTTCAAATAATTTCAATATGAAAATATCGATACAAAATCTCTTACATTACGAGTAGGATAAATTTTAATCTTTGCGGAAAATTCTAAGTAAATTTCAGACTGGAAACTAACAAATTACATTTATAAAAGTCGAATCCTGCAATGGCACTCTTTATTTAGAATTTAGAGTAACCCTTTTAAAATATAATTTAAAGAAAAAACATTAAACGAAAGCATTTCTTTAAAGTAAGCTCAAGGGATTTTTCGTATTCACAGACGAGATGAATTTTGTAGATCTCTACCGACAGCTACAAGGTTTGCATTTTAGGCGACGTCAATCTACGTCGACATCGCTTGAGCATTCGATATTTTTATATGTACATAATCTTATATACTAACAGATTCTCAACTGTAGATAGGAAATGTCAATTTATTCTTTCTTAATACTACACCTGTGGTGTATGGTTCCGGGTTTGCGTATGTTAAACGACGGGTGCATTTTAAAATGATTTATTTGAAATATCGATGAAACGTTTACAACATTATAAGGACATTTTATTAAATTACGTTCTCGATCGCGTGCGGTCATAAAGCGACTGCCTACTGCCAACGGCGGAGTATTATGACTTCAGGAGAGTCCCGGGTGGCGAGTATCGCGAGGGCGGCCTGCCACGCGTGGCGCGCTTCGGGTATCTCCCGGCCGCTATATCCTCCCCCTCGAGGGCAGGAGAGAAACACCTCTCCTGCGCTCGCACAGGACTCCCTTTCACTTTAGGCGGACGGCCTCTATTTCTCTTTGGTACGACGGGACGAAGAGGCATGTCGTTGTCATTACGAAGGTAGAGTCGCGTTAGTTGAACGTGAAATTTACCCAAAACATTTTCTGGAGAATCACTGGACTCGCGGTAAGTAGTTGGATCTCCCCCTGGTGCAAATACATCTTCATATTCATTAATGACCTTAGAAATTTCCGTACGTTGACGCGGATTTAAAGACGTTGCCTCGTCATCCCGCAGTACACCAAGGGACGCACACGGTAGCCCAGGTGACTTGTTTTCAAAACGTAAAGGAAATACACGCGACTTCTTTTCCGAAAAGGTCCACGTAGAATGGCCAAAATCAATATTTAAATTAAATGACTTAAGGAAATCGATACCCAGCAACGTTTCATTACTTGTTGCATTAGGGAAAACAAAAAATCGTACTACTTTAGTTTTATGTTCGAGAGTCACCTCAACTTCTGTGGCTAGTAAGTCCATAGTCTTACTAAGGCCGTCGGCTAACTTGACAATTTTTGTTACAGCATAAAATGGCTGGGCTTTCTGTTTAAGAAGTTTGTATAAAGTATGCCCAGCAATGCTACTTTTAGCCGCAGAGTCAGCTAACCCCACTCCATGTTCACCCAGTATGGATATATTAAGAATCGGCCGTAATGGCTGTTCATTTTTATTAAAACAAACGGGGTTAAAATGCAAAGGTTGACAATTACTGGCTTCTTTGAAAAAAGTTTGAGAACTACTGTCCCTAACCACATTACTGTTAACAGAAAATGACTGGGTACTACTGACTTTGTTACTACAAGTTTGAAAACCACTTAAATCAACATTACGATTACAAACTTTACAAGCTAAACATGTACAAAGGTCATTATTAACAGTAGGACAAATTGAAAGAGGTATAAAATTACTTACATTATTACATTTCTTACTTCTACAAAAGTACCATAAGTCGGTGCAAACGCTTTGCGGCGGCGAGTTACAAAGGTTTGTCGGCGGCGGCGCCACAAAGGATCGCGGCGGCGTGTTAGAAACGTTTGTCGGCGATGTCGGCGGCGGCCGCGGCGCTTGGCGAATATGCGGGAAAGTCCTCAAACTTCCGGCGTCGCGCTCGCGCGGCTCGCATGACGTAATCGCGCCAGTTTCGACGGAGTAAAACGCACTCGTACCTGGGTTTTTGGTTTCTTTCGGGTTACACTTTACGCACTTAGACCTGACTGTGCCCGTTGCACCGCACCCGTAACACTTTATTGAAACTTTTTCCCTTTTATCACTTTTAACACTTAACAGCTTTTCGCACGTGTCTTTTAAATGTCCGCGATGCTTACAATAGACACAAAACAAACGATTTTGTTTGCTGTTGACGTACGCACTGTCTGTCTTAATGTCGGTCTCCACTGGAACACTGCGTGAGCTGCTCGAACGCGCTTCGGCGTGAAGAGGCGGTCTCGACGATACCGTGGGGACTACACTGGTCTCTCGAGCTTCAGCTAATGAATCTTCAATGCTGCGAGCCTTCCGAAGTAGATCCTCAAAAGTGAATATGCTCTCACGATCGACCCGCTTTCTTATACGACGATCCAAAAGTCCAAAGGTCATGTCTAATTCCACTCGCTCACATAAATCTCCAACAGGAAGCTTAGCCAGCAACGCTCTCACCTTAGCTATAAACAAGTCCGTAGGTTCGCTTCCTTGAGACAATGTGAAGAGTTCAGAATATATCCTATGAGGCGGTCGACGCATTCCGTATGCCGAACGAAACCTCGTAATTGCTTCCGCCCAAGATGTTGTGGTAGACTTGACGCCCTGCCACCAAACTGCTGCAGAACCAATGAGAAGCATGGACAAGCCCTTCAAGGCGTCCTCATCACTGACCCTGAGACATGACTTATATACACTTACTGCGTCTATAAAGTTATCTACGGACTCATCGGGACTTCCCGAGAAACGTGCCGTACATTGTGTGAAATTGCCGCACTTCTGAACAGCAACGTCCGAAAAGATAGCGGACGGATCTGGAGTTGACGCTCGTACTTCCCTAAGTAGCTGAGAGCAAAACTCCTGCTGTGACTTCTGCAACGACGTGATAAGGTTGGAGAACATCTCTTGTGACATCGTCACACTCTGATTTCCCTCTTCTTCACCATCCGACGACGCAGCAGCACCTTGACGAGTACGCGGCATTTTGTTTTCACTACAACACTACACAAACACGGTTTTAACACTGGTTATTTTTTTATTTACGTTGGGCGCCAGATGTGGTGTATGGTTCCGGGTTTGCGTATGTTAAACGACGGGTGCATTTTAAAATGATTTATTTGAAATATCGATGAAACGTTTACAACATTATAAGGACATTTTATTAAATTACGTTCTCGATCGCGTGCGGTCATAAAGCGACTGCCTACTGCCAACGGCGGAGTATTATGACTTCAGGAGAGTCCCGGGTGGCGAGTATCGCGAGGGCGGCCTGCCACGCGTGGCGCGCTTCGGGTATCTCCCGGCCGCTATACACCTTATTAGTGCCGCTACAGAACTCAAAGGAAAGCCGACGGGGAAAATTCACCCTATCCGTGTAGGGGCGGAAAAAGAATACTGACCTCTACGGCCGGGGTCGACCTGTCGTAAAAGGCGACATAACAACCCTAGCTACGTGGTAAGGCCCCAAGCCCGTCTGGATCGCGACCACCTTTGTTCTTCAGTATATCATAATAACCATGTGTAGTGTACCGGCATTAGTAAGCCAAGTTCCTGTACCCTTTGGAACAGCAGCGTGTTCGCGATGCCACTAGCGTTGCAAACATCCATAGGCTGTCAGTCTGTCTGCTGGACTACAGCAATAAAAAAAACCTTCGTGCGTAGCGGCGCTTATCTCAATTCGTCTTCCGCTTACGATAAGATGACGTTGAACGTCGTCTCCCTCGCTCTCCCGACGGTATCCTTCTGCCGCACCACCGCCTCCCAGTCGGCCTCACTGTAGAGCATCTAAATACAATGTACAAGTATTATTGCATATTTTCACCTATTTTATCAGCTTTTACAAAAATACATATCACGCAGAATAATACATTCGAAAATATTTTTGTTCTGTGTCAACACAGGCATAAAGCAGTAAGCTGGTTAAATTAAAAACATTGGATAAAACATTGTAATGTTTCTCTTGTAAGTGATTTGATTATAATGGATATCAATGTCAGCGCTGCTCGTGAGATTGTCTCTGAAAATGTACAAGGTAAGGTCGGTTGCAATTAATTCTTCAGTCGCAGCATTTGTTTTCGAGTTCGAAATACGTTGTTGAATATTCGCTAAAATAAATGTTACCGATATATACAATTTTTACAATAGTCGTTATTCATTTTAGACAGGTCTTGTAGAGGATTCTATACATTGTCGATTCTATCGGTGAGTCATAATCAAAAGGGAACCAATACAAAGTAAAATAGACTGAACATCGATATATAAACGACTGCAACACGTGCTGCCGATTGTTCTGATTGATCGAATTGATATAATACCATACATAGTCCATAGTAAAATACACACCAGTAGCTTTCTAGAATTATCTAAAATAGTTTATCTTATTCTACATATCGTTTCATTCACGGCAATATGAATTCAAAATACAAATACAAATTACAATGTTTTGTTAAAATCTCTTTGTTTATACAACTGTTTCAATTAGTATATGTGTTAAGTGTATATGGCAAAGTTTTTATTTAAGTAGGTGCCTTTCAGTGGTAGTAAGTTTTCTTAAGCAAAGAGCTACTAGAAAATTAAATAATGGCTACATTTGGTTTTCGAAAGAAAATCTAAACAAGTTATTAGTACATGTGCTACTGTATTAGTAATATCTTCAAGCTATAATAATAGCAATCTATTCTTGAGCATCTTAGGTAAATAAAAGGACACAAACGTGAGAAATGGAATCGACTTAAACTTTTATCTGTGTAATGATATCAGCGTACCTCGGGATCCGAAGAGAAAAACTCAGAACGGTTTGAATACAAGCTACTCTTTAATCAAGAAGATATTCTTTAACTTCTTGTAATGCAATCGAATGTGGGAAATGACTTCAGACTTAGTTTACTGTACTCGCATCACCGCAGCAACTGTTAAGGCGTATCGCGTTGGACACAGATGTTGAAAGCTAATAAAACAGCGCCTCCGACTTTATCTACCAACACTTGATATTAAGAACAAACTCATAACGAACTCACCAGGAACGAATGTTAACACGTACATCGAATTAAATAAATTAACATTTATTTCCGATTATTATGCATTGATGTATGAAATATTAATACCATGTTACCACATATATATTCTCTAAGGACCACTAATAAAACTCTATTAACTGTTAATTTTCGATTATATTACATTTTAATTTAATTGATATATTTACAATAATAACATAAATAGGAAATTAAAGATTAAATCTATACAAATAAATAAAATATACATAGTATGAAATATATACTAGAACAATGAACCTAAAACTAAAAACCTTAAAATATATAATAAAATAACTAAAATATATTATTAAAAAGAGTCCCTCTATGCAAGATTCCGAAGATACTGGCAGCGTTCCCCCTTTTGACCACCACACTCCCCTCCCGCCAACGCAGGCCACGTCGGCGGCGCCGGAGGGCAAATAACAACCTCCGGCCGCCGTAAATAGCGGCCGCGGGCGGCCCCTCGGGGGAGGATCCGCCGCCCGCACTATTGCCGCGAGGGTGAGGGCTGCGTGCTGTTCCGCGGCCCCCCTCAACTCCTAGAGTTGTTAGGAGATCGCCGGGGGGACGAAATCCTGACACCCTGGCGTCAACACTTTAGAAGGGGCCCGCCTCAAGACAAAGGGCGGGCCGGCGCCGGCCCGGGCCACGAGATCGCCAGGCCATATATCCGTGGGCCCGGGCGTAGGCGATAGGAGAACAGCGGAGTTTTTTAGTGGGTAGTCGGATGGCCAAACATCTTTCCCGGAGTCCCACATATCCCTTGGTCCCCCCGGGACGGGGAAACCCGTCAAGAGAGGTTTTTCCCCGAGACCAAAAAAAAAGCGTTCCCCCTTTGAATAGCTACACTACTTCTTTGCCCGAGGTAGCTGCCAGCTCTTCGGTCTCCTGTGATGTCGACTAACCTCTTTGCTATTTCCTTAAAAAGCATTACAATAAAATAAAAAACTAATAAAATATATTATTTCAATTCACACAGCGTCAACTAGTTCCAAAATAAGAAAGAAGCAGAGCGTTTTTATTGAGGGTACTAGACTATTTTGTTCTTGAGTTAGAAATAGTTCTTGAACAAACTGCTTGGGGGTTCGCGGTAGGGTAATGTAGGACTCCCATGACAGACATTTTCTATCCGTGCAGGGGCGGAGAAAGAATACTGACCTCTGTGGCCGAGATCGGCCTGTCGTAAAAGGCGACAAAAAAACCCACCCTAGCTACGTAGTAGAGCCCAAGTCCGTCTGAATAGCGACCACCATTGGTCTTAAGTATACCGCCATAATAACCTTGTGTTGTGTTCCGGCATTAGTGACTCAAGTTCCTGTACCTTTATGGGACAGTAGCGTGTTCGCGCTGCCCCTAGCCCCACAAACATCCATTGGCGACGTTAACTGCTTAATGTTAAGTGCGCCGTCAGCCTGATGATCTTGTTCAGCATAAAAAAGACAAGGATATGCTTTCGCGTGCGCCTTCCGTTCGGGGTGATGAATAGTAGCCTACTGATATACTTATCTTTTGTAAATAAATACATATCCTAACTAATATTGATTGTTTGTAACGCTTTCACGCCTAAACCGCGGAACCAATGTTGATGAATTTCGGTATAGTCATAGATTGGACCTTGGAGAAGGACATATTTTTAATTCGTATGGCAGAATAACGTTTGCCGGGTCAACTATACTCCGGACGCCGAGCAGGAAGAATTGCGCGCATACAGCAATAACCGACGGTGGTCATTGCTCTATGCGAGCAAAGCGGCATTATATTTACGCGGGAGTGACAGAGACAGATAATAACAGGTCAATGGACGAAATTCTTCCTGCTCGGCGTCCGGAGTTTAATTACATACATATGGTTTATAATTTACTACGAACCTACTGAGGAAGCCTTATATTTTTACTTCGAATCACATCGCTATAATAAAATATATGTTATCAGTCCAAAGTATCATCATTCTCAAAACATAAAGATTTTGAATAACTTCCGAAAGAGGGACATAAAATATTCAATAGCAATGAATACAACGTCGGCCGCAATGCGGTATATGCGGAATACTGAAAAATAAATTGAATATTTTTGCACGCCATATGAACATAAAATCGTTTTATCTATCCGCTATTGGAGAAGCAATTAAAACAGACAACTTGGTGTGAAACAATTTTCGATATTGCTTCTCTATACGAAAGTTCATTATTTCAAATCAGGGACTTATGGAGGTAAGGGTAAGTAAAAGACCATGTCATATGGGGAGAAGTTGAAAGTGTCCAGGTGTAGGCTGTAAATTTCAAAAACCCGCCAGAATGCGGCACTGGTACACTACAGTGTATATGTGGCATAGCATATATGGATTGAGTCAAAAACCGGCCAAATAGATTGCGGCAGCTATCCCACACTCACAATAAAAAAAATATTAGATTTTCATGTCCGATTATTTCTGCCAAATAATTTTTCAATATGAAATGATAGGAATTTAGAAAAAAAAACGTGTGTATCTCGGGACGACCGACAAAAATGATAACTTAAACTAATCTAAGTTGAACTATTTAATATTAAAATTGTTTAACTTGAGAAAAGCTTAGGTTATTATTTAAATTGTATGTATAATAATATGATAATGTAAGGAAAGGTTATTTATTAATAAAACTAAAAATAATTCAAAAATAACTAAAGTTTACGAGTTTCCAATTTTTATTTTTCCAGTTTTAATAAAGTAGCAATTGGAATATATTAGCTTTGGGTCTTAGGATCACGCTATGGGTGAGAGAGGAGGAGCCCGCCTACCGCTGCCGTATGCGCGAGAGAAAGAGAAGCCAGATAGACTGGCGCCGTAACGCGTTACGTAACAAAGCGGTTTACCCTCCCATAAGAAGTTATCACTTCAAAACAAAATATTTGACATGAAAATCTAATATTATCTTATTGTGTCTGTAGTCAGTCATAGCTGCCACATCCTTTTTGGTTCGTTGTTGACTCGATCCATGTATCGATAATGCTATGCCACATACGTTATAAATGTAGGTAGTTCTAGAAGACGAATTGTGCTGAGTTAAAAATTATCTCTCCCACTCCAATAACTTGGCACTTTCCTCTGAAATGTACACTGGTGCTATTGTGGCGCTATTGCCCAAAGGCACTTTGATAATATTGGAGATTTTATCTATACTAGTGGTTGCCCAGGGGTCGAAATTCGACCATAATTCATTTACCTTTTAAGTTTGAACTTTATTAGAGTTCTTTTGTCAAAGGCATGTCATAATACAAGGTTTCATGATAGTTAATCAGTTAATTTGCCATTTTTTGCATCAGTTTGAACAGCCTCACTGTAAAACTTCAAAATGTTTTGCATCGCAAAACCTGCATTGTTGATCCGTTTGGAAACCATAATCATAACTTCATAACTCTTTATTTGTAAAAATTCAGATTATTGTAATAAGATGTTATTATACAAAAAAGAACATTATTCTCACGAATAGGCTCTGTAAATCAGTTCAGATTACTTACATACCATTTTTCTTTATGCTTTAGAAAGATGTATTTCACAAAATACGAATAAAAACAATTTCAAAGTTTAATTCCTTGTTATTGTCAAATGTCAATTTTGACATTCAATAAGACAAAAGAAAATATAATCACTTAAGCCTATAGACAATTAATTTTAATTTATTAAATATATATAGTAGTTATAAAATATTATTTTTTTATTTTTTAAGTTTTCATTTATAATAATATAATGGTCTTTAGCAGGACATAAACTCTTATAAAAAAGCCGAAGTCAGGTATGCATATGTGTGTATGTTGTGTAGAATTTGAGTAGTAGTGTACGTAATGTTTATTTTAAATAATTTAATGTATGTCTAACAGATTTTAGACAAAAAAATAGCTTTCTGTACTTCTCCATATAAACTTTAACTGTGGCAAATTTCAAAAATTTATCAAATTAATTTTGAATTTCAATTATTTATCAAATTAATCAAATAATATATATAATTTTTTTTGTCAATTCCATAATAATTTGCCCTATAGCGGCCGGGAGATACCCGAAGCGCGCCACGCGTGGCAGGCCGCCCTCGCGATACTCGCCACCCGGGACTCTCCTCCAGTCATAATACTCTGCCGTTGGCAGTAGGCAGTCGCTTTATGACCGCACGCGATCGAGAACGTAAAATAATATAATAAAATGTCCTTTTATTGTTGTAAACGTTTCATCGATATTTTCAAATAAATCATTTTAAAATGCACCTGTCGTTTAACATACGCAAACCCGGAACCATACACCACATCTGGCGCCCAACGTAAATAAAAAAATAACCAGTGTTAAAACCGTGTTTGTGTAGTGTTGTAGTGAAAACAAAATGCCGCGTACTCGTCAAGGTGCTGCTGCGTCGTCGGATGGTGAAGAAGAGGGAAATCAGAGTGTGACGATGTCACAAGAGATGTTCTCCAACCTTATCACGTCGTTGCAGAAGTCACAGCAGGAGTTTTGCTCTCAGCTACTTAGGGAAGTACGAGCGTCAACTCCAGATCCGTCCGCTATCTTTTCGGACGTTGCTGTTCAGAAGTGCGGCAATTTCACACAATGTACGGCACGTTTCTCGGGAAGTCCCGATGAGTCCGTAGATAACTTTATAGACGCAGTAAGTGTATATAAGTCATGTCTCAGGGTCAGTGATGAGGACGCCTTGAAGGGCTTGTCCATGCTTCTCATTGGTTCTGCAGCAGTTTGGTGGCAGGGCGTCAAGTCTACCACAACATCTTGGGCGGAAGCAATTACGAGGCTTCGTTCGGCATATGGGATACGTCGACCGCCTCATAGGATATATTTTGAACTCTTCACATTGTCTCAAGGAAGCGAACCTACGGACTTGTTTATAGCTAAGGTGAGAGCGTTGCTGGCTAAGCTTCCTGTTGGAGATTTATGTGAGCGAGTGGAATTAGACATGACCTTTGGACTTTTGGATCGTCGTATAAGAAAGCGGGTCGATCGCGAGAGCATATTCACTTTTGAGGATCTACTTCGGAAGGCTCGCAGCATTGAAGATTCATTAGCTGAAGCTCGAGAGACCAGTGTAGTCCCCACGGTATCGTCGAGACCGCCTCTTCACGCCGAAGCGCGTTCGAGCAGCTCACGCAGTGTTCCAGTGAAGACCGACATTAAGACGGACAGTGCGTACGTCAACAGCAAGCAAAATCGTTTGTTTTGTGTCTATTGCAAGCATCGCGGACATTTAAAAGACACGTGCGAAAAGCTGTTAAGTGTTAAAAGTGATAAAAGGGAAAAAGTTTCAATAAAGTGTTACGGGTGCGGTGCAACGGGCACAGTCAGGTCTAAGTGCGTAAAGTGTAACCCGAAAGAAACCAAAAACCCAGGTACGAGTGCGTTTTACTCCGTCGAAACCGGCGCGATTACGTCATGCGAGCCGCGCGAGCGCGACGCCGGAAGTTTGAGGACTTTCCCGCATATTCGCCAAGCGCCGCGGCCGCCGCCGACATCGCCGACAAACGTTTCTAACACGCCGCCGCGGCCGCCGCGATCCTTTGTGGCACCGCCGCCGACAAACCTTTGTAACTCGCCGCCGCGAAGCGTTTGCACCGACATAAGGTATTTTTATAGAAGTAAGAAATGTAATAATGTAAGTAATTTTATACCTCTTTCAATTTGTCCTACTGTTAATAATGACCTTTGTACATGTTTAGCTTGTAAAGTTTGTAATCGTAATGTTGATTTAAGTGGTTTTCAAACTTGTAGCAACAAAGTCAGTAGTACCCAGTCATTTTCTGTTAACAGTAATGTGGTTAGGGACAGTAGTTCTCAAACTTTTTTCAAAGAAGCCAGTGATTGTCAACCTTTGCATTTTAACCCCGTTTGTTTTAATAAAAATGAACAGCCATTACGGCCGATTCTTAATATATCCATACTGGGTGAACATGGAGTGGGGTTAGCTGACTCTGCGGCTAAAAGTAGCATTGCTGGGCATACTTTATACAAACTTCTTAAACAGAAAGCCCAGCCATTTTATGCTGTAACAAAAATTGTCAAGTTAGCCGACGGCCTTAGTAAGACTATGGACTTACTAGCCACAGAAGTTGAGGTGACTCTCGAACATAAAACTAAAGTAGTACGATTTTTTGTTTTCCCTAATGCAACAAATAATGAAACGTTGCTGGGTATCGATTTCCTTAAGTCATTTAATTTAAATATTGATTTTGGCCGTTCTACGTGGACCTTTTCGGAAAAGAAGTCGCGTGTATTTCCTTTACGTTTTGAAAACAAGTCACCTGGGCTACCGTGTGCGTCCCTTGGTGTACTGCGGGATGACGAGGCAACGTCTTTAAATCCGTGTCAACGTACGGAAATTTCTAAGGTCATCAATGAATATAAAGATATCTTTGCACCAGGGGGAGATCCAACTACTTACTGCGAGTCCAGTTTAGATTCTCCAGAAAATGTTTTGGGCAAATTTCACGTTTCACAACTAACGCGACTTTACCTTCGTAATGACAACGTCATGCCTCTTCGTCTCGTCGTACCAAAGAGAAACAGAGGCCGTCCGCCTAAAGTGAAAGGGAGTCGAGTCCTGTGCGAGCGCAGGAGAGGTGTTTCTCTCCTGCCCTCGAGGGGGAGGATATAGCGGCCGGGAGATACCCGAAGCGCGCCACGCGTGGCAGGCCGCCCTCGCGATACTCGCCACCCGGGACTCTCCTCCAGTCATAATACTCTGCCGTTGGCAGTAGGCAGTCGCTTTATGACCGCACGCGATCGAGAACGTAAAATAATATAATAAAATGTCCTTTTATTGTTGTAAACGTTTCATCGATATTTTCAAATAAATCATTTTAAAATGCACCTGTCGTTTAACATACGCAAACCCGGAACCATACACCACAGCCCTTAATTAACAAACTTGTCCTTTAGATAGATTTAATAGATCTTAAATGAAAATCATAGTAATTGTAAAATATTGCACCTATTAACAAGGGCGTCGCCAGCTTATGACTAGGGGGGGGGGGGCAATGGGGCAATATTATGGAGGGTAAAAAATATGAACGCCTGGTACAGTTATTTTCTACAATATACATTAAACCTTGTGAATTTATTTACGTATTTTCATACGATGCGGAATTTATTAATAGGTAAGGAAGTCAATTGCTCGCACTTTGGTCGCTTTGCGGCTAGCTACATTTGATGTCTAGGGGGGGGGGGGGGCAACTGATCGTCAACCCCCCCCCCTCCCCCCCCTTGGCGACGCCCTTGCCTATTAATATACTCGCCATGGCTTACGATGCATATCTAACGAAACCTGTTGTAAAAAAAATTATCCATTAGAAAATCACTTCTTGTTATTAAACCAATTCCTTTATAAAACGTTTAGACCTTTTAACCCAATTAAAATCTACTTTGTAGAGTAACACTAGGTCAAATGTCTAAACCGACAAAGTGGTATCACTAAGCTTATAATCGTAATGGAAACTAGCAGTTATTAAATCATTTTATGAGCCTTTATTTTTTTTTTAATATGCCAAAATGACATTTACTATTTCTGCTTTTTTTATTGCTGCTAACGGCCCACTTAATAGTAAGAAGTTACCGTTGCCTATGGATGCTTGCGACGCCAGGAGCATCGCGAACACGCAGCTGTCCGCTTATAGGTACAGGAATCTTGGCCAGTAATGCCAGTACACAATGCAAAGTTATGGTGGCATACTATGGTAAACGTCCGCCTAGGTCTACCCCTTCCAACACTTCCATTCACACTCGCCTTATACACTTTTTTCGTCAATCGTTCTTCATTCATTCTCTCAACATGGCCAAATCATCTCAGCATACCTTTCTCAATTTTTGTCACTACATCTTCTTTCAGACCACAACGTTTCCTAAAAAATTTATTACATTAAAAAATCGACTATACTTTATAAAATTACCCTTTAAGTTTTAAGTATTGTAAACTAGTATCAGATGTTATTGTTTAAACATTTAAATGTGCAAATAAATATTAGAATTCTTGAAAAATCGTTTCATCACGTTCTTGGGGCAATGTTATTCGCACGTCGCATCGCCAGCGAGGTACACGGTTCGATCCTTGTCCCGAATCTGGGTGTTTAAGTATTATATATATTTGGATACTTAAAAATTATATATATATATATATATATATATATATATATATATATATATATATATATATATTCATTGTCCAGTACCTATAACATAACACTAGATATCTGCTACTACCTTAACTTTTCCCACGACATGACGCTGGGTACATTGTCAAAGAATACTAGTATACTAATCATTCTTAAAATGTGAAAGTAAGTTTGTTTGTTACGCTTTCACGCGAAAACTACTTAACCGATCATCATGAAACTTTGTACACATATTCTTGGAGGTATTCGAAGTAACATAGGATACTTTTTATTGAAAAAACATATTTTTTTTTTGCAAAGATATTAACATTTACATTTATAATATTAGTAGGGTTTGATTAATTTCCATTATAATGATCTCATGGCAGAACAACGTTTGCCGGGTCATATATATATATATGTAAAGAGAATATCATCTCTTTAAATTGAACGCGCTTAGAATACTCTGCGCACTCTTCTATGTCACTTGACATTGACCTACATAAAAATAATTTAATGTACCTAATAAAATAATGTTTAATGTAATAAAATAAATATAAAAGCAAGAGTTGTGAAAGAGAGAACGAATAAAACAAAATCGTTTCTCTTATTTACAGGTAACGTGTAATTCTTATATGAATGTACATTGTAAGTGTTAATATGAATTGTAATATATTATTATGACTCTTATAAAATACCAAATTTTGTTAAATGGCACCCGATTGAATGGCCAAAGGAACAAAATTTAAAAAAAGTTAAAAGTGGACACCATTTTTACCCTGTTGGTAAAACTGACATAAAACAATGATTTTATTACAGCCTGATATATGGACTACCTCCACTTACCGGATTATCCACTATTTACGACAGACCCTGTATATTAAAGTATAAAGTAAATAATAGAAAAAAAATGAGTAAATTAGACTATGGGTATTTACTTTACCGTAATTGAATGCTAGGAGTCTGCTTCTAGAATATACCCCTATGGGACAGCAGCGTGTTCGCGGTGCACCTAACGTCGTAAACATACATAAACGACGGTAACTGATCACTACTAAGTGGGATGTCAGACTGTCTGCTGTTCCGCAGCAACAAAAAAATTCATCATCATCTTAGCGTTGAATCCAGGTTGCAGCCCAAACTCTCGCTTCGGCGCCCGGGGTCCGCTTTTCGACTTTTTCTTCTCCACTTCGCACGGTCTTCGGCATCTTTGGTGGTCAGTCCATATTGGTACGCATATAAACCCCTATGACTTCAGCACTTTTTGGGTTTACCCCTCCTGACGGGGCCCTGCGGTGTCAGCATGGCCAGACATTTGTTCTCCACATAAGTAGCTGGTTGCCGTAAAACGTGGCCATACCAGCGAAGGTGACACTCCTGCAATTTATCCGCAATGTCACGGACATGAAGGCTGCCGCAAATGCGAGAGTTCCTAACGCGGTCCTTCCGCGTTACTCCGCACATCCACCGCAGCATATTCATCTCCGTGACTCGCAGTGCCTGCTTGTGTCGCTTCAGCACCGGCCACGCTTCACATCCGTGTAAAAGGACAGGCCTAATGATGATCTTATAGACCAGTCCCTTCAATTTAACCGGTATTTTAGGGTCACAGTTGACACCAGTCACCAGCAATAAAAAAAATAGTCTAAATTAATCTGAAATTTATATTACATTGAATGTTCAACAAAAAATAATAAATAGTAACTAAAATCATTCATTTTTTGATGAAGGCATTACTTTTTTAGCAGACAAATACGTAGTCTTATTATTAAATTAGTAATCAATAAACTTTTTAATATTCAACTTGCTTCAACAACAGAACATTTTCATTTATGTTTTGGGATCCGAAACTGTGGACACTGAAATATTAAACGAGGTTGACGGGATTTATTCCTTTAACTCCCAAAAGGTTTAAAATAAACAATTCTGCTGCTACAATTTCAGTTTATGTATATGAAGACTAGAAAATAAAGATGAAACGTTTCGCACTCTAAAACAGTTATATTATAAATTACCCGTAAAAAGTTCTAAATCTGATTTAACCATATCTAAGCCATTGATAACTCTGTTTTGTCGATAGTATTGCCCTTTTTATGTTTCATTCATAACAAAAAATGGATGATAACGCGTTGCTTCACTTGATTTTAGCTAATTACTTAATTCGCCAATTTAATAGCTGAAATTAAGTAGTTCGTTCAAGTACTTCCGACGATATCGGTTTAAGCAGCATGAAGATAAAATAAATGTAATTTCAAAATTTAATTTCCTGATCGTATAAATACTAGCACTCTGCTTACAGACCGCACGCACTTTGCGAGCAATCCGATCGCGAATATTACACGCTGGTAACTTTTAATTAAAGTCAATATTAAGAATACTAACTTGGGAATAGAGTCGTAACATACTACAAATGCCTTCTTTATCCAAATGAGCACCATTCTAATTTTCTTTTTGGAATTAGATTGAGAGAAAATAAACAGCGTGAAACAGTGTACTATATATCTATAAACGATAACATATTTTTCACATTTATTCGATTATTAAAAAATCTGGGCTATTTTACCCAGCATCCACTATGTTTCGCCTTTTGCACAGTGGCGTTACACTAGTTTTTTTATATTGTATATACTTTTTGTCTAAGGAAGTCTGCCGCCTTCAGTGTAAAATGAACAACAGTTTAATTATTTTGTGGTTGCATTACGAATTTATGTACTAGCTTATAACTTAAAACGAATTTTTAGTTTTATAAAAATATATTACCAGATCGTTAAAATTAAATTTCATTGAAGCATTACTTCTCGCAATTTACATACAAAGAAAACGTGCTACTTTATACAGTTGGATTGCATTGTGTGAATTGTCCCATTTATTTATTTCTTTGTATTTTTTTTTTTGTTTATAACTAAAGTTCAGCAGACAAGTAAACGACCCACCCTAGCAGGTGGTCACCATCGCTTATAGACGTTTGCAACACCAGAGGCATTACCACCGCCCTGCCGGCCTCGAAGAAATTTTATAACGCCTTTTTTTGAAGAACCCCATATCGTTCCGTGCTAATAAAATCTCAGCCGGAAGCTCGTTCCAGATCCTGAGAGTATGCAACATGAATGTTCTTGAGAACCGTTTCGTACAAGAAAGAAGAGGCTCCAAGAAATGGGGATGAACACCCAGCCGATGGCGGGTAGTGCGATGGTAGAAAGACGACGAGGGCACCATTCTAAATAGCTCTTCAGAACACTCTTATTTATGGGCTATGAATGAAATTATTTTCTTTATTCATAAAATATAACTGTTACATACAAATAAATCGCAGGTTAACATAAAACTGTTTTTGTACATAATACAATGACAAACCTACGCAATTAGTAAATGCATTATCCGTTGAAAACATACGAAACAGTATGTAGTCAGGCCGCCGACCAAAGATAACTGGTAACTCATTTTAATAAACGTTTTTGTATTTGTACATTTGTTCCACACGTAAGTAGCAGCTTGTTCGCAAATGAGATCTTACCAACAAAGGTAATTTTAAGGTCTGCTCGTAGAAAACCTTTGTCTGGGGTCAACCTGTCGTAAAAAGTGACAAAGAGCTACGCGGCCTTAAGCCCGTCTGGATGACAACCACCATTGGTTTATAAGTATACCATAATAACCTTGGGTTGTGTTCCAGCATTAGTTTCAGTTCAGTTCAAACATGCACAAGCGACTATAACTGTTTACTAATAAGCCAGCCTCTCTGGTGTTCATCAGCAATAAAAAAGTAGAGTACTTGCATGATTCATCCAGTTGGCACACTCCAAACTGGGTCCAATTATTCAATTAGAAATTTTATATATGTAGAAACTTTCCACATATATAAAGCTTGTCGCCACACCACACGTACAAAATTCAAACTCGTATGTTCATCATTTATTGTTCTCGAATTCATTTGTTACCGCACTAATTAAAAGGAATATTTGTGCCAATATTACAGTGCTCGCTAAACCTATGTAGTTATTTATAAAGCGATTCCTTTGTTTACTTCCTTTGTTATTCCTATGATTGTTTTAGTCATAGATCTTGAGTACAATTATTGCAACAATGAACTCTTGAACGGTTTTATCTGAAGTAAATAAAAAAGATATAAAAATATAGGATCATTCTTGTAAATTGGGTCCAGGCTCTAACAACTAACTAAGACCGGTGCTGTTTTCCGCCTGGTCCTAAACGGGTGACGAAATACTATAATTTGCATTTTTTGTTGTTGTGAAAATGCACATTTCATTATTGTGAACAGGCAGACGACCCACTTTAGTAAGCAGTTACCGTCGCCTGTGGATGTTTGCGAGGCGCCGACACCGCTGCCTTGCTGCTGTCCGCGGAAGGGAGCTGGAACTCGGGTCAGTTATGCCGGAATATACCACAAAATCATTCTTCTTCTTCTTCCTCCTGCCCTTATCCCAAATTACACGGGGTCGGCACAACATGTTACATTTTGTAATAGTTGTGGCTTAATTTTTACAACCGGCCGCCTGCCTGACGTTAACCCCTTTTTGGGGAAAAATATGACATCCTTTTTATATAAATTATTTTTCTCGTTTCACATTGAAAGTAGGACACGAAATTTCATTGTCATTTATCTAATATTACCTCAAGCGACACTTTTATTGGTTTCTTTTTGAGTAAACAACATCCGAATGTTGGTTTGGGCGTGCAGGGTGGCACTTATGCCGGGTCAGCGACTTATACGGGGTCCGTGCACAATTCACATTCGCAGTGCTGAGCGTCTTCGAATGCTCTTGGTCCTGCATTCCGTTGCGCTTGAATGACACAGGCAGCTTGCGCATAATGCGTCCATCTTCATAAATTTTGGTGTTGGCTCACAGCAATCTTCCTCTTGGTAAGTTAGAGGCCTTGAAACTCGCGGCTTTTTACACAACAATACGTAACCTTCGATGAAGGACATCATGGCAAGGGGCCACTAACATCGGACATACTGCAAATCGCTCGCAGTCTTCAGGGTAAAAGCACGCCATTTTTATTTAGATTTTACTTCTGTTTCTTTTGTAAATTTTATATCATAATAAATAAATTTACACTAGAATTTTGGTATTTTTTAAATTATTCACCACAAAATCATTATGGCGGCATATTAAAAAGTAAGCGTGATTGCCATCCAGACGTGCTTAGAGCCCAGACCTAGATAGGGTTGTTTTATCGCCGCTTATAACAGGCCCTAAAAATACTTAGTTTTTACACTTTTAATATTACAAAATGCAGTTTAGTCTTGATGACGCATGCATAGATGAGTTGAATATCTGACTGAACGAAGAACGAATAAATGCGCCACAGAGTACAAACACACTAATGACATGCAAGTTTACATATTTACTTATATAGGCGGAGGTAGGGCGAACTCGGTGCACGTTCCACTAGCGCCCTCTAGACTCCGTCTCGTCAATATGGCTGTCGTTACATCCGGTGTAGTTTTTAAATAATATGACTTCCGTCAATGGCCGCTGCCACATCCGGTGCAGCGTTTAAATAATATGACTTCCATTACAATACGGCCGCCGCCACATCCGGTGCAGCCGTTAAATAATATGACTTCCGTCATATTCATATTTCAAAGTTCGGTATAAAGACAGGTCAAAAAGTATTTGAGTTAAAAATATGTGGTTATTTATATTTATAGCTACTTAAAACAGTGGCTTGTATTTTTTGTGATAAAAATACTGATTTAAAACTTTATCATTTAGTGTTGTCATAAATGCCCTTACGTTTATTAATATATCGTATTTTTCGATGATAAATCAAAAGCAAGAATAGTTGTTGCAAAAATTTTTACTGACGGAATCAAATAACGTCACGTATAAACCTAGTGCGAATGAACAAGCGCTGAAATTTCATTTATCGGTTTTTGCTGGAATATTTTTTCGTTTTTAACAACTGCGAAGTCGGCGCCAACATTTGCATTGATGTGAAAATACTGAAGCGCAAAAGTTAACTAACCATAAATCGTAGGAATGTAGAATATTTTTATTTCATGGGCATAGGTAACCGAGTATTCTTTAACTTCAAAATATTCTTGAAAAAAAATTTTTTTTTTATTCAGAATATTATTATTCGCTAGAACATTTTTAAAACTATATTTAGTGACTCCTGAATCCTGAAATGATATCACATATAGCAATAAAGTATTTATATTAATGTAATTAAGTGTAGTGTAATTCTGTCAACCATATTCTTTCACTCTTGGCGATATACGAGTATTAAGTTCACTATTTGTCAATAACAGTAAAACACTCTTAGGTCTTTTCAAAAAGAGCAAGAGCCCAGGACGGCCAGACCTTCGTCATTTTATAAAGGCTGAAAATTTTTCTGTGCATGTCCCCTATACAGGTAAGAACGACCAGCGACTATGGAGTTTGGGTTGTGGTTACTTGGGCAGTGAACAGGCAGTAAAGGTGCATAAAATAGGACCTTAAATTCGTTAAAGTATAAAGCTCAATTTTTTTATATTTTCTTCGGGATAACTTTAAAAATCTCGTCATCCATTGCCGGACACTTCTGACAGTTGCTACCCCCTGCCAGACACCCCTAAACTTTAATAAAATATCATTATCCTTTCGTTATAGTATAAAAGCTAAATTTTATATATGTTACTTGGGGACCTATAAAAAATGTTACCCCAATAGCCGGACAGTTTTAATGGTTTTTACATCTTGCCAGACACATTGAAAGTCCGCTGTAGGTGCGAGCGCGAGTGCTTAGTAGATAACGATCTTTATAGAAAATTATTTTATTACGTTCATAACCATGTTATATAAAGTAAAAAAGGTTAATTTTTTTATTTCACATTGGGCTACTGATGATGTGGTGCCATTTATTGGCAACAAAACGATATACATCAATTTCAGAAAATGTCATTCTTTCACTGTTGATAATTCCAACAAAGTTGTCTCAAGGGTTAATGAAGAGTTGTCATGTCCAGCACACGAGGAAGCAGATACGAAGATAGTATACCATGCCTGTAACATCAACTATCCAGCCGAAATACTAATAAGAAGTGCTGATACCGATATTGCGGCTATAATGCTTGGTAACATACATCACCATAAAAGTGATTCGGTTGTTGTGTGGATGTTGAAGTGTTGGATGGCTATATTATTTAATTGTAATCTCTTTCATATCTAGTCATATGGTTAAACAATACAATTCATAGTTTTCGAATGGAATCACCAGCCTTTCGGTTAGCCGATTTTATATAAAACGAAGTATTTATTAAATAATATAATAAATATTCTGTAGAGTAAGTCTTTTACTTACTTCCAGAGTAAGTAAGTAAAAGACTTTTGTTATGGTACTACAAGTTATATAATTTTTTTTATATATAACAACATATTATTCATAAACAAACGCGACAAGAATCGAGCTCGTGACCACCGTATGCGTTCTGAGATCCGAACCACCACAGAGTTCGTCAATTATACAAAGTATCGGTTTAGACACGATTCATATACAGCTTCTTGCCAAACGTGCAATATACAAGCTACATTCAAATAAAAAGCCTTAAATAATTTATCTCAATTTTATCTGACGTTGTAAGCAAACCCGTAAATGCGTTCACGTTATCTAAATCGAGGGGCAAATGTAGATGTTCCCCTGGGAAGCGAGGGTATCTCCGGTCAACCGCACACCGCCATTAACATTCATTCTGTAATCTGTTCCTCTCATTAACTCCAATTTACGCCTATGTCGCTAAAGATTTTCTCAGCGCGGTACGATATGGGGTTCTTCAAAAAAGGTGTAATAAAATTTCTTCGAGGCTGACAGCGTGTTGGTGAGGCCGTTGCAAACGTCCATAGGCGATGGTGACCACGTACCAGGGTGGGCCGTTTGCCTGTCTGCTGAACTCTAGCTATACAAAAAAAAAGATTATAAATTATATTGAGAAAAAACCGACAGAAAAGCATCAATCTCTTTAGATTTGACGACCTCGGTGGCGTAACGGATAACGCACTTCGGTACGCTTGCGGAGGTCACGGGTTCGATTCCCGTCTCGCGTCTGGGTGTTTATGTATAATATGTATTTATTTACAAAAAAAAAGTATATAAGTAGTATATCAGTTGTCTAGTACCCATAACACAAGTGCTATGCTACTTAGATTGGGACTAGATGGCGCTGTGTGAATTGTCACAAAAATATTATTATTATTATTATTTATAGTTTGTTCTTGTAATAAAAAAACCATCGTGACATGTCGCAGAATTTTTTATTGCTCTAAAACTGCAGTCAGGCTGACGACCCACTTAATAATAAGAAGTTGCCATCGGCTTTTTTTTAATGACAGACAGGCTGACAGCTCGCTTAGAATTTAGCAGTTACCGTCGCCTATGGGTGTTTGCAACGCCAGTGGCATCGCGAACACGCTGCTGTCCCATAAGAGTACAGGAACTTGGGTCACTAATGCCAAAACACAACACAAGGTTATTATGGCGGCATACTTAAGACCAAAGGTGATCGCCATCCAGACGGGCTTGAGGCCTTACCACGTAGCTAGGTTGGGTTGTTTTGTCGCACCACTAACACACTACCGTCCGCTTTGAGAACTGGAATCTGGGTCACTCATGTCGGAACACAACATAAGGTTATTATGGTGGCATATTTAGAGGCCAAAGGTCGCCATCCAAGGGGGCTTGGAGCCCTGCCACTTAGCAGAAGTTTTAGTAAGATTAACATTATTATCTGTGCATTAATCTCTTTTCGTACTACCTGCGCTATCCCAGATGACGTCTACAGACATAAATTGGCCTTTACGACGTCTAGCCACTTCTTGAGTCTATCCATCTTAGACAAGGTCTACCTGATGTGGCAATGTTAGAAATTTGTTTGTTGTTTAAATAACCGATGACCGCTAAACACGTCATGTGAATAAAGAAACTGTTGATAAGTAAGATGACAGAAATTCACAATTTTTGGTATACCTATTGTTAGATCTCCAGATAAAAGGTTGCCTGGAAGAGATCGCTTTAAGCGATAAGGCCGCCTATTGTGTATTAGTTATATGAATTTCTTCTAGATAAATTGAGTATATAAAAAAGTTATCTATCTATCTATCTCTGAGTGTTGTTCTTGTGCTTAGTAGACTAGTAGTAGCCAAAAAAATTCAAGTTCACCTTCCACACAGCTCAGTCTTTTTAAAGGGAGATTCCTGCTCTCTGTCAAAACCACACGGATATTTCACACAATTAACGGACACATCGAAACCAGAACCAACTATTTCTATCAAACAAATATTTTATTCATTGCGATCTAATTTATAAGAACTTACTGAGCTGGCAATGTGAAAATTGAGATATTTATTGTAACAGAAACATTAGTATTGAATAACATATTGAAAAGTATTTGATTGTAACCCTCTAGATATCAGAAATGGTTATGGCCCCCAATAACCTCCTTTAGCCATACCATCCGCACTATAGTCACGTTATGAAATTGGCACGTTACTTTTTACGAGAGAGCAACCTAGTTGTGCAAAATGGTATGGAAAATGCAACCAGGGAAATCTAAAATTTGTTAGCTACTTACAAATTGTCGTAGTCGTAGAATAGTGACGGATCTGACATATATTAAACTTTACAGGACAGCCATTTTAAAAATACACAAGCGTCATTTTACTATGAGATTCTATCATACCCGTCACTTTACCGACTGCTTAATTTGAAATCTAAAATACATGTAATTTTTTTAATGTAGCAAATAATATTTAGACAATGTATCCAAATATGGTAAAAAGTGAATTTTGGATTTTTTCAAAACCGACGTTATTCTACGATCACGACAAAATAATCTCCGTTTATTTGAAGTCAAAAAGTATTATTTACCTATTATTATGTTATTACATCTAGAAAGGTAGAAAAATTTTGGCAATCAGATGCAATTAATCAAGTCGTAAAGTGCATTCAAAGACTAGAATTCAAAGTTAAAAACTGAAACTCTTTTTTTATTGCTGTAGAAAAGCAGACAGGCTGACGGCCCGCTTAGAATTTAGCAGTTACCATCGCCTATGGGTGTTTGCAACGCCAGTGGCATCGCGAACATGCTGCTGTTGCATAAGGGTACAGGAACTTGGGTCATTAATGCCGGAACATAACATAAAGTTATTATGGCGGCATACTTAAGATCAAAGGTGGTCGCCATACAGACGGGCTTGGAGCCCTACCACGTAGCTAGGGTGGGTTGTTTTATCACCTTTTACGACAGGCCGACCCCGGCCGCAGAGATCAGTAGTATTCTTTCTCCGCTCCTGCACGGATAAAATAGTTTAAGTTTTTTTATCTTTAAAAAATTTACATCTCTTTATAAAACATATTATCCTCTATATAAATAAAAATGGATCTTCGAAATGTATGTACGCTCATCACGTTCGAATGACTACACCAAACTGGATGATTCTTTGTTTTGTGTATTCGTTATTGTTAGGACAAGGTTTGTATAAAATGAAAATTGTAAAAAAGTTGTTTATATTCATTATTTTAATGTTATTTTAGAACATAGTCGCACTTAGGATAGCATATCAAGTGACAGTTGACTTCAAACTGTGACAAGTGACAATTGCCTTCAAACTTCACACTGATACATCAATGCTAGACATGTTCAAATCATATCCTCGAATGGATTGAACATGGAACGATTCACTTCCCTATCGGAAACATGTCCGGTAAACTTGTTCGCGAAACTATCTCAGTGGGAGTCATGGTCATGCGAGCGAAAAATAAAAATTTAATAAACCAATTGTCGTCTCTAACGCCTTTGCGTTATTCATTAATTATGCTTTCATAATAGTTGCATTGTGCATTAAAATTGTTTAACATAAGACGGAACGTTCCAGGTATACTCATATTTGCTCGGTTAGAGAGGAATCGGTCATTGTCGGTCGGCTCTGGAGGCGGTTCAGTACATGTTCGGAAATTCGTTTTCATCGCCCAGGACATGGACATGTGGAACTATTTCATTTGACGCAGCAGATTGGACGGACATGTTTCCAATGGTGAACATAGTTCCTGGAACTATTATGATCCAGAACTACACAATTCTAATCAATGCTTCGAAGGGTTTCGTGTATTTAGAGTTTTATAATAGTGATATTTATTATTATCGATATGAAAATGCCACCAGTCAGGCGCCAAAATATCGGCCGTAGCACGCGCGACGCAAGACGCGTTCAGAATCTTCGAAGCATTCACTGATACACTACATATATAGTTTTTTTTAGTAAATAAATACATATTGCTATCCAGACGGGCTTGTGGCCCTATCACGTAGCGAGGGTTGTTTTGTCGCCTTTTACGACAGGCCGACCCTGGCCGCAGAGGTCAGTGTTCTTTCTCCGGGCCTGCACGAATAAATGTCTACATGGAGGGTAGATTTTAAAAAATACACTATAGCCACTCATCCACGCATCCGTCTTATATCCATACCCCATGATCGTTACGTTTCAACCGCTGAACTAATTTCGATGAATTTCGGTATAGAGATAGTTTTGACTTCGGGAAAGGACATTGGCTACTTTTTATTTATTTATATGGCAGAACAACGTATGCCGGGTCAGCTAGTTACCAAATAAACGAATATCCTGTTACTCAATGTTACTGTCACTTTTAACGAGACATAGCAACTCAAGCGGATGATTAAACGAAAATCTATTTCTCATACGAATATAATCTTATTTGAAAGGTAATAAAGCATTTTATTATGTTAACTACATTTTCAGGCCACTGATCCGAAATATAACCAAATTCAAGAAATTAGAATAGTTTTAACACTAAACCTTCAATGACGTGTCAAATGACGTACGTGTACATTTGACTTATTTACATTTATAAAAAAAAATATTTACTAAAATTGTGCCTAGTCAAGCTTAGTGATTCATTTTTTACAATACATATATTATAATAATTTATTTAAAAACTCACTGTGGTAGGAATAAATAAAGTATAGGTATAGATTTACAATTGTTGCTGGGGTGTAGTGGATCTTGCCAAAGAGATTAGGAACACTGCATCACATTCTTAGATAGTCATAAAAACTATTCCTTCATAATTCAAAAAATAATCAAATATTACGTCATAATTCCTTCTCCTAGTTCATAGGCAAATAGGAGCGTTGTCTTCTGCCCACAAATAGTCAACAAAGGTCTCTTAAAAAAACGTAATAAAATTCCTTCGAGGCCGACAGCGCTTTGATAATGTCTCTAGTGTTGCATACGTCCATACGTGACCGTAACCACCTATCGGGTCGTTTGCCTGTTTACTGAACTCCAGCTAAAATAAAAAAACATGCGGGGCAGTCTTTGGGGACTGCCGATAGAAGTGGAAACTAAGTAACTTCTGAATTGTATCGTCGAGCTATTAGATTATTATTTTCGGTTTACAAAGAAGTGTTTATGATCAAAGATTAAAGCTTAAATTGGTCATCAACACTTCTTTACAAACCAAAAATTGTTCACCTAAAAAGTGCACAACACGCCTAAAGAAGTTTTCACTTCAAAAACTCAGTTGTATTTCATTGTAATAAAGTCGCAATTCGAATAGATATGTATAAGTAATGCAGTGCAATCATTTAAAAGTTACATTATAAAATAAACCTTGTCGTTATTAATAAGGTTGGTATTACTGGAGCAAAACTCCCTCTGTCTTACGAAATTTCGATCAGGTCACGTATCCTGAAGCGAGTTTAAAATTTTTTACCCATCACATAAAAGTACACAATGCCGCTAAAGAAGTTTTCACTTCAAAAACTGGGTTTAGAAGATTGTCCTTGTAAATCAATCACAACAATTCCATACATATGCTTTCTGTTTATAGTCTATGGTATCTACCATAGACTACTAAATACCATAAATTCTAGATGCAATAGACAACTTCGATCACAAAAATATAACTTAAAACACGACCGCGCTGAACTGATCGATTTATTCTGTAACAACAGGGACCAACATAAAAACAATATTTAATTTAATTTCATAGTAATATTACAAACGTTTATAATTCACCCCTTTTTAATTAAAATACTTTAATCGCTTGCGAGTTTCCGTAATTAAAAATAAGTACGTAATTAAAATATTTTTTGTTGGCAAATCTCAGTATAAGAGGATTACATACTGTATTTACGGAATCAAATAACAAAACCAGGAAGTTTGGTATTATTTATGAGTATAAGTTCCGTGTTTGTCTTTGGAAGTTATTTATGTTTTAAACTTTTGTAAAACTATTGCAAAAGGTAAATTTTGCTGGTAAAGACATTACATTATTAGATATGATCTAGAAAATAAAATTTCAAAGGTTTGGTACTTAAAATATTATCCATGTGTAGCGCCTCTTATCTTTGAATGTGTTTAATATTAATCATCATCATCATCATTTCAGCCGGAAGACGCCCACTGCTGGACAAAGGCCTCCCCCAAAGATCTCCACGATGATCGGTCCTGCGCTGCCCTCATCCAACCTATTCCGGCGATCTTGACCAGATCATCGGTCCATCTTGTGGGGGGCCTACCAACACTGCGTCTTCCGGTACGCGGTCGCCATTCGAGGACTTTTCTGCCCCAACGGCCATCAGTCCTTCGAGCTATGTGCCCAGCCCACTGCCACTTCAGTTTTGCAATCATCCGGGCTATGTCGGTTACTTTAATATTAATAGTCCTTTGGAACTATAGAAAAGGATGGAATCAAAATTCATAGTTGCACCATGTTGCACAACTTATTATAATAACTCTATCGAACATACTAATTAAAATTATTCTACTATGTAATAATGAAATTTATAATATTTTCATTAATATTCAATTAATAATAATACTATTGCTAGACGAATTATTTTTCGCCGATAAACTGCCGTAATTTATTTTTAACTATTTTAATATTGGGAAGTTATTAAATATACAGGCTTATTGGTAATTCGATGTATTCCCGTTAGGAAGTGATAGGGGCAACTATTTGTAATAACCCCTGCATTATGCAAAAGTGAACTATTTTTGAGTTATCATGTTTTTTAGCTTTTTTCAAAATAAGTCAAAATGCAATATCAAAATTTATTTAAATAAAACTAGCTGTGCCCGCGACTCCATCCGCGTGGAATAGTGACTTTGGGCAGCATTTTTTTGGGTATATCTTATGGTTTATTTTGGATTACAAACCCTATAAATCCTAAAGAAATTATTGAAATATACAAATTACGTTCGAACCTGCAAAGTCCAGCCTAAGCTGAACCCTATTTTATATGATTGATGATATAAATCCGAGGTCAACTTAAATTGGATTTTAATCCGAAACTGATCACTTTTAAATAAAACCATTTTTTTTTCTAAAACAAAAGTAGCCTAAGTTACTACTTGTTACATCAGCTATCTACCAGTGAAAGTTCCGTCAAAATCTGTGCAGCCATTTCAGAGATTACCGGAACAAACAGACAGACAGACAGATAAAAATTGTAAAAAATTTTGTTTTGGTATATGTACCGTGTATACATCCGAATGCACTTAGTAAAAAGCGGTTATTTTAATATTACAAACAGACACTCCAATTTTATTTATTTGTATAGATAAACACCTGGTAGCTTGGTAGTCCCCGGTTCGAATGTCACAGCGACATGCATTTCTAGCCTAAAAACTGCCATGTACTGACGGTGACCGAAAACATCGTGAGGAAAGCTGCTTACCCAGACGCCGGTATGTGTAACCCGCCAATGCGCCTTGGACAAGCGTGGTGGCTGCATGTACTGTCCGAGCTTAACAGCAAGACGCTGTGGGCCGTTATTTAAAATATATTAGTTGAAAAAACCTACCTAATTGGTGTATATTATGGCGGAATGGAATAGTTTGCATAAATACATGAAATCCTGTTTCTATCAGTAAATGTGTTTGTAATTAAAGCAGTCCGCTCAATTACATCTCAACATGATTGATGATTTTCTTGGTCCTTGGGTATGTTCCAAGATTTAACCCAATATAATTGTAAACGCTTAATTAATTACTTCGGGATATAATAAATGATATCGTACTCAATTGGCTCGAATACCCATACATTAACTGAATTGCGATATTTGATTGTTACTCGTATTACATGAATATTGATAGGGTCGTGTTACGATTATTTCAAATAGATATTATAACATCTATGTGTAGTCATCAATGTTTTTTTGCTTATTCTTATAACGTTGTTTATAATAATTATTATTATTAAAAACTATAATTTATTTCAGACGATAACTCCATAGACTGTTAGTAGATTAATTACAATTGAATTAAACATTAGGTTAGTATTCAGTCATTTTCTATTTATAATTTGAGGTGCTGAATAGGACAGTCAAACCTTTTTGTTTTCTTGTGTCTTTTTTATCTATATTAACAAATAATATGCGGATGACCGAGCTTTGCTCGGTATTTTCTTTTTTTTTATAAATTGTGTTTTTTGGAAATTAACAATTGATTTTCTTAGTCTAACCTCAAAGCAAACACTCATTGACTTCGTGTTACTTAACAACGCCATCTGCTGGAATAGCTTTAGTGTTGTTGTGTCGTTAAAGCAATTTTAAAAAAATAGTATTATTATTCGCCGATAGATGTCTGGAAGAGTCATTTTTCAGTTTAAATTGGGACTACTCAAACGCCAGCTTTTGACATTTTCTAGAAATGATTCCTAGCTAGATCGATTTATCGCCCCCGAAACCCCCCGTATACTAAATTTCATGAAAGGCAGTCTTCATGTCCGTAACATTGCGGATAAATTACAAGAGTGTCGGCTCCGTTGGTACGGCCACGTTTTACGGCAACCGGATGCTTACGTGGGTAACAAATGTCTGGCCATGCCGCCTCCGCCGGGTCCCGGCAGGAGGGGTAGACCCAAAAAGTGCTGGCTTGACGTCGTAAAGGGTGATATGCGTGCCAATGGGCTCACTACCAGGGATGCTGAAGACCGTGCGAAGTGGAGAAGAAAAAGTCGGAAAGCGGACCCCGGGCGCCGAAGCGAGAGTTTGGGCTGCAACCGGGATATAACGCAAAGATGATGATGATGATGACTAAATTTCATGAAAATTGTTGGAGCCGATTCCGAGATTCCAATTGTATATATATATACAAGAATTGCTCGTTTAAAGATATAAGATTACTCGCTCCTATAACATTACTAGTTAATAGGATATTTCTTGCTATTTTTAAGCAGTGCCTTATAGAGTATTTACATTGTTTTCAATTAAACTACTTTATACACAGTGTTGATAATATTTTCACACCGAGGCATGAAACTACTGGATTTGATTTTTTTTGTTGCTGTAGGACAACAGACAGGCTGACGGCCCACTTAGAATTTAGCAGTTACCGTCGCCTATGGGTGTTTGCATTGCCAATGGCATCGCAAACACGCTGCTGTCGCATAAGGGTACAAAACTTGGAACTTGGGTCACTAATGCCGGAACACAAGGTTATTATGGCAGCATACTTAAGACCAAAGGTGGTCGCCATCCAGACGGGCTTGGGGCCCTATCATGTAACTAGGGTGTGTTGTTTTGTCGCCTTTTACGACAGGCTGACCCCGACCACAGAGGTCAGTATTCTTTCTCCGTCTCTGCACAGACAAAATGATGATGATTTATTTAAAACTAGCAACCAATTCAACAAGTATTTTTATATAATTACAAACCAATATATTCCTTACTATCAACCCGTATCGGCTTAGATTTATTAAATTAAAAAAATAAAGCATATGTTACTCCCTAATACAAGAGTGTTTTGTTGACGTCATTTATCTTATAACTGTATTAATCTTGCACGGAATTCTTCGTGGTTTTTTCTTTTTTATTAATGAAGCGTTTAATTCCCGTAACTCCAATATATCATTGATATTTCATAGCGTCAAGTTGATTTATCTTTCATTAAAATAAATTACAAAACTCATTTCAGCAGATAAGGAAAACATTCATGAGAAATACAATATTATTGAGATGGGCTTGATTTATTTCATGCAATTTATTGAAATTGGTGGAAATCGAAAATACAAAATCAATGATGTTAATCCCGTTAATATCCGTTTTTTGTCGATTTTCAGTTTAACACTTTTTTTAGGTTTACATTGAGTATTCCTGGTACCGATAAGAAAAATCCGAAATGGACTGAAGTGACGGGCGATAGAGTAATAGTCTTGGGGGAAGACAGTTTCCAGCAAACCTAGTTTGAAACAGTCTTAGAGCTAAGTGTGATGCAAACTTGGAGACATCTACGACCAGACGTGGATGACAATTGGCTGACGGCACCTTGCTTACTACTCAGTTTTAATTTGAATCCTAACTCTAGAAGAAAACAAACAAAAGTAAATACTGAAAATATCCTTTTTGAAGCCCAAAACATGCACAATTCAATTCATAACTAATAATAATAATTAACATATATGTTATAATTTTATACTTAGTATATTAAATGTATATTAGACTCTATGAAGTTTACGCTTATGGCGAATTCACTGCAAGACTTACAACGGATGGTAGATGACTTAGACGTGGTCTACCGGTGTATTGGTGTTGACATGAACTTGGAAAAGACCAAAGTTATGTATAAACTGCTGATGGACTCGAGACCAACCATTGTCGGCAGGTTCTCCCTTGAAATTGTTGCAGAATCTATTGACCAGCTTTAATGCTTTAGTAGGAATAACTACTCTCGCATTCGCGGCCGCCTTCATGTCCGTGACATTGCGGATAAATTGCAGGAGTGTCGCCTTCGCTGGAATGGCCACGTTTTACGGCAACCGGCTACTTACGTGGGGAACAAATGTCTGGCCATACCGCCTTCGCTGGGCCCCGGCAGAAGGGGTAGACCCAAAAAGTGCTGGCTTGACGTCGTAAGGGTTTATATGCGTCCCAACGGACTGACCACCAGAGATGCCGAAGATCGTGCGAAGCGGAGAAGAAAAAATCGGAAAGCAAACCCCAGGCGCCGAAGCGAGAATTTGGGTTGCAACAGGATTCAACCTTAAGATGATATTGGTGATGAGGAATTGAGGCGGCTTCTCCCTTGAAGTTTCATTTAAAAGCCGCCTGAGGGATTCTGTTGGATTGCGTGGCAATCGGGAAATTGAGTTAAGTCTTCTCATCGGTCATAATAGAACTCATAGAACAATGTCTGAAGATCAAAGTCTTTAACCAGTGCATCTTACCCATAATGACATACAGAGCTGAGACGTAGACACTCACAGTAGGGCTGATCTACCAATTCAAATTCGCTCAGTGAGTTATGGAGAGAACAATCCCTCAGATAAACTCTTAGGAGTTTATCTGAGGGATAGCATGCGTAATGAAGTGATCTGTTGAAGAACCAACGACATCGCCTTTTGAATGAGAACGTTGAGGTAACAGTGGGCTGACCATATCTGTCATATATCCGATAACCAATGGAGTAAACGAGTTTTCGAATGAAGACTGGTAGAACTGTAGTGTAGGACGCCCAGATGCGAAGTAGGGCAACAACTTGCGGATAGTGATTGGATGCGATGAGACGAATATAGAGCTCCGTGGAAAGTCTTCGGGAAAGCCTACATCCATCTACGAACTTCGATAGAATAATGATGATGATAATGATGATGAGACTGTATAATATAATATTACGTTGTATACAATGTAACTATTTTGATAGAAGTGTTCTAATAATTACATGAAAAGGGTCATAGTGCGCTTCGTAAGCGCAAACGACTTCCGCAATTAAATGTAGCATTTAGTTTAATGAGGCAATCAAGGCTCTAACCACGCTGCCGCCACAAATATTTGCCCTATTTTACTCTGTTATACTCATTGTACTTTATCTGTCACCTATGTAATTAAGTATATGAAACAATTTTTTTGCACCCTCTTTGATCAAAGCGGGTTAAATACTGATTTTGAATAGTTGCTGCTAAAAGAAAGGAAAAGGTTTGGTATATAATTTATTTTCAAATACGAGTATGTTCTTTTCATCCGTGCAGAGGCGGAGAAAGATACAGACCTCTGCGGCCGGGGTCGGCCTGTCGTAAAAGGCGACAAAACAACCCTAGCTACGTGGTATGGCCCTAAGCCCGTTTGGATGACAACTATCCTTGGTCTATAAGCATACCTTCATAATAATCTTGTGTTCCGGCATTACTGACTCCTATGGGGGCGCAGACCACCCCACTAACCCCACCCCAGCAGCGTGTTAGCGGTGTCCCTAGCGTCGCAAACATCCATAGGCGACGGTAACTGTTTACTATTAAGTGGGCCGTAGGTACGTCTGCTGTTCCTCGGCAATAAAAAAAGACTATATAATCGAATTCATGACCTCGCTGGCGTTCAGGCGTGCAAAAACCGATGCACTACAGGAGTCATCAATTGATATTATAGTTACTAAAAGTGTCACGATCTTGTGAATATATTATTAAATCTAATTCTATACAATAAATGTTCACAGTATCTACACAGTTTCGAACTCATAAAATAAAAACATAAAATCGAGATGGTTACGCTTATGTTTTAAAATATAAACCACAACAGCCTTCAAACTCAACAGTTTTAATCAGAATCGCTTCACCCACTTCATATGCCCCATTTGTTTTTTATCATGCCGTCGAAGCAAACACATATTTTTAGCTTTGATAGAATAACATAAAATCTATTATCATAATTCTATATTTCAAAATAACAGATAAAATATAAGATAAGGGCTTTCACATGATTACAACATATAATTGATATAATACATTTTTTTAGCTCATAATCTGTTGACAAAACGAACACGCGACAAAGGCAACTATAACGAAAACAAAGAAGATAAACAAGTTGTATTTAATTTAGATTTTGACAAAGAGACGGAATATTGATTTTAATTTGCATATCTATAACATTCTGCGTGCCCTGAAGCGCGAGGTCCAATCTTGTTAACAATAAGATTGGTCTTATTCAAACTTATTTTGTTTTAGAACTTATTTCAAACTTTGACAGACATTATTTTTTTTATTGTACCAAATGTCATTATATATTATTAATTAAACTATTTTTAAAAACCACACTTGCATGATACTTTTATATCTTACTAGCTGACCCGGCAAACGTTGTTCTGCCATATAAATAATAAAATGTCAAAAAATTAAAAAAAAAATTTGGGGGTGGGTCACCCCAACATTTAGGGGGATGAAAAATAGATGTTGGCCGATTCTCATAGATACCGGATAAGCACAAAAAATTTCATCAAAATCGGTCAAGCCGTTTCGGAGGAGTATGGCAACGAAAACTGTGACACGAGAATTTTATATATTAGATAATATCTTAGAATTAACAAACACATGCACACTAGCTACAAGGTTGTACCAAGATTTGGGCTTTTTTTACTTCTAAGGGTTTCAAAACGATGTCAGATAATGTATTTCTAGTCCTCAATCAAAAACTTAAAAAAAAACAATTCTTATATAATGTTTAAAATAATAACAGCCCATAACATCCCTTTGCTTTAGCCTACCCCTATTATATAGGTAACAAAACCAGGCTTGTATAAAGTGGATTGACTGGTTTCATGCCATGCCAGTGATTCCAATACATAGGCTGCCTCACTATGCTTTCCTACACTTACGAATTAAATGTATTCTATTAATTTGCCGGTATCAATGATTGTTCTCACTCTACCAGACATCGATGTGAATGGCGGCACATCGCAAAAACAGCGGTGGCGCAGAAATTGACCAACGCATGACCACGACCATCAAGAGTGCACGAATAAGAAGAAGCATTAATTTGCCTTAACATATTTATTACAAGTAAGGGCGTTACTTTATTCAGTATAAAGGTATTATGCAAAATGAAATATATTCAGTTCAAACATGGTATATGTTTAGGTGTCATTACATTTTTTTTATTTTTGTAGAACAGCAGACAGGCTGACGGCCCGCTTAGAATTTAGCAGTTGCCGTCGCCTATGGGTGTTTGCAATGCCAGTGGCATCGCGAACACGCTGCTGTTCAACACAAAGTTATTATGGGGGCATACTTAAGACCAAAGGTGGTCGCCATCCAGACGGGCTTGGGGCCCCACCACGTAGCTAGGGTGGGTTGTTTTGTCGCCTTTTACGACAAAGCGACCCCGGCCGCAGAGATCAGTATTCTTTCTCCGCCCCTGCACAGATAGATTATTTATATAATTTACCATGTAGTAAATAACAAATTCTATAAATTACTTAAAATTACATAATCATTTAGATCAGTACACTAGTTAACCCTCTCACTAATTATTTTTTCTTCGTGCAGGAGCAGAGTAAGGATACTGACTTCTGCGACTTAGAGGCGACAAAATAACCCTAAGTGATAGGGCCCTTGCCCATCTGGATAACAACCGCCCCTGATTTATAATTATGCTGTTATAATAACCTTGTGTTGTGTTCTGGTATTTGTGACCCAGGTTCCAAAACCCCTATGTTGACAGCAGTGTGTTAGCGGTGCGGTGGTCGCAGATATCTAAAGGCAACGGGAACTGCTTACTGTTAAGTGGGCCGCTTTTGTCCGCTGTTACTCAGCAATAAAAAAGCTATTTCATCAGCTTTAGTTTCTGCAACAGAATATTCTTTCGCCTTCTAAACCCGAATGAAATAACTTCTAGACAAATGCTGTGAAGAGCGTTTGGTGGTCTGTTGTATTCAGCTTTTTAATTTATCGTATATACACTGAAAAATAAAAGAAATATGTTTATTTGAGGACAGATCCAAATCATAAACTAAATTTATTTAAAATACTAGCGGCCCGTCCCAGCTTCGCACGGGTATTTAACAAAAAATTAAAAATTAAACCCTTCTATTTTTTTTCGGTCTCGGGGAAAAACCTCTCTTGATGGGTTCCCCCGGCCCGGGGGGACCGAGGGATATAAGGGACTCCGGAAAAGATGTTCGACCATCCGACTACCCACTAAAAACACCGCTGTTCTCCTATCGCCTACGCCCGGGCCCACGGATATATGGCCTGCCGATCTCGTGGCCCGGGCCGGCGCCGGCCCACGCTTTGTCTTAAAGCGGGCCCCTTCTAAAGTGCTGGCGCCAGGGGGCAGGGTTTCGTCCCCCCGGCGCTCTCTTGTAACAACTCTAGGAGTTGAGGGGGGCTGCGGAACAGCAGGCGGCCTTCTCCCTCGCGGCAATAGTGCGGGCGGCGGATCCTCCCCCGAGGGGCCGCCCGCGGCCGCTTTCTACGGCGGCCGGAGATCGTTGCCCGCCCTCCGGCGCCGACGACGCGGTCTACGTTGGCGGGAGGGGAGTGCGGTGGCGGACTCCCGCTCCCGTTCCGCCGCCTACCTTGCAGACACTACTGCCTCGCAAAAGGAGGCGACGGCCGTCCATCCAGGATCGCCCCCGACCATGGACAGAACCAGGGCCGGGAGCGACCGGTCCGCGGCCAATTCCGGACGGGACTTGCATCCCCGTCGCGTGCTAGTCAGGCGTGGGTACGACAGAAAAGCCGGCCCAGCAAGACCAACCGACAGCGAGGATGCAATTCCCGCCCCGGGAACACTCTCTGTGCAGGCGCAGTCGAAATAGGCATGGTTTCGACTACCAAATTAGGTCCCAGGGTAGAACCCGGGACCCCAATCAGTATTCGCAACCATCCCACCGGGGACTACGCCACGAACAGAGAGCTAAGTTGGAAAGGATGTAAGAGGTTGACGGAAGGAAAGGTAGGATGTCGCCTCGAACGGAGAGGGGAGTGAAGCCGGATGCTCGGGCACCTCGGGTACGCACACCCGTGCACTCCTCGGACAGAGGAGCGCCCCTGAGGGCAAACCCTTCTATTTGCGTCAGGTTACTAAAAAAATAAAATTATAAAGAAAGTTTGAATATTATTATTTCTATGAGCTTTTATTTTAATGATTTTTTTTTTGTTATTACTTTTTACTTATTTTTCGTTATTTTTTAATAAGTATTCTAATTTTTGTAAAAACCCCAGTGACGCACGCCTACATTGCATAAGATGCTGCCTAGCTAGCCGAACAGGGTTGCGGCTACCACGCAACATTTTTCTAATACTTACATTTTTAAACTCGTGATATCTTTCGAATGGAATATCCGAATTGAATAATTCAAAAAGTTATATAAAGGTATTGAAACAGTTTTGAATATGAAGTAATTTATTTTGATAAGGATTAATACCAAGATCCAAATAAAGAGCCTTTTCTAGGGGCAGCATTTCAATTAAATTTTTAAAATAAAAGAACACTTTTTGTGGCATAACTATAATAGTTAGACATATGCTGTCGCGACACTTTTTGTAAATAATGATGTGTTCTGCAAAGTTGTAGCACATTATTTTATTCTATCATCAATAGTTTTCGCAACGCACGCGATTTAAATAATATTTTAGGTAATTTTTTACACTTTGGGTTACATTATTGGAGTTTTAGTAAGGATCCCTAATTTTTTTGAAAATATAATATAGCCTATGTCACCCGGGGATAGTGTAGCTTCCCAACAATGAAAGAATTTTTTAAATCGGGTCAGTACTTTCGGAGCCTATTCAAAGCAAACAAACAAACAATCAAATCTTTCCTCTTTATAATACATAGTAGTATAGATATAGATTCATAAACAAATCGATTTTAAATAATTATGCAAGCATATTAAGTTAAAACGGTAATTTATCTTAAATATACTATAATATACGCATCTTGTAAGCGTTTTTCAGTTTGCGGTATTTACAAAAACAATAAAAAAACAATTTAAATCTAATAGCTACATTAAAATAATTACAAACAAAATTGATACCAAAAGTATTTTTGTATTTTAAAATCCAATAGGTTTGAAATGTAAGTTTATAGTTTATTTTCAAATAATGTTTCATAACAGACATAAAGCTCCTTTCATTGGACACGCTGTCATCAGTAATAAGCTTTGATACAAACCACTCGATCCGATAAAAAGCCTCGACCTTCTTAATAGACATCTGCATTTCAGATCAGTTTGGAGGGTAACACATTTATTGACCTCGATGTTTTATTGATGAACAACTCCATAAGGGTGACACCATGCTTTACAAGGTTTTACAAAACAACTCAATTAATACTTAGTCTGTATTCAAAATCTGCTTGGTAACACTAGAAAATAGAGTTCATTATGCTTAAACTCATACTTCTGGACTCAATTATAGCCAGAAGCATATCTTAATTTATATTAGTTATTTATATTTTTTGTTCAAGGCTAATAAAGATCTATTATTATTATGTCCTTGTTAGAAGCGAACTCATGGCTTCTTACTTGCGATATCAGATATCATTATCATATACTTTATCAAAACAAAATACCAATAAATTGTTTATTTATATTTCCGAAAGCATTAGGTTAATGAGTATTGTGCGTGGTGTTGAATGTGTGGTACCATGAACCTGAAGTTTTATTTTTTATTTTCAGTTTTCATGGTTCATACCATTTTGACATTTGTACTAATCAAGAATCTACCTTTTTTTGTTACAGATGTCCAGAAGGGTGGATATCGTGACGGTGAGGACACGTTCTTTTTTTACCCTCTACTTCAACGGCGCACAACTCACTCAATTTTTTTATTTTTTATGTGATCTTGAAATATCAATAAAAAATTATAAAAATATGGATTGTAAAAAATATTCACTATTTGTTTTATCGAGCGTCAGAAAACGCCCAAAATTTGGACTTCTATACTAGATCCTTCTGTTGGTTCGGTTCCATATAGATAGAGATTAACCTTTTACGACGAAGTCAGCATTTTTCGGCTTTCCCCGACGGGTTGTGGTACAAATACTGTGGTTAGGTATATTCAAGTACCTAGCTGGTTTACGTTAAGGATGAGTTTGCATAAAAACTGCTTTCTTTAAATTACGAACATCACTATCATGGCCAACTTTTTAACTCATCCAGAGTAAAATGTATATTTGGTAGCTTAACTATGTAATTAATTTAAAAATAATTCTATTAAAATACAAAACTTTGTCGAAATGGTCTCGTCGACTTATGTCACAGAGCGCTGGCTCAATAAAGATCGCGACCTCCTCAATCTGGAACAACTCAGGCGCAGCTCGCAATGGATTCACGCACGACGCCACTCTTACGTTGCAAGTTCTTGTTCAACTACACTGCACTTTTCGGATGTGTAAGGATTTTAATTTGGCACTGCCAACATTATGAGGAATCTAGCTATATAAGGTACACGAATTTCGCACACGGTGCAAAAAGTGTTCCTCTATTTTTCCACACTTATGAGGCGAGATTTTTAAGTCGTCGAAAATTAGTTGAGCAACAATTATGTACCTACATATAGGGAAGGACCAAAAAAACACGTTTCAATATATTTACAATAGCAACTGACACTCATGACGCGCGTTCTTCAATTCCCATTTTAAATGTTTTATTGTCGAATCAAGGGCCAACCCTGGTGATTTTGTTTCTATAGTTGTAAGTTTTCATACAAACAAACAAAACTTTTTCGACTCATCCATAACGTAAAAGATATACCAGTACAAACGACTCGTGCAACTTGTTAAGCCATGGTAACCTAGCTCTTTACATCAACATATAAGACTTTCCACATATTTCCACGCAAATGTATTCCCAATTTCCTATAAGTTTTTTTTGTACGTACATTTTAGTTACGATCTCAACTTGGAAATTGTCATGACGTGAGCCATCTGCGAGTTTTACCGAATGGTTCCAAGCAGAAGAACAGCACTGATTATAAAAGCGGCACAATACTATGAGCTTGTTGCATACATATGTATTAGTTTGAGACATACTGAATGTATTAATTATCAACTCAATGTATATATGTTATAAATGTTATTAAGTCCGAAATAAAACATTTATTTATTTCTTTCTTTCATTTATATAAATCAATGTCCTTCTAGTGATTTATGAACTTTATACAATATGACATATACTCGTATATGACCAGTATACAAGTCATTGTTAGCCTAATTTTCTTATCGGGAAAACCCATTAGGCAATGAACGAGTATTATTAGTCCATTAGCAATAAGCAGTGACTAAATCAAATGTGGATTTATTTTGATACCTTACAAAAATAGTCGTCTTATAGAAAAATGTTATTCTTCGGACAAATTATATTCTATAACTAAGTTGATATTACTTAATTAATGGACGAAGCATAAATATAAACCATGAACAAATCTCTCACTTCCGTTTCGCTGATGATATTGTAATTTTTGCAGAGACGCTGGAAGAACTTGCCGAAATGGTTAAAACCTTAAATGAGTCTTCCCGACGGGTCGGTCTCGACATGTACTTGGACAAGACGAAAGTCATGTTTAATGAACATGTCGTGCCAACACCAATCCGTGTGAATGGGGTTCCCCTGGAAGTTGTGCAGGATTACGTCTATCGTGGACAAAAATCCAACTAGGCAGGCACTATTTCGATGGGAAAGCTAATTGGAGGATTCAGCTAGGTTGGGTGACTTTCGAGAAGCTTCGTCAGGTCTTCTCGTCATAGCTACCTCGGGGTATGAGTAAGCTGCCTTCAAATCGCCCTCAATGGTGAAGTGCGTCGGGACTCCGCGCTTGCCTACCCTACGTGGGATTAAAACGGAAGCGTGACCAGGTCCTGGCCTGGGTATCCGTTTTCTAGAGTGAAACCTACATCATGTGGGGTAACACTCGGATCGGGGTGCGTTTTTAAGTGGTTATGAGCCCCATACGCACCTGCTGCAACCCTGCGCGGCAGGCAGTGTCTATGGGCACTTTTCCTCCTTCGGAACAAAAAAAAGGTCTTCTCGTCAACCATCCCCTAGTGCTTGAAGACAAATATCTTCGAGCTGTGCGTCCTACAAGTATTAACCTAAGCAGCCGAGATGTGGACCCTGATCACCATCAGGCCACCGGCCTGGTTCATAAAGTTCAAGTCACTCAGCGGGCTATGGAGCGATCTATGTTGGGTGTCTCTCTTATGGACAAAATCCGAAATGAGGAAATCCGTAAGAGAACCAAAGGAATCGACATAACACGCAAAATATGCACGCTGAAATAGCAATGAGTCGGTCAGGTTGGGATGCCCCAGCCCTATGGGGTGATGATCTGCACTAGGTTACCGGTCGGGATTGGATGGGAAAAACAAGGGACCGGATTTGTAGCGCAAACTTGGGGAGGCCTCCGTCCAGCAGTGGACAACAGACGACTGACGGCGACGATATTACTTAATTGATGGAAAATAAAAAAGAAGACAATATAGAGATACGATATGGAGTATCTTTATAATTTTTTTTAATAACATAAGGAAAACATTGCTTTTTTTATTGCTGTAGACAGGCTGATAGCCCAGTTAGAATTTAGCAGTTACCGTTGCCTATGGATGTTTGCAACACCAGTGGTATCGCGAACACGCTGCTGTCCCATAAGGAGAAGGTAGGCTACTTCTTGTCGTGAAAATGTTTTTTTGGCACAACGTTTAGCTAGTATGCAATTTTTATCCGTACAGGGGCGGAGAAAGAATATTAACCCCTGTGGCCGGGGTCGGTTTGTCGTAAAAGGCGACAAAACAATCTGGATGGCGACAACCTTTGGTTTTAAGTATGCCGCCGTAATAACCTTGTGTGGTGTTCCGGCATTAGTAACCCAAGTTCCTGTACCCCTATGGGATAGCAGCGTGTTCGCGATGCCACTGGCGTTGTAAACACCCATAGGCGACGGTAACTGCTAAATTCTAAGCGGGCCATCAGCCTGTATGCTTTCTTACAGCAATAAAAAAAATTCCTTGGGACAGGATTTAAATCAGTGACCCCTGTACATTCTGTCATGTCGTGTCAGTGATTACACTACGGAGGTCGTCATATACAATTCCTCAAAGTTTCCAACCAAAACGAATTATTCCACAATGTAATAAATCTAAATAACAAGGTATCGACGGAATACTGTACGAGTTACGGTCACAAAGTTCCACAAAGACCCGACAGAGGGACAAAACAAACTGTTTGCCAAACACTGAAGTGGTTTTCTCTAAACCTTTGCCTCAAGTATCTTTGGGCATCATAATTAATTTTGTTATGGTCATTGCCTTGTCAGATTTATCAACGCAGCTATTTGTGCAGGCTTTACCTGAATTTTAATTAGCTATTTAGTAATTTGCATTATATTAAGGATTATGAAAACGGTAGGGCAAAATGGCTTTTGGTAAGTAGCTGAAACTTCAACAATGGTTGAAATCAACACAAGTTTAAAACCCCAAAATCCTTTTAGATTACATAATTTAAATTATAAATTTCAACCATCAAAATTTAAATTCGGTAATTAGTATTTTGCAAAAGAGTTGGTATTGTATTGTTGTCAAGTCACATCACATTTTTTATACTTACTTTTTATCAAATAGTTTTTACTCTGTATAGTCATGGCCGTCGAGATTTCGAAACTATATTCAAAATCTAAACAAAAGTAAGCGAACAACCATGTGACCAACTTCCGGCTCCTCGACACACACGCGTGGTGTGGGAGATTATTTACCCACGATCTGCACTGATATTGGTAATTCGGTATATGTTATATCCTTTCCCCGCTTTTTTTATTGCTGTAGGATAGCAGTCCAGTATATAGCTGTAACTCTTGCCTATTGATGTTTGAGATGCCAGGAGCATTCCTCAGCATTTCACAAGCATCAACATTTTTGTATCCCTATATAAGTACCCTCAGCTTTGACTCGACACACAGTTCCAATAGATAAAGTGTCAAGTTCAGAAGTCTATTAAATTTTTTTAATTAGTATATTATATTAAATTTGTGCCTAAAAATGTGCTTTTAAAAAACCAAACCCAAATTTGTTTATATTCGTAGCTGCGCTTTTAACAGTATCTATTTAAAACAAGAAAAAAATGGACAGTTTAAGCAGTGTTTATTTAAGTTTTCTGCCCGCCATCGGCTGAGTGTTCATCCCCATTTCTTGGAGCCTCTACTTTCTTGTACGAAACGGTTCTCAAGAATGTTCATGTTGCGTACTCTCAGGATCTGGAATGAGCTTCCAGCTGAGGTTCTCTCAGCGCGGTGTGATATGGGGTTCTTCAAAAAAGGCGTTATAAAATTTCTTCGAAGCCAGCAGCGTGTTGGTAATGCCTTTGGTGTTGCAAACGTCCATAGGCGACGGTGACCACCTACTAGGGTGGGCCGTTTGCCTGTCTGCTGAACTATAGCTATAAAAAAAGATAATTGGACTGGTTATACTCTTAGACAGCGATAATCTTAGTTTCCATACAGTGTTTCTTGAAGATCAGAGCATGGTAATGATAATTATTATTGTTCTAATGTAAACATTTGTACTAGAAACTTGCATACCTTAATAAGGATATATTGAATTTAAGTTATATTATTTTTTTTTTGATTTTATTAAATAAACGTCCCAATTTTCCAGAAAAAGCATATTTTAATGTAATAACTATGTTTTATTTATTTATTTTATGACATTACCTTGATATTAATTGGTATAATTTAGTATGATGTTGGCATTTATTCGTTTGACTTATACGCAACGTTCCCAAAACAAAACAGGGTTTGAACGACCTCTTTGACGATCTTTCAAAGTTCATTACTTCTGAAATTTAGTTTTTTTTAAATATCTGTCTGTGAGAGGTTGGCTTAAAGTATTTAAAGGGCAAAAGATTGATATGTGGTTTCCCATGAGCCTTCGGAGGTCAGACGGCAGTCACCGCAAATCATATTAAGCAATATGCTTCATGTTTTTTTATTGCTATAGGACAGCAGACAGGCTGACAGCCCGCTTAGAATTTAGCAGTTACCGTCGCCTATGAGTGTTTGCAACGCCAGTGGCATCGCGAACACGCTGCTGTCGCATAAGGGTACGTGAACTTGAGTCACTAATTCAAAAGTCACGAACACAACACAAGGTTATTATGGCGGCATACTTAAGACCAAAGGTGGTCGCCATCCAGACGGGCTTGGGGCCCTACCACGTAGCTAGTGTGGGTTGTTTTGTCGCCTTTTACAGGCCGACCACGGCCGCAGAGGTTAGTATTCTTTCTCCGCCTCTGCACAGATAAAATTCATTTTCTTAGGGCAGGTCAAGAAAAGAAATGTTTATTGAAGGGTATGCAAAATAAGGACGCTAAAGTTATGCTTTTGACATATTCACCTATTGGCGAGTGTTACGTCTATAGATGTAGTCGAAATTCAACAAAGCATTATGTAACCTACCCTGTTATATGCACTTTTGGAATATAATAAACACTAATGTCACGCAATATTTTACTCGTCATACTTTTACGATAAAATTATAACTGGACCGTAAAACATCGGCCATTACGTCTGAGCCATTTCTTCAAGGCGCAAATTATGCAGATCCTACCTACGACCTAGAGACATTATTGCATGAATATGTATGAATTATATTACATCGTTCCGTACGAAAGTAATATTAGACATTCCATGACGATGAAACAATGAAAATTTGTATCGTTTCATCCCGGTTTTATTCTTGAATTTCCTTTTGGAACTCAAGAATCGCTTTCACTATTGTTGAAAAGGTCAAGATTTTGTGACACTATAAAAATAAGTTTAAAGAATAAATACGGCTAAGTTTGCTTAACCACCAGTTATTTCCTACTTCAGAAAAAAATCACAAAACTATATCAACATAATTTATATAGTTTTGTGATCGCGACAAATCCAACCACTGAGAAGTTCGTCAATAACTTATAAATTGCCAATTAGGCTGAAGTCAGCGTCGAAAGGTTATTATGTCACGGTAGATATTTTGTACTCGTAGTAAAAAATCATTAGGCGTAGCAATCAAAGTAAGGAGACTACAATAATCCTGTCTAGACTGCCTTGGTACTAACAACTACGGCGTCTTTAATAAAAATTAGATCATGTAACAGACATCTGTCTACATCATTAAGCAAGGTCGTTTATGGTAGAATGGCCTGTAATCGTAATAAATATACAAAGTTTTCTTTAGTTTATTTGTGTTAACTTTAATACGGGTCGCTTGTATAAGCTCTTAGGAAAACACGTTCTCTTGATTTTAGTGTGGCTGCCGTTTCACGACACATTTTTCAGGAAACAGGAACAAGATGGAATAAATATAGTAAAAATTCAACCACGTGAAACCTCTAAAACAAAACTTTATGGTTAGTTAGTACAGATAGCTAAAGGAATTGTTGGAGCTGGATAAAAACACGATAAAACTTTAAATGGGAAAACGGCGTAGGGGCGTGCGCAGGGGCAGCTCATATCGCGGACCTGAGTCGACTACTTTTTTGACCAACAGCGCACGGGCGTGAGGCTGCTACCCCGTTCCCCGCATCTACCCTACCCGCTGCCCCCACGCATGACACCGCCCATCTTCCCTTGCCATTTAATTAAAATAATACAAATATTGCGATTATACAATATTACAGATTGTGTCGCTTACACTCCCCACCCCAGTGCGTTAGCACTCATTTCCTGTCGGAATAAGAGCGACGCGCGTTGCTGCCCTCCGCAGCAAGCCCGACTTTGTTCGGATATCGACTACTCTTACTCGACCGTCCTGGCCAGGCATCACCGTCTCAATGCGTCCCCGTGGCCAGACGTTACGCGGTGAGTTAGGGTCTACTATGAGAACTAGGTCTCCCACTTGTAAGGGCCTACTGTCGTGCTGCCACTTAGTTCGCGGACGCATCTCTGGCAGCACTTCCCTGACCCAACGCTTCCAGAATAGATCTGCTAGCCTCTGGGATATCCTCCACTGCCTCCTTAAATATATATCCGATTCGTCGAATACACCAACGCAGGGTAGGCCTGATGAGGACTGCAGGAGAAAATGGTTTGGCGTAAGCGACTCGTCCGTGTGAGGCTCCACGCTCACGTGAGTTAGGGGCCTGCTGTTGATCATCTGTTCAACTTCCACCATGAGCGTACTAAGAACCTCATCTCGAGGTGCTCTCTCCTTGAGTACGACTTTAAGAGTTTGCTTAACGCTGCGAATAAGCCGCTCCCATGCCCCACCCCAGTGTGGACTGGCGGGTGGTGAGAAGGTCCATGTAGTACCGTAATTAGCGGCCTCACTCATCATCTGGGCATGATTGAGGTCCTTGATGGACCTTTTCAGCTCATTATCAGCTCCTCTGAGATTGGTCCCGTTGTCAGAGTATATATACTGTGGCCATCCTCGTCTCGCAGCCATTCTCCGCAACGCCATGATGAATGTATCCGTGGTTAGATTAGAAACAAGTTCTATGTGTATGGCTCTCACAGTCATACAGGTAAACAGGACTCCGTACCGCCTTTCTCGTCGTCGGCCAACAGTGACCTCCATAGGTCCAAACAGATCCACTCCACAGTGAGTGAATGGCCGTTGGTAATGCGCCATCCTGGCAGCTGGTAAGTCTCCCATTCTTTGCGGTTGTGGTTGAGCTCTTTTTATTCTGCAAAACATACATTGTGATGCAATATGTTTCACCGTTGGTCTCATCCGTATAACCCAATATTTCTGTTTCAGGTTATTCACAACAGTTTCCCGGTTCCCATGGGCTGCTTGCACGTGGTAATATCTGACAATTAATTTAGCTACTTGTTGTCGTCCATCTAATATAATTGGATTTTTTGTTTCGAGTGGTATTCCAGAGGCTGCATTTATGCGGCCACCAACCCGGAGAATCCCGAGCTCGTCAATGTAAGGAGATAAGGCAAGTAATCTACTTTTACGTTCTAACTTATTTTTGTTCTTCAGGTTTTTCATATCCTCGGCGAATGACTGACTCTGCGAGTACAAAATCAATAGGCGCTCTGCCCTCCTCATCATGTCACCACTTATGTCACCTGTAAGTTTCTTACATTTATCTATGAATGATAAAACAACACACGTGGCCCTCAACAACCTCAACCAAGATGAAAATCTTTCCGGGTCCGGTACAGGAAGTTCATCCTTACTTATTAGTGTAACTTGTTCCAGATATTCGTTACATATTTCTCCAGGTGTTTCAACGGGCCATATATGTTTTTCAGTATACAAAAAATTGGGCCCATGTAACCACTGATTTTTCAAGGTATCCAAGTCGCACCCATCCCGTGTCGCAATGTCGGCCGCGTTCAACGATGTTCTTATGTAATGCCAATCTTTAGGAGATGCCAAATCGTCGATCTCTCCGAGTCTGTGCGCAATATAAGGTTTGTAATCGCGCATATTATTCCTAATCCAGTGCAACACCGTGGATGAGTCACACCAATAATATCTCTCTTTCGTATCCATTCTATGTTCTTTGACAATAGTATCGGCTAATCTTGCGGCCAAAACTGCGGCCTGTAGCTCCAAGCGAGGCATGGATGTGTGTTTAATGGGTGCCACTCTGCATTTACTCGAAATAAATGCGACCTGTATTTTGCCAGCATTATTTATCCATCGCCAGTAAGCCACGGCACACATCGCCTGCGTCGAAGCGTCGCAAAATACATGCAGTTGTAGCTGTTCGTAATTTGATTCGAGACTAGATGCGTGCGCGCAAGCTTTGCATTTGTTATTATCAGCGGCGACACAAGCGCATCCATTCACGCCGCCTCGCAGGTTACTATTCGGTGCGTTCGGTGCAGATGCTTCCGTTTCGCTCACACGAATACTCTCGTGATAACAGCGGGGCAATCGAATGTTGTTTACTTGCTTTAACAACTGTAACCAATTGTTCCATTTTATATGAACTTTGCTTGGAACTTCATCATCCCATCCTAGGTCTGTTTTCCATAATTGTTGAATTAATATTTTTGCCTTGACAGTGAGTGGAGACAAAAATCCGTAAACATCGAAGAGTGACATAATCAAACGTAACATTTCTCGCTTTGTGGGACATTTCTGACCATTAATTATATTTTCAGGGATACGTTTAAAAGATATGTCAAATCCTAGTTGGTCTTCTTTTGGATACCAGATTAGTCCAAGTGTACGTTCGCCCACATCTTGCTGTTCAACTTTGAACCTTACGGCGTTTTCACATAGGGTCTCTTTTGGCACACTGTTTAATACATTCTCACAATTGCTTGTCCAGTTCCGAATTTCAAACCCGCCTTGTTTGTGAATGTGCGAAATGTCTTTGATTAATTGTATAGCTTTCGAACTGTCCTCTAAGCTGTCGATATAATCGTCGGCGTAGTGTTGTTTACAAATCGCTTGCACTGCTTCGGGGTGCGATGACTCATACGCCTTAGCATTTTTATTCTTTATGAACTGAGCTATAAATGGCGAACAATTCGCACCAAATATTAAAGAAGACATTGCGTATGTTTTTATATTACTGTGTGCACTCCCGAGGGGGTTCCATAAGAAACGTAACGCATCTTGGTCCTCGGGAAGGATCTTAATTCTTAGAAACATATCGCGAATGTCTCCCGTGACGGCGACTTTGTTTTCTCTAAATTTTAACATGATTCCATATAGTGAAGTAAGTAAGTCAGGCCCCGTCATTAGGTAATCATTAAGTGAGTGACCGTTGCTCGTAGCGGCAGCGTCAAACACTAAACGGAGTTTATTTTTGTTAGGGTTATCTACGCCGAAGTGAGGAAGATACCATGTCCTTGCAGAAGCCTTAAGATCAAGAAGCTCGTAAGCGTAGTCGTTCTCCAACAAATGGTTAATGCGGTCTGTATATCTCGTCATATATGTGGGATTGGCTTTGCACTTCTTTTCAACGCCCTTAAGTCTAGAGCAAGCATTTTTATAGGACTCTGGCAATTTACATGCAGGGTCCTTCCATGGAAGACCGACGTGCCACCTGCCATCCTTCAGTATAGCCGTACGCTCGAGATGTTCAATAGCTTTCATGTGCTCGTAGTTTGGACGAGGCGCCGCCGATATACCCAACGCCTCGATGGAGAATGATCTCTTTACAGCTTCATGTAGCTCGTGCAATGATGCGTCATCACCTGCGCTCTCATTAGCCAGACAGAGCATAGAGTGCCGTCCTTTATGCGACGAAGGTGCGCGGCCATGCACACACCACCCTAACAAAGTTCGTGTCAAGTATGGTCCATCAGGTTTACACTTTATTATTTGTTGAGGCACTAATAAATTATAATTGTCCTGCCCTATTAATATTTCAGGTTTAATCTGTCCATCACATAACAAATGTTTCACATTAGTAAAGTTCTCATCGTTACACATTAGTTCATTAATTGATAAATATTGAGAAGGTAAATTAAGTCCATTCGTACTACGCACTTGTAATTGAAACATTGTCTCTTCTAAATTAGAAATGTTTAAATTGACTATTTGACTACTACATACCAGATCGCTGCAATCCCAGGCGCCGCGTACACGTAATGTTTGTTTACATCCGTGTATCCCCAAACGCTTTACAAGATTATCACTTACTATTGAGACAGTGGAGCCGTCATCCAACAACGCCACTGTATTTATTTTACCATTAGGACCGTGAACACATATCGGCACCGTTTTTAATAACACTCTGCAACTGTTCACTTTTACATGCATGATGTTTTCACTGCGCGGTTCGTGCACTTGCTCGTTCAAAGTCACAGGCAAGTCGCCGATCGGTAACAAACCGGCTTGTTGTTCGCGAGCATTAACGTAGTGTAGCAGTTTATGATGCGATTGTCCACAATTGTCTTTATCACACACGGGTGCTGCGCAAGACTCACGCTTATGGCGCGACACTAAACACTTGAAACACAAACCTGTACGTTTCACAAATTGCCACCTGTCTTTCCGTAACGCTTTTCTAAATTTTTTACATTCCGGCAAATTATGTCGCGACGTGTGACAAAACCGACAATTATCGCTTGCAATGTTGTTTTGCACTAAGACTGCATGCGTAAGATTCGCAAAAGAGTCACTTTGTTTACGTTTATAAGCACTGGGATTGTATTTTGATACAGTCACTGACGTTTTTGATATTTTTATAGCCTCTTCGTTCAAAAACTCAGATAATAATACTAATTTTGGTTTCTGTGTTTCCATTATTATTTTATAACTATAGTCTGCCCATTTGGAAATAATAACCGGGGGCAATTTCGATAAAATAATTGATGCGATACTCGTTCCTTTGAGGTACTCCTGTTCGCCGAGGGCACACACAGCGGCGACAAAGTTTTTTATTTTTATCGAAAAAGTGACAATATGTTTGTGATATTCTTCCGACATCGGCTGCAAGTTTTTAATGTCATACATTAATCTGGATAGAATTATCTCAGGGTTTCCAAACTGGAGTTCCAGTGTAGACATGACGTTCGCTGGCGACGAGCCACTGATAAGCAGCGCCGCCACAGTATCCTTTGCCGGACCATGTAGGCATTTTCTTAATCTCCATAAATTTTCCTGATCACTAAAATTACAAACTTTTGTGGATTCTTCAAACGCTTGTTTAAAATTTAGCCATTCTAGTGGACTACCAGAATAACCTGGCAAGTCTCTAGGCATACATAAGCGGCTAAGCATCTGAGGGTTTGAACCGTTAGAACTGGAAATGGTTGCTAAGTCCTTTATAGCAGATGCCAACATTTGTATAGTCCCATTTTCGGTGTTGCTGGTGTCAGCAACCTGCGGCGCGGACGTTGTCAACGGCGGATCCAACTGCCCCGGATTTATACCAGTTAGTGGGGCAGCTGGAACCTCTTGAAGTACATGTTGGTTCTGTTCCAGCCAGTTATCCACCTCAACTTGAGGATTTTGTTCCTCTCCTTCAGATCTTGGACTGTATACTTCGTCGTCCAACTCAGCCAAATCCGAGGCCAATCGTTTTTCAATTAGCTCAATTTCTATTTTGGCTTTCGCCTGAGCCGCCTCATACTCCAGCCTTTTCCTACGAGCCTCCACCGATGAAGTAGTAGACTTATGAGACCGTGTCACACACCTTGGTGAGACGGGCATTTTTTTCTCTCCAAAAAGCGTCTCAGATTGACACGGATAATTTTTACTACTTGAAGGTAGAATTACCGAATCGCGTTCGGTATCCCTTTGTTCCACTTTCCGAATTGTGTTCCTTGTACGTACCATCCTATCACACTTTGGCGTTCTAATCATTATAGATCCGGCACGAAGACCAGCACTTTTGTTGAAGCTGGTTAAAAACACGATAAAACTTTAAATGGGAAAACGGCGTAGGGGCGTGCGCAGGGGCAGCTCATATCGCGGACCTGAGTCGACTACTTTTTTGACCAACAGCGCACGGGCGTGAGGCTGCTACCCCGTTCCCCGCATCTACCCTACCCGCTGCCCCCACGCATGACACCGCCCATCTTCCCTTGCCATTTAATTAAAATAATACAAATATTGCGATTATACAATATTACAGATTGTGTCGCTTACAGGAATTATCCATTTAATCTTCCTGTACCACGTTCTGAAACCGTGATTAGATGGTCTTAATCTTCTCATAGTCCATACAACCCCAGATAATAAAAACAACTATTAAACTAATCAGTATTATCTGAAGGTGATTTCTGGTTGTACCATTAGTCTAACCGAAGTCAAAAGTAGTTGTATGCACCGGGTGATGAGCATGCACCGTGTTACGACAACCTGACGGTCGTCGACAAATATAGATAAGAAATTAAACAATTTTTAATTAAATACAAGTTTATTACTAATATAAAGTACTGAATGAATTAACAAAATAGAGTTCGGTTTACCATATATAACCGGGACGTGGGTACAAGCACTAAGAGGTTTATATCGGGCGTTAAATCGTAAGGGTGTAGGGTGACTTAGCTTAGGCCTCGTCCTGCGCGTGGAGGGTCATCAACGTCCTTTCCTTTCACGGGGCCTGGCGTGCCCTGCCGTTGGAAGTGGTCTGCAGCTCCAGCCCGTACTGAGGGTGGCTGCCTCGAGACCGCTGCGAAGGATGGCAGCTACGGGTTGTTGTTCTGAAGGACCCGTTCTGGGGCGTCTGCTCTCAGCCCGTACGGTGGACCCTCTCCTCTGAAATGCGTCGAAGATGTTTCTGTAGCGCGAAAGACCCGGCACCCTGACACCCTGGACGACCAGGAGTGGTGTCGGTATCCTTCGCGTTACATTATAAAAACACGAAAGTGGAGTGGTGATAGCTTATGACCGTCTTTATAATAACAAGCAAAATACGGAATGAAAATTAAATAATAAAAAAATATAAAAATGAAAATTGTCTAACCAGGAATCAACTAACTACTATTACTCGGACTATCACCATTCCACCACGCCATAAACACGAAGAAAAGTTTAAAATAAATATAAATTTGAACAGAGATAGGTAGTTTCAGCATATAAAAAGAAATAAAAAAATAATTAAATGAAATGACCTTCGATATATGAATCGTCGGCTTCCAAAGGAAAATCCGTTTTAATACGGTATTACAAAATAACTTACGTTTACAGATTACTAGATCTAATTAGCGACATTAATTTTTATACATATCTAAGATTTATGACGATACGTCGGTGGCATCAACATTAAAAGTTTATTACAACTACATTAGGTTTACAGAAAAAAAAACAGATATAACTAAGAATACATACAAGCCACGACGTTAACTACTGCGCGAATTAAATTTTTTATATTTTTAAAGAATTTAAAACAATAACGCGGCGAGCACGTTCGCCTAACACAAAATAATAAGGTTATGATTTACATTTACACCCACGTGCCTAGTCCCGGTAGCTTCCTGTTAATATTAACTTGCAATATTTAAATATAAAAAAAAAGAATTTTATTTTGGATTAATTTTTAGGCACAAAACTAGGCAATAGATACCGGCCCTAATGGACTTAATTTTATGAGCTCACCTGAGGGTTATGCACTAAAACTTTATATTACAACTTTATAATATGTTTACAACACGCGCACGTTAAAAAACTTAACTGTTGAAGGACGGTTACTTTCAGGCGTCTTTCCCGGTGTGCGAATCTTGGCGTCCATCGCAGCTTCGCCTTTTTATACTGGCCGTCAGGACACCGCCCACTTTTTCGAAGGTTCTAGATTTGGCTTCTAATGGTGTGGCATGGAAAAGTACTGAGTAGCACCTGTACTTTGACCCGCTACTCGTTTAGACAATGACAGAGCTATAGGCCAGAGGGGCAAAGAATTATTTGTGACGTAAGCCCTGACGACACTTGGTTCCCGTTCTTTGTTCATTTGTAGTATTTTCGATGACCGGTAACCGATCGAATGATTCGCGTTCATTCATCTTTTTACTTATCGATGGACGCTATTCAACTGAACGATTTCTCGAAGATTCTTCCCAGCCGTCGTTTAATTCTTAACTACCTACTTTTAAGGTGCGCGATCGAAATTATTATCTGGTTCGTTTCATTTAAATACCCTCAAGATTAAATATTATATATTGTTGAGATTAATTCGAAATTTTTATTAAGTATTTAAGGATTAAATATTATGTAAAGAAAATTAATTATCCTACTCTTGTTACAACGTAACAACCGGTCTTCTCCTTTCCGCTCCTACACCCCACTTCCGCTATCCGCTCCCGCACTCTGCTTCTACGCCCCGATTACTATATTATCTATCCCTTATCAACACACCCGCTATGAAAGGGACGGTTACTATGCCGCTGGCCAGGAGCGCGGCCCAGCTTTCGCGGAGATCGTCCTCCCGCGGCACGCGGCACAGTCCAATTCGAACCGCGCGTAGAGTCAACCGCTGCCCCCTGGCCTTGACCAAATTCAAAAAGGGGGGCAAGATCCTGTAGTGCCTGCTTCCGATACGAACTAGTGCACGGGGTCCCAGTGGCGGGTGAGTAATCCTTTAATTTCCCGCACAACCAGTAGTGTTGTGGGTAGGTTTAAGATATTTTTATAATTAATATGTATTAGTAGGTAGCTATAAGGAATAAAGTACATATTTGCTAACCGACTAACGGCCTTTCAATACATAACAAACGTCTATTAATAATATTGTTTTAAGAAAAATAACGGGGTTTAAGAATATAAAAATTATTTATTGGACTAATCACATTTCAGTATCTATAAAAATTACAAAACTACTGATAGATATAGTTTGCAAACATACGAAAATAAAGAGTTCAAATGAAGATTGATAGGCGACTAGGTGTTCATCAATTTACACGTGATTTTAGGAAACCTTGTATACAATTTTTGATTAATTTATTTAAAAATTATTAATAACTTCTAATAACTATTCTGTACATGCACTGTCCATTGCTCGTTAAATACCATTTTTACTAAAAACAATCTAATCAGGAGGTAATAAACCATCGGCAATCATCTTCAATCTCCTAGCTTCTTCTCTGGCTTTTCGTTCAGCGTCTTTTCTCTCCTGTTCCTCTTTTTCTTCTTGAGCTTTCTTCATTGCCATCTCTGCTAACGTCTTCTGGTCTAACTTAAAGTAGTTAATAGGCTCCGCCAGATATCTGACATCTTTGTTATTCATATTTTCTATGAACTTTACATAGTTCAGAGATCGGTCTTCAATATTTAAAGTTTTGTCCTTGGTCGCTAATTTGATCCAGTCAACAAATTCTATATCAGTTAAAGGCTCACCCCATTCTGATAACTCTTGTCTTATTGTATCAAAATCCCCAATTCCAGTTTCTTCATCGTCATGAGCTAAAGCAGCAAATGCTTTGGTTACTGCCAATTCAAAGTCATCTCCCCAATTCATTTTAGCTTCAATCATAAACAACCACTCATGGTATTCAACAGTGTCGACAAGATCATCCTCAAGGAACATTGTAAAAAGTTGACGTATTTCTTCACCTTTTGGATTAAATCCCAGTTTCCTCAACATCAGTGGGATTGCTTCTAATGGTACCTTAAAATTACATAACGTCAATCAAATAACAGACTTTAAAAGACACTCTTGACGTCGTCGCCTCCTACAGCTAATACGATGCTAGGGAAGTACCACGCCTTCGAACCTTATCCATTACAATAAATGGATTGACCTCTTTGTTCACATGGGAAGTTCCATTTAAAATTTTATCCATGTAGGGATGGGAAAGAATACTGACCTCTGCGGCCGGGGTCAACCTGTCGTAAAAGGCGATAAGACGTGGTAGCCAATATACATATAGCCCAAGCCCGTCTGGATGGCGACCACCTTTGGTCTTAAGTATGCCGCCATAATAACTTTGTATTGTGTTCCATTAGTGACCCAATTTCCTGTACCCTTATAGGATATCAGCTTGTTCGCGATGCCACTGGCGTTGCAAACACCCAGAGGTGACGGTAACTGCTAAATTCTAAGTGGGCCGTCAGCCTGTCTGCTGATCTATGATCATCATCTAAGCGATGTATCCCGGACGCAACCCAAACTTCGGTTTCGGTGCCCGGGGTCCACTTTCTGACTTTTTCTAATTCCACTTCGCACGGTCTTCAGCATCCCTTGTAGTAAACCCATTGGCACGCATATCACCCTTTACGACGTCAAGCCAGCACGTTTTGGGTCTACCCCTCCTGTCGGGGCCAGACATTTGTTTCCCACGTAAGCATCCGGTTGCTGTAAAACGTGACCGTACCAACGGAGCCGACACTCCTGCAATTTAGCCGTAATGTCACGGACATGAAGATTGCCGTGAACGCGGGAGTTCCAAAAGCAGTCCTTCCGCGTCACTCCACACATCCACCGCAGCATATTCATCTCCGTGACACGCAGTTCTTGCTTGTGTCGCTCTAACACCGGTCACGCTTGACAGCCGTATAAAAGGACAGGCATAATGATGGTCTTATAGACCTGTCCCTTCAACTTTACTGGCATCCTGAGGTTACAAATGCTGTCTACTGATTCATCCATAACATAAAATTATGGAATAATTCACAAAGCATTATTATATGTATGTATGTTCATCAGACACAAGATGGACCGATGATCTGGTCAAGATCGCCGGAATAGGTTGGATGAGGGCAGCGCAGGACCGATCATCGTGGAGATCTTTGGGGGAGGCCTTTATCCAGCAGTGGGCGTCTTCCGGCTGAAATGATGATGTTCATCAGAAGTACATTTAGTTATTTGTACACCACTATTCTCATTCTTATATAGTACGAAAGTAACTATTGGTTGATGGTAACTAAAATATAATACAAAAGATTTTGATTGAATTTTTTTTAATAAATCTAGTAAATACTGCATCTATAGTTGTTCCTGTTTTAGTTGTCTAACAGTTTTGATCATTATTTAATTTTATCCTCAAACGGCTTAGATTTTCATCTTTAAAATTGCAATTAAAATCTGCACCTCAAACAATTGGCATAGTTTAATTACTTCCCGTAAATAAGAAAGAGTACGAAAAGGAATGCCGAACAGTAAGCTTCGTTTTCATATATTTTTTTCATGAATTAGGAACGTGTATGTTGTTCTTCGTGTTATACTACCAAATTATTACCGCTATATTTTTTGCCAATACTTCAATAAATATTCATAAAAGTTTTACTGACTTCACATAACTTCATAAGAAATTCATATTAATTTATTACAGAGCTTGTTATATCAAAATTGAATAACAAACAAGCTTGAGCACAATGAGTTTGAATTTCAAATAATTTCATTAAGGCATAAAATGCAGGCACTGCACAAGCACAATTATGCAGACTGCGGCGATGCGATATTACGTGCTACATGGGCCGTATTATGAATATTTTATCTGATGAAATTTGGCAGAGATTTTGATAATAGATATATTCTCATCGATACCAAACATGTAGTTGATGTTAATTTGATTGCTAAGACGAAATTTTCCCGTTATCTGAGTCACGTACGGGATACTCAAGTATAAGATTTATGTAAAATTTATTGAAAAGTTTAGAAATATGATTATAGTTGGATATTCAATAATGATCTTTTTTTTTTGGTCTCGAGGAAAAACCACTCTTGACGGGTTCCCCCGGCCCGGGGGGACCGAGGGATATGTGGGACTCCGGGAAAGATGTTCGAACATCCGACTACCCACTAAAAAACCCCGCTGTTCTCCTATCGCCTATGCCCGGGCCTACGGATATATGGCCTGCCGATCTCGTGGCCCGGGCCGGCGCCGGCCCGCCCTTTGTTTTAAGGCGGGCCTCTTTTTAAGTGTTGGCGCCAGGGGTTCAGGCTTTCGTCCCCCTGGCGCTCTCCTGTAATAACTCTGGAGTTGAGGAGGGCCGCGGAACAGCACGCAGCCCTCACCCTTGCGGCAATAGTGCGGGCGGCAGGTCCTCCCCCGAGGGGCCGCCCGCGGCCACTTTTTACGGCGGCCGGAGGTCGTTAGTTGCCCTCCGGCGCCGCCGACGTGGCCTGCGTTGGCGGGAGGGGAGTGTGGTGGTTGACTCCCGCTCCCGCTCCGCCATCTCCTTTGCGGACATGACTGCCTCGCAGAAGGAGGCGACGGCCGTCCATCCAGGATCACCCCCGACCATGGACAGAACCAATAATGATCATTATCTTAACGTCAAATATTGTTTGCAATTCAAACTTTCAGTTCTTTGCCTAGAATTGGATTACCGACTTTATTTCTCTATGGTTTTCAGGATAACTAGGGAAGAGTCTATTTGCTCACATGTCATTTTTGATAGTTGACATACTGCAAAAGGGTAGCATTCGGTTTTATGGCCACGTTTTGCGGCAGCCGGCTACTTATATGGGGAGCAAATGTCTAGGCATGCCGCCTCTACCGGGTCCCGGTAGGAGAGGTAGACCCAAAAGTTTGAGTCCCAGTAGATTTTTATGCGTGGTGTGTTATCATCTAATTATAATTTGGGTTTTAATAACATAATAGAAAGAAAAACTATATTTAAATACATACAGACTATAAAATGCATAAATGTAAATGGGTATAGAACTTGGATGAAATTTATTGGTCTAGACTACACTGAAAACTTTTACGTTTGCTTCTTAACTGATGCAAGACTGTACAATACTAAACCCTTTTTGTTCGTGCAAGAGTAAAGTAAATATACTATCCCCTACGGCCAGGGTCAGCCTGTCGTAAATAATATCCATAAAGTGTTAGTAACTTAGTTACAATTGACTAAAAGTAAAAAGCAACAAAAACCTAAAACCCTAACTACGTAGTAGGGCCTCAAGCCCGTCTGGATTGCAACCTCCCTTGGTTTACAAGTATTCCGCCATAATAACCTTGTGCTGTTCTAATATTAGACCAGGTTCCAGTACCACAATGAGCACAGCAGCGTGTTCGCGGTGCCTCTAACTTTGCAAACATCCATAGGTGACGGTAACTGTTTATTAAGAGGCCCGGTCAGCCTACAATAATATACTTTACTATTACATAAAGAGTAACACTAAACCTTGTCTATATTCTCTTCATCATGCGCCTTGAACATCTCTTTGAACCTAGCAAGGTCCTCGGCATTGAAACAAGCAGGAGGCGGAGGCGGTTTCTTAGGTTTAGGGGGAGGACCAATAGTTTTAGCTGCAGGCGGAGGCGGTGGCTTAGCTTTGCCTTTAGCTCCCTTCTTTGGGGGCATAATTAAAATAAACACTAAAATTTTGAAAAATTAAAACTAACTGTTAACACTATGAGTGTAGTAAAATTTTAAGAGGTTATTGACATAAAATTCTAATGGCAATGTCATAAGTTTTTAAGTTATTAACAAAACAAAAAAGGTTTCTTAGTTTATTAAAAATATTAATTAACAACTCATGATAGAAATGAGACTGGATGATACAGGAGTAGAGGTAGACAAAAAAAAGAGGGATAGATTGCGTAAAAGATGACATGGCAAAAAAAGGTGTGAATGTTGTGATGACTGCTAACAGAAGAGAGTGGAAGAAGAGAACATGTTGTGCCGACCCCATATAATGTGGTATAAGGGCAGGAAAAAGAAGTTAAAATAATAACTCGTCTAATAACTAAGCGTTTCATTACTGATGCCTCTAAATTACTGGAATTGAAGTCCGCTGGCGTTATCACGAGGCTAAACTGATACGCGTTTCTTGTGTCGTCGTGCTTTATTCCTTTAGTTCCTTTGTCCCGTCGTTTCTTTTTGTTTCGTTTCCTTTGCTGTCTGTTTGTAATATTAAAATAACCGTTTTTTACTAAGTGTATATGGATGTATACACGGTACATATACCAAAACAACATTTTTTACAATTTTTGTCTGTCTGTCTGTCTGTTTGTTCCGGCTAATCTTCGAAACGGCGGAACCGATTTTGATGGGACTTTCACTGGCAGATGGCTGATGTAACAAGGAGTAACTTTGGCTACTTTTATTTTAGAAAAAAAAATAGATTTTGTTAAAAATGATAAGTATTGGAAATTATAAAACCAATTTAAATTGACCTCAGATTTATATCATCAATCATATAAATTTCCGCCCATTGTATCACTGTAACTTATTCTAGTTTTCATTGTACATAGATTTAGTTGGTGAACAATAAAGTGTTTTTCATTCATTTCATTCATTCATTCATTTCATTCATTCATATAAAATAGGGTTCAGCTTAGACTGGACTTTCTAGGTTCGAACGCAGTTTGTATGTTTCATTTATTTATATTTTAGGGTTTATAGGGTTTGTAATCCAAAATAAAGCATAAGATATATCCAAAAATGCTGCCCAAAGTCACTATTCCACGCGGATGGAGTCGCGGGCACAGCTAGTCTTAAATATAAAACAAAAAACTACGCTTCGATTTCATTTAAAATCTGTGAACGATTGACAGAGTTTAATTAACAACAATAAAAACGAAGTTGAGATAAAATCTGATTTTATATCAATGTTCATTTAGGGTTCAATGTTTTAATGTCCATTTTATGGAAGTGTCGTTGTGACAACAATGCCGTGTAATTTTGTACAATGTTTAAAAAATAAACATGTCTATTCGAACTTTTGTGTTTTCATTGGACTTTTGAATGGTGAGAATTTGGGATATAAAATTCAAATGTTGCAGTTTCGTATTTCAGTTATATCGTTTTCGTAATGAATTAAACCTCGAATATAACATTATTATGTGTAAGGAGAAGTCATTTTTCAAAAGGACACATTTTCACTTATACGTTGATATCACCTTTCACCAATACAGTTGAACTGCCTTGTTGGAAAAGTAACTTATTACTAATCACAAGGTAAGCTCTCAAATCAGGAGTCAGAGATTCACTAGTGAGTATTGCTACATGGCACTATAATATTAATGTACAGCTGCGGCTTTAGCGCCCTTCCTTGACATTTTCCTTCTTCTAGAAAAGCTTACCCTTCAGGGATGACTGCCATCCGAATTTGCAATCCCATAAGGAAAATCGAATACTACCTCCTAAATATATATATATATATATATATATATATATATATATATATATATATATATATATATATATATATATATATGCATTATTACTGCATTTTAATTCAAAGCATCATCAAACATCTTCGTGGAAATCTCCGTAGATTGGGAATCATAGTCCTAATTTTGTGACGAAATGATATCGATGTATTCTCAATGACCCAAATCCCGCAGTAACAAATGACCATGCGGGATTTGCTGCTGGTTCGTCCCAAATACGCGAGATATCACTAAATAGCAATTTAGCCCCTACCATAAAATATAGTACAGAATTAAAGTTTTATACATTAAGGTGTCGAATCAATCAGGTGTCATCAATGTACCTACTCACTTCAGTATAAACAATTTTAACGTTAACGCGACCCTGCATATAAATAACTAATTTTTTTTATTGCTGAGGAACAGCAGACAGGCTAAAGCTCACTTAATAGAAAATAGTTACCGTCGCCTATGGTCGTTTGTGACGTTACGGTTAGGGGCATCGATAACTCGCAGCTGTCCTATCGGAACACAACACAAGGTTACTACAGTAGCATTTTATCATTATTATTTATAAAGGCTAGTTTATTCAACCTAGTATCACTGCGTCCAATTTAATGAACTATTGTGATCGCCACATTTACTATAATAGCTCATTGGCAAAGCTTGCCTCGTTGATGTAACGAAGCAGTTTTTGACAGAAGCTGCTCTTATCTCGTCCGATTCCAGCATGTGCTTTCCTAGTATGAGGTTACTGCATCTGCCCCGTTACAGAATCTGCAGGCTTTGCTACCCCTGATCCTTATGATGCTGAGGTGCTTGCTTAGGCAGCAATGTCCGGTTAGCGCCCTTGTTAAGGTGCATAGCTTATTCAGCGACGGGTGACGGAGAGCCGGCGAAAAATTACTTTATTTTTTCTCACCTAAAATATTTAATATACAGTTAACACAGTCTATACAGTTTTTGGCAAGTTTCGAGGCTGTTACTGTGTGAGGCTCCGAAACGGTAGTAGATTAGTATAGGATCAACTTCACCGGTGGAGCCGATAGTCCCCCAATCAAAGTATTCTTGCCATTCGTGACTGGTTTTTGATTGGTCCCCATGCAGCGGTCGAGCCGGGAGCACGCCTCACAGGAGACGTGCCCCGAGAACGCTACCACGGCTGATCGACCCCGCTCCCACGGGATGCCTTTTCCGTCAGGAGTCGCTGTTCTTCGTCGTCTGAGACAACAACAGCTTTACACAAACACAAAAAAACATATATTCAGTATTCAGTAACCATCTATTGGTGTTTCATTTATAACTCAAATGTTGACCCACGCACTGAAGTACTGACCTCGTGTCACCAAATATGCATATTATGCAAGATAAACTAGGTAGTTTAGGTAAGCGGTCTATACCACCGCGGTATTCGAACCCAGGACCTATAGATTGGTCTCCGAGTGTAATACCACTGAGTTACCAGGTACCGGTACTGCTACCGTAAAATAGGTTGAATATATTTTATACTACTTGACCCGTATGAATTTAAAAAAAAAGTATCCTATGTCCTTCTCCAAGGTCTAATCTATGACTATACTGAAATTCATCAAAATGGTTCAGCGGTCTAGGCGTGAAAGCGTAACAAACAAACTCACTTCCGCATTGATAATATTAGTTATAGGATTTAATACTAGATTAGACCAATATTATCTTTTTACTGTAATTAAAATGCACATCTCTTGATATCATACCAAGGTATCCTATAAAATGTACTCATTAGAATAAGTCTGTGGAATCAATTGAAGAACTGATGCTATATATAGGTTTAATTTAACTCTGTGGAGCCTATATATCAAGCTCCAGTAAACAATTTGCCTTTCTAATCTGCGGAAACAAAACGGAAATAGCGTCTGGCTTTAGAACAGCGATTCAAGCGGAAAATAGCTGTACGATTTAATTATTTTAAACGCTTTCACGATTGGTTTTTAGAACGACCACATTCGGTGGGATTTTTTAAAACTTTGAAGACAAAAAAAGAAAAAGAACTTCTTCCTGATCCCTTAAAAATCGTGTACCGTTGCGACTACTGCGTCATCATCTTCAAATTTATGCCCCCTGAGATGTTCCTTTAATGTGCGGGGGTCGTCGTTAATGGAAGTCCTTCCTCGCTTGAACTCAGCACACCAACGCGCAACCGTAGAATATGGAGGACCATGTAATGTTGCTCTCAAGTCTTGATTTACCAACTCCGTAGTAAAAAAATTTAAGCAGAGATTTTATTACCGCGGGAACTCCAATTTTATTCATTTTTAAAAACATGTTCCAACACGACGCAAACAAATGAGTTCTGTTTAAAAAAACAAAAAAAAAACAAGAGTTTTTATTGCTTTTTTATTATTGTTATATCTAAGTATTTATTGAACACCCCACGTATATTTTTAAAAACATGAATATATGTTATCATCTTTTTTATAATCTTTTATTTACGAGTAAATTAAAATTTCAAAATTTTATGAATAAAATAAAACAATAGAGGAAAATTGCTTAATTTTTTTTTGATGAGATATAACTTAATAAGTTTTATCGGTGTTTACAAATTCGGAGTTAGTAGTCTGTGAAAGCATCCGTGACTAACACATTTGCAACGATTCGGTGTGCTTAAAATTAGATTGTCAATATCTCCTACGGGATTGACTTCCTCAGAGCTGTTGTTGTAGTTCAGTTGATTGCGCTGGCCATTTTAAGACCCTGACATCATCCTGCAACTAAGCTGTTACCGCTATAGCAATACGTGCAAAGCCATTGTCATGAGTTTAATAAGCCATGTCCAAACATGTATTCCTCTTGAATTACTATGGAAGACGAACCTATATAGACGAACTCATCCATAAACATCGAGGTGAAGTGATGGCATTCCCAGTTCACGTGATTTTGAACCCTTAACACTTTAAATGTCAACTATACGGCACTGTGTATTGGGGGGTTCGGTTTTGCCCGTTTTTTTATTAAATATGGCCGGCCCCTCATTTTTATAAAATAACTAGCTGATCTGGCAGACGTTGTTCTGCTATACAATAAAGAAAATAAACTGTTTAAAATGTTGAGGTTATATTCATATATGCGAAAAATAAAAATCCCAGAACTCGATCGCAGCGCCACCTACCGGGTCCAATTGCGAATCTAAATCATTCTCGAATCCACTTGAACACACAAAAGATTTCAACAAAATCGGTCCAGTCGCTTAGGAGGAGTTCAGTAACATACACACGCACATAAGAATTATTTATTATCTTCTATATATATATAAGAGATTTCCACGTATATAGTCACTCATCACGATATCTCTGGAACCATTAGAGCTAAAGACTTGAAATTTGGTAGGAATATTCTTTTCACCGAGTAGAGGTCAGCTAAGAACGGATTTTACGAAATTCCACCCCCAAGAGGGGTTGCGGGGGCGTTAATAATTTATATGATGTATTATTGAAGAACTAATATAATAAAATCAGTTTGTGAATAAGAACAAGAGAGATATTTACCCAAATACAATCCGTTGTCTACATAATATTATGTATCTTCAGCGCCCGTTCATGGGTATTACACCCCAGAATGTCAAACATCCAACAATAAGATGTTGATTACTAGACCGGAACGACACTCAAGTATTTCTCTGTCTATAATTTCATTGGCGGCGCAATAACCTTTAATTTAGCCGACGTCAAAGCTGAGTTATTGCCCGGAAGGTTCAATAAATGACGCCTGAAATTACATCTAACGATCTAACCACCCGACAACATAATAGGTCGACCTCTTTTAACTGTTCTACTCGTACATTACCTTCGCAACGTAAAGCCTACGAAACTTTATATATAACTTTTGAGAGCGATGAGTTATCACATAAAGTTAAAAGCAATTTAATGAACTCTAAGTTGTGTTAAACCGCCTTTTATGTCCAATTGATATGATGGAAGTTTTGGTCTCTTTCTGCGTTCAATGTTCTATTTTTGAAATAACAAAGTGCTAACTTAATTATTTTAGACTACCGGACCTGACAGACATTGTCCTGTACACAAAAACAAAAAAAAACGTGTGCGTCTCGGGATGCCCGACAGAAGTGATTACAAACTAATCAAGTTGAACTATTTAATATTGAAATTGTTTAACTTGAGAAATGCTTACGTTATTAATTAAATTATATGTATATCAATATGATAATGTAAAGAAAGGTTATTTATTAATAAAACCAAAAATAATTCAAAAATAACTATAGCTTACGAATTTCCAATTTTTCCAAAAACTGTTTCAAAATTATATTAAATTATATAATTCCCTAATGTAGATTCTTAATAAAGAAAAAAATTTACGAATATCCATTTTTTTACAATTTTAATAAAGCCGCAGTTCGATTAGATCTAGCGCTATATGTTAGAGTGAGAGAGGAGGAGCCCGTCTACCACTGCCGTATGCGTGAGAGAAAGGGAAGCCAGACAGACTGGCGCCGTAACGCGTTACGTGACGAAGCGGTTTACCCTCCCACAAGAAGTTATCACTTCAAAAACTATAAACTTTTACTATCCACTGTCGTTACTATCGTCTGATATTCTGAGCTTGAGAAAATCTTTTAAAAATCATTTAAAGCATAATATGTATATGTGGACACTTTTCTATTTATAGTTTTATTTCGTGGTGCAGGGGCGGAGTTAGAACAGTAACCCCTGCAGCCGGGGTCGACCTATCGTAAAGACGACAAAACAACCCTTTTTTTTTTTTTTTTTTTACGGGGTGGGGAAATCCTCATGGACTACCTCCGCCTGGGGAAAGGCGGAGGGGCATGCCGGACTCCTACCGGCTAAAACCACCACCCCGGTGTCTCCTCACACGTGCGCGCGGGGCCGCGGGAATCCAGATTCTTCCGCAGCCCCACACTAGTGCTGGCCCGGTCTGTCCGGGCCTCGTCTCCTGCACGGGGTAGTGAGGTGTTTAACTACCCCGTGCATCGCCTCAGAGGCGCGCGCCGACACCCGCACGCGCCTCCGCCTCGGGTCCATCGAATAGGGGGCGGGGACTTCCCCAAGTCCCTCGCCCCTGGACCCATTCATGGGGGCCGGAAAAGGGCATTATCCGCCCTTCCCCTGCGCCCGGTGCGCCTTCTGCGGCCGGGGAAGGGAGTCGAGATCTCCCTCTCCCGTTCCGCAGTTTCCTTCTGCGACATCACGTCCTCGCAGAAGGACACCACTGCGTCCCACGACTCTGCGCTACCGACCATCCTCCGCACTACGGCCGGCAGCGACAGATCTCCTCCTACTTCATTTGTGAGGACACGGCGCTGCTCCTCCCAAGCTACACACTCGGCGAGTGTGTGTTGCGCCGTGTCCTCCCCGCCGTGGACGCAGTGATGGCACCGAGCGTCCGGCTCCCTGTCTATGCGGCACAGGTACTTGCCGAAGCAGCCGTGCCCCGACAGCACCTGCGTCACCCTAAACGACAGGGAGCCGTGCCTTCTCCCGAGCCAGTCGTCGAGTACTGGCCGGATCGCCTCGACGGTAGCGAGGCCGGCGGTAGGGCGCAGAAGCCTTTGCCGCCATTCCGCCACCAAGACCTGACGGAGCTCCTCTCGGCGCAGCGCGATCTGGCGCTGCGCCGGCCTCGAGCCCCGTGCCCGCTCTTCCTCGCGCCATCGATATAATGACGCGAGTACTTTCGCCTCTAGGTCCCAGGGCGGGGATCCGGCCAGGACGCAAGCCGCCTCGTAGGAAATCGTGCGATACCCGCGGACGACTCTGACGGCCATCACCCTCTGCGGCTTGCGCAGAATGGCGAGAGTGCTGGCCGTCATGTCCAACGCCCAAACAGGGGCCCCGTACAGGGCCATGGACCGCACGATTCCCACGTACAACCGCCTACAGGCGGCGCTCGGGCCCCCCAAGTTGGGAAGCAACGTCGAAAGCGCGCCCGCTGCACCCATCAGCTTGGGCGCCAGCCGCCGGAAGTGGGGCCCAAATTCCCATCGGCTGTCGAGCACCAATCCCAGATACTTCATGGTGGACTCGACAGCTATCCGGGCCACCCACCCTAACTACGTGGTGGGTCCCAAGCCTGTCTGGATGGTCTTAAGTATGCCGTCATAACCCTGTGTTGTGTTCCGGCATAAGTGGCCCAAGTTCCTGTACCCCTATGGGACAGCAGCGTATTCGCGGTGCCCCCAGCATCGTTTGACACCTAATTTTATCCAAAGTAAATTAACCTAAATTATTCCTTACAAGGGAATAAAACCCCCACAGTGTTTATCTACTCCCCAACACCCAGAGGGAGGTAAGAATATGTTATACGAGCGCCTCCTGGGTGAGTATCGGTCACCGTAAGAGGTGATAAGAGAATTTTGTAGGAAGTTATAAGCGACACCCCAAGAATCTTATAAAATACAACCCACACCGCACCATCTAGCCAAATTAAGCAGCATTTTTATGAATACAACTTTCAAAAGTAAATATTATAAATATTATTTTATTGATAGATACTTTAACTATAAATACAGGACTACCATAGGCGACCATATTCATAATTATTATTCTTAATGATTTCAAAATAATATATAGCAGAAGAATACGGTATTGAACGTAAAAAAATCTTAAAATGGCTCTCCTGTAAAATCACTAAAAGTACATTTATGACCTTGTACTACCAAAGGTGCGATATGTACCGTGTATACATCCAAATGCACTTAGAAAAAAGCGGTTATTTTAATATTACAAACAGACACTTCAATTATTTGTATAGATAAAAAAGTTTTCAGGTATGTAGTTCAGTTATCCCATAACTAACGTGACCATATTTTTTTCGTGTCAAAGTGGGACGCCTACGGAATTTCGTATATAAATAAATACATATATAGGATACATCAGTGTAAGATGTATACCTATTTATGTGCAAAATAAAAATTATGGTTAAAAAATGACTTTATTTTTCAATTATATGTATAATTTTTTAAAGAGTAACAAAACGCACTAAGTATGTTCTGAAAGTCCTAAAAAGTAATTGATCGTATTGCACTTCGCCTTAACTAATTTTGAAAGAGATATAATATAATAATGTTTTCGTTTATCTGATAATATGATTTATTATCTATAAAGTATGAAGATTTCTCTTAATTTTTCATAAGAAATGAAAATGATGGATTTAAAATCAAAGAACGTGCTAGGAACTGACGTAAGGATGATCGATATTAGAAAAACATCGATGTTAACATCGATTTAAAAGTATCGATGTACGATAAACATCGATAGCAAAAGTCTAAAACATCGATGTTTTTGGTAGGAAATAAAACTGTCTATTTTATTTATTATACGTGTTTATTAATTAAAACTACGTTTTACGGATTATAAGCTAAGCGGGCGTTTAATTATTGGGCTTGACTCCGACATTTCGGTTGATTTTCAGCAGCCATGTTCACGGAATGACTCAGATAACAAATGTCAATAAGAACATTACAGTTATTTACATCTACCCTCAACTTATTTCATTGCTATTTTAATGTATTTTGTTTATGGTTACTATTAACTCTATGGGGACCTAGTCGATTATATCATCATTTCAGCCGGAAGACGCCCACTGCTGGACAAAGGCCTCCCCCAAAGATCTCCACGATGATCGGTCCGGCGCTGCCCTCATCCAACCTATCCCGGCGATCTTGACCAGATCATCGGTCCATCTTGTGTCGATTATATAGCCATCCTCAAACCGTATATTTGTATGATGTGGAGAAAAAGACTGGTAGAGAATCTCCACTACACGGTCCCTAAGCTAATACTTCATATAAAGTCAAGAGAGGGATCAAATTATTAAGTGAAAGGAAAAACTATTAAAATGAAAAGGAAAAAACTAAGGTGTGTTCCGGCTCACGCAGAAGGCATTCATGATGTCTCTCGGTCTGGTACCTATTGTTTACTAGGCTTGAGACTTAATAGTTTTGATTATTGGACCCCGAACTTGAGGTACTTGCCAACCATCTTTTTGACGTTTCGATAATTCGATATTTTGTTCTCATAACAGCAATGTGTCGATGTTATCGAAACCAAAACATCGATGCGTCGATGTTATCGAAACCAAAACATCGATATTAAAACATCGATGTTTTCAAGCTTAACATCGATTTTCATTCAACATTGATGAATATCGAACATCCCTAACTGACGCCAATTTTGACAGTTGTTCAATAACCAACGTAGGTATTTAGAGTGCAGCAGAACGATTACGTTGTAAAAATACTGCAAATAGACTTTATTTTTACGTATAGGTGAAGTATAACAAAATGGTTGCAAGGGTAGCAGGTGTGTTTGACGAAAAACTGACGGAAGCCATTGCAAATTCTAAGATTTTAGTTGTTGGCGCCGGTGGTATAGGTTGTGAGATACTTAAGAATCTCGTGCTTACCGGTTTTCCTTACATCGAAATTGTAAGTAACATTGTTTCCTATTTAAAGAGATTAGTTGAGAAAGTTATTACGAACTTAAATGTGTTTTAATTCCACAGATCGACCTTGATACCATTGATGTTAGCAACCTTAATCGTCAATTTTTATTTCACAAAGAGCATGTTGGAAAGTCCAAGGCGCAGGTAGCGAAGGATAGTGCTCTCAGCTTCAATCCTAATGTTACGATTATTGCCCATCATGACAGTGTTATTAGGTTAGTATTTATGACTCATTATTTGAGACTATTTTATTTGCTAAACTGCTGATTAATGATATGGTCTTGAAACTTATATTTCATTCGTGTTTGAATTTGACATACATTATTTGAGTTTGTTGACCTCCATTGTGTTTGGTTTATTTAATGCATATGTGAATGTTTGCGGAACTCAGGGTTGTGATTCCCAACCCGCATCTGGGTGTTTATGTATAATATGTATTTATTTACAAAGATGTGCATGAATAATATTTAAGTGGACTAGTAGCCATAACAATAGTACTACACCACTTAGTGACTAGATGGTGCCATGTGAATTGTTTTAGAATATTAACTATAAGAGAAATTTACTATATTACTGTTATCTATACAATTATTAATTGGTCTATAATCATCATTGTCAGTATTTCTCTTAGAAAAGGGATATTCAATATGTTTCTAAAGTTTGAGAAATGTTACAAATGGAACACAAGAAACTATCCATGCAAGCACGATGAAAATCACACCAACAATATCATGATCATAGAATAATGTCTGTTTTGAAAAAAATACAAATTTCACTTTTTACCATACTTGGATACTCATCATCATCCCAGTGTCAAATCCCGGTTGTAACCTAAACATCAGGTTCGGTGCCGGGATCTGCTTTCCGACTTCACGTACCATTTAAAATTTTGGCTTTTGTGCGAGCAACTGCCATCCAACCTCCCAACCCCTAAAGGAAAACCGAGAGTTGCCTTTTCAACTCCCTTGGAATGACCTGGGGTGACCCTATTCTTTTCACTGACTGGGGCCACAAGGCCAATGAAAACACATGCTTAGATACTACACAGTCTAAATATGATTAGTACATTAAAGAAAAAATGGCAAGAACTGAATTCAACAAGCCCGAGATAGAGATCTGTGGCATACCTTGGGAGAGGCTTTCAAGAGGCAATGTACTTCAATAGGCTGACCATGATACATGTTAAGCAAGAAAATCTACTTAAGTGGTGCATGTCATTGTGGGATTCCATCCAGTAAGACCCCCAAATTTGTTTCTGAGTGTATCACCACTTGACTAGTTAATGTTATTCCTTATAAATAAATAAAATAGCCTTTATTACAGGAGTCAAAGTTTCTAGACATAAAGTTATTTTAAAATTTACATAATATCTCAGATTTCTGTGTGTCTCTTGGCAAAGGCCTCCTCCAACTGTCTCCATTGAGCTCTAAGGCAAACCGTATCCACAATGGTCCCAGAGTTAATAAAATCTCATCCTCCTATCTCCTTATCTGGCGTCTTCTTTTGCAACTGCTATCCCTAGGGTACCAGACTGTTACCCGTTTACTCCACTTATCCAGGTGGCTTCTTACTAGGTGGCCAGTCCATCTCCATTTTAGTTAGTCGACTCGAGTAAATATATTGGTAACTTTTGATTTGGATCTGATATCATCATTACAGAACATGTCTTGGGGAATTTGTTTCGCCATTCTTTCTCTAGCTAGCATATTGTATAGGTGAGGTAGCTTTTTGACATTCAATAAGTGATCAACAAGATCTGATATTGGAATAAATGGATTTGATTGGAACCTGTGACCCCTCCTCCTTCCCACTTCCAATCTGTGAAAATTGTTACATTATGGATATAGTCAATTATTAATACCTTAATGGTATAATTAATATATGTATTCATTTCAGTAATGATTATGGTGTTAATTACTTCAAGCAATTCAATATTGTAATGAATGCACTAGACAACCGTACTGCTCGTAACCACGTGAATAGGATGTGCCTGGCGGCGAATATACCCCTTGTTGAAACAGGAACAGCAGGTTATGCCGGACAAGTAAGACCTTGGCAGTGTTATCAGGCCTTTTTTGTTACTTAACTCTTAATGATATTTTATTACCTTATCCATATATGTTTTTTTATTGCTGTAGAACAGCAGACAGGCTACGGCCCGCTTAGAAATTAGTAGTTACCATCGCCTATAGGTGTTTGCTACACCTGTGGCATTGCAAACACACTGCTGCATAAGGGTACAGGAACTTGGGTCACTAATGCCGGAACACAACACAAGGTTATTATGGCGGCATACTTAAGACCAACAGTGGTCGCCATCCAGACGGGCTTGGTGCCCTACCACATAGCTAGGGTGGGTTGTATTGTTGCCTTTTACGACAGGCCAACCCCGGCCGCAGAGGTTAGTATTCTTTCTCCGTCCCTGCACGGATAAGAGAAAGGTGTTGGTGTTTTATCACTGTGGAACAGCAGACAGGCAGCTGGCTCACTTTATAGAAAGCAATTACCGTCACCTATGAATGTTAAGGACGCCAAGGGTACCTGTGATATGCTGTCACCAGTGTAGGAGAACTGTCACCTGGTCACTTATGCAGGTTATTATGACTGTTATTTAGAAACCAGGGGTGGTTGCCATCCTGACGGGCCTGGAGACCTAACACCTGGCTAGAGTTGTTTTCTCGCCTTTTATGACTGCAGCAATCAGTATTGTTACTTGCGCCCATGCAAGGAGAAAATGTATATCAAATAATTAAATAAATATTTTGTGACAATTCACTCAGTGCCATTTAGTCCCAAACTAAGTAGCATAGCACTTGTGTTATGGGTACTAGACAACTGCTATACTACTTATATACTTTTTTGTATATATTATACATAAACACCCAGACGTGAGCTGTAACCTCCGGAAGTGTACTGAAGGTATTATATATATTAACTTCTTCCATATTTCCTTATTTGTTTAGTAATAAGAACTGTATTGTATAAGTAACTATTTCAATTACTCTAAACAAAGATGGTTAAACAGGTGGAGCTAATCAAGAAAGGCAAAACCCAATGCTACGAATGTCAACCTAAGGCCCGCCAAAAACAATACCCTGGATGCACGATTCGCAACACACCATCTGAACCCATACATTGCATAGTATGGGCCAAGCATCTATTTAATCAACTATTTGGTGAAGAAGACCCTGACCAAGATGTCAGCCCTGATACTGCCGATCCTGAGGCTGCAGGGAGTGCTGGTACAACTGCCTTGAACTCAGAAACATCAAATTCTGGGAACATTGAACGCAAGAGTACTAGAGCGTGGGCCGCAGAAACTAATTATGATCCTGAGAAATTGTTTTCGAAACTCTTTGGGGATGATATTCGTTATCTGTTGTCTATGGAGAATTTATGGAAGACACGTCGACCACCAACACCTCTATCATGGGATGATCTACCAGGGAAAGATGATACACCAGCACAGCATAGCGGTTTACCAGACCAACGAGTTTGGTCAATAAACGAGTGTGCTCAGGTATGTTTAATTTTATAGAAATTATTAGGGTGTGGCTTTTTTTATATTTGAATTAATGAAATCATTTTTCATTCATTTTTATTCTATAACCTCCTGGCCCTGCCATCACATAACTCATTATTAGTTTATAGCTGGACACAAAAACAAATGACAACAATGACAAAAGATATGTTTGTCATGACAAACATCATCTTGAGAAGTCTTCTTACAAACTTGAGGAATTTGTGGGCAATGTGTAGTTAACTTAGATGTAAATTTTATAATATACTATTCTATCATACTTTTAAACATATTTATTTAGAAAGTCCTTGTTTAATTAATTAATAATTGTATAATATTAAAGTTTTTTATACTCGTTTAAATAGATCGGTGAAATTTTTAGTATATAAGCTAGACTAGTCAATATTAGTATTTGTCAAATTTATTTCTTCACTATATCTTATTTTATTGGTGGCTCCAATGCTTTAGGCACTGATTTTGCCAATGTCAGGATAAGGAAACAGGTGGGTTCTTTACTTAAATAAACTAACTTATGATCGGTTACTTTTCTAAACACTTAAGGGCCAAGCAAAAATGTTAGACTAAACAATACAAGAAAATGTTATTTAGATTTAAAAATTTGTATGGCAAGCTCTTTCTGACATCCATAAATGTCGAGTATATATACTCTTAGAATTATATACTGTCAGCTAATACCTTTATTCGTATATATTTCCTAGTACTCATAAAGAAAGTGCTTTGCTACCTGCATTGGGACTAGGTGGCGCTGTGTTTTGGAGTTAATGAAATATATCTTACAGGTATTTGCAGCCAGCTGTAAAGCACTGCAAGCGGATCTGAAAGGACGTCCAGACGGTGACCATTTAGTATGGGACAAAGATGAAAAGAGTGCCATGGACTTTGTCACAGCTTGTGCCAATATACGTGCACATATCTTCAACATCCCAACAAAGTCGCGATTTGAGATTAAATGTAAGATTTGTTTGTTTCATTTCCATTCTTCGTTAGTTTTTTTTTATTGCCGAGGAACATCACACAGGCCGACGGCCCACTTAATAATAACAGTTTGCGACGCTAGAGGCGCCGCGAACGCGCCGCTGTTCCGTAAGGGTACAGGCTCACTAATGCCGGAACACAACACACGGTTATTAAGGCGACATACTATAGATCAAAGATGGTTGCCATCCAGACGGGCTTGGATGGCTAGGGTGGGTTATTTTATCGCCTTTTATGACAGGCCGATCCCGACCGCAGAGGTCAATATTCTTTCTCGGCCCCAGCACGGATATAAAATTTGAAATAAAGCAGTTCAGTAGCACTCGAGATATCGTGTGCGTCGGCTCGTAAAAAGTAGTATCTAGAATAACCCAGCCTAGTTTAGTTGGGGCCATATTGTCAACAATATTTTCTAGGGATTTTTAGTATTTGAATATATTTTATTGATAATAGTTTCAATAAAACCATGTAAGCTCTTCACTGTGACTAATATTTTTAATACAATTTCAGCAATGGCTGGAAATATAATTCCAGCTATAGCTACGGCTAATGCAATAGTAGCTGGCCTCGCAGTCCTACGTGCACAATCTATTTTGAAGGGAGATATTGAATCTTGTACCAGTGTGTACCTGCGACCAAAAGTCAACCATCGTGGACAACTGTTCGTGCCTGAGAAAAGTAAGTAAATTTCATAGTTTGCAGTGCACGCATCACGGCAAAACTACTGTATAAATTTCAATAAATAAATTAAGTTTTATTTCATTGACACTTGGCACTTATCTAAAAGAAACTATTGTGATATCTTCATTTAATGTAAAGTTAATAAAGTTTTAAAAAACAAAGATTTGATGTGTGTTTTCTTGGCGCGGAGAAGTGGGGCAAGCAGTGTATCGCGCATGCCTACCAAAACTTCTCATATTTTTTTCGATTTACATTTTTTCAACCAAGAAGCAGATGGGAACGGCTAGTATTTGTATAAAATCTACGAAAGCCTTAACAAATAGTAAATTAAGATTATGAACATTATAAGAAGCACTATACTTGTCATTATCTCGCAGGCTAAATCCTATTTCTGAATATATTTGGTGCTACTGTTTTCTTATGAAGTATATAAGTAGAACAAGATGGCGCTGTGTCAATGGTATCCAATTAATTTTTATTTTTTTCAGCTCTAACACCACCCAACCCAAATTGTTACGTATGTGCCCCTAAACCGGAGATCACACTCGCATGTAATCTCAAACAGTTAACGTTGAAAGACTTAACTGTAGCATTCAAAGAGGGATTGAACATGCAAGCACCAGATGCTGTTGTCGAAGGGAAGAGTTTGGTGGTAATATCATCGGAACCTGGTGAAACAGATCATAATAATGATAAAACACTCAATGAGATTGGGTTAGATGATGGCTGTGCGTTGATGGTCGATGATTTCCTACAGAATTATGTGGTAAAGTATTAATTTTTAAATTTGTATGCACTGTTTTGATCCTTGTAACATTATGATGCTCATAATACTTATGGATTATATTATCTCCATGGCGTAATGGCTAACGCATGTTGGTACGATTACAGAGGTCACGGGTTCAATTCCTGATATGTATTTATTAGTACAAAAAAAAGTATATATGTAATATATTAGTTATCTAGTACCCATAAAACATGTGCAATGCTACTTTATCCGTGCAGTGGTGGAGAAATAATACTAACCTCTGTGGCGGGGGTTGGCCTATCGCAAAAGGCGACAAAATAACCCACCCTAGCTACGTGGTAGGGCCCCAAGCCCGTCTGGATGGCGTTAGTCTTAAGTATGTCGCCATAATAACCTTGTGTTGTGTTCCGGCATTAGTGACCCAAGTTCCTGTACCCTTATGGGACAGCAGTGTGTTCGTGATGCCACTGGCGTAGCAAACACCTATAAGCGATGGTAACTGCTAAATTGTAAGCGCGCCGTCAGCCTGTCTGCTGTCCTACAATAATAAAAAATAAACTTACTTTGGGCCCTAGATGGCGTTGTATGAATTTTCGAGTATATTTATTTATATACAGTAATAACAGCAGCTCATAAACTTCCCACTTCTGGGCTCCGGCCTCCCCCTAGGGGGAGCGCACAGTATACCCGCCACGCTTATCGAAGGATTGCCGACTTACACATACCGGTGGTCTCGATATGTAGGTTTCCTCACAAAGTTTTCCTTCGCCATCGGTACATGGCAATTATGCTATAATACGCACATTAAGCGAGAAAAACTGCCTATCTGCCACTGATCTATCAGGTATCCTATAATGCAGTAACATAGACAGAATTGTTTATACAAGGCCTTACTTTGGAACCAGGTGGCGCTGTGTGAATTACGATATTATTTATGATAGGTATATTTTTTTTTTGTAACCTTTAATATTTAGTACATATAAATGTTTGCTAAATGCTTATTGTTAATAAACGTGATATAAATATTTGTTATATCGTCACTTCAAGGGTCCTAACAGAAGATCAGCGCAGGATGCTCTTTAAACAGCTCCTTGCATTGCTGAGTTACGCACCTTTTTAGGGCTAAGACAAATGTGTTAGTGATTTGTTAATATACCTATGTGTTTTTTTTTTGGTGTTTTAAGCTCTAAATTTTATTTTATTTTTTTATTTGGGAAATAAACATCCATACAATACATATTAAATAATTTTACATATATATAAGTACCGTTGTTTACATGTATGAAGAACAACATTTGCACGTATTAATTTTCTAGGATATAAAACTAGGTCTAGTGGTACACGAGTGATAAAAGAAGGAATTACAAAATTATTCAAAAAATAACCAAACGAAAAAGTGAAAAGAAAACTATGGAACAAATGCTAGACAAAATAATATTAAAACAAATAATCAGCAAGTATATAAACATCTCCATACACATACACACACATAAACACATACATGCACAATATATTCATATGAGAAAAGGAACCGATGTTCAAAAGCAAACAATGTGTTGCTAATGTGCAGCAAGTGGCCCACCACTGAGAACCTCGATAACCTTTGATTTAAATTGATGTGCAGATGTTGCAAAAATATCTATACCATCAAAAGCAGTATTATACTCATGCAAAATTCGACGTAAGGGAGAGCGTACACCTGCGTTAGTCCTACATTTCCTAATCGCAAACAGAGTATGTGCCCGCAACTCTCGTCGATGAACTGTTCTCGTGACAGTGTAACATAATCTATTAGTTATATATTATAAATTAATTATTTTTCTTTCTTTCTATATATTTTTTTTTATTACTGTATGACAGCAGACAGGCTGGCGGCCCACTAAGGATTTACCAGTTATCATCGCCTATGGGTGTTAGCAACGCCAGTGGCATCGTGAAAACGCTGCTGTTCCATAAGACTACAGGAGTTTGAGTCACTAATGCTGGAACACAACACAAAGTTATTATGGCGGCATACTTAACACTATCGACCGATCGTTTTTGAGTCTGCCCCTTTCCAAGTATCGGCTTAGTCGCGCACGCATTCACTCCCAGTACCGGTCATAATGTATTTTCTTACACCGGTCATAATGTCTTTTTCCTTTTGTATCAAAGGAATGTAAATTTATTGATGGCCTTATAAACTAATATTCATAACATACATTAAAGGTAATAGTAAACCGTGGTTAGCTAAAAGCCGATTAATATAGGCTAGTGGTCGATAAAGTGTTAAGACCAAAGGTGGTCGCCATCCAGACGGGCGTGGGACCCTACCACGTAGCACCCCTACCCCGACCACAGAGGTCAGTCAGGTCATTCTTTCTCCACCCCTGCACGAAAAAAAATATGTTTATTTATCATAATTATTTTTAGGTAAGGGTCAGGCTTCAACAAGAAGACGAAGAGAAGCAATGGCGCCTCATAACCAGCGCAGACGAGCCGATGGTGGGACCAAAGGAGCCGGAAAAGGCCACAAATGGCTCGAACGGATCGGAACCTACACCGGGTCCGTCCAAACAGAACGACAGCGACGACGACATGGAGATCATAGAAGAGGATGACGAGACACCCATCAAACCCCCGCCGAAGCGCAGGCGCACGGAGATGTCGGACGTTGTCGATCTGTGTTAACATATATCTTTGTAAGTTAGTTTTAAAATATACTCTTAAGGAATGTTTTTGAAGGTTTACAACTCCTATATGAAGCATCCGTTTACGTTGTTAGTTCAAGGTCTAAAATATTGATGCTGATTTCATGTACAGGTCTTAAATAAGTTTCCTAATTTATTAGGAACTCCCATACGAGTTCCTAATAAATTCTGACAGAATATTTCGCAGCGAACATAGCGTAAAATATTATATCCATCCATTACCTCCACTAATTGGAAACAAATGTTAATAATAATTTACATGTAATAAAAAAATTTTTTGAATAATATATCTAATACTTGTATTATTATGAAATAATTGCTTTTTTTTTAACTCACTTATTTTAAAATGAAGGTTTTTATTGATTTCATTAAGTTCAAAAAGTGCAGACCACCTTTATTCAACTTTCCTCTCTAATAAACAAATAAAAAAAATCAATCTTGAATACTTTGTTATTTTTCTATCATTTTTTCGATTAAACATTTTAAGTAATGATTTAAATTAATAATTTTCATTGAAAATTTAGAAAAAAATGGTATTTTATTCAATATAAAATATCGAATTATAAGTTATATATAAAATAAGTCCCGTGTAAATTAAAATGATAATAAAAAAAACGTCATTTACATGGTACAGAATTGAGGTTATATAATTCACCATACACAATACTTACTGTCACATCTTGCCTCACACACACATACAACCATAGAAAATAGAGACAGTAAGAAAGATTTCTCTTTACGGAAGGGATGGTCGTTGGAGGGGGTTTAACGCATTTTCGTTGCGTGACGATTTCTGCCAGTTCACACTACTGTAAGCCGCATAAAAGAACTTCATTCCAAAAATAAATGACAAAATTAATATTATCAATTTAGTATCGACATATTAACACAAGTGTTTTTGGGCATATCAATATTTAATAACATTGCTTTGATTTATTATCTCAATGCAAAATACCGTATTTCTGATTTTATTAAATTTTATTTTTAAAAAATATCCATTATAAGAGAGAGAAATGATTATATGAACAAGATCTATTGTGATTTGCTTTTGATGTGAAAGAAGTCTCATTTATGTATTTGTGGTCAAAGTTTACACCTATGGAGAGTAGAGCTAAGGAAATGTCTGTGTTTGAGTGTCCGTCAAAATGCGTTAAATTAAGATGGCGCCACAACAAAATAGCATCAGTGTAAATTTTTATATTTTTCTCCATACAGGGGCGGAATAAGAATACTAACCTCTGCGGACGGGGTCGACTTATCGTAAAAAGCGACAAAACAACCCTTGCTTAACTTGGTAGGATCCCAAGCCCGTCTGGACGGTGACCCTTGGTCTACAGGTATGCCGCCATAACAACCTTATGCTGTGTTCCGGCATTAGTGACCCAGGTTCCTGTACCTATATGGGACAGTAGCGTGTTCCCGGTGCACCTAGTGTCGCTGACATCCGTAGGCGACTGTAACTGCTTGCTACTAAGTGGGCCGTCGGCCTGTGGCCAGTTCCTCAGCAATAAAAGCTTCGCTAATAGTAAAATTTTTCAATACTCTACTGTCACTCACTAGTCGTCAAAGATATTAAAAATTTTAACTCGACATACTTCACTTCTGGTATAGGTACCTGATGATAACCTAAGCCTCCTCCCCCCGTGACTAAGTTTAATGTTTAAAACCCCGCCCCCTGAACGGGGCACGTAATGTGGGTATTTTTCCTAGCTGCACTAGCGCCATTTTGATAGGTTTTTAAACTACAGTACAAGCTTGACACTTTTTACATGCTCCTTTTATTAGTTTCATCTGTTTGTTTGTAACCGATTCCTTTGAATTCGATTCTTACCCACTTTAAAAGGTCAGATTTCATTTAAACGTTGTAGACTTATCAAGGACCGATGCAATAATTTGATAATATTATCTCATTATCCTGATTAGGATCCCAGGATTTTAAAAAATTGTGATGTATTGTAAAAGGCGTGGGGCGCTCGATAAATTAGTCCCCGAAAATATTCGATTGGTACGTTTAGTCCAAAAGTGGTACGAAATATATGACACAAAGCGCTCCACGCTTTTTGGCAATAACACTATGTGGTATATGTTTCCAGTTTAAATAAGTTCAACAACGTATTGTACATTGTGTATTATTTTATTCCAATACCGCGAGGAAATGTTTTCACGAATTTTATAAATTGACACAGAACTACGCTCGCGTCGCGGCGCGATCGGACGCAGATTGTCTGGTAGCGGCGGTAGTGTTGCGCCTGGGGGCCACTGCGGGTGGCGAATACCGCGAAGGTATAATAAAGGCGCTTTAATTAATATTTTTCTTTCATTATTTTATTCCTATATTAAGAATTATTTTTCATTTTTTAATTCGATTTATCATTAAAGCGTGTTTTTTAGTTCTTTTAAACTATATTTTTCAACTGCTCTCCCATTTGAGATAGTACTCCTTGCCTGTATCCTCCATAGTCTGTGTCTGAGCGTAACAAGCTCGTTGACTTTGTAAATTAGTATTAAACTCAATTGAGTATTTATTATAAGAACAACACTATGAATAAATGTGTTTTCTAGATTTTTCCTTTCTCTTTAATAAATTAAATTGTCAGTATTATGGTATTTTATTCATTATGAAACTTCATATCGTCATAGTCGTAGAATAGTGACGGATCTAACATATTAAACTTTACAGGGCAGCCATTTCAAAAATACTTAATAATCTATTCCCTCATTTTACCGATTGATGCATTTGGAATCCAAAATACAATTTTTTTTTTAATGTAGCAGTAATATGTAGTATCCAAGTATGGTAAAAAGTGAAATTCATATTTTTTTCAAAACCGACATTATCTACGATCATGACGATATATTAAACGTGGGTCAGCCCATGGAGTAGGCTCATTGGAACATGTGCTGGAGTATACCATACATATAAGTATACTAGTTTTCTACTACTAGACACCTGGTCAAGCGAATCCGGCTTCATAAAACGTATTCGTCTTGGCGTGACTTGATTGCTGGCGTTCCTCAGGGCGGCGCTTTGTCTCCATTATTCTCAATGTTTATTAACTTCATCCTTTCACCTCTATACAGGCGATTTGCAGATATACACGCAAGCTTCTGTGTTTGAGTTATTTAAAGTATTTCACACATTAAAAGTCGGCTCACAAAAAATGCAGATCCGATATAAGAAATAAAGACAGTTGATAACGGTCATCTTGTTGAAGCTACAACTGTCAAATTAGTTGTCATTTATTCAGTCTGTTTTACCAAATCACCATGTATGTACCATACATTCGACAACACGTGCAAATAACAAAATTGTTTTATCAAAATGGGTGTTCTGTTCGGGCAACATAGCGCGCGTTTCTCTAAACGATCGACCAACATCCGTACGTCGACGAAACGCAAGATCTGTGTGCAGGAGAATCCGAGGCAGTCGATTTCGTGTAACTCACAAGAACTCGGCCTTTCGCAGACCACAACTTGGCGAATTTTGCGTCGTGACTTGGGCCTGCACCTGTATAAAATTCAACTGACCCAGGAACTGAAGGTGTAGACAACGACGTGTGTTCGCTGAATGGGCTGTGGAGCAGTTGGCAACTGACCCTGATTTTCATAGAAATACGGCCCTTTACTGGATGAATAACATAACGATAACCATCCACATAAGATCCAATGCGTCCCGAAAAAATTACTGTTTAGTGTGGATTTTGGGCTGGCGGCGTCATCGGTCCATATTTCTTTAAGAACGATGTTGGCCAGGCCATCACTGTCAACGGCGAGCGCTATAGGTCGATGACCAACTTCTTTTGGCCTGATTTGGATGATCTGGACACCAACATGTGGTTTCAACAGGACGGCGCTACGTGCCACGCAGCTCATGCCACATTGGATGTGGAGGTGATGTGAACTGGCCACCGAGATCGTGCGATTTGACCCCGTCAGACTTTTTCTTGTCGCATTTAAAGATAGGAAGCGGTTAATGAAAGACCCGTTATATACCCTCTTGTTATTTATTAATGATCCTAACTAATATTATAAATACGAAAGTGAGTTTGTTTGTTACGCTTTCGCGCCTAAGCCGCTGAACCAATTTTGATGAATTTCGGTATAGTCATAGATTAGACCTTGGAGAAGGATATAGGGTATTTTTTTTATTCATATTGCAGAAAAACGTTTGCCGTGCCAACTAGTGATAGATAATGTACACATCGGAAATAGGTAGCCTAGCTTAATTGCGTACGGGTGATATTAAATAATTAAATTTTGAATAAAATATATTTAATTTACTTAAGTGCACTATGCTACCGGCACGCTATGATGACCGTTTTGACGTTTGTCCACTCCATGAAATTTCGTATTAATTAGTAATTACATTTGAAGGAGCAAATTGCTGTTCTTTAAAGTCAATAACTGCACGTCGCTATTGACAATAAAGAACAGCAATTTGTTCCTCCGAATGTAATTACTAATTAATACGAAACTTCATGAGTGGACAAACGTCAAAACGGCCATCATAGCGTGCCGGTATAGTAGTTATGAGCATATACCCACAGAATTGTAAAAGCAAGCCGTCTCTTCCGTCTGCGCAACTGTGGAGTTGCCAGGTATACACAAGTAAATGTTATTAAATACATACTCTCATTAAATATTATATTGTATACTAGCTGTGCCCGCGACTTGGTCCGCGGGGAATAGTTACTTTCGGCATCATTTTTAGGCTAATTATCCATACTAATTTTATTTTTGACCGTATTAACAAAATATAAATAAGAAACTTCTATGCATACATCTCGCACAGTCGTCTGCCCTCACGTGTCTGCTGACTGCTGGTTATATGAGTGAGGCGTATATATCGGAACAGGTTTTTAAAAGGAACAACATGGAACTGTTCCGTCTTAAGTCTTAACATGGTCTTAACCGACAAACCTGTTCCTATTCTAAAACATAATTATGAAACATTTGGGCACTCGACTGTAACAATCTACCTAAAGACAATAGTAAATACAATCTCGTATTCATTTCGCTGCGATTATCCGCAAAAGGTGCGCTTGTCCATTGCTAAGCAAAAGGGTTGTGTCACATACTTCAAAATTAAAAAATTTGACATCTGAACTAAACTCACTGAAACTGAACCCATTTAATTCAAATTAAATTTATATTTAATGATTTTAGGGTTTATTAATTTATTTGGTTTATTTTGTAATTTAATATAACTTAATGATTTTGGCTGAATTTTTAATATAATTATGTAATGTGGGACTTGATTCTGAAATAAATAATAATTATTATTTATAATGTTGAATGGTAGAAATTAATTAATTCATAATGAAATTTGATGGTTTCGGAACACTTATAGAACTAGAAAAAAAATTAGATATCGAAAGATTTCTATTTAATGTATTGTATATAAAAACTTTTAAAAATTATTTAAGTCTAATACAATATTAAGACTTGGATATAAATCTACGTCTATAAAGGTATGATACATATAAATTGTCCATTTAATTTAAAATCCTACATTAAGATTTTATTTGTGTGAAATCAAGGCTTTGCACCCTTGTACAGTGCAGTAGCACTGGGATGGCAAAGGATGCTATCCAGAGAAATAAAACCATCTTAAACAATTCCAAAATCCAATCCAATGAACTAACATTTTACCTGCAATAGAGAAATCAATGCGAAAAATCATTGCATACTCATAATTTTTTTTCTTTGAGGTTGACATGGGGTAACCTCGCTATTCTCCTATCGCCTACGCCCGGGCCTGCCGTTCTCGTGGCCCGTGTCCTTTGTTCGGGGCGGGCTTCGATCAATATTTGTGATCGAAGGGGGCGGGCCTCTTCTAGGTTCGTGGCGCCAGGGGGTCAACGCTTTGTCCCCCGTCGCTCTCTTTTGTGTGTCCTAAAGAGTTGGGGGGGGGGGACAGCACGCGGCCCTCAACCTCGCGGCAATGGTGCGGGCGTCGGATCGTCCTCCGAGCAGCCGCTTTCTACGGCGACCGGAGGTTGTTAGACGCCTTTCAGCGCCGTCTACGTGACCTGCGTTGGCAGGAGGGGAGTGTGCTAGTTAGCTCCCGCTCCTCCGCCTCCTTTGAGGACATGACTACCTCGCAGAAGGAGGCGACGGCCATCCAACCACGATAGCCCCCAACCATGGACAGAACCAGGACCGGGTGGTGACAGGTCCGCGCCGATTTGCGACAAGGGTGCGGTGCTCCTCGCGCCAAGCGCCAACCACCGTGACAGTGTGCCACATTGGTGGCACCCTGACGTCACCTCCCGCCCTATGCGACACAGGTACCTCCCGAAGCAACCGTGCCCCGAGAGGACCTGCATCAGGCGGAAGGTTAGGGCACCGTAGATAATTTATTTTCTCACACTAACCAATAGTTGCATATTTAGCATCCATTCAACTCCCACATGGCGTTTAATGCATTAAAGAACAATGGCCATTAATTTTAACGTCTCATTGTTTACAATATTCATGGAGAAATTATTCACTACGATATAGCGGCTATCGTACTTAGTTGAAGTAGCTCAAATGATAAATCGTGCATTGTGAAACTTAACCCATTATTAAAATTGATTACCAAATTTGATGTTGATAGCATAAGATAGACTAAAGTGGGCAATAGCGGGCTTCCAACCCTTCAAATCTCCCGGCCCAGACACCGTCTACCCTATATTGCTGCAAGAAGGTACTTCGGTCCTAACTCCTCATCTTTGTAGGCTCTACAGAGCCTGCATAGCCTTTGGTTATGTACCCAAAGCTTGGAGAGCGGTCAGGGGTACCTTCATACCAAAAGCTGGAAAACCCACTTATGAAGAAGCTAAGGCTTACAGGCCCATTAGTCTATCTTATAATTCGTAACTGACGACTTCATAAATTCGTGACGTGCTGTAATATTAGGTCTTTACCTATGAAATTGCCGTTTTGTATGAAAAAAATTTAAACGAATTTTTTTCATGTATTTTTTATTTGTATTAATTGAAGTAATCACCCATGCAATAAATGCATCTTTGCCAACGCAGTGGCAGTTTATGATGCCCTTCTTAAAGAAATCAGCTGGACGGGAGGCAACAAATTCTTCAAAGGCATTTTGTACTGCCTCTCGGGTATTGAATTTTTTTTCCCGCCAAGAAGTTATCCTAATTCTGGAAAAAGTAGTAGTCTGTAGGCGCAAGGTCTGGTGAGTAGGGCGGATGAGGGAGAACTTCCAACCCCAGTTCTTACAACTTGGAGACCGTCTGCTGTGCAGTATGAGGTCGTGCAGGAGCAGCGGAGACGAGCGATTGACCAATGCTGGTTGGAGATATGCCAGCTTCTCCATCATTGTGTTCAGTTCTTCACAGTTACACATCTGCAGTAATGCTCACCCCGTTTGGTAAGAAGCTGTGATGAATCACACCGGCGCTAGACCACCAAACAGTAACCATCACTTTTCTGGAGGTAAGTTTTCGTTTAGGGCATTGTTTAGGTGCTGAACCAGGATCTAACCAACTTGCTGAACGCTTGCGGTTACCTATCAAACAGAATCCATTTTTCATCGCAGGTAACAATGCGGTTCAAGTCCTTCATTTGTCTGTCTGTTGAGCAGTGCAAGGCATGTCTCGACACGTACTTCGCGCTGGCGATCATTGAGTTCGTGGGGCACTCATTTGTCAAGCTTTTTTACTTAGCCAATTTGACGCAAATGGACCAATATTGTTTTGACGCTAACGTCGAAAGCTGCTGCTAATTCAGCCGTAGATTGTGTATCATCAGCTTCCACAATCGCCTTTGATTCGTCATTGTCGACCAGTCTTCGGACGACCGCGAGGTTCATTTTTCAGGTCGAAATTCCCAAAACGGAAGCGAGCAAACCAATAACAGGTTATGCGTTGGTTTGTAGTGTTAGCTCCGTAAACGTCGTTGATGTTGCGTGCCGCTTGTGCCGCGTTGCTGCCACGACGGTACTCATATTCCATAATTACTCGAATTTTTAACGTATCCATGATGACGAAAAAGATTCAAATGCGATGAAAATGTAACACTAATCAATAAACAAATGACTACTTTTGGAAAAAGAATTCCATGTTTTTAAAATAAAATTAATTTGAAATTAGAATTCTTAGCCAAACAAAAATTAATTTGATTTAAAATGGCCAGTACTGCAGAACGGCAATTTCATAGGTAAAGACTTATTATTACAGTATAATTAAATAGGACCCACAAGGGAATTGAGCGTAAATCTTCGTAACTGTTAAGCAATAAGAGATTAAGTTAAAAACAACTGTTATTCGTATAGTGATGAATTAAGGCCATATAATTTCCCGCATTTATCACGCTTGTACAGTTACTCTGATACGGTCAACAATTACGTTTTTTAGCTAAGGTACTTTCTAAGGCCCAATTTTGATGATGCCCTTTACTTTGTTCCACATTATTTTATACTCTGTATAAACATACGGACTACGTAGCAGTCAGTTGTTCCCTATTGAAGCTTGACCCAAAAGCCATGGGTGTTAAAGGGGTTTAGCATCTATGCTTTATACAGTCTTAAAAAACTCTTGTCATGTCATCATCTTAGCGATGAATCCCAGTTGCAGCCCAAACTCTCACTTCGGCGCCCGGAGTCTGCTTAAAGGTATGATTCCGAACTACGCTGCACGCAGCAGGGCTGCCGCGACACTGCAGAGCCAGCAATGCTACCGCGGCATTACCGGTCCCCATACAAACTCTATCACGCAGCAGTGCTGCCGCTGCATTGCTGCCTAGCTCGGAATGTACTCTCATATAAGCTTATAGAGATTGTATGGGGACCGGTAATGCCGCGGCAGCATTGCTGGCTCTGCAGTGCCGCGGCAGCAGTGTCGCGACAGCCCTGCTGCGTGCAGCGTAATTCGGAATCATACCTTGACCCTTGTCATGTCTGTTTTGTCAATAATTTTTTTCATTGTATAAGACATCTTAAAATCCAAAGATTATCATTAAACCTTAAATGCATATTGTTGACATAAGTCTACCATACGCCTATTTCTTTAGAAATAAAATTAAGTATAATAAAAATAAATAAACAAATTTAATTATTTACGTGTTATCAAAGTGGAAATAGGAAATCATCATCATGCACCTGCACCCCTGTGGCCTGTCGTAAAAGGCGACAAAACAACCCTAGCAACGTAGTAGTTCCCTAAGGCCGTTTGGATGACGACCACCCCTGTTGTATAAGAATGCCGCCATAATAACCTTGTGTTGTGTTTCACGATTAGTAACCCAGCTCCTATGCCCCTATGGGAAGGCAGCGTGTTCCCGGTACCTCTAGTGTCGCCAACATCCATAGGCGACCATATCTGCTGACTATTAAGCGTGCCGCCAGCACGTCTGCTGTTCCTCAACAATAAAAAAAAAAACAATTATCTTAACATGACCTAAAGGTCATAAATGACCATTTTTTCACGTGACAGTATTTAAAGACTGACTAGGTATATATAATTACAAATAAAAAAAATGTAAATACATAACGTATAACGTAGAAGTTTGGCTAATTCAATTCAAAAAGCTTGAGTTTGACCAATTAAACAAAAAATAGATAAATATTGCTTTTATTTAAACTGGACAATCAAAATTATAAAACAAAAACCAACAAGAATTGGGTTTTTTTACAAACATTACAACTAACAATATCACACTAACATACTAAAATACACAAATACAAAAGATGATGATGATGATGACAAATATCAAGATGTATGTTAACTTGATATTCACTAAATAAGAGAATAATTAGAGATGAACCTTCTTCTGAAGTAGTAGTTTTCAGATAAATTTCATCCTCGGTTCACAGCTATTCATTATAATCCAAGTGAAAGATCTAGAAATAAGATCGAAAAATACAATTATTCAACACTAAATCTATGTTTTATAATTGTTAAACCTGAAGGAAACAGCTTGAAGGGCATGCGGTGGGATAGTGTGGGACTCCCGTGCAATTTGCCCCCGCAGTTGACAATGGGAATCACTTCACTGGTATACCTAGTATCTCTTACTGCTGGACACCTGCTCGGAGATATGCTTTCACTTTTGCCTCCTTCCCAGGCAGGTGTCAGACATTAGCCTAACAATATCCAAAATGGTATGAGATAGGCAGTTATTAAGTAAATATTACTTTATCATAATATATCACGACCTCGGTGGCGTAACGGATAACGCACTTCGGTACGTTTGCGGAGGTCACGGGTTCGATTCCCGTCTCGCGTCTGGGTGTTTATGTATAATATGTATTTATTTACAAAAAAAAAAGTATATAAGTAGTATATCAGTTGTCTAGTTCCCATAACACAAGTGCTATGCTACTTAGTTTGGGACTAGATGGCGCTGTGTGAATTGTCACAAAATATTATTATTATTATTTATTATTATAGTTAACCCGGCAAAGGTTGTTCTGCCATAAGAATTTAAAAAAAGTATGTCAACCTATGTCCTCCAAGGTGCAATCTACGACTACTGAAATTCATCAAAATTGGTTCAGCGGTTTAGGCTTGAAGGTGTAACAAACAAACTCACTTTCGCATTTATAATATTAGTTAGGATTATATATTATTACCTATTTCAAAGATGTAATAATGTAGATAAACTATGTGTAATGAAGACTTTTATAGTTTAAGAACATCTAATTTTACTTAAAGCTAATTATTGTGACATACTCTATATAAACCAATGGCCAATGGGCTCACTACCAGGGATGCTGAAGACCGTGCGAAGTGGAGAAGAAAGTCGGAAAGCAGACCCAGGGTGCCGAAGCCAAACCGGGATTTAACACAAAGATGATAATGATGATGACTCTATATAAACCAAACATCTTGGACACATGTTACATAACTGTTAGCAACAGTTGTAATTAAAGCATCTAGTAATAAGTTAAAACAAGTACATAATTGGAACATATGAAAGTAGTAGAAAACTGATGCACATTAATAAAACATCTAAAATTCATGCTCTGATTACTGGAATTTTTTACAAAATAAAATCTCTAATAAGTAGGGCTCCAAACCCATCTGGATGGCTACCTCTATTCTTTAAATATGCTGACTTAGGTAATTGTCTTGTGTTGCAGCAAATACTCCAGGTTCCAATATTCCTACAGGGATGGCAGCGTGTTAGTTTGTGATAAACAGCTCACCATTGTCTGTGTGCTATACCGTGGCAACAAAAAATATATCTTTAATTTTCCATTTGCATATTATTGATTTTTGGAATGACATAGTAGTAGAAATCTTAGGTACTATAAAACTTTTTGGAAAGCTTGTATTATTCCTACAATCTAAGAAATCCAATACAAATACTTCACTTATTTATAATAATTACAGTCTGTTTATTAAGACACTGGTTTTATTTATAAATATGATTTTAAGTACAAATGTGGACATTAAAATATTTAAAAAAAATTAACTTATTCAAAAAATATTACAGTGATTAAAATTAATTTAATAAATTATTAATTTTGTTATAAATACAAAAAAGATAATCAAACTAGGACTTAATATTTGATGAAAAATAAATAATGCACTTATTTTTCTGGTAAAATACCATATTCTATGAGAAATCTTTCAACATCCGTAGCAAAGAAGTCATTACCAAACTCACTGGCTAAGGAGACATAATTGCCAATAATCTGGCCTCCCTTGTACACTAATAACGCAGGAACACCTTCAACCCGAAAATTACGACTCAACCCTGCTAAATCGGCTAATATCTTGCAAAACTTGTAACTAGGATAATCTGAAGCCAATATCTCCAAACAACCATTCATAGTACTACATGCAGTAGCTTTATTATCATATATGTGAATAATCACTGTAACTTTTGTATCTTCTTTATCTATAGCATTCAAAAACTCCTCTCGGCTATCTAAAGAGATAACCTGACCAAATTTAGGTGATTTCTGCAATTGAGCCATCAATTCTTGCATACGCTGTCTTTGATATTGCAAAAGAAACTCCTCATCGAATAATTCATTCAACTCATCCTCTACTTCTTGAATATCCTTATCTTTCGCCTCTTCCCTTTCTGGTTTAACTGTAAGAGTTAGCTTCTTCGCTAATTCAATACGTTCTTTGGCCATTTCTTCTCGATTCTCTGCTTCCATTTGTTTGTAACGCCGCCAATCTTCGAGCACGCCTTTCGGACCCGTATTACTAGCGGTTCCATTCCAACTGTTTACAGGCGGTGGTTCAGCATTTTGAATTGCTTTTTGAGGTGAATTTCCTTCCTCGTCGCCACTTCTACTCTCGTCGTCGGATCCTTCGTCTTCACTACTACTGCAGTAGTTCTGAAGTTTGTTTCCCAAGATTTTGTCTTCTAAAGTAGCCATTCTGTGTAAACTTCTGCTGAATAGTAGAAAGGAATGTGTTAAAACATCTGATAAATTAAATCAATATGAAATACAAATACCAAAGAACGGATTACAAACGACAATCACACCGTTACTAAAACTTAAAACTATCTAGTGTCTAATGTCTATGTCAAAGAATAATGTGTAGAAGTGTAAAACTAAAATTATAAATGTAATAGAAACAGTGTTGCCGCTTAGGAAGAAAGAAAGTCCCCACCCCAGACCTCAATGAAAATGTCCCTAGTAGTGGTGGCAAAATTAAATATAACCATTAACCAATAAATAACCAATAAAAATTAACCAAAACGGTTAAAAATAGTGTAAAAAAAAAACACTGTGTGTAGTGGCGTAGGTAATTATTGGAAATTATATACATGCAAGTTTCAACTTTATTTCTCAACGCATAAGATTTATTTTCACCTTGCAGATATTTTCAACTTATCATGTAAATATTGAATTTTGATGTTTTTATTGTATGCTCTATGACCCTCAAAATCAACAACAATCTTTTTAATGATATTTTTATTTGTTAGATATTGTACATAAATGAAACAATATTTTTAACCTAATAGCGATCGCAAAGATGACGTGATTGGTTGTTTTTTTTAAACGTAATAGTATATTGTTTTGGTAATGTTGTGTTTTTGTATTTCAAGAGATTTGTGCTTTGTGTTTTGACTTTGTTTTTGTGTGTTTAAGACTTTGTTTACTTTGTTGTTGTGGATTTTTAAATTTTATATCTAATTTAAAATTCCGAAACGCAATGCAGAAATATGGGATCATTTCGAAAAGTGCTTGAGAGCGGAAAATATTGTAATATGTAATTATTGTAAGAAAAATCTATCTTATAAAGGTAAAGTTACTCAGTCCTAAGCCTGTAGAAGTATGAAGGAATGTTCATTGAATCAAAAATAAGTTAGATCAGTCATAACATGTTTCAACCACATTTTAAACTCTTTTTGTTGTTCCCATTCTGGTCTATACTTCTGAGCGTATGTCTTCTTTTTTTAAAGGAATTTCCATATCCACAATATGATTTTGATATTAATGGCGACAATACACACATAGACACTATGTAAAACCGGTTTGTTCTGCGAAAAAGTAACAAATAACTTAGAAACCGGGCATTCTTTCCTTTGAACAAACGGGATGATGAATGAGACGGGATGATGAAAGAGTGAGACGCATAAAACCGATCGAACTACATTCTGGTAGGGGATTTCCCTAAACACTAATGTCAATTCAGTAGTGCTGCCAGTAACTACATTTAAATTTGTATTATATATTTTTGTATGTATAATATCGAAAAAGTCAATATTTTTCTTTTAATTTCACTCCTCTATCTACTGGACGTTGGTAGTCAGCTTTGTAAACGAAAAGTCGCTAGAAGTCGCTAAATTTATTTTTGTCGCTGGATGGAAAAAAAATGTCGCTAGACACATCCAATATCCGCTACATCTAGCGACAAAGACGCTAAAACGGCAACACTGAATAGAAATATGAAATGATATCAAAGTCATGTATAAATGTCAACTTAAGGGCGTTTTTTGTAGTTTTGTTATTTTGCCAAGTATAAAAACTAAACCTTGCTTACCCTCTCACTGAACACAATATAATAAATAATTTGTTGTCTTTTAAGAAACCCTTAGAATGAGATGTGCTAGTCCTATTTTTCTCATTAGCCAGGACCACATAGCAAAAAATACTAAGTAAAGACGTTTTCTAACGTCAATGTCAAATATTGTAAACTCGTGGGTTTGTTTACAAATTTATATGGGTCGCATTGTACATAAAATTATCACAAATAAGAATTATTTAATTGGCATTAATTTGTTTATTAATTCATCATTATTGTAACCATTAAAATGAGTAAGTAGTGTAACTTATATAATATAAAATTACACAAAAATTAATTAGAATCATTAACAAATACCTCTATACTATTTTCCAACAGGTCAAATATTGAATAAAATCAAAGACGTAGACCCCAACGATAGTGATGCAGTAAAAGGAGCACTTACTACGTTCTTTCAAAACTTATCTAAACACACAAAAAATGATTGTACCGTGTGGCTTCGTACTTTGGAAGACGTAATCAACCGGTAAGTATAACCTAAAACAAATTGTTCTGATTCAGCAAGTCTGTATACACACCTAGTGTATACCCACGTATACACGTGGGTACCATCTCAAGCTGGTAAGAGTGCCGTAATTTTAATTAAATAATATCTAATAAGCCTTATTCCACATTATGTTGTTTCCTCTTACTTAGATTGTCTAGTTTCAGAGTGCCTGTTGGCAAAGGCCTCCTTGAGCTCATGCCAGTGTGCCCTATAGCGCTTCTTGTCTCCAAAAAGGACCAACTGTCACCTTCAGCTTATCATCCTAATTAATCCTAATCTAAATTTTGCAATTCGGCAACACCTGCCAAATCTTGTTCACTGTCTGCACTATATAACACTATCTGCACCCCAAGAATGAATAAATAAGAAAAATTTAACATTTAATAAAATTAATGGGCAAGAATTAATAAAATTATTGCCCATTGGTTCTACGACATTGAATATTGGTACACAACAATTAATTTCAATGTTTTAAACGCTTTTGCTAACTATAATAAATTTGATTCTCCTATAGATATAATTTGCATCTTCATCATCATCTTCTTTGCGTTGAATCCCGGTTGCAGCTCAAACTCTCACTTCGGTACCTAGGATCCACTCTCCGACTTTCTTCTGCACTTCGCACAATCTTCGGCATCTCTGGTGGTCAGTCCATTGGCATGCTTATCAACCCCTACGACGTCAAGCCAGCACTTTTTGGGTCTACTCCTCCTGCCGGGACCCGGCAGTGGCGGAATAGCAAGACATTTGTTCCCCACATAAGTAGCCGGCTGCCGTAAAACGTGGCCATACCAACAAAGACAACACTCCTGCAATTTATCCGCAATGTGATGGTCATGAAGATTGCCGCAAATGCGAGAGTTTCTAATGCGATCCTTCCGCCTTACTCCACACATCCACCGCCGCATATTCATCTCTGTGACTCACAGTATATTTTGCATCTTATTTGTATAAAAAAACACCTAACATAGCTGCCTAACATTTGTAAACCAACTATACATACATATATACATTTTTTTTAATAACTAGAGATCAGCAGACAGGCAGATGGCCCACCCTGGCAGGTGGTCACCGTAGCCTATGGACGTTTGCAGCACCAGAGGCAATACTAATGCACTGCTGGTCTCGAAGAAATTTTATAATGCCTTTTGTGAAGAACCCCATATCGTACCGCACTGAGAAATCCTCAGCCGGAAGCTCATTCCAGATGCAGCATGAACGTTCTAGATAAACGTTTCGTACAAGAAAGAAGAGGCTCCAAGAAATGGAGATGGACACCCAGCCGATGGCGGGCAGTGCGGTGGTAGAAAGACGATGAGGGCACCATTCTGAATAGTTCTTCAGAACACTCCCCGTTGTACAGATGGTAGAATACGCAAAGTCTCTCCGAAGTCCAAGTGTATCTAGACCGTCTGTGAGTATGGGATCGTTGACAACACGAACTGCGCGGCGTTGGATCGAGTCTAAGGGATTGAGCTGACAGGCGGGTGCTCCAGCCCATAAATGTGAACAGTACTCCATATGCGGTCTGACCTGTGCTTTGTATAGCACAAGCCGTTGCCTTGGACTGAAGTACTGCTTGGACCGGTTTAGCACACCTAGCTTCGCTTTACCTTCCAATTGTCCCCTAAACTGCACATCATTCGTGATGTCGACACCAAAGATCCCAATACTGCTTGCAATGGAAAGAGAGGTTCCTTGAAACTGTGGCGCAGGTGTGAACGGGGTTTTCTTGGCAGAGAATACGCAGACTTGTGTCTTCGAGGGGTTGAACTGGACAAGGTTTTATCGTTTCAAAAACTCTAGAGAGTTCTCTACTTCAGACACAAGTCTGACCTGACTTTCTTCCAAAACCGCAGGAGAGAGGTTCACACGACCAGTGTACCGTGCATCGCCGGTGCCATCATCCACATAGCAATGAATACCATAGATAACATGTCATTGATATGCAGTATAAATAGCGTCGGCGACAGCACGCAACTCTGGGGCACACCAGCATTGATAGGCTTCACACTGGAGCAGCAACCGTCTACAACGACCTTAATACTGCGCCCAGTAAAAACGCTGAATAGCCAGGTGCAAAGACTCCCAGGTATCCTGTAAAATGGAAGTTTCGCAAGAAGAGCCCTATGCCAGACCCGATCGAAGGCCTTAGCGATATCTAGACTAACAGCCAAGGTTTCTCCTTTGCTCTCAACGGCTTCAGCCCAACGGTGCGTTAGGTAACCCAGGAGATCCCCAGCAGACCGACCATGCCGAAAACCGTATTGGCGATCATTTAATACATATATACAGGGTGACTTTGACAAACCCGTCCAAATTTTTTTTACGCACTAAACATCATTTAAGGAACCTATTTTTGCAAAGAAAATTGTATGTTGAATTTTCACCATAAAATATTTCATATAGGATCATTAATTCAATCGTACAGAATAATCATATGGTGCAAACAGCGTCGTTAACCTGTTATTACCTGTCTCTGTCGCACCCGCGTAAATGAGTAGTGCGTCTTGGCTCGCCCGGTTCAATGCCGCCGTCCTCGGCCTTTTACTAGGTCAGATGGAGAGGTCATTGCACTCTCGCGCCGTATTACGTAAATTGCGAGTTCTTTGAATGACTTTGTGATGCTGATTACTCAACATTTTTGTACTATGTGATACAAAACTAAAATACATGTTTCTCATAACTTTTACTAAAGATTCTTCTGTGTGAATTTGGACGGGTTTGTCAAAGTCACCCTGTACATATATACATTTTTGCTTTCTGCCGTCAATATGTGGTGTACAACGTAATACTATGTTTAAATCTTAGGTACAGGAAATAATAGGAGCTATTTATCTGCGTTCACAGGTTTCCAAAATACTGTACATCGCAGAGGGTTGTTATCGAAAATTATTTGGTTGCGTTTTTAGATTCCACTAATTACTTTCATGTTGTTGGGGCAGCTAAATGTGCACAGGCAGTACAGCAGGTGTGTGTTTTATGTCATAATATGCAATTTAAACAAAAACTCTGTAAGCGATGCGTGTGATTGTGGGATTTGAACTCACAAGCTCAAGTCTGAGTGTGATCACTTGGTGGCCCTTTTATATAAGGGAAGGATATAGTCTTGGAGATCTCAACAAATATAACTATCATAAACAGTTACGTCTCCTGTCAACCAACAAATTTAAGCACTCAACATGGTGTTGTGTTGAAATCTCAACACAACACTGGTTTTCGGTGCTCACCTCCACATTTACAAAACATGTGTCTTAGACCCACACATGCTATCTTAAATTACTGAAGTATATATCGTCGGCGCAGAGGGAGAGAAGAACTAAATAATTGTGATTTTGGCAAAATTGACTTTTTACCATTTTCAGAATACCCAAATCATATCGCTATATGTTACGCTATATTATGCTCTAACAAGCATTTTCATATCTTATCCTGTTTTGGAAATTTTTACAACCACTTTTGTATTGAAAATGGAAAAATAGATTACCAAACTAACACTAAACAGTAGAAAGAAATAATATAAACAACTCATTAAGAAATCAACAACTATCTTTTATAATCAGATGAGTATTGAAACACTTATATAAAGGAGTTTTTAAATGTTCTTTCCTTTATTAACTATGGCAAAAATTTCCTGAAAAAACAGTAAATCGCGTTTTACTCAAAATTTGAAAAAATTAGTTATTTAATTCTCCCTCCATAAAAATATATTTGCAAAGACTGCATATACTTTTGCAAGGAGAAAGCTTGAGTTTTTTTTACTGCTGAGTAACAGCAAACAGGCTGACAGCCATCTTAATAGTAAACAGTTACCGTCGCCCATGGATGTCTGCGACACTAGGAGCACTGGTCCAAACTGGCACAAACTGGAACCTGGGTCACTAATGCCAGAACAAACCACAAGGTTATTCTGGCAGTAAACTTATGGACCAAGGGTGCTTGCTATCAAGATAAGCGTGGGCCCATGCCACATAGCTAAGGTTGTTTTAATGCCTTTTACGACAAGCTGACCTTGGTAGCAGGGATTAGTATTCTACTCCATCTCTGTGCAGAGAAAATTATAAAATTGTTCTTGGCTTTAATGCCTTGTAATTAAGGTAAATTACTAATAAGAAGTTATTAAGAATCTACTGTATATCTTTCAATATGTCTATAAAATTTTTGTTTTTTTGTAGATAAAACCATCTCAAGACAAGGAATCCACACCCAAAGCGTGTTGGCGTGACCAGATGACTATACTGTGTGACACAGCACACTCACTTATCGAAGCTTTATTTGCTAAAACAATAAAAATTTACAAAAATAATACAAATTTACAGGTAACAAAAACATCTACAATTTTACTATATAAAGAAACTATTAACACATTAATATCCATAGGAATCATCTGTGACCTCATAGATACATATAATCACGCCTCTTTCCCGTAGAGGTAGGCAGAGACCACTTCTTTCCACTTGCTATGATCCTTACATACTTGTTTCGCTTCGTCCACTTTCATTATTCCCTTCATACATGCCCTTCGGTTTAGGGTACTCTTGACCTGGCCTTTTTTCAAGACGTCCCTGATCTGATCTCGAAACGTCCGCCTAGGTCTACCCCTTCCAACACTTCCATTCACACTCTCCTTATGCACTTTTTTCGTCAATCGTTCATCATTCATTCCCTCGACATGGCCAAACCATCTCAGCATACCTTTCTCAATTTTTGTCACTACATCATCTTCATCTACCTCATACAGTTTATTTTATTCCACCATGGCAGTTACCGTTGCTCTCAAGTGGTTTATTTTTATTATACAGAGAAGCTTCCCACAACGGTTCCTAATATCATCATCATAGCGTTGAATCCCGGTTGCAGCCCAAACTCTCGCTTCGCCGGCCGGAGTCCGCTTTCCGACTTTTCTTCTTCTCACGATATTCTATTAGTTCCTAATATAATTGTGAGTAAATATATATATATATATATATATATATATATATATATATATATATATATATATATATATATATATATATATATATATATATATATATATATATATATATATATATATATATATATATATATATATATATATACTATATATATATACAGGTTGACTGACAAACCCGTCCAAATTTTTTTTACGCACTAAACATCATTTAAGGAACCCATTTTTGCAAAAAAAATTGTATGTGAAATTTTCACCATAAAATATTTCATATATGATCATTAAATCAATCGTACAGAATAGTGCTATGGTGCAACCTTCGTACGTTAACCTGTTATTACCTGCCTCTGTCTCTCCCGCGTAAATGAGCAGTGCGTATTCGCTCGCCTGGTGCAATGCCGCCGTCCTCGGCCTTTTACTAGGTCAGATGGAGGGGTCATTGACACTAGCGCCGTATTATGTAAATTGCGAGTTCTTTGAATGACTGTGATGCTGATTACTCAACATTTTTGTACTATGTGATACAAAACTAAAATACATGTTTCTCATAACTTTAACTAAAAATTCTTCTGTGTGAATTTGGACGGGTTTGTTAAAGTCACCCTGTATATACGTATATATATATATATATATATATATATATATATATATATATATATATATATATATATATATATATATATATATATATATATATATATATATATATATATATATATATATATACAAAGCATGAATTGCTTTGTATAAATACAAGAATTTGGATATCTGGATGTATGCCACTCAAGACCTATTTTAAATACCCAAGACTTGCTGAATGTCTTGTCTGTGTCAAATGAAGTGGAATAAAAAAATATGTAACTTAAAATATGTCAGTTTCAATTCTGATTCTCTGTGATGGCCTTTAATGTGTTTTATTTATTAATCTAATAATTTGTGTGTTATTTTTTTTGCAACGAAGTTCTTTTATACGGCTAGCGGCTTACAGTAGAGTGAACTGACATAATGTAAATCGTCACGTAACGAAAAAGCATTGAACCCCCTCCAAGCGACCATCCTTTCCTTTCTCTTTCTTACTGTCTCTATTTTCTATGGTTGTATGTGTGTGTGAGGCAAGACTTGACACTATAAATAACATTTATATTTTTTTGTTATTTTAATTTACACGAAACTTATTTTATAACTCGCTTTTTTATATTTAATTTTGAATAATTTAGTATTTATTCCCAAATATTAGGAACCGTTCATAAAGTATGTATGTCACGCTAAAATCTGCTTTTATTACCCTTCACTGCTAAATGGCGAATGAAGGAATAATATAATAATAAATACACGAGAAACAGTATTTTCATTTGTTATTGAATCGAGAGCGTAGGGTACGTGGAAACAATCAAGTGGAGTTTTTATTGTTTATTTATGAAGTGATTATTTATTTAAGAATTGGAAAAACAAAGAAACCAGTTGTGACGGATCGCAAAGCCGCTAGAGCCGCGCCACGGAGGTAGCGCTCATGTCGAAAAATATTGAACGGCGAACGTCACCTTGCCGTAGACCCCCCGTCCCCCCTGTATGCGAATGTATTTTATGAACGGCCCCTTAAATGAAATTTATTATTACTTATATGTTACTTAATTTTTATTATATACTTATAATATATTCTCCGATATTACTCCATCTATCCTAATGAATTGTCTATGCTTAACATTCTTGATTATATATAACTAGCTGACCCGGCAAACGTTGTTCTGCCATATAAATAATAAAATGTCAAAAAATTAAAAAAAATTTTTGGGGGTGGGTCACCCCTAACATTTAGGGGGATGAAAAATAGATGTTGGCCGATTCTCATAGATACCGGATAAGCACAAAAAATCACTAACTCAATTTAGTTATCTGCCTACTGCCTACCCCCTAAGAACGATGGCGTGATTATTTATAGCCTATGACCATTTCTAGGTTATCATCTATCACCATACCAAATTTCATCAAAATCCGTTCAGCCGTTTAGGCGTGAAAGAGGAACAGACAGACAGACAGAGTTACTTTCGCATTTATAATATTAGTATGGATTTGTACACCAGCAAAATCATACAAACTTACCTTAAGTACAAGTAACAAGGAACCACTCAATATTTTTTTATTGCTAAGTAACAGCAGTCAGGCTGAAGGCCCACTACAATAAGCAGTTACCGTTGCCTATGAATGTTTTCCGACGCTAGGAAAACCGCGAATACGCTGCTGTCCCATAGGAGTTACAGGAACTTGGGTCGCTTTTGCCAGAATTCAATGCAAGCTTGTTATGACAGCATATTTAGTGAGGTGGTTGACATTCAAGCGGGATTGAAGCCCTACCACCTCTACTACCTAATGTATGTCAAAAAAAAAAATGCAAGGAACAATCTTTTTAATAAAAATTAAACCTGATTTTGTATTTCTTTGTTATAGAAAAAAAATGCAAAAATATTAGCGAATATGCCTTTGACTTCTACACTCCGCAAATTACACAAAGTGACCCTACATGAGTTTAATGGAAAGAACAAATCGGAAATACTAACAAACCGATTAAGAAATGTATTTGTTTTCATTCAAGCAATGCTGGTGTAAGTAATATACTAATATATATTTCATCCGTGCAGTGGCGGAGAAAGAATACTAACCTCTGCATCCGAGGTCGGCCTGTCGTAAAAGGCGAAAAAACAGCCCACCCTAGCTACGTGGTAGGGCCCCAAGCCCGTCTGGAGGGCGACCACCTTTTATCTTAAGTATGCCGCCATAGTAATATGCAATTCACGGTTATCGGTTAGAAGGCGGGCGCGTAGCCTTTCGTTATGGCACTCGGTAAACGAGTGCTGTGGCGAGCGATGCCGAGTGAGCTCCGACGGACAACAGTGGGTGGCGCCCGCACCTAACGGTACAATCGATTGACATGGCGAGCGATGGTCAGCTGTTGTACTCGTATAGCCATGTTTTACGGCAACCGGCGACTTACGCGGGGAACAAATGTCTAGTCTTGCCGCCACCCCTGGACCCTGATAGGAGAGCTTAACGCCTTAAAGAATGATATGCCAGCTCTTTTATGGGTACTATACATATGGTATAGGTTGAACACCTTTTAGTGAGCTTTGTCAGATCTCGTCTACTAACCCCCATGCTTGAAGATGAAAATCTTCAGGCAATGTGTCACACCGACTCTGCGGAAATGATGGTCATGGAAAAATCAGCGGACCATGTTGCATGTTTCTCTTGTGGATAAAATTCGAAATGAGGATATCCGTAAGAGATAGTTACCAACATAGCTCACATAATATATATGCTAAAGTGGCAATGGGTCGGTCACGTCTGTCGTAGGATCTATGGATGTTGGAGCAGATGAGTCCTGGGGTGAAAATGTCTCGACAAACGTAGCATAGGACGCCTTCCAGACCGATGGACTGATGACCTGCGCAAGGTTTCTGGTCGGAGCTGGATAGGAAACGTAAAGGAACGTAATTGTAGCGCAAGTGGTAACCTACGCCCAGCTGTGACAGACAATGATTGACTGATGACGACGTATATTATGGTTTTCTTGTTGATATGTGCTTTTATTCATTTTCCAGTGAAATATTTCCAATAGCAAAACCAGTTCGACCTGATTTAGTTCTAGAAGTAATTATACAGGCATTGAGTACTTCGAGTGGTGCTGGAAACGACCTCTGTGATGTTGTTGTCGTCAAAACGCAAGCATTAAGGACATTAGATGCGCTTATAGCTTGGTAAGTATTAAACATTAGTTGATACATTGTTCTGAAATATATAACTCATTTGAAGCCATCTCAAAAACAAGCAAAAGTAAGCCTTATTAAGAAATAAATATACTGTGGCAACTCACATAAATCTATCTCGGAGTAAGAATACTAACTAACCCCTGCTGCCGGTGTTGTCCTTTCGTAAAAGGCGACAAAACAACCCACTCTGTACCCCTACGGGACAGCAGCGTGTTCGCGGTGCTCCTATAGCGTCGCAAACATCCATACGCGACGGTAACTACTTACTGTTAAGTGGGCAGTCACCCTGTCTGCTGTTCCGATGTTGAAAACTACAATTTATTCCAAGAAACTAATTTTGTAACTGATTCAAAACTATTTTTAAGATGAACTGTTTGAATATTATTTTTGCTTTAATTAATTTCAGTTTGGGATCAAACCTAATACCATACTCGGCATTAGTGTTCAGATGTGTTATGCAAACGTTGAGATGGAGTTCAGAAAATGCAAACGAAGAGAAAAGGTAAACAATACTTGCTTCGTTACCAGCCTATACAAGTCCACAGCTGTACGTAGACCTCTCCCAAATAGAGCCCATCTTCAACTCATGGCATCCAGAGACAATTAACGCAGGTCATCGTCGATTCAAATATTATATATGACAGATATGGCCAACCCACTGCCACTTGGTATAATGTGCTTAATCGTACAAAACATTGATTAAGAGTGAGTGAATCACTATTGCCTTTTGAGGGTAGTATGTAATAAATTCGATTAAAGCAAAAATCTCTTGATGATAACTTTAAGATAAGATACTTTATTGTCAGAATTGTGTACATAGAGATACTTTAAATATTATTTTCCAATATTGTGATTGGAGATGAACAAATGGAACAGGCGAATGAGTTTGTGTATCTGGGTTCAAAGTTTACAAGAGATGGAAAGTGTGAGAGTGATATTGAAAGAAGAGTGAATGCAGGAAACATGGTGAATGGAGCTTTGCACTCCTTTATGAACAGTCGGAAGGTGTCTAACAAGGCTCGTCTGACTGTGCATGAGGGGATGTTGGTTCCGACACTCATGTACAGAAGTGAAAGTTGGGTATGGCAGAAGAAACATAAAAGCAGAATAAATGCGGTTGAGATGAGAGCGTTAAGAAGTATGATAGGAGTCAAACTGAGTGACAGGATAAGAAATAGTGAGATAAGGAAACGTGGTCTGAAAGAAGATGTAGTGACAAAAATTGAGAAAGGCATGCTGAGATAGTTTGGCCATGTCGAGAGAACGAATGAAGAACGATTGACGAAAAAAGTGTGTAAGGCGAGTGTGAATGGACCAACGCAGGCCACGCCGGCGGCGCCGGAGGCCCAGTAACGACCTCCGGCCGCCGTAAAAAGCGGCCGCGGGCGGCCCCTCGGGGGAGGACCCGCCGCCCGCACTATTGCCGCGAGGGAGAGGGCTGTGTGCTGTTCTGCGGCCCCCCTCAACTGTTGATCCAGGAGAGCGCCGGGGGACGAAATCCTGACCCCCGGCGCCAACAATTTAGAAGGGGCCCGCCTTAAGACAAAGGGCGGGCCGGCGCCGGCCCGGGCCACGAGATCGGCAGGCCATATATCCGTGGGCCCGGGCGTAGGCGATAGGAGAACAGCGGGGTTTTTTAGTGGGTAGTCGGATGGTCGAACATCTTTCCCGGAGTCCCACATATCCCTCGGTCCCCCCGGGCCGGGGGAACCCGTCAAGAGAGGTTTTCCCCGAGACCAAAAAAAAAAAAGGAGTTTGAATGGAAGTGTTGGAAGGGGTAGACCTAGGCGGACGTTTCGAGACCACATCAGGGACGTCTGAAAAAAGGCCAGGTCAAGAGTACCCTAAACCGAAGGGCATGTATGAAGGGAATAATGAAAGTGGACGAAGCGAAACAAGTATGTAAGGATCGTAGCAAGTGGAAAGAAGTGGTCTCTGCCTACCCCTACGGGAAAGAGGCGTGATTATATGTATGTATGAATTAGTAAATGTCATGCGCCATGTTTTTCGTATCTTTTAGATGACTCGCTAATTAGAATCGTTAGAAATACCTAGTCAGGTCATAAGTATTGTCACACAGTAAAAACTTTTCTTTTAGAATGCTGGCCACAAAAAAGTTTATTGAATTCGAATTTCGAATTGTTCATGAAAATAAAAATGTATAACTTTTAGAATTTTACTCATTTTTAAATATGGAGTGGACGCTTAAAGAAGACCGTGTTGCAGTTATTGCGTTGCATCGTTGCGGTTACGCGCCAATTCAAATTTTTAACATACTGAAAAATTTGAATATAACCAAAAGATTCGTTTATCGTACCATCAAACGATACAATGAAGACTCTAGTGTAGATGACAGGTCAAGAAGTGGTCGCCCTCGGTCTGTTAGGACTCCAGCAGTGATAAAAGCTGTGAAGGCACGAATTCAAAGAAATCCCAAACGTAAGCAGAAACTGTTGGCCCTTCAGATGGGGTTAAGCAGAACCACGGTGAAAAGGGTGTTAAATGAAGACTTAGGGCTTCGGGCATATCGAAGAAAAACAGGACATCGTTTGAATGCTCGTCTAATGGACCTGTGACTGAAGAGATGCCGCGCTTTGTTGAAGCGGTACGCGGGAAAAAAATATCGGGAAATTCTTTTTTCGGATGAAAAAATGTTTACCGTAGAAGAGAGCTACAACAAACAAAATGATAAGGTGTACGCACACAGTAGTGAAGAAGCGAGCAACCGTATTCCGCGTGTCCAACGAGGTCATTTTCCATCCTCGTTCATGGTATGGTTGGGAGTTTCTTATTGGGGCTTAACAGAGGTACATTTTTGTGAGAAAGGTGTAAAAACGAATGCTGTTGTGTATCAAAATACAGTCCTGACGAACCTTGTGGAACCTGTTTCTCATACCATGTTCAATAACAGGCACTGGGTATTCCAACAAGATTCGGCGCCAGCTCATAGAGCGAAGAGCACACAAGACTGGCTGGCGGCGCGTGAAATCGACTTCATCCGGCACGAAGACTGGCCCTCCTCCAGTCCAGATTTGAATCCGTTAGATTACAAGATATGGCAACACTTGGAGGAAAAGGCGTGCTCAAAGCCTCATCCCAATTTGGAGTCACTCAAGACATCCTTGATTAAGGCAGCCGCCGATATTGACATGGACCTCGTTCGTGCTGCGATAGACAACTGGCCGCGCAGATTGAAGGCTTGTATTCAAAATCACGGAGGTCATTTTGAATAAACTTTAATGTCATAAGAATCTATGTTTTGTTAAGTTCATTTTGGTATATGAATGGTTACATAATGAATAAACTTGTTACAATTATTTTACATTAAACATGTGACAGAATTTATGACCTGACTAGGTATATGACTCATATTTCATTTAATTCTTACCAACTTCACACTCCACTCACCGTTTACATTTAACAACTTTCTATACCAATCATAGATATAGAATACATAGATTGGTTGTGCATTTCAAGAAGTGAGACCAAAAAAGAAATGCAATGGTGTGCATCAAATGTACATGTGTGTAACATGCTAGTGATGCGCCATGCAAAATTATTTTTTTCGATAGCATGTACCAACTGGTATAAATAAATCCGTAGGGATTCAGAGTTACGTATTTAGTGCGAATAAGTACAAAAAAACTACAAAATTAAAGATAAATCTTTATTGATAGAATTTTTAGTGGATACACAAAACCAATTTTTCTTCCTTGGCGTAATCACTGTCATGTCACTACATATGTGCGCTCGAACATTCAGGAAGTGGCGCTCTATACACATATGAAGATACTCTACGTGTTGATTTCAATTCAATCTGTTGACAACATGTTTTATAATATATATATATATATATATAAATAACTTAAAAGCAATATCAAGTACTTAACAACATTATCCAAATGAAATTAATCTGTTTAAAAAAAATTAAACATTTATTTATTATATATTTACAAACATTGATTTCTAACACAACTAAGCCCTATGCCTGTTTACATCTACGACTTTTAAAGAAATTATGCTTATAAATCCTTTCCGCATAGCCAATCTATTAGTATTCTATATCTATGATACCAATTAAGTAAGCAGTATTAGTGGTCCCCCAGGGGTCGAAATTTGACCATAATTTATTTAATTTCTAAGTTTGAACTTTATTAGGGTTTATCAAAGGCTCTATAATTCAAGGTTTCATCATAGCTACTCAATTAATTTGCATTTTTTTCTACATCATTTGCAGCATCACTGTAAAACTTCAAAATGTTTTGCATTGCAAAACCTGCATTGTAAATCCGCTTCATTGCATGCATTTTGTAAACACTATTGTCACAAACAGGCAAGAGTAAATCAATTCAGATTTAATTAAACACCATTTTATTTATGCTTGAGCAAGATATATTCAGAAAATAATATACAAATGAAAACAATTCCAGTTTCATTCCTTGTCATAGATTTGCAAGGTGTGGACGGGATATCAAGCTGGTTTTGTTCAAGGCCTATTGCCAAACCTTCTACACCTGTAGTCTGTGGTTGAGGTACACGCGGGCGGCAATCGATGGTCTTCGAGTATAACGACGCCCTCAAAATTTTGTTGGGGTTGCCTGATTTTTGCAGTGCATCGATTATGTTTGCAGAAAATGCTATTGACAGCTTTCAGGCCCTCATGCGTAAACGTTGCGCAGCTACCTCAGCTAGGGTTCGTGATAGCCCTCACAGTATGGTGGCAGTTTTATGCAATCGGTGGGATAGCCCAATGATTCGCCACTGGGTACAGCTGCACGCACCAGTCGCAACATGGACACTAATCATTTTATATTTGTGTTTACTAACAATAGATTTTTAAGTTTACTTATAATTTACTAACCCACTATGGACGTGATATTGTAACTGTCTGAAATAAATAAATAATAATTGTCAATTTTGACGTTCAATAGAGAGAATGTAATCAAAGAGAATATAATCAACTTAAATCTATTGACAATTTTTTAGAAATTCATCAAATTTAGTTCAGTTGTTTAGGTGTGAAAGCTTATCAAACACTTTCGCATTTATAATATTAGTTAGGATTTTCATCAATGTGTTTCTATTTTTCTCTAGTAAAGTGAGATGTTCGGCGTACAATAGTTTAAGTAGCTGGTTGAGAGTGCTCCGCGTGCATCGTGCCTCAAACGAAAACCGCGGGAAATCTTGGGAGGACGAACTAACCAATCACATAATCGAAGATATAACACCAGTTCAACATGTAATCCAGTTAACTGTAAGCAATATTTTTAATATACTATTTAATAAGATAAGGAATCTCTTTAATTTTTCTAGAAATTTCTAGCTTTGACAGTTGCGCTCTAACGAACTTGCAAGGTTCTGAATAATTGTTGGGTTGATTTGGGTTGAAGCAAACATTTTATAGACTATTATCCATGCAGGGGCGGAGAAAGAATACTAATCTCTGCGGTCGGGGTCGGGCTGTTGAAAAAGGCGACAAAACAACCCATCCTAGCTACGTGGTAGGGCCTCAAACGCCTCTGAATGGCGACCACCTTTAGTCTTAAGTATGCCTCTATTGTTGTGTTGTGTTCCGGCATTAGTGACCCAAGTTCCTGTACCCTTGTGGGACAGCAGCGTGTTGGCGATGCCACTGGCGTTGCAAACATCCATAGGCGTAAAAGCATCACTAACACCCTACCGCTCGCATGGGGGAACTGGAACCTGGTACACATACGCCAGAACACAAGGATATTATGGCGGTATATACCAGGGGTGGTTATAATACCATCTAGGCGGGCTTGAAACGCTATCACCTAGCTTGTTTTGTCACTTTTTATGACAGACTGTCCCCGGCCGCAGGGGTCCCAATTCTAACTCCGCCTCTGCAGGTAGAGAAACTCCACATAACTTGTGGAAAGAAGAGCGTTTTGATTATAGAATAATTTATTATCTTATAGATAACGAAATGCTGATATTAAAAAGATTCACAACCTACATATGTATGTAACGTTTCATTGTAGATGAGAAATCAACCAACAAAGAATATGAGTAAAAAGGCTAGAAAGAGAATGGCGAATATGATGTTACAAGAGAGTTCTATAGCTGCGCATGCGCCGGGCGAAAAGAACAAAGTACAAATGTGAGTTTTATTTTACGCTAACAAATTTCGAGGTATGGTTTAATTTGGGTTACACAAGGATCTAAACTTGGACCATTTCTGTTTAGTGTGGAAGAAGTCTTACCACATTGAAGACACTATTTCTCCTTGAATAATTATACTGTGTAGTTAATTGTTTACCTTATCCAAAAACATTATTTATTTTTTAATATATATAGTATGTATATATAATATTTATTATAAAGATTGTTATTGTATGTTACAGTTGAACTTCTGTAAGTAGTGAGTCGTATTTTACCCGGGCAGGGGCGGAGAAAGAATACTGACCTGTGGGGCCGGGGTCAGTCTGTCGTAAAAGGCGACAAAACAACCCTACGTGGTAGCTCGTCTAGATGGCGACTACCTTTGGTTCTAAAGTATGCCGCCATAATAACCTTGTGTTGTGTTCCGGCATTAGTGACCCAAGTTCCTATATCCTTATGGGACAGCTGCGTGTTCGCAATGCCACTGGCGTTGCAAACACACATAGGCGACGGTAACTGCTAAATTCTAAGCGGGCTGTCAGCCTCTCTGCTGACGATAAAAAAAAACTACCCTCATAATATTCAATATATTATACTCGTACCTAACAATAATACACAACATATATACATAACAATACACAAACGGTTTTCTTTCATTTAAAAATACATATAGAAGTTTTTGAACAGATCGAAGGAAACCAATGATGAAGTGGCACTAGCAGCTTTGGATTGTGCAGAAACCTTCCTTAATGTGTGTGGATTGTTTCTGAAGCCTGCCATCCATAAGGTAATACTATAATAGTTTTTTTTAAATTGTGTATTTTTTTAAAGACGAACTCAATGTGGTGTATAATTAGGGGACCCACTGGTCCCCTTGTCAACTGTCGGGTCGCATTACATCATTACAAGGGGGTGTTCTGACATCTGACTCCGAAAGAATTGAATGGTATCCTTCTTTTCTAGCCTGTAAGCCAATCGTCGAACCCCAGTTATTTTTTATGGTACAAGCCACACACCCAGAAATATTCGAATTTATTTATTTTCTCTTCTAATTGTTACAATAAGGTCTTATTACCACGTTTTTATGAACTTGACCTGTATGTAACTATGTAACGGAATTTTCAGACTCGACTTTTACTCACTTTGAACTAACAAAAAAATTCCTACCAATTTTATGTTACAGATGTTCCAAGAACGTGTAGTCCGTGAATGCTACAATATACACGCGAACAATTCTGATCGCAGTGTGGCGTTGTTACGTTGTCTAGAAGCTTCTAGAAAATCAACTCCGCCCAACGTCCCTCCGCCAACGCAATACTGTTTGCAGTTGTACAGTGTGCTGATTAACAGTTCTATACCTGAGGTGAGTTTGAAAGAATCCTTAACAATACACCACTTGCATTTTGTAAAGAATCCTATCAACACATTTGGGCTAAATGGATCTGCTAATAGGAAAAATATGTTTGCTCAGCGAGTACTTGAAGTTTTTTTGATTGCTGTGGGGCAGTAAACATGCTGCAGATCGAGTTAGCAATTACCATCGCTTATTTTTGCGACGCTAGGGTCACACACTGCTGTCCTTATGACGGATCACAAGGTTATTATGTCGGCATTAGGCTGATTCGAAAAAAAAATTACCCATTTAAATAACAAGGGAATAATTTTTTTTTATAATTTTCTAGCTCGCGAACTAATTAACTGATTTTTATGTGCGATATATATTTTTGTAGGAAACTGAACGCTCTTCAAAAAAGGTCTCGTATCATTTTTCGATAAACCGACGAGTTCAAAAGTTATTTGAACTCAAAGTTAAATTTATTAAAGTTATCATAAAATATAATGAAAAAAATCATTATCCTTTCAGGCAGTATCATATCTCCGCCTCTGCACGGATAATTCATGTCAGTTCCATTCGATGTCATTATAAACGGATTCCACTGTAATGCTATACCAAATTTCAGAAATATTGATTTCTTCCCATGTGCTCCATGCACAAGAAGTGTATACGCCGAACTGCTCGCGGTTCAAAGTGAATACAAAGCCGCGAGGGCAGCAGCACAGAGGCCAGATAATATGCCTCTGCGACTTGATATCCATTCCATTTAAGCGAGTATGTACGAAAGAAATGGATACTATGGTAAACGGAATGCAAGAACGAGAAAGAAGACGGGTGCACGCAAAAACGCCCGGCGCATAAAAGAAACCACAAATACTACATTATTTTAATTCTTAACTTTATGCTATTTCTCTTGTTGTAATTGTTAAATATATTTCAGATTTCCAAATTCAGTTCTCAAGCTCTTCTTGACATAAGACTCCATTTACACTGTTCGCCGCCGTCCCTTAATTTCGCGATAGAAAGGGTGGACGTGAAGAAGAAAGATAACAAGAGAAAGAGAGTGTCTGAAAGGAATAGAGCGGCTTTGGAATCACTTTTGGGTGCTGATAGGTGAGTTTATCAAATGTATAATTTGCATACATCACACCAGTGAGAATTCTTTCGTATTTCGAGATTCTCACAATTAATTCGACTTATAGAACACACTTGCCGGGTGGCCCCGGCCAGTGAAAAAAAATAGGGTCACACCAGGTCGTTCCAAGGGAGTCGTAAAAGGCGACTAATGGACTACTCCTTTGCCAGCTTGCATGCTGCAAAGGAATTGCAGCTCTCGGTTTTCCTCTAAGGGTTGGGAGGTCGGAAGGCAATCGCTCCCGCAAAAGCCAAAACTAGCCAAATCACAAATGGTACGTACACGAAAAGATTCAGTCACCGATAGGGCGTCGCCGCAAAAGCACGCGCAGGAGCTTCGCCCGACTTCTGTGACAAGTGAACAAGGGCTACCGTGCCGTGGGCGAGCACGGGTAAAGACGTTAGCCCAATCCAAACTCCGCGTCGCAACATGGAACATTGGCACGCTAACCGGACGCGCGAGGGAGTTGGCCGATGTACTCACCAGGCGGAGGGTGGCTGTGGCGTTCCTGCAGGAGACTTGGTGGAAGGCCAGCAGATCCCGGTTCATTGGGAATGGCTACACAGGTGCACCTGGTGGGGAGAGTGGGATAGCTGAGAGCACTAGCTCTCAGGGAGCTCCAGGATGACTTCTTAGAAGTACGATCTTGGAAGTGAAATGCTGTAGCGATCGGCTTATGGTTGTGAGGGTATTTATTGGTGTAGTAATTACCCACTTGATGATTGTGGCCTGCGTGCCACAGGTTGATTGTAGCGACACCGATAAGATAGCGTTTTGGAATCTACTCGGAGAAGTACTTCGTAGGATTCTGTTGTCACATGGGATCGTTTTGGGTGGCGATCTGAACGGTCATGTGGGTGATGAATGTGGGGGAATTTGAGCGTCTTCACGGTGGATTTGGGTATGGTAGCCACAACGTGGAGGGGAAGATATTCTAAATATATGTGCGACTGCCGACCTTGCCATCGTGAACACGTATTTCAAAAAGAGAGCCGAACATCTCATTACCAACAAGAGCGGGAAGAATGCTACCCAAATCGACTTACTACTCACTACGAGACACCACATCAGCAAAGTAGCCAACTGCCAGGTCATATCTGGTGTCTCACTGCACAATACTGTCTTCTTGTCATGGATCTCTGTGTTAAGCCCATAGATAAACGTTTCGAGCGCCTTCAGCGCCGAACCAGGTGGTGGTCCGTGACATTGCGGACAAACTGCAGGAATGTAGCCTTCGCTGGTATGGCCACGTTTTACGGCAACTGGCTAACTACTTGGGGAACAAATGTCTGGCCATGCCGCCTCTGCCGGAAGAAGGGGTAGACCCATTAAGTGCTGGCTTGACGTTGTGAAATGCGGGCCAATGGATTGACTACCAAGGATGCCGAAGACCGTGCGAAGTTGAGAAGAAAAAGTTGGAAAGCGGACCCCGGGCACCGAAGCGAAAGTCTATGTTGCAACTGGGATTTGACGCTGGGATGATGACAGAACACAACATTTTTTCTAGTTTTGGAGGTTTTCGACTTAAAGAAGTTCTATTGTATAAAATTTAAAAATCAATTACTCGGAAACCGGTTGTCTGCAAACTTTTTTTTTTCTCTTTATCAATAAGAACATTTGTAGATAACTTATATTACTAGCAATTAACAGCATTGCTATAATCTAAGTAGAACAACCATTGTAAAACACCACGTTGGATGCTTATAAAGATACAGGGAGTCATCAACTTATTAGATATGATTATTTTCCAGAATGCCTTCAGAAGATCAAGAAGAAGTAATAAGTATACCAGATGAACCAACTAACAAAAAGCAATGTGTTAACGATATAACAGAAGAAATCAGTCTCAGTAGTGCCTCTATACAGTCAGTGGAGATTGAGGAAATTACTGATTCTGATATTGATGCCATTGAAACTTCAATTAACGCTGAAGTGGAAGTGTCTGCAGAAAATAGTGACAATGAAAAAAGGGAATATAATGTTGATGAAACAATTCAAAACAAGGAAAAAAATACTAACAACATTGCATGTGAAACAATAATAGAAGAAGTTAGTGAAAATATTGATAAAGATATTGAAGTCAATATAATACCAATAGTAGAAAAAGAAAACATTCAGGGTTCGATTGAAATTAAATTATCAATTGAAACTTTTGAAGCAAACAATGCTTCTGTAAACCAACTTGAAGAGGAAACTACAGAGGAAAGAGAATCTGCAAACATTTTTGAGGCTAAAACACAACTACCCTCTGATATAGTAGAAGATAACCTTGAATTATCAATGGAAGTGGCATATGATTATCCGAATTCTGTAACAGAAAAAATAGCAACAATAGAGAAGTTAGATGGTGACAATCTTCCAAGTACTAATGATACAGACGATTTAATAACTTGTGGTCAACCTATACGAAGCTCTCAAGAGATTGATAAAAATATAGATTTTATAGAAAATATTGGTGAAGCTAATGAGATAACCGTAGAAAATGGTTTTGATAAATCTCCCATAATTGAGAATGGCATTGACGATAATGAAATCACGTCAATCAAAACTGTCGATAAAACTGATTGTGTGACAGTAGAAGACATGTTGGCAGATTTTGTTGACGAAGTTATTGAAGAGGACAAAACACAAGAATAACGTTTCTCATATCTTAGCCAACAGCTTCTTGCTCTTATTATATAAAAATACTTTAAATTAATGGAATAAATAGCTTGTTTGATTCATACAACATAATATTTGAGGTCAATTTAAAAAGTAAACTATTTAATATTTAAACATTTTGTAAGATTTTGGAAACAAAAATGTTATATTCTAAAAATTTTAAATGTATTTCCTACAAATATTGATGGTGCCAATGAAAAAAAATAATAAACATTATGTTTTCATAATATAATGTATCATTCCATATTGTATGTTGTTTTATTTAAAAAAATCCTTTTTCTTGACTAAAAATTAATGGAGGTAAGTCATTTTAAAAAGCAAATAGCAGGCAGGGTATATAGGTTTATTGGTAATTCGACGTATTCCCGTTATGAGATGGTAGGGGTGACTATTTGCGTTAATTTTAATTTAACCCCCATATGCATTATGCAAAAGTGAACCATTTTTGGAGTTATCATGTTTTTTTAGCTTTTTTTAAAATAAGTAAAAAATGCAACATCAAAAATGTATTTTAAAAAAGTATCAATTTAAATCTCATTTTTCTTCTGATTTATAAAAACGATTAAACACAGGTTATTTATCAACAAAAACATGTATAATGTTATTATTTATAGAAACTATTAACACATAAATCTCCATGGGGATGACCAGTGACCTCATATGGTTTGTTTTATTCCACCATGGGAGTCAACATTGCGCTCATGGTTTTTTTTTTAAATTATACATTAAGAAACTCCCCAATACAGTTCTTAAGGGAAATTATTAGTGTTAAAGTTTACGAATTTCAAATTTTTCCAAAAAATATTTCTAAATTATTCCCCAAAGTAGTTTCTTTATAACTCAACTGTATTTAATTGTAATAAAGTCGCAATTCAAATATATATATGTATAAATAATGCAATATATTATAGAATAAGCCTTAACCTATTATTAATAAGGTTGGTATTACTGGAGCAAAAAATATGTGACTTTCCATTTCATGGAGTTTCAGATCACAACGATGCTAAAGAAATTTTCACTTAATAAATATGATTGATGGCATATAAAAAAAAATTATGGTATTGAAACAAGTTTTTCATGATCAGCTTCAACATAATTATTGTGAAATTAATATATTCGTTCGTTAATTATTTATCGCCATGTACAATAAACATGCTTCCAACTTATTTTCAGATAGTTACAACATTTTAATTATTACTTGAATTTGTAAATTTTATATTTTTTGAGTAATAATAGAAATAATAAGAAATTATGCAAAATATAAAATATCTGTAAATTTTTACTTGTTGTCTTTAATCAAAACAAGGGTTTTTTTTTATTTTCTCTCATTTGATTCTCTTACCTTTCTACTGTATCAAGGTTTTCGTATTGCTTTTCGTTTCTAGAAATGTTGTTCAATCCTTGAATTAAGGGTAGTTGACATTTCGCTGCCTGATTTTGTTATCTACCCTCATTTTTGGTGAGATAAATAGTAAAAGCGAGCGTGAGATGAGGGTAATATCGCGTGAGCCTCTAAACGCGTGGGACGGTCGATGTTTGACCTCCCTAAAGATCACTCTCTGCGCCATGCGCAGTTGGCTTCAATTACTCCTTACTAACTCTAATTGGCCGTGCCAAAATATTGTGTGTTCAGTGCTCAGTTTGTAAAATTTACCTGGTGCCGTACAACAGTTTTTCCGCGAGCAGACCTGAACCGAACCGGGAAGGGGTGGAATCAAGGTATTTGTGAATTTCCGTTCGTGACCAGCATCGTACAAATTTAATGTAAATAATTAAATTTATGGCAGAATCTAGACCTTCAAATTTTATTTCCGCAAATTAATTTTCAAAAATATGAAGAAGTCTTGCGAAATGCGAATTTATGAACTTGTGTTGGGGATATATTGTTTTGATGTGGGAATATACATCATAACATAAATATAAAAACTAAGTTAATGACGAAGATATGAAGTGAGGAAAAAACTATAGCGAAACATTTATGCTCACGGCACTTTAATACCGTTGAAGAGCTCACATAATAAGCAGGAATTTTGAAATGGTCTTAAATTTGACAATGAAGTATGGAGTAAGTCTTTTACCTGCCAAATCAGAAAGTCGAAGTCGATAGCAACATTTATATTGTAAACAACAAACAGAAAGTTTAGAAAGCATTACAATAAAATAGGAAAATAATGGTGATAGCTATTGGGTTCGAAGGAAGTGCTAATAAGTTAGGCGTTGGTATTGTTAAAGATGGGGAGATTCTCGCAAACTGTAGAAGAACTTACATTACTCCTCCGGGAGAAGGTTAGTTTTTGTGATGTTTATTTATTTTAATGTTAGATTATATTCACAAATGGGTTAGTAGTTATAAATTAAGTCTTATAATTAGCAAAATACCCACGACTAGAGTCCATTATATAACTACGTATTTCCATATTCATGAGGCGCTAAAATATACCCCTTTTGCATGTAGAAAAGGAAGGGCATTCGGTTTTCCCTATGAGTTTGGTGCTTTAAGGAACTCTCTCAACTGCTTTTAAGGAACGACTGAACTGACGACTCCATAAAATACAGATTAGTTACACATCCAGTTTCATTAAAGTTTTTCCCCTAAATAAAGGAAATAATTAATATATTCAAGCAAACAGCAGCGTGTTCGAGATGCCAGTGGCGTTGCAACCATAGGCGACAGTAACTGCTAAATTCTAAATGGACCGTCAGCCTGTGTGCTGTCCTAGCAATAAAAAAAAAGAAACAGAACCTAAGCTGTTTTTATTTTGCTCTTTACTTGTTAGGTATCAAAATCCGTCCATGTCTTGTTATGTTATAAATAATGTCTTGTTATATAATAAGACATAATGTATATATAATTAAACATATTGAAGGGTGCAAGGCTAATTGTTTTAAGCAATCTATACTACTATTATAAAGAGGAAAGATTTGATTGTATGTTTGTTTGTTTGTTTGCATTGAATAGGCTCCGAAACTACTGACCCGATTTAAAAAATTCTTTCACTGTTGGGAAGCTACACTATCTCCGGGTGACATAGGCTATATTATATTTTCGAAAAAATTAGGGATCCTTACTAAAACTCCAATAATGTAACCCAAGGTGTAAAAAAATTACCTAAAATTATATTTAAATCGCGTGCGCTGCGAAAACTATTGATGATAGAATAAAATAATGTACTACGACTTTGCAGAACACATCATTATTTACAAAAAGTGTCGCGATAGCATATGTTTAACTATTATAGTTATGCCACAATAAGTGTTCTTTTATTTTAAAAATTTAATTGAAATGCCGCCCCTAGAAAAGGCTCTTTATTTGTATCTTGGTATTAATCCTTATCAAAATAAATTACTTCATATTCAAAACTGCTTCAATACCTTTATATAACTTTTGAATTATTCAATTCGGTTATTCCATTCGAAAGATATCACGAGTTTAAAAATGTAAGTATTAGAAAAATGTTGGGTGGTAGCTGCGCACCCTGTTCGGCTAGCTAGGCAGCACCTTATGCAATGTAGGCGTGCGTCACTGGGGTTTTTACAAAAATATAAAAAAAAAACTTATTAAAAAACAACGAAAAATAAATAAAAAATAATAACAAAAAAATCATTAAAATAAAATTTCATAGAAATAATAATATTCAAACTTTTTTTATAATTTTATTTTTTTAGTAACCTGACGCAAATAGAAGGGTTTGCCCTCAAGGGCGCTCCTCTGTCTGAGGAGTGCACGGGTGTGCGTACCCGAGGTGCCCGAGCATCCGTCGCTTTACTCCCCTCTCCGTCCGAGGCGACAGAGGCCTTTCTTCCCGTCTACCTCCTACATCCTTTCCAACTTAGCTCTCTGTTTGTGGCGTGGTCCCCGGTGGGATGGTTGCGAATACCGATTGGGACCCCCAATGAATGGGATTGCCCTGGGCCCTGATTTGATAGTCGAAACCATGCCTATTTCGACTGCGCCTGCACAGAGAGTGTTCCCAGGGCGGGAATTGCATCCTCGCTGTCGGTTGGTCTTGCTGGGCTGGCTACAACGTCAGGCGACTCTCTGGTTTTTCTGGAGTGTCGTCTGGTACTCGTACTCACGCCTGACTAGCACGCGACGGGGATGCGAGTCCCGTCCAGAATTGGCCGCGGACCTGTCGCTCCCGGCCCTGGTTCTGTCCATGGTCGGGGGCGATCCTGGATAGACGGCCGTCACCTCCTTTTGCGAGGCAGTCATGTCCGCAAAGGAGGCGGTAGTGATGCACTCCACCACACCAAGGACAGGCACAGGTGGAAGAACATTATAAAAGAGAAACTGGGTTCTTATAAGGGGAATCACGACCCTCAGTAATGAGGTACACGACTCAAGGAGGAGGAGTGTCTGCAAGGGAGGTGGCGGAATGGGAGCGGAAGTCCGCCACCGCCCTCCCTCCCGCCAACGTAGGCCGCGTCGTCGGCACCGGAGGGCGGGCAACGACCTCCGGCCGCCGTAGAAAGCGGCTGCGGGCGGCCCCTCGGGGGAGGATCCGCCGCCCGCACTATTGCAGGGAGAGGGCCGCGTGCTGTTCCGCGGCCCCCCTCAACTCCTAGAGTTGTTAGGAGAGCGCCGGGGGGACGAAACCCTGACCCCCTGGCGCCAACACTTTAGAAGGGGCCCGCCTTAAGACAAAGGGCGGGCCGGCGCCGGCCCGGGCCACGAGATCGGCAGGCCTTATATCCGTGGGCTCGGGCGTAGGCAATAGGAGAATAGCGGGGTTTTTTAGTGGGTAATCGGATGGTCGAACATCTATCCCGGGGTCCCACATATCCCTCGGTCCCCCCGGGTCGGAGGAATCCGTCAAGAGAGGTTTTTCCCCAAGACCGAAAAAAAAATAGAAGGGTTTAGGTATGTGTGTGTATATAATTTTTAATTTTGAAATTTTTATTAAATACCCGTGCGAAGCTGGGGCGGGCTGCTAGTATTTTATAAACTTCACAGAAGAGCCCACTAAAGTTTCTGAGAAAAAATCGCTGATTCCAAATATAAAAGTATACAACTCAATATCACCTAAAATGTTACTTAAAACAATTAGTCTTTCACCTCTTGATATAATCTCTAGGATTTCTCCCCCGAGAAACTGCAGAGCATCACCAAGAAAATATCCATGAGGTTCTGAAGGAAGCATTGGACCAGTCTGGAATAAGACCTCAAGATATTGATGTAGTATGCTATACAAAAGGGCCTGGTATGGGTGCACCATTAACCGTGTGTGCCATTGTTGCAAGAACTTGTGCCAAATTGTGGAACAAACCAATTTTGGGTGTGAACCATTGTGTTGGACGTATCCTTTTAAAAAACATAAATTTTAACTATACATTGTTATTTTTACAACAGTAAAAATTAAAACAAAGTATTGTTATAAAATATATTAGTACTTTTATAAACCTAGAACAAAAAATTTATTGGTAATATTACTATAAAATTTACACACACCCTTAGACTAGCTTTATCAGTGACCTCTATTATTTTTTCTCACAAAATTATATTAAATAATATAATTATAAATAATATATATTTTAAAAGTTGATAAATGAAATTAATATTGTACACTATGGGGCTGTCTATTAATCACGTGAGGCTCGAAAGTGGGGCCATAAAAATCACGAAATATCACAAGGGGGAGGGGGGGTGTAATAATATATCGTAAGGCGTACAAAATCGAATTTAGCACTTTGCCAATAACTGACTTGCAAGATGCTTATCCAGTTATTGGTGTTGAAGAAAGTCTTGATAATACGTGGTCTGAGGATACTGTACATTAAATTATGTTCATTGTTCATGTATTAGTATAAAAAGTTTTTCGCATTTCTTTCATTATTTTTATGTCAGTCAAAAACAACCTGCAACCTTTCTGTCTACCTCTAAACGTTATTATTGTAGTCTTTAATTTTCTATAATAAAATTAGATGATACTTAAAATTAAGATCCTTTGTAAGCACTAAAAATACACATGATTTGGGGGTGGGGGGGGGGGTAGTCTTAAATCTCACTATGTATCACCAAGGGGGAGGGGGGGTTAAAAAATTTAAAAAAAAACATCACGTGATTAATGGACGGCCCATAAGGGGTAAACTGTTGAAACAATACACACATTCTTGCTTTCTTTCAGCAACAGTTTCCTTTAACTGTTAAAAATAGCTATTGCAGTACATTCTCAACTTTGTATATGAGTTAATAAATAAATGTTAAATCATCTTTGTATGTACACACTTTGGAAAATAAAATATCTTGTGTTTTGAAAGATTAGTCACATTATCTTGCACATGTAAAAGGAATCCCATTTCAAACTCTACTCTACAAATAAACTTACTTGCTAGGATTGCTTATACTCTAAGAACCTATCTCTCCTGTTGATAAGCAACTAGCCATTAAATCACTAAAGCATATAATAAACATTAGCGGAGCGGTTTGATAATTATATGTATGTATAAGAGTTGGAACTCTGTGCACCTCAATCATAACAAAAAATGCCTGTCTAGTGACTGGCATGATGATGTATATTTATTTATTTACTAATTTTGACAGTTTTATTGATATAATATGTCCAATATATATTATTTTTATTATTATTACAATTCATGAAATCTAAGAAAATATTAGATGATACAAAAACAAATTATCTCAACCGCTATGTAGCTAGAGCTGCTTGCCATAATCTACTCATACAACCCTTAATGTGTCGTACAGACCTCCATGGCGTATCGGCTTACGCACGTCGGTATGCTTGCAGGGGACAGGTTTGATTCCCGTCTCGCTTCTGGGTGTTTGTGTATAATATGTATTTATTTACAAAAAAAAAATTATATATGTATTATATCAGTTGTCTAGTACCCATAACACAAGTGCTATGCTACTTTGGAATTAGATGGCACTGTGTGGATTGTCACAATATATTTATTTATTATTATTTATAAATAAATACCTAAACAATCATTCAGATATTGAAATGGGAAGATTAATAACGAAGGCAAACAACCCAACGGTGCTTTATGTGAGTGGTGGCAACACCCAAGTCATTGCATATTCAAGACAGAGGTACAGGATATTTGGTGAAACCATTGACATAGCTGTGGGCAATTGTTTAGACAGGTAAGTGTAAGGTAGTCTTCTTCCTGTCACGGAGATGAATATGCTGTGGTGGGTGTGTGGAATGACGCGGAAGGACCGCGTTAGGAACTCCCGCATTCGCGGTAGTCTTCGTGTCCGTGACATTGCAGATAAATTGCAGGAGTGTCGGTTCCGTTGGTATGGCCATGTTTTACGGCAACCGGATGCTTACGTGGGAAACAAATGTCTGGCCATGCCGCCTCCGCCGGGCCCCGGCAGGAGGGGTAGACCCAAAATAATAAGTCAAATAATAAGCGTAATAAGTCAAATGAAATAATGTTATGAAAAGCATTATAGAGGTGGTAGAGCTCCAAGCGCATCCAGATAGCAAGCCCTGGTTTTTAAGTATGCGATCATAGTAATGTTTGGCATAAGTGACCCAGGTTCTAGATGCTGCAGGCAGAGGGGCTGCGGATGGTAGGGTGTGCAACTATGCAGGAGAAATTTGGACTGCAATTGGCATTAAAACTTAAGATGGTGATCTCTTATATTTCATCATATTTTACATTCTATTAATAATAATAATAATAATAATACCCCCCCCCCCCGGGGGATCACCTTGCCGTGGTGGGGGGGCTTACAGGGAGGAGACACATACATTATGAAGTCACTGAACAACTAGACATACTTTCAGACCCTTCCTAAACCAACGATCCCAAAACAACCTGAAATGAAAATGAAACAAAGTCGGTACAATTTACGGTCGCTACCCGGGGGTCGCCGGGGCACATCTGGGGCCGATGCTGGATGTAGCAGCATGCGAACCATCGGCGACGGGGGGCTGAACAGGCGGGCTCCCCTCGAAGAATATATTACAGCCGAACAACATCTAGATTCCGAAAGTACCGCAACAAGTAGCACTTCATTTCATCCTCCAGTATCCCATGCTACAACATCCTCTACAAATACGTCTATGTCCGAAGATGTTGCACAGGAGGCTAATTCAGCTGATTTTCCTGTGCCCATTAAGGAATTAACGCGTACGCGGAAGAAATGGTCAAATGAGATGAATGAATTCATATGGCGTACATACTTACAACTTACTTTGCTTGAAACAGATTTAAATTGTTATTTAGAACCACTACATATAAAGTTTGTAGAACAGTTTCCCCACATGAACGTAACTCGGCAAAGAATTGGAGATCAGAGACGAGCTATTATTAGAAGGAAATTACTGTCAGTAAATAAAATAGAGGAATTAAGGGAAGAAGTACAAAAAGAGTTGAATAATGCAGGTTTAACTAGGTCCCATACTCACACTCCCAATCACCCTTCTCATTCAAATACTCAAAATAACATTGAAACCACTCACCCAAAGCAAAGAATGAAATGGACCAACGAGGAAAATGAATCAATAATAAAATTTTATTTTGAAGTAACAGAAATGGAAACTAACCTTACAGGGTACAGAAAACCTCTACATGAAAAATTTGTACAAGCCTTTCCTCATCTTGCCCATCTCACTGAACAGAGGATTGCAGACCAAAGAAGAGTAATTATGAATCATAGAATGATACCAATAACAAGAATAGAACAATTAAAAAAAGAAGCAGAAATACAAATACTAAATACTACACAAATTAATAATGGCGATTTAGTCTGTACTAATTCGATTGACAAGACAATAGATCCGTTTACAATGCGTTCCACGTCCAGTCCATCATTTGATGTATTATCTCCAGACAGTCTTATCATTACTCAAACGCAAAATACACCAATAGCCATTAGTAAAAATATTCAACAAATGTTAACAGACAGATTAAACATCAATATTGAAATGTATTCTGATATAGATCCTTCTAATAGGCCGTGCCTACCAAAAATACGTCAGTGTAAAAAAGTAAACGAAGTGATGGCTATATTTAATACATCCATATTACCATTTAAAATTCCCTTATTACACTCTCTCGAACACACACATACCTTAGTATACTGTACTGCCTTAACTATAACAGAATATTTAAATGTAAAAATAACCACACTCGCTAAACAGAATAAAGATGTTAAACCTAGATGGCAAAAAAGATTAGAAAAAGATATCTTAGAGCTGAGAAAAGACATTGGGCAACTAACTCAATATAAGAACGGAAATAGAAGCAAAAGATTATTAGTCAAAGTAGAGAAAACAATGGAACGGTTGCAGAAGCACAATAAACATGAAGATATTAATAGAACAATAGAAGACTGTCTGGATACTCTTAAACAAAAACTAGCTCTTAAAAGTAACAGGCTACGCAGATACAAGAAAACAATGACCAGAAAAGAGAATAACAAACTGTTTTGTACTAACGAAAAACTATTCTATAGGAAACTAAAAAGCTCTAATATGAAAAAGTGTGCCCCATCTGAAAACAGTTTTACTGAATTTTGGTCCGGTATTTGGTCCCAAGAAAATAAGCACAATGATAAAGCTGAGTGGATACATAAAGAAACAAAAAGAATGAATGAAGTCAAAGAGATGGAGTTTGCAAGTATAGACACCGAAGAATTACGTAATATAATAAATAAAACACACAGTTGGAAAGCACCTGGAATAGATAAAATTCATAACTATTGGTTCAAAAAACTTGTCTGTTTACAAGATATTTTAGCAAAACAAATCACAGAAGTAATAAAAGGAAGGCTAATTATGCCAGAATTCTTAACTAAAGGTATAACATATATGATCCATAAAAATGACCAATCAAATTATGACCCCTCACAATTTCGCCCTATAACATGCCTCCCAACTTTATATAAAATTATTACAGCCTGCCTTACAAATCAGATAAATAAACATATAGAAACCAATAATATTCTTACCGAGGAACAAAAAGGATGTAGAAGACGACACATGGGGTGTAAAGAACAACTTACAATAGATTCCGTCATTTTGAAATATGTACAAACAAAGAAAAAACATTTATGCGTTTCCTATATAGATTATAAAAAAGCATTCGACAGTGTTCCCCATTCATGGCTTACTCAAGTTTTAGAAATCTATAAAATCAATCCGGTAATTATACAATTTTTGAAAAATTTAATGAGCTCTTGGAGAACTTGCCTTAAATGCAATACTGAATCAACCTCTTTAACAACCAATGAAATACCTATTAGGAGAGGAATTTTCCAAGGAGACTCACTCAGCCCATTATGGTTCTGTTTAGCCTTAAATCCACTTTCACATGAGTTAAATAGTTCTAATCTAGGTTTCAGTATTAAAAATAGAAGACAAAATTTGTATCAAATCACTCACTTACTTTATATGGACGATCTTAAACTATACTCCGATAAAAATGAAAACTTAATACACTTACTTAATATAACTAGCAAATTTTCTCAAGACATTAATATGGAATTCGGACTTGACAAATGCCGTCGATTAAATATTAATAAAGGAAAGATTGAAGAAGGTAATTACATTATTAATGAAACAGAAACAATAGTAGCAATGCAAGAGCACGAACTTTACAAATATTTAGGATATGTGCAAGCAAAGTCGATCAATCATACAGAAATAAAAAAACAGTTAAAGGAAGAGGTTTTTTAATAGAATTAAAGATTTGTGTAAAAAACATCTAATTAGTAAAAATTTGTTTAAAGCTATCAATACCTATGCAATACCCGTCCTCACATACTCGTTCGGTATCATAAAATGGACCAAAACAGATTTAGATAGACTTGAAATTAAAATAAGAACACTATTGACTCACTTCAGATATCATCATCCAAAATCCGCAAAAGAACGGCTTACCCTCAGAAGAAAGGATGGAGGAAGAGGTTTAATTGACATAAGCTTTTTACACAAAAAACAGATAACTAAAATGAAAGAGTTTTTTATGACTAAAAAAGACAATAGTCCCCTACATGATGCAATATGCACAGTTGACACAGAGTACACACCATTAAATTTATCATCAAACTACATTGAAACAATAAGAGAAACAGATCATATACAAGAGAAATATCAGACTTGGAAACGGAAAGAGTTACATGGAAGACATCTGAGAGAATTAGAACAGAGTCATGTTGACCAAGATGCATCAAACAGATGGCTCAGTTTTGCAGGGTTATTTCCAGAAACTGAGGGATTCATAACTGCCATACAAGACCAAGTTATTACAACTAAAAATTACAGGAAATTTATAATAAAAGATATCTCTGATGACATATGCAGAAAATGTCACAAAAAACCAGAAACAATTCAGCACATAACAGGAGCTTGTATAACTCTTACTCAAAATGATTACACCCATCGCCATAACCAACTCGTAAATATAATACATCAAAAACTTGCACTAAAATACAAACTTATTACTGGGCCGTATACACCATATTATAAGTACAAACCACATACAGTGCTTGAAAATATTACCCATAAACTTTATTATGACCGCACTATACTCACTGATCACACCATTCATAGTAACCGGCCTGATATTACACTTGTAGACAAAGAACATAAGCACACATATATTATAGACATAGCAATACCAAATACACATAACATTCAAACTACAGTCACCGAAAAAATTCGGAAATATACAGAGTTGCAAGAAGAAGTTAGGCAAATTTGGAAAATGCAAAAAGTAACAATAGTCCCAATAGTCGTATCAACCACCGGGGTTATAGACAAAGATATGACTTCTAGGCTCAAATCTCTTGACCTCCCAAAATTCACATATATATCTTTACAGAAAGCCGCAATATTAAACACCTGTAGGATCGTAAGAAAATTTCTGCAATTGAATGAAGACACACTCTACACAGTTTAAAACACTATTCATTTACGTACAAATTAGCACTTGGTTTAAACCCGTGTTAATATGTTTCTGTACCAGGTTCACCTGAGATATAAATATAAATTGAAAACAAATAATAATAAATCTTTATTTCTTGACAAAAACATTGACAAAAACTGGTTTGAAGTCCCTGACTGCTGAACTAGATACAAAAGAAGACCTGTGTGACAGCAGTCAGTGTCTTCCCTCGATTGGTGATACAATTTACATTATGGCAAATATGTTAGTCAAGCCCATAACTTAGTTATAGGCACAAGAAAATAAGTAGATACAATATACTAATACTGAGGTATTCTATTATAATTCCGACTTAGATTTTAAAACATATTTTTAAAATTTCATTCCTAGATTTGCAAGAGTACTGAAACTATCGAACGCACCGAGTCCGGGATATAATATAGAGCAAGCTGCCAAAAAGGGAAAGAAATTTCTGCAACTACCTTACTGTGTCAAAGGCATGTATTGTTATTATTGATTATAAATTATTGTTATTAGTATTTTATCCTAGTTGCAGACAGACTGACGGCCCGCTTAGAATTTAGCAGTTACCGTCGCCTATAGGTGTATTCAACGCCAGTGGCGTCGCAAACACGCTGCTGTCGCATAAGGGTACAGGAACTTGGGTCACTAATGCCGGAACGCAACACAAGGATATTATGGCGGCATACTTAAAACCAAAGGTGGTCGCCATCCATGCTTGGGGCCCTACCACGTAGCTAGAGTAGGTTGTTTTGTCTCTTTTTACGACAGGCCGACCCCGACCGCAGAGGTTAGTATTCTTTCTCCGCCTCGGTATGGATAGAATTATATAATTCTATCTTGTATATAGTAATAGCTTAAATAACTAATGGAAGTAAAAAATAATTCTTATAGGAATAAAATTATGAACGAAAAATATTTATATGTCAAAAAACGTAGGGCGCTTTGTGCCTTTCTTTTTAGTTGCATTCATCATTATTTTAACTATATTTATTCTAATAAAAATTTGCTTTAAATGTTTCATCAGACGTAATATATAATAAGTCACCATTTTTATAATCCTAGCGATCCTAATCAAGATAATGAGATAATCTTACCGAATTATTGTATTGTCTATGGTGCTTGATAAGTCTACAACATCTAAATGAAATCTGACAGTTTAAAGTGGGTCAGTCAACTTGAAACAAGTCAGTTACAAACAAACATACAGATGAAACTAATACTCGTATAAGGGTTTTAAAAATTATCGCTCCTGATAACATCAAGATAACTACTAAGCTCGAGTATGAGCTAGCTCGACGACTAGTGATTTGTGTGCCAATGAACTCATTACCAGAGAGACTGAGGGAGACTACTGAAGTGGAGTTGAAAAATCTGTAAGCAAAAGTTTCATTTGCAAGAACTTTAACACTATGTAGATCGTAACAGACTTTTCATTAATACAGGTTTTCAGATAGTCATGAATACATAGTTGTCCTTTTCTGTTTGCAGGAATGGATGTAAGTTTCTCTGGTATACTGTCGTACATGGAAGACAGAATAGATGAGCTATTAAAAGATTACACGCCCGAGGACTTGTGTTATTCACTGCAGGAAACCTTATTCGCAATGTTGATTGAAATCACTGAAAGGGCAATGGCGCATTGTGGATCGGATGAGGTGAGACTGAAACTTATTGTAAGACAAATCACATTCCTTAACTTTGTGATCTCGGCCAGAATTAAAATATTGTGGAGAGGTTGAGGTCCTTTTTCTAGGTCTGTGGCAATACCTATCAATGTACATGCCGTTGAGAAGTGTCCAGCACTGCATTACTCACTGCTCGGCATCCTTGTCATCCAAATTTATTCAAGGAGCCATTTGTTAACATATGCTTTAATAGGAGACATTATTACGGAAATGATTATAGATAATAAGTAATATTCCGTGCCTGGACTAAACCATTCGTGGATAAGCCATAGACCAGGATATATATAACCCCATAGCCTGATATTAACGTAATAGGATATTGAGTCTAATAATCTCATCTTCAAATCCAGAGTGGCTATAGTTTTGAGGCCTGTATTTCATTTTAGCCACTTAACAACTTCTATCCGTGCAGGGACAGAGAAAGAATACTGACCTCTGCGCCCGGGGTCGTCCTGTCGTAAAAGGCGTCTAAACCACCCAAGCAATTGAATCGTATTTACGTACCCACTGGTCCTGGAATGAGTGCAAATAAAAGACCATTTCTATATAACTGAACGTTTTGTGTTACTGTTGAAAAAGTGTGAAAATATTTTCAGGTGTTAATAGTAGGAGGTGTTGGATGCAATGAGCGTTTACAAGAGATGATGGGTGTTATGTGCCAAGAGAGGGGAGCGAAAGTGTTTGCAACTGATGAAAGATTTTGTATAGACAACGGAGTGATGATAGCGTATGCAGGAGCCCTAGCACATCAGTCCGGGACGAGGATGGAGTTTAAAGATGCAACAATTACACAGAGATACAGGACTGATGATGTACTTATCACTTGGAGAGATTGATTATTATATATTTATATATTGAAATGCTTTTTTTTTAATATTTTGTGACATCACACAGCGCCATCTAGTCTCAAACTAAGTAGCACTTGTGTTATAGGTAGTAGACAACTGATATACTATGTACTTAAATATTTTTCTTTGCAAATAAATACATGTTATGTATACATAAACACTCAGACGCGAGATGAGAATCGAACCCGTGACCTCCGCAAGCGTACCGAAGTGCGTTATCCATAACGCCACAGAGGTCGTCGAAATATTTTAATATTAATTTCTAGTTTTAAAAATTACCTCAGATTCAGAAGATTGTAAAAGTCCATACTGTCTTCAAGCCTAAGGAATGAGCAGTTTAAGGTCATAATTGCTCACAATCATCATGTTAAGCCAGCGTTTAATTCTGTCTGACATTTGTCTCCCACGTAATTATCCGGTTGCCGTAAAACGTGGCCATACCAGCGAAGGCGACACTTCTGTAATTTAGCCGCAATGTCACGGACATAAAGGCTTCCGCGAATGCGGGAGTTACTACCGCGGTCCTTCCGCGACACATCATATTACAGTATATTCATCCCCATGACACACAGTTCCTGCCAGTACTAGCCACGTTTAACGCCCTTATAAGTTTAATAAAAAATAGTCCAATATCGTACGACTTTAATAAAAATCCTTGCAAAAATAAGTCATTATAAATATCTAACCGTTTTGAAGTCAGTCAATACTTATTCCGTTGTACTATTCTCATCCTGTTAATATTCTAGTTTAATAAATGTCAAAACTAAGGCATGGTTATAATATCTTTACTTTTAATAAAATATGAAACCTTAAACAATATTGCGGTAACTAAATAAAAACTGGTGTATTCGGAAACCTAATTATTATGAAAAAAAAATTCTGTTGAAGAAAGGTAGTTAGTAAGTGTATCTTAGATACAGCGTGCACTGGGTGGGCAGAAACTTACTGATGCAACTGGGATGGTACGTTCGTTTAAATTCAGATTTTAAAAAATAACAGCGGCGATTTTGGAATAGATCGATATGAGATGAGCATGGCTATTAAGAATCAGATTTCGAAAATTAAGAAGACGCGACAAATTTCTTTTTCCTATTCCTAATCCGTGGATAAAAAAAAGGAAGGTATCTGTTTGATTTATCCTAAAAAAATAATTAAATCCACTTTACCTTTCTACCTAGTCAAGAAAAATAACAACACAATTAAAGATATAAAATATTTAATCAACTCTTGTTCTGAATTACATTTCTCTTTAAAATACACTAATATTATTTAGTTGCATACAATAACAATTAAATTGTTCAAGATAAATTAGAACACTATTTTAACATCCTTCAATTTCATGAAAACAATAATACTAATGTACTTTTTACAAGAACTATCGTATAAAGAACCCCTTACTTCAAGAATGAAACGCTAAAGATCTATTCTATGTTGAAATACGAGGGCCGTTTGAAAAGTCGTTTTAAAAAGTAAAAAAAAAATATTTTTTAAACAATTTACATTTATTTCTCAACATAGTCTCCAAGAACAAGCCAAACACTTGTTCCAGCGAGTTTCCAATTTTTTTTATCCCCTCCAAAAATACGTTTTGTTGAGGTCTTCAAAATAGCCGTTTACACATGTGATGCAGTTCTCATTTGTCAAAAAATATTGCCCTCCAAGTCATTTTTTCAGATTTGGGAATAAGTAATAATCACACGAAGCTAGGTCCAACGAATACGGAGCATGCGGAACCAGCTCGAAGCCCAACTCGTGGATTTAGGCCATTGCAATAGCTGACGTGTGCACTGGGGCATTGTCTTGGTGAAAGAGGACTTTCTTGGGGGACAATTTTGGTCGTTTTTCCAACAATTCGGCATTAAAACGGTGCAATAAATCTGCGTAATAACGGCCAGTGATAGTCTTTCCCTTTTCCAAGTAATCAATCATAATGATTCCTTCGCCATCCCAGAAGACTGTCGCCATCACCTTCCCAGCCGACAAAACAGTCTTGGCCTTCTTTGGGGCACGTTCACCAGTCGCCATCCATTGTTTTGATTGCTGTTTTGATTCAGGTGTATAATGATGGACCCAAGTTTCGTCCACAGTGAAAAAATTCCGAGGATTACGCATTGTCAACAAATATGGCACCCATCGTGCAGACAGCTTTGTTATACCCAAATCTTCATGCAGGATTTTATGTACTCGTTCAGTGGAGATGCCTGTGTTCTCAGCTATTTCACGCACCTTCACTCTGCGGTCGTCGAGTACAATATTATGGACTTCTTCAACAACATCCTCAGTAGTGACTTCGATTGGGCGACCAGAGCGTGGAGCATCAGATGTGCTTGACCGACCACGTTTAAAATCATTTATCCAGTTATAAACAGTCTGCAACGTTGGTGCGTTAGTGCCATGAACAGAATCAAGTTCAGTTTTTATTGTGGCAGCACTGCAACCCTTCATATAAAAATGTTTTATAATGGTACAAAATTCAGATTTTTCCATAGTTGTTGAAAATTTACGAGTGATCACAGTTAAACTGTCAAAAACTTGTTTTTTTTTTGCTGAATTTTTGACAGTCTTCATTTGAAAGATTGTGCCTGCCAGTGTTAATGCCATTTACCAGAAAAAAGGTTTTATATATAGTTTTTAAAAGGACTTATCAAACAGCCTAGGTATACCAAAGATAAAACTATAAACCATAGAAAGGAACACCATAGACAAGCAGCTATACCATAGAGGAGCCAAAATTCAATGTTTCTATGAAATGTGATGATTGTAATATATTTTACATAAAAATGTAATAAAACTTAACAATTGCAACATCTTATAAATTATATTGCATTAATACTAGGAAATGCAAAGCCAACACCATAACACCACAAAACTAAAGGGCACTCAACACGTCTTTTGTAAAACTATTGTCATAAGTTATACATAATTACAATAAATTTATTACCATAAATAAATAACACTTATAATGTTAAATTGTAAGCAATTTATGTTTTACAAAATATCATTTATATGTTTTTACATCTTGGGTCTATTAAAATTCAATGCAAATGCAATCTATTGAAACAAAAATGTGTCTCATAAATAAATGAAAGCAAATCGTTTATAAATATAAATCATTAAGTTGAAATAGGTACAGCCTAATCCACCAAACAACATTAATTAGGTAGGATGTGAAGAAGATTTTTCTAGTTTTCTATTTATTTTTCTTCAGTTACAAACACCTTTGATACATTAGTTATACTTGCAGAGTAAAATTTCCAAGCCAGTATCTGAATTAAAAATAGTCGGAAATTATTTTATGAGAGGGTAAATTTAATTATTTTAATTTCGTAATAACGATTGTCCTCTTTTATAACTTTAACTATAGAACTGTTCAATAGTAAATGAAATTACAAGAATTACTAAAATAAATCTGCTTAAAAATGATTAAATGTTTTAATTATGAAAATTAATTATTTGATGCTATCTTGATAGCATGATCCTATTTCAAAATATGATCCTATTGAAGTTTACAGTAATAAGATTTAACATTAAAAGATTACTTAATCCTTTTGATAGCGTATCCATCACTGATGATTAACACATTGTGGTAATTTTTGTTAAGTCTTAAGGTATGATTCCGAACTACGCTGCACGCAGCAATGCTGCCGCGGCACTACCGGTCCCCATACAAACTATCGCGCAGCAGTGCTGCCGCTACATTGCTGCCTTGTCATTGCTGCCTAGCTCGGAATGTACTCTCATATAAGCTTATAGAGATTGTATGGGGACCGGTAATGCCGCGGCAGCATTACTGCGTGCAGCGTAGTTCGGAATCATACCTTAAGGAAAGTAATTTAATCTCTGCGGCCGGGGTCGGCCTGTCGTAAAAGGCGGCAAAACAACCCACCCTAGCTACGTGGTAGGGCCCCAAACCCGTCTGGATGGCGACCACCTTTGATGTTAAGTATGCCGCCATAATAACTTTGTGTTTTGTTCCGGCATTAGCGACCCAAGTTCCTGTACACTTATGAGACGGCAGCGTGTTCGCGATGCCACCGACGTTGCAAACACCCATAGGCGACGGTAACTGCTAAATTCTAAGTGGGCCGTCAGCCTATTCGCTGTCCTAAAGCAATAAAATAAAATCGGCACATTATTATCAAAAAGCTTGGTATTTAATGTATGAATCAAAAATAACATAAAGTTAGATACAATATTATAATCATTTGAAAAAAATTGCCAATCATATGCTTTATTGTATATTTCAATTATAATTAGTACTACCCAAGTGCTTGATCTTGCTTTACGAGAAATCTATACTCCCACTAAGCAAGATCCCTTGAGGCCCTTGCCAGCAGGCAAACAGATATTGTCAAGGATTCAATGTTTTTTCTAACCATAAACTAAATAAATACCATAAAACTGTGATCTAACTTTTGTAAATGCTGCTTGAACAGTGACAAAAACTATCTGCTATGACAGCTATGTACTTCATTCCAGTAATTTCTATGGAAGTACTGTACATAACTTGTTCAATAATAATAAATTTGTATGAAATAATCTAAGAAAATTTTAATATTTAAGGGGTCATCCATAAATTACGTCACACGTATTTTAGGACTTTTTACTCCCATCCTTGTCACATTTTTAAAACCTCCTCCCTCTGATGTGATGTCACACATTTTAGATTTTATGCATGTATTTAAAAATAATCAAAAAAGTTATTTTAGTTTTTTGAGTTATTGCATGAGAAATAATTTATAGAGAGAGTGCTAAAGTATTAATAAATATAGATCGAATTCAAGTTTTTTATTCACATAAATTTTGCAGTTTAGTATTTTTAAAAATAACCTGTAACATCACCAAGCATTTGAACCCCCCCCCCCTGTCCCTTGTCAGAGAATCTCACATTCCGGTAATACCCTCCCCCCTATAACATACATACATATAATCACGCCTCTTTCCCGTAGGGGTAGGCAGAGACCACTACTTTCCACTTGCTACGATCCTTACATACTTGTTTCGCTTCGTCCACTATCATTATTCCCTTCATACATGCCCTTCGGTTTAGGATACTCTTGACCTGGCCTTTTTTCAAGACGTGTATAACGTGTGACGTAATTTATGGATGACCCCTAACAATAGTGATTATTAGTTTTTCTAGTAAAGAAATAAAAACATCATTGTTTGGCAAAAATTTACAAACTACCCATAGATAATCTAGATTCTAGATAGTTACTAGTAGTTTTTTCATCCTCTATGAGGAATATAGATAGGTATATAGATTAGATATATATAGATTTATATTTTTTTATATCTAACTAAACTTAAACTGCACTTGTCTTGTCTTTTTTAATTCATGGTTATTGGATTAGCTGACATAAAAAAAATTATTGTATTTCTGCACCTTTTACACATTTAACATCTCATCCATACATTTTGTACGTGAATTGTTCTTTATTTTGTCCACATTTTGGTTACATTATGTCTCATAAACTGTCATTATATAATCCTGTGTACACGATAATCCAAGTGACCTGTAAAAAAAATATGCATTTTTAAAGTATAGTAGTAAAATAATGATATTTTCATATTTTAAACATTGGCATAATTAAAACATGGAAGAGAGGGGTATATAGACCGAAATTAAACAAAGTTTGACCAGAATTTTTTTTAATGCTTTGTTACAGCAGAATGTCTGACGGCCCACTTAATGGTAATCAGGATGTTTGTAACTACAGGGGCATTACTAACATGCTACCTTCCATATAGAGGATGAAACCTGGGTCATTTATACTGGAACAAGTTTATTAGGAACATATTTAGAAACTAGGGTTGGTCGTCATCCTGGCCTGGTTTGTTTTGTTGCCTTTTAAGACAGGCCAGGCCACCCCTTGCCACATGGGATCAGTATTCTCTGCCCCTACACGGAGAGAATTAATAAAGTGAACGTAATAAATAAAAAATATGTTAGATTCTTACCAAAAATCCAGCAAATGAGGTCATGAAACCCTCTTTGGTTATCTCCCACATGCCACCGTATTCTTCCTCATCTATATTTTGGTAATTATTTACATAGAAGTATATCACTGCAGCATTCACTATCACAAAACTGAAATAAGTATGATTAAACTTACTACTCATATCTAACTCAGCAATTCATTGTATTTGAATAAACATTCCTACATGATAGGGCTCCAAGCCCGTCTGGATGGCAACCACCCTTGGTCTATAAGTATGCCGCCATAATAACCTTATGTTATACTCCACCATTAGTAAACCAGGTTCTTGTACTCCAAAGCAGCGTGTTTGGGCCTAGGGGTACCCCTAGAATCACAAACACCCAACAGTAACTGTTTCCTATTAAGAGGGCCGTCAGCCTATCTATTGTTTCCCAGCAATAAAAAAACCAAATGCATTTCTATTTCAAAATCTATTCATATCTTAATAAAAAAAATTATTTCAATTGATCACTAATTAAAAATCTATAAATAAATATAAGAACTGAAATTGAGTAACGTTTGTTATGAAAATGAACTGTAATAGGGCATTGATGCAGAAAGGTGAATTATTATAGTAACGAAGTGAATGCTTCAGATATAACCATGTTAAAATCTTATAATTTTATTTAAAATCAAAATAACTCATAAAATCTACAAGCCGTAAATAAAAATCTTAAGTTCTCCAAAAGATCTAGTCAACTTACAGCAACAATCCAAGGAATCCTTTCAAAGGAAGCAAGCCCCAAAACAAACCTAAAATGATGCCAATCGCTTGACGCATCCAATATATCACATCCAGGAACTCTTCCTGCAAACATTATTACCAAATTAAAACATAGTTGACTTAACATTTACAGATATTCGGTGCGAATGTCTCGTGATTAAACAACTAACCTTGTCCGGCCATTCAGCGTTAGCTACGAATGCCTTTTTCCAAATTGATTCGCCTACTTTGGCCTTGTTTATATTATCAATACTCTTATTCTTATTCGACATATTTACAAATTGTTTTTAATTCAATTTATTTTAATAATAACTTACGAATTAAATTCGAATCAATAAAGACCGAAATTGCAAACGACACGTCATTATGACAATTATGACATTCTGTTCTCATTTTAAATAGGCAATCATTGTGGTTTGGAAACAAAGCTATTTCAAACCTTTAGTATCTGTCACGCGGCACCTAAAGTGCTTATTTTCCAGAAAGTGCCAATATCTTGTGTGCGTTTTTCTTCAATTCCATGATCAGTTGCCACATACATGCTGCAGCATTCGGACTCCGTTCGCCGTTATTTAATAAAGTCTCAAACTCCGGTTTTTTTTGCTTATAACAGAGTTGCAGGAACAGAATCGGCTATTTCAGTATTTAGCGCTTTAATTAAATTTGTCAACTACCGTTTCACACTCTTTAGCAGAAAGCATATTTTCAGATTGACGAAAGCAGTTCCGCAACAATGGATGTAAATTAGTGGAGATTTGATCTATAGACCTCTTTTCATAAGCCAATAATCGTTTGTTCATGCTATGACATTGTTGCTGCCAACTTATAGTGAACTTCCCGTTAAATCTAGCCGTTTGTGTTGCCAGTTTAGCAATATTCTCCACAAATCTAGCAGATTTTAGTTACGAAAAAGTAAGGGATAAAATATTTCTGAAGGTTAATAGAATAATTGAACTATATTTACTTCAAAATGGACTTTTTTATTGCTGTAGGATAGCACACTTAGAATTTAGCAGTTACCGTAGCCTATAGTTGTTTGCAAAGCCAGTGGCAATTGGCATCGCGAACACGCTACTTTCCCATAAGGTTCTAATGGTTAAACGTTTGATTAAAATTAAACGTTTAATATAACTAAAATTACATTGGATTTCTATAAGATTTTAAAAAATGACTAAGTGTTTTGAGGTTAGGTTACAATAATTTGTTGTTCAGAACGGTGGGTTACCTTTTCAGGGGAATGGTGCCAGGAGGGTTAGGGCATATCAACCCTCTCCCCCCCACTACCACCCACCCTCTCCTCCTGCCAAACGATACTAAACTTTATCCCATAAAAGTATTGCAATAATAGTTGATTAAATTATCATGTTATAATATAGGACCACTATAGCGTGTAGTGAGGAAAAAAAAACAATTTTATTTAAAACAGGCTTTATAAAAAGAAATACTTAAAATATAGTAATCCTAATGTCACAATTGGGTATTTGAAAAAAAAAATATTGATTTTTTTTTTATGTATTTTAAAACTTTATTATTAATAATATTGATATTTAATGCAAAAACTTTAAAAAAAGTTTTTTTCAATTAAAAATTGATGAAATTTAAATAAAAATCACGTGACTATAAACGCGCCATGATTGGTCAACATAATTGTGACGTCATAATGTAATAGCTGTTAGTGATGTGAACCGATTACGATTTTCAACACCGGTATATACTTTGAAAACTAAACCGGTTTTTAAGTTTTTTTTTTAAACAAAAAATACACTAAAATAATATTAATAATCATAAGGGTGTTGTTTATTTTTCTTAAAATAATCGCATTAATTGTACATAAGAAATAATCATCAAACGGACACAATATGTAACCATAAAAATCTATTTTTATTTTGCATCTTTTGCTAATAAATCATAATTCTGATTTACAAAACAAATTTAGTCAGCATCTGCTTGTATCCTGCTCCTTCTAGATGATATTACATATCCAGTTTTGGAAAACATTCTCTCTGAAGGTACCGATGTCGCTGATATAGCCAAATACTTTAGCGTTATTATATTTAATGGTGCTAAATGTTTGTTGGTGAACCAAAAGCATCCGCACTTCGCAACGAAGGAAAGCAGTTATGCTTTTGTGATATCTGCTTCTTCCTCTTGTGGATTTGTCTCAATATACATATGTAATATATTAACTGCAGAAGCAGTTGGATTCGTAAAGGGGCTTCTTTGTTTTAAAAAATCTAGCAATTCCGATTTTTTCTCTTCAGTTGTTCCGTCACTTGACGTGTTACTTGCTTGTTCTGAAGTAGACGTTAGAAACCTGTCAGAATCTTTAATGTTATGGGCTAATTCTTTTCTTACTAGCTCTTTTGCAGACTGCATGTTTTCCGGGTGACGAAATGCAGTTCTTAATGAGGGATGTAAGAATGTAGATATTTGGGACACAGTTCTTGTCTCATATGAGAGAAGTCTACTAGTCATATTTTACCTCACTGATGAGTGAAACATCTTGCCTATATCTGTTGCCAGGGAAATTTCAGTAACATTCAGCTTTTCAAATAATCCACATATTATAGGAATGACTAATGAACTAGTCGGATACTGAGCAGCGTTAGTAAGTTTTGTAGTTTCCTAAAATATTTCCAAAATTTTAATAATTTCTAAACCGGCTTCTTCTTCGGGGGCAGATAAGTAGTCAGGTGCAGGCTGAGCTAATTTCCTGCATACCAATGCAAGAATGTCAGATAACTGTAGTAATCTTTCCATCGTGTAGAACGTACTATTCCACCGTGTAGATATCTCTTGTATTAATCTCAATGGTGTAGAATCGGGATTTCTTTCTTTCTGAGCTATTTTAAGAGCTTGCCATCCCGCTGTAGATTTTTTGAAAAATTTCACAATAACTTTACATTTGTTAATTATGCCCTCCACCAAAGGAAGCTTCAAAGAATCGTCTAAAGTTAAATTAAGAGTATGGGCAAAACACGGCATGTGCCGTATTCCCAGCAAGTTACACATGTTTACCGTGTTGCTGCCATTATCAAAAAATATGACGAGAAAAATCCACACAATAAAAAAAAGCAAGCAAAACTAAAATGTTTTGGTAACGTGAAGTTAGTCAAGTATCAAAGCGAGATATTCGGAGATTCCTCCTACCAAAGACACTAGACAACACTAGTGACGCCCATGTTCGAACACATATCAAATGCTCGAAAATTTATTTTGGGATCGTAATCGGTTTCCTAAATAAAAAACCGATATTTATCGGTTTCTATAAAAACCGGTTTATTTTAGGTTTTTAAAAAACCGGTTCACACCACTAATAGCTATTCAATAACGTCAATAACAGTACAGCATTAAATGCGACCATATTATTGAAAATTTATTGCTAAAATACGAGTTGTTAGTTCCGATTAGCTATGTGTGATAAAGGATTTATTAAGCAAAGTCTGATAATATTCCTGATGTTGATATATTTATTACCAATTAATAAAAAAATGACGTTCGGTTTAATTCTGCTGAAGTTCGAGGTGCCAAGGTAAGTCTGTTATAAAATAATGTAATAAATGAAAATATTAAAGTATTTATTATATTATTTTGTTTTGGGATTATCACAGTGCACTGCTTGAAACCATTTATTTCGACATTAATTGTCATCTTGGGGAACATTTAAAAAGATTTTGTCAGGAGTTGATTTTGTAGTATTCGTACATAATGGTACCAAACAAGAACGATAACTTTTTAGGTTCGACATTTTTAATATAAATTTAAATATTTAACAATGACAACAAAATTTAATAGATCAAAACGCTGTATTTATTATTTTTCTATCAACTGCGATGAGTGAAAACATTGTGACGTCACACGCGCTCGGGTTTGTTCGGGAGTTGTCGGCGTGTCTTCGGTATTTCTGGGACTAAATTCAAAAATTATTTTTTATTTTGAAATAACTTTGGAATTATTGCGAAAAAAAATAAAATAAAAATAGTTTTGCTATAAAACTTATATATGATCTTTTCATTTATCACAAAAAAAATTTGTTCAAATACCTAATTATAACATCAAAATTAAACTGCGGTTCTGCTTTTCAACCGTTGCAGTCTTTCGGCCTCCATTTTTTTAGCGATATCCCAACATTCTTTATTTAAATTATCATATCCTCTTGAAAGGCTCACTAGACGTGCCAAAACTAACAACCGATGCAAATCATCTGCCGTGATAGGATTTTCACTGTCTGATTTATTTCTCATTTCAATGAAATCCTCCTCCACAAACTGAAATAAATAAATTAATAACACTCAAATTGGTGACATTCATTATTGAAGAAGTATTATGAAATATTAAGTTATATGGTTTTCAACAATAACCCTTTCCATGCCTAGTGAACGTACAGGTTACAGTACGTCTTCAAAACCACGCTCGGTGCCACAGGAGGAAGGAAGGGGGGGGGAGAAGCTTAGGTTTCGTCACCTAGTCAATAATCCTTTAAAGAAAAGCGGTTCGCGCTGTATACAAACAAATATGAGACCAATTATTTTTTTTAACTTTCAGAATCTGAATTACAGGCGTTTCAGCCTCTACCTGTTGTGCTGTCCTTAAATACATAAACTTAACCACATGTATGCTGGAACTTGCATGTTGCCCCTGTCAAGACTGCTGCCCTGTATAAGGGCGGCAGAATATACCAATGAGCCAAAGTTTATCGATCACAATAGTTCATTATAAGATGCAGCTATACTAGGACGATTTGAGTAGCATAGCCACTTTCCAACATAATAAGTAGGGTGTTTCAAAATAAACCGATAATATTTTTTAAATTTCATATGAATATCTTGGTATTTGTGTTACAATTTGAGCCATTAATATTAACTTTAAAAGGTCCATCATCAAATATAAAGAATTTCCATTGATTTAATGTAGAAAAATAGATATCTTCAATTAAACAATTTTTGCTCCGTCTTCAGCATTACATTTTCTACAAAAAGAAGCTTGTAGATTCAAGCCTGTAGTCCTCTTTCTTTTTTTATTCCTATTAAAATGGAAAAATAAAAAATAAATAAATAAAAGCTATTAGCCGTACAAAAAAGTTAAATTGTAATTTTGAAGATATTTTAATGCTCTACAAATTCATTTAAATAAATTTTTTTTCTATCACCTACAGTTCAAAAGTTATACGCGTTCAAAATCAAATATTTATTATTATTCACTAGTCTATTAACCTGATAACCGGGTATGACGAAATATTTCATCATTCACGAAGTATTACTGCAATGGACATGACGACATTTTTCGTCATTGACATTTGGAATACCATTCTACTAAATAATTATTTAAGTTCGTTTAATTATTTTTTTTTCCAAATTGAAGTTGTTTGTTTTATATATTATATGTTATGAAATATTTTGTCAAAGACCATTTCCTCTTATCACTTGAGATGTGATGATGTTACTCATAATTATGAAGAAAAAAATCCCCACTGTGAAGCGAGTTGAACAAAAGTGTATTCCCTGGTTAACAGGTTAAAATATTGATTGTAGAAGGAAGAATTCGATGATATTTCTACAGTAAATTTTAATATCGATCACAATCGTTTATTTTAACACCCTAATAGTAATATATCGAAAAACGACTCGAGAGCACACGCGACACGACGAGTAGCAATGAGAACGAGAACAGAAAAAAACTTTTACCTGTAAATCTGCACTTAATGTGTACTTAACAAGCTTAATACTAGTGAGATATTTTCTAACGACATTCATGATTTCCTCCTTCAGATAATAAGTTGCTGCTTCTACGATAGCGTTAAATATTTCTAAGGAAGACTCCTCAGGCTTTAACGGTATGTGGTAATCGCTCTGAAATAGAAAGCATTAATTTACGATAGAGACAGCAGAACAATTATGATATTTAAGTAGTGTCAAAAGTATTGAGAGAGACAGATGGAGATTATGTGTTATTTTACTTGATATTTCCTTCATAAATTAAACAACAACTAAATAACAGTTACATTTAAGACGAAGACGAAATATAAAAGGATGTTCTAGAGAATATGCGACAAGTTGGAGTTATGAAGAGGTTCGAATTATTGCGGGTTGGAATTAGCGAGAGTCGACTGTATTATAATCTCCAAATTAGGACAAGCTACTCGCTAAATATACAAATATTTAGTCCCCTTTGGAGATTAGACTTAAGGACAGAAACACACCGGTTAAGTAGACACCTATTAAAGATATCGTTAAATAAAAAAACAATTACTGCCGAGAAAATTAATGTCATTATTCAAAACGTGGGGTAATCCATAAAAAATCTCGTTAAAATTTTTACTAGTTTCATTCAGAAATGCAGAGTTTCAAAATATCGTACAAAGCATCCCATGCTTTCAGAACAGTGGCCTTAATTTACCTATCAGTAATTTTATTCGGAGGAGGTTCTCAATTCGCCGCGTATATTTTTTTTATGTATGACCACGCATAACGTTTTACGTTTTACAGAATTGATTTATTTAAGCATGTAGTAATTAATATATTATAGCCACAAAAAATTATAAAATTAAAACGCCGAAAAAACTGAAAAGCAAAAAATAATAAACCTTTTTATTAACCTTAGTAACTAAGTTCTTAAACTAATGTAAGTATACCTAAATAATTTTGAGTCGGCACCAAACAAGCAAATTAATTAATTACGTAAAGCGAGATGCGCGGCGGCGGCGCAGCGTGACACGCCCCTTGATCGGAAAATGCCGAGCGTTTACGAGGTTAATGTCAGCGAGACAGCAACCGAACGAGCACACACGCGCCGACTTAAAATTGCTTAGGTATACTTACATTCGTTTAAGAACTTAGTTATTGAGGTTAATAAAAAAAGGTTTATTATTTTTTGCTTTTCAGTTTTTTCGGCGGTTTAATTTTTTTGTTAAAAAGTTTTTAAATTATAATTTACTTGTTGTCAATTCCCAATCGGTAAATGGTTTTATTAATTTAACGCCGACTTCCGGCTAATGGAAAAGAAACCGTCAATCCTGATAAAGACCGTGAGATAAAATTATAAAATTTGTGTATTATCAGGCCTTGACAAGTGTGCAAAAATCGTTCAAAGTGGGTAAAAATTAACTCTGAAAATTCCGTTACATAGTTCTTATTACGTGGTAATAAGACCTTATTGTAACAATTAGAAGAGAAAATAAATAAATTCGAATATTTCTGGTTGTGTATGTCTGTGGCTTGTACCATAAAAATAATTGGGTTTCGACGGTTGGCTTACAGGCTAGAAAAGAAGGATACCGTTCAGTTCTTTCGGAGTCAGATGTCAGAACACCCCCTTGTAATGCGACCCGACAGTTGACAAGGGGATCCACTATTACACACCACCGCAGATATATTCAGGTGAAATTAATAATAAGAGCGTGGTAAAAACCAAATTCCACTCACCGGCAACAAAGACTTCCCTTCTGAAAATATCAACACAGATATATCAGAATCAAATTCCATCTTGTAATATTTAAAATCGTATTCAACTTTTTGTGTTGTTATCATGTTCCCCAAAGCGACGATATTGCTCACGCCAGCTTCATTGAGCCGTCCCTGCTCCATTTTTGTCTCGTCTATGATCAAATGGGTGTGTTTGCTCAATTGTAATACACCACTTGTTAATCGGTTGCAATCATAGTCCTTTCTGAAGTTTTATTTAAATTTATTTAAATGGTAGGTAAAAAATTGAAGTACAAAATTGAAAAGGTCAAAATCGAGTTGCAGTCAGAACGTCACTGGCATTAGTTAGAGTGGGTAAAAAAAAATCGTTAATTTTTTTTTAAGTGAAACTTTTTTAGCGCGATAAGGATAAAATTTTTACGGGTGAAACGCAATATTAGCGTCACGAAAATCTAAAACGTTTTTTTTTGCTCCAGTAATACTAACCTTATAATAATGGCTTAAGGCTTATTCTAGAAATGTAATTTGTAAATAATACTTATATATATATTCGAATTGCGATTTTATTACAATGAAATACACTTGATTTTTTTGCACTAGTCATACCAACCTTATTAATAATGACTTAAGGATTTTGAAGTGTTCCATAATGTAATTTTAAATAATTGAATTACTTATACATATCTATGCGAATTGCGACTTTATTGCAAAAAAATACCGTTGATTTTTGTTTAATAAGAAACAAAATAATGATGAAAAATGATGATATTGCTGAGAAACAGCAGACAAGCTGACGGCCCACTTAATAGTAAGCTGTAACCGTCGTTTATGGATGTTTGCGACGTTTGCATACTGGAATCTGGGTCACTAATGCCGGAACACAACACAAAGTTATTATGCTTGTAGACCAAGGTTGGTTGGTAGACAGGCTTGAGGCCCTACCATGACTGTAAGAGACATGTAAGGTACAATAAGATGTATATACTCACTTGGGTAACAAACTAAGTGTATTTATATTATCAATAGTTAACTGCAAATAATAACTTTTCGTCACAAACTGCTTGATAATGTTGTACAACTGTTGGACATAGTTGGGATACTTCTCCGTAGGCAGATTGGACAAGTTCAAACAAAACTGACCCAGTGTTAACGCGTCCTGGCGGATGTAACTGGAAATAAAATATAATTAAATGATAAATACGGCAAACATTGTTCTGCTACATAAATTAAAAAAAAAAAAAAAAAAAAAACAGAACTTAATTACGTTCACCTCAAATTTCATTTTCGCGACAAAAAGTAGCCTATATTCTTCTCCAAGGTCTAATCTAACTCTTTACCAAAATTCATCAAAATTGGTTCAGCGTTTTAGGCGTGGAATGTAAAAGACAGACAGTTACTTTCATATTTATAACTAGCCGTTCCCGCCCGCTTCGCTCGTCGAATAACGGAAAAAAGTAAATGGGAACAAATATGAGTAATACGCATGCGCGCTACACCACAGGCCCACTTCTCAGCGGCAAGTTATAAAAATGGTTGTTTCTTAAAACTTTAATAACTTTATATTAAATAACGATATCGCAATATTTTTTTTAGATAAAGGCCAAGTATCTAAGAAATAAAACTAATTATCTAAGAAAGAAAATTTAATTGAAATATTAAATTATATTATATCGAATAGTTATGCCGTGATGCGCGCACAACTGCTGACCTCTACCATTTAATTTATATAGATATTAGTAAATATGGATAATATAACGTAAAAATATTAAAGCCTCACTTTAAAAATATATTTTAGAGAGGTTGTAACATAAATTTACTCATCTCGTACATGCAAGACCTAAGATAGCATTGTATATACATAGTCACGAGTTTTGAGCGCTCTTAATGATTACGAATCATATTATTACGACGCATACGTGCGGACGGTACGCGGGAGCAGCAAGCGACTTGATAAACCAATACGGCGCCGGCGCTGGCCACCTCACCCGTCGCACCCCGCTCCCCCCGCCAAACAGACCCAAAAAATGACAACTGCGCATTCAAGGCCAGTCGTGCTCAAAACGTGACGGCATATATACAAACCTTAGTGGTTTTTTGTGTTGTTTATTTATCATCATCATCACCCCAGCGTCAAATCCCGGTTGCAACCTAGATGTGAGACGCGGGGTCCGCTTTCCAACTTTTTCTTCTTCACTTCGCACAGTCTTCGGCATCCCTGGAAGTAACTCTATTACATTAACTTAATAAAGTTAATGTAAAAACTGTGACTTTGATGAGTAAATAAAAATTAACACCTTCCAAAAGTTGGTTATGCAATGATGAATTTTTTAACATCGTGTTGTGATTCAGACCCTAAAAGAATATCTCATTCATTGAGTTCGGACACAGGACAAACTTTAGCAAGCTTTTGGTTACAGTGGTGGTTTTGTTCAATATGTCTTTAATTTAAACTGCAATTCAATTTAAAAAAAAAGCTGTTCACTTACACGCAAGAGATTAGATGACATATTAGGTATTCGGCAGCTAATCCATCTCCGAGTAGCAATTCTGTCAGTGCCTTTAACAGATGCTCCCTCGCTGCATTTGCGTCTTTTAATACTAAACCTAGAAAAACAAACAAATTTTCTTTAAAGAACACAATTTATTCTTGAAAACACGCTACTGTTCCACAAGGCTACAGGAACCTGGGTCACTAATGCCGGAACACAACACAAGGTTATTATGGCGGCATACTTAAGACCAAGGGTGGTCGCCATCCAGACGGGCTTGGAGACCAACCACGTAGCTGTTACGACAGGACATCGACAACATTGGAAACTAGTTTTTTATTAATATTGCGAAAAGATAGAGGACTTGTAAATAGCAAGCAGTTTCCGCCACACACTTATGGAGATTACGACGCCAAGGCCATCCCTAACACGGTGCAGTCTGTATAAGAAAATAAACCTGGGTCACTTATGCCATAACACGAGGTTACTATAGTGGCATATTTAGAGGACGTCATCCAGATTTTATCACCTAAGATAGACGTTTTCTACGTTATTTTATTTCATCACCTTCTACGATAGACTTTTCTACGTGGTAGTCCCCAAGCCCTTGGTCTTAAGTATGCCGCCATAATAGCTTTCTATTGTTTCCCAGCATTAGTCACCCAAGTTCCTGTACCATTATGGGACAACAGCGTGTTCGCAATATTACTGGCGTTGCAAACACCTATAGGCGATGGTAACTGTTAAATTTTAAGTGGGCCGTCGGCCTGTCTGCTGTCTTACAGCAATAAAAAGGAAAAAAAAAGGCAGCCCCCAGCCGCTGGAGTCAGCATCATTTATGGATAAAGTAAAAATATTTAAAAAAAAAAAACATTTTTATAGAAATCAAACATACCCTGATCAAAAGTGTCCACCAAAGGATTGCAATGTTCTAATTTCTTTACATATACAGCGTGAACTCTTGGAACTAGGCTCGGTGGTGGATTGTGGGTGATCGTTTCAATGTTGCTCTCTATATCTAGTTCGAGCAACGGATCTCTTTCATTCTGGAACTCTCCGGAAAGAGACGGATCGACCGATAAGAAACCAACTACTTCTATCATGTCATTCAATTTAAGATTATCAGTGTCATCATATATCTGAAAATAATAAATATGTTAAAACATGGTTTAATTTTTTAACACATTTCAGACTAATCAGCAATTGAACCTTTTTTTGCGAGGAGGAAATGCCCTACTTACACCCCGCCACGTACCACGAAATGTCGGTGGGGTAGTGGGGGACCCACAGTCAATACACCTGTACGTTCTTTTTACCAGCAATTGAACCTAATCAAACAAAAAAAAAACAAGATTTTCTATGGAAGCTGGTTGGCAGTCAATTGAGGCGGCTCATGCTTTTAGAACTTTTTAAATAATTGAGGAGCGTCGGAACAAAAACCGATAAATTACATTTGTGTTTTTTGTGGGAAAATGTAAAAATATGGCCTAGTTCATGGTTTTCTAATTTAGAGTTAAACCAAATCTATCAATTTATTGGTGTTAGCATCACTGTTTGGAAACCTAAATTCTGCATTCGTGACTGTGGTACCTGTTGAGTTATAAAAAATAAGAAAATGGATTTATCGGTTATTGACCAAACCAACTTGATATATCGGTTTTTGATAAAACGCTATAGGATATATCGGTATTTGATCAAATGCTAGTAGGAATATGAGTTCTTGATAAAATGCGGCTGAACGTGCATCAGTGTTTCTAAAGCCAGATTAGTGGTTCCAAAGCAGTTCTGCGCTTGCCCTTCGTTTTTTTTTCGAGCTCCTTGATTAATGTCTACTACAACAGGATTACCTATATCTTCTATCATCATTACTTGCGCAGAACAATGATAATTTAAAAACATTTAAACATTATGTTACGCTTTGAAAGCCGACAATCACAAAACAATGTTATATTTTTCTGACAAGTCATCATTATCATCTAAGGCGGTTCACACACTGCTCCGCGCTCCGTCGCCTGGCGCGGAGCGGCAGATTTTAATATTGTATGCAAGTACATCGATTTGTATGGAAAACACGCCAGGTCCAACACACCGAAAACGCGCCACGGCGCGGGAGCGCGTCCCGCTAGCAGAATCTGCCGCCAGGCGCGGAGGCGCGGGGCAGACCGCCGCAAGGAACACACTGCGCTCCGCAGTATCGCGCCTGTTTTCGTGCTTTAAGGATATGTTCACTTGATGGATCTGGACACGGATAGATTTATATACGAAATTGAACAACGCCCAGCAATTTGGGATATGAAATGAAAAGAATACAGTAATCGCGTACAAAAAGTGAAGAAATGGGAACAGATAATAAATATATTTACGGACTAGCTGTACCCGCGACTCCGTCCGCGTGGAATAGTGACTGGGCAGAATTTTTTGGATTTATCTTATGGTTTATTTTGGATTACAAACCCTATAAACCCTAAAATATAAATGAAATATGCAAACAGTCAGTATTATCGAATGCAACTGTTACGCCATGCGCCTCTGGAATACGTACGTTTGAACCTACAAAGTCCAGTCTAAGCTAAACCCTATTTCATATGATTGATGACATAAATCTGAGGTTAACTTAAATTGGAAATTCAACCTACACAGTCCAGCCTAAGCTGAACCCTATATTTCATATGACTGTTGATATAAATCTGAGGTCAACTTAACTTGGAATATAAAATTATCGAAATTTATCATTTTTAACAAAAAACTATTTTTTTTCTAAAATAAAATAGCCTAAGTTACTCCTTGTTACATCAGCTATTTGCCAGTGAAAGTCCCGTCAAAATCGGTGCAGCCATTTCAGAGATTAGTCGGAACAACCAGACAGACAGAAAAAATTGTAAAAAATGTTGTTTTGGTATATGTATCGTGTATACGTCCGAATGCACTTAGTAAAAAGCGGGTATTTTAGTATTACAAACAGACTCTCCAATTTTATATATTTGTATAGATGAGGACACAAACATGGAGGAGGTGTAATGCTGAGACGAAAATTTGTGTCTACTCCAGTAATAGTCTGTCGAATTTTGCTCAATAAATAGTCAAAAGATGCAGTTGACATTCGTGTAAAGTTATAAAACTTGTCTTCATGTTTTCTTATGTCCTTATGTCCATGTAATTCAGTACAAATGAACCATTTCTCGATCTATTTCGTAAAAAAGGATATATCCAATATCTTCTATTAGGTCTACTTATTTGCTTATACAAAAACCATATTGCTAAAACAATTGCAGCGTCTTCAATGAATTCAGTATTGCCCATTGTAACATAACTGACACCACGACGACCAAATGGAAAGTAACCTTTAGTTTGGCGCGGGCCGCGTACAAAGCCGTCAGGCGCGGAGGCGCGGTGAAATCTGCTCGAACAGGCAGATCTGCTCCTCCGTCGCCGCGCGCGGGATCTGCTGCTCCGCGCCTCCGCGCCTGGGCGCGTGGCCAGTGTGTGATCCGCCTAAGCGTAGTATCCCGGTTGCAACCCAAACTTCCGTGTCGGTGCCCGAGGTCCGCTTTCCGACTTTTTCTACTCCACTTCGTGTACACAGTGAGCCCATTGGCACGCATATCACCCTTTACGACGTCAAGCTAGCACTTTTTAGGTCTACCCCGGCTCCGATCGCCATAGTTATTTAGTACGATTGACGTAAATATCGGTTTATGTTCAGATCCGGATATTTCACGGACGGATTTAGAGCAGATTTACCAGTTTTTGACCAGGTTACATTAAGCATAGAGCAAGATATGTACGAGAACAACCAATTAGCATCATAAAAAAAAATGTCAAAATGTGATTTATCGGTTTTTGTTCTGACGCTCCTCAATTATAGCTGAGGTACAGTAAACAGACTGACAGCCAACTTAATAGTAAGCAGGCATAGTTGCCTATGGATGTTTGTGACGGCAGAGGCACCGCGAAGACGCAACCGTCTGCATAAGGGAAACACAAAACAAAGTTATAAGACCTGAGGTGGTTACCAGCCAGATAGGCTTGGAGCCCCACCACCTAGCTAAATCTACCCTGTCATATCCTATTTCTTGTGCACTTTGTTTATTGCTCCACTTTAAAGAACATAAGAAATACACCTTGCATTACAAACATCAAATGATGAATTGATGAAAGGATTTCCTTTATATTAATTTTATTTAACGCTTATAATCTTTAACTATTCATATATTTATTAGTTGACCCGGCAAACATTGTTCTGCCATATGAAATTTAAAAATAAGTAGCCTATGTCCTTTTCCGAGGTCCAAATTATGACTATAAGGAAATTCATCAAAATTGGTTCAGCGGTTTAGGCGTGAAAGCGTAACAAACAAACTCACTTGCGCATTTATAATATTAGTTAGGATACACACCTTTACAATACATGATTTGCTGGGCACATCTGGCAATGGGAAATTAAGCAAATGTTCCATAGAAACCACATTCATATCGCTCGTCTCAGTCTCATTACTTTTTAACTCTTTATTTGTTTTCACTGTCTCACCGTCAACCACTTCCATTGCATCACTATCTTCTTCAGCTTCTTCATAACTCCGTTTCAGTTTTGTACTAAAAAAAATTAACAACATTTAAGATCACAAGCCGAGATGCTAGATCGGTTGGATCTAGCATCAACAGCTATGGTCAAAAGACTCAAAAAGGGATCACATAGTTTTCTGAGTGGGAGGTGCAGTGCGGGTTGTACCACCATAATGCTATATTTCAACATTTAAATTATTCCCTTATAGTTTTTTCTGCCCTTATGGATGACTGATCACAAATGGTTATTAAAAAACATCATAAAATATCTCTATAATGCAAAACTACACTGTTTTAAAAATCATATTACAATTATAATAACAGACTGTATCAGGAGGCTTTTTCGTTAATATATTGGGATAATTCACACAACGCCACAAAGTAGCATAGCACTTGTGTTGTGGGTACTAGAAAACTAATATACTGCATATATGCTTGTGTAAATTAATAAACATTTTACATAAATACCCACTTGCGGGACAGAATTGGAATCCATGACCTACATTGGAATCCATGACCTACGCAAGCTTACAAGCAGCGTTTAACATAAGCCACAAAGGCGAGGTCGTCAATTTAATCAAAAGCATCAGTAAAGATAACTTCAGAAAGATGACATATGTATATTTAATAGTATTGAGATGATAAACCTGTCGCTCAGACGTTTGGATGTGTTAGGCGGTTGCTCCAAATGTTTTATATGATTTCTCTTGTTTTCAAGCTGTTGTGCCCATTCATTAAGACCTGGTAAAGATACAACTACCATTGTCTGACGTTGAGAACTCTTCAAATTTTCTGTGTAATTTATTTTTTCATTTTCCTGCAATATTAAATATGTTTTTGATAATAGGCTCATAGTATAATTTCATCACAAATAAAATTCCAATAATGATTGTTATTAGCAAAAGCAGCAATATTTAAATAATAAATTTAAAATATAACTAATTTTAATAGGAGCAATTAAATATAAATTATTGGAACATGGAATCACACAAATTATTAAATGTCATAAAAATTGATAAATTCATAATCAAAATAGGAGAGGATAGTGATAGTTCTAATGATAGTGACTATGAGTATGAGGAAATGTCTGTAGACTTTGATCAACACAATTATTGTGTAAGACTATATTAAAAATATGTTTCGAAGTCGTGTTTTGTTTTTTTAATCAATGATTCTGTACTTCCTACTAGCTAAGTATTTTTCTAAATACTAGTGAAAATATTACAAGACTTTAAAAAAAAAGTCCTTATTCAAAGTATAACTGAAGGACATCATTGGCACTGTTAGTAGTTAATATTAAGAAAACAAAGTAAGATAGATGAATACATTCTTCAGGGAAATATTAAAAGTTTATATTGTGTCAATCGAACTTAAAAATATCTCCCTTAATCTAAGGTAATGTAACAAAGGTAATGTGGCAAAACTTGTTTGCGTTACTGCCAACATGGCAGCAAAGGAACTATTCTATGAAACGCACTATAAGGTAGAAAAATAGTCAAAATATTCATACAATAAAAGTATTTTGAAGTTTATAAATTAATTCAATGTTTACAGCAAAAATAAATATTATAGTAATTATTCTTAATTCACAGACATTGCTTAACAAGGTTTTAAATTAATTTTGCAATTACTTATATTCTTTTTCTTCACGCAGGTGCGGAGTAAGAATATTGACCCCGGTGACCAGTTGGTCTGTCATAATAGCCTACAAAATAATTCTAGCTACATGGTAAGGCGCCAAGCCCGTCTGGATGGCAACCTCCCCTGATCTATAAGTATGCAGCCATAATAACCATGTGTTCTGGTCTGGCATTAGGGACCCACATTCCAGTACCCCTATGCCAATAACAGACATCGACTAGCATTGCAAACATCCATAGGTGACAGTAACTCCTTACTTTTAAGTGGGCTACTAAAAAAAGCTAATTTTGAGATTTTTTGCAATAAAAAGTACACATTGTCTACAAAATGGAATCCACAAAAATAACATTGTCCATTCAGTTCTTTATAATGTTCAGGATGCTGTTGCTATTTACTCTGCAGCTCATTGACATGGCTTCTGTATTAATGCAAGCTTCCACAAACTTCCCTAAAGTGTGGCAGCCCCAAGTATTCCCAAAACTAATTATTTTATTACGATAAGGATAACTCACTGAATGTAAAAGAAATGTACACTCATTTCAACCCGCACCTTTGTCACCCAAGCCGAAGGCTTAGGTGTCAAACCAGTCTATCATATTTTTTATCATGCCAAGACCGAAAGCTCAATATTATATTATATACAACCAACTGGGAAGAACAATTATTATTGTGACAGGTTATGAAAAGTTTAATAATCTGAAATATGTTATTGAATCATCTAAATTATAGTTGATTGACAACTGTTGCTAGGATGCCTAAATAACGAGAAATCATCAGGAGGAAATTTAAGACAAAAACTTATTTGAAATTGACATAAATTTTGATTGGTCTGAAATGTGTTGCATTCTTCCAGCAAAATAGGTATGAAAATTGAACTTTCAACCTGAATGATAAAAAGAATTTTCTTCTCTCTCCAGCAAAATGCACTTACGAGGTGTCACAATCAAGGTGTGAGAATAGCTTACATATTATCATTATAAATATTGTTTTGTAGGTCAGAAGTATTTACATGAACTAATAAATAACATTTTACATCACATAAGCATAATAAAACCAAGAAAACATTATTACATACCAAAATATGTGCTGTATCCCTAAACTTTCCAGTCTTACTTTTGATTTCATTTGTAACAGTGTTGTAAACCTCAAACTGTTCAAAATAGAATTCTGGATTGTGCATATCCTGGATCATTCCTCTGAATCTCACAAGAGAACTGTCGGGTAGGTGGTGAGAGGCATTAGAGTTTATCAAAGGTATCTGAAATGTTTTATAAATGTATTTAAAATATAGTCTTCTTCCAGCCCTTATCCCACATTATATGGGGCCGGCACAACATGTTCTCTCCTTGTATTCTCCTCTATTAGCCGTCATATAAATATTCACACCCTTTTTCACCATCTTTTATGCAATCCATCCATCTTTTCTTCGGTTTACATCTTCTATATGTTGAAATGTTTGGAAGAATACACTAAACATGTTTGCACTGGATATATTTATACATTTACAGAAATATATACAATTATAAAATATTAACAAAATAGTATCATGACAACATAAGTAATGTTAAGAGAAACAAAGTGCTCTATGGCTATGTTGTCCAAGAAAACAACACAAGCTTGTTTGTAGCAATGAAGTTTTCTAATACTATATCCATCCACTCACTCTCATTTCTACCATTACTTTGTTATATAGCTGACTTTACTATATTTGAAACATAGTGAACACATGTTGTGTTTAAGTTGGGTTAGACTTTAGTGACCACAATTCGCTAATAACAAATATATACATGACAATTCACATGATACCATCTAGACCCAAAATAGCATAGCACTTGTATTATGGGTACTTAACAACTGATAAACTTCTTTTTTGTAAATAAAAACTAGTATCCGACCGAAAGTTTGGTTTCAGCCGAGTTTCAGCCAAAAATCAAGTTACGGCAGCAGTTTCGGTTTTGCCGAACTTTTGCCGAAACTGATTTTGGAAGTAGCAACACAACTTAGTCAGTGCGTTACCGCCCGACGCAAGACTCAGCCTTACCTGTCGGAGCCATTATTACAACGCAATGCTGACATATACAGTTATTGGAACAGCAGTCAATATCCTATATTGAGAAGTGCAGTTTTAAAATACCTTTCAGCTCCACCTACCAGTGTCCCGAGTGAACAGCTGTTCAGTGCTGCTGGCCAAATATACTCGGATCGTCACAATAATTTACGTGGTGGAAACGTAGACAAACTGCTTTTCTTGGCGTACAATATAAGACTTTAATTATGTTATAATATATATATGTATGTGTATATATATATATATATATATATATATATATATATATATATATATATGTGTATATATATATATATATATATATATATATATATATATATATATATATATATATATATATATATATATATATATATATATATATATATATATATAAAAACCAAAAAAGTAACCCTAAATATAAGATATTTAGAAGTTTTTTTTTATTTGATGTTATAACTGTTCAATCTAAATGTTTACTGTAATTTAGTAGTGAGTTAGACATTTACTACACTAAATAAATGTAAGTATGACTGTCCTACTAATTGTGATCTAGGTATCTTTGTTAATTCTAAATGTGCAATTTGGTTATCTTTGTTGAGACTGGAACTAAGAGTGTAATAATAATTTTAGTAATTATTATTTTTATACAAGAGGTATAAGTACCTAAAAGAGATTGATGATTCTTCTAAGTACAAATACAAACCAAAGTATTAATTTATAAGATTTCAAAATGCCAATACTTAGTATTTAATAAAACAGTAACAATTAGTGATTTGATTATTGATAACTGACAAACATTTTGCTATGAGAACTTAATTTGAAAAAATAATAAAAATATTATTAACATTTTTTTGTATTATATTAAATAAATGATTACAACAAAATTAATATACTGTTTCCATTTCATGTCGTAATTTTAAATAATAATGGGTAAAATGCACCAAATTTCAGTATTTTAAGGAATTTTATACTTGACCACGTGAGTTTCGGTTTCGGCCGAAACTGAACCCACGGCCTAATATTCGGTTTCGGCCGGAAAACCAGTTTCGGTCGGACACTAATAAAAACAAATAAATACATTATAAAATATACATATAACACCCAGATGCGAGATGAGACAAAAACTCATATTTTAGAGTAATTTCCATATAGTTTGTCATTCATTATTTAGCAGGCTGAACCGGTAGTGAAACTTTACTACCATCACAGGTAGATTTTTCGTGTATATTTCCCATACGAGTTATCAAAGAAATATTTTAAGAAAAATCTAACAGTTGTATAATGTAATCGAACCACCTAGCTAGTGAAGTATACTGGAGGCTCCGAAAATCATGGTAGTAGCTAGTAATAGAGGGTCTTAGAAGACAGCGTGTTTGTAGTGCATTTTATCTAAGCATCTGGCAACAATGTCAGAGGTTAGGTAAAGGTCACAATAATTATTATATTAATAAGTAAATATTAAATAGTTCTTATACCTGATACCAGTTTGGTAATTGAAGTAGTCTTTCTTTCCATTTTTCTTCATTTCCCATCCATGAATCAGGGGTAACTGTATCAAAATCTCCCCTAACATCGTGCATTTTGGTGTTTACAAAAATTTGTAGTTTCTTAGTATTGCCTTTGCTAAACGCAATCTATCTTGGTCAATTTAAATAGCATCTAAACTCTTAAGTTTAAGACCATAAAAAATTGTTTCGATAGAAACTTTTAATTACATTGCGCGCGAAATAGAAAAAAAACCGTGGAAGTAACGGCAGTGGCAGTAGACTGTATGAGTATGACAGTTATGACACTAACCAATCAATGCCAATCATCACAAAATGATTATGACAATGGCACGATAAATATTTTGACCAAATTATATAAAAAAATCTTTCATCGTAGTAAGTTTTTCAATACATTGGTGACTGAGTTTGATAATTTATCAAAAAAAAAATCTTTTTTTATTATACTATAAAAGGATTTTTTCCTGAAATTAAGATATTATTACCCTGAACATTCTCTCTTATTTGTAATCTTGTTTATTACTTTAAAGTGGTAAGTGGAAGTGAATGAGATATTTAAAGTAAGGTTTTTTGTAATTTTTTTACGAAACACAATAAATATTCCAATTTTTTTTTGGTCTCGGGGAAAAATCCTCTCGTGACGGGTCCCCCTGGCCCGGGGGGACCGAGGGATATGTGGGACTCCAGGAAAGATGTTCGACAATCCGACTACCCACTAAAAAACCCCGCTGTTCTCCTATCGCCTACGTCCGGGCCCACGGATATATGACCTGCCGATCTCGTGGCCTGGGCCGGCGCCGGCCCGCTCTTTGTGTTAAGGTGGGCCGCTTCTAAAGTGTTGGCGCCAGGGGGTCAGGCTTTTGTCCCCCCGGCGCTCTCCTGTAATAACTTTAGGAGTTGAGGGGAGCCGCGGAACAGCACGCAGCCCTCTGCACCCTCGCGGCAATAGTGCGGGCGGCGGGTCCTCCCCCGAGGAGCCGCCCGCGGCCGCTTTAAATATTCCAATTTAACTTAAGCATCCAAAACATTATTGAAAAGTATAATGAGACTGTAGTATTAATTACTAGCATGATACAATTTTTTTTATTGCTGTAGGATAGCAGGCACGCTGGGGGCCACTTAAAATTTAGCAGTTACCGTCGCCTATGGGTGTTTGTAACGCCGGTGGCATCGCGAACACGCTGCTGTCCCTTAAGGGTAAAGGAACTTGGGTCACTAATGTCGGAACCCAACACAAAGTTATTATGGTAGCATACCTAAGACCAGCTAGGGATGTTATGGATATGATATTTCGGATCTGGATACGGATATGGAAATAGGAATAAAATTATATCGGTTTCGGATAAGGTTACGGATATGCAATTATTTCGGATTATCCGTTAGTTTCGGACGGAGCTCCATAACATCTCTGCTTAAGACAAAGGTGGTCGCCATCCAGACGGTCTTGGAACCCTACCACGTAGCTAGGGTGGGTTGTTTAGTTACCTTTTACGACAGGCCGACCCCAGCCGCAGAGGTCAGTATTCTTTCTCCGCCCCTGCATGGATAGGTTTTTGGGTGTTTAAATTATAAACTGGCTCGAATATATCGTTTTGTTAGATTACTAATGGTACTACTTTTTTGCTAGTTATGGATGCAGGGAAGAGAGAAGCAAGGTTTACAACAGTTCAGACGGTAGTACACTTATTAGTCACATCTAGCTTACCGTGCTTCTTTGTATATGAAAAGAAATTATTACTGTAAGGCAATGACGCTGCTGCTGATGACCAAATTGAACAGTGGACTCCAGGCGTCCTAATTAAAGCTCATATCAGTTCTAGTCTACTTCATCAAATGTTACATATCGAACCCAAATGCTTAGCTTGTTAAACATAAGTCAGCATAATATGTTTTATCAATGGAAATTCATGACAGCATTGTCATGAACATGAACACTGAGAGTACATCAAAATTAATTCAATCAAAAGAATTATCGAGGGCTTATGTTTTATACGTATAGTCCTAAAAGTAACTGTGGATGTGATAATTATATACTTTTTGATAGGATAGTAGGGATAGGGATAGGTAGCGAATTCCAATCCAACAAACAACAATAAAAAAATCAAAAATATTTTTTTTTTGCTAGGGGTATAGCGTTAGTGTTGCCGTTTTAGCGACTTTGTTGCTAGATTTAGCGGATTTGGGATGTGCCTAGCGACATTTTTTTTCCATCTAGCGACAAAAATAAATTTAGCGACTTTTCGTTTGCAAAGCTGACTACCAATGTCCAGTAGGCAGAGGAGTGAATGCAAAGAAAAAAATTGACTTTTTCTATAGTAAAAATATAAAAATATTTTAGTACAAATTTAAATGTAGTTGTTGTTGTGGCAGCACTACGGAATTGACATTTTTTATGCATCTCACTCTATCAAAAGATGTTATACAGATAGCTATTTTTTTCTCATTCATTCATCATCCCGTTGATTCAAAGGAAGGAATGCCCGGTTTCTAAGTTATTTGTTACTTTTTCGCAGAACAAACCTTTTACATAGTGTCTATGTGTGTATTGTCGTCATTAATATCAAAATCATATTGTGGATATGGAAATTCCTTTAAAAAGAAGGCACACGCTCATAAGCCTCAAAAGTATAGACCAGAATGAGAACAATAAGAAGAGTTTAAAATGTAGTTGAAACCTGTTATGACTGATCCAACTAAAGCTTTTTGTTCGTTTTGTCACAGTGTAATATTCGCAAAGTTAAATGACAGAGTTGCTTTATTTAGACCATATTTTTAAAATTGAAAATTTTAAAATATTTAGCGACTTCTAGGGTTTTTTGAGCACTTTTTTTCTTAATATCTAGGGACATTTTCATTGATGTCTGGGGAGTGGGGATTTCTTTTTTCCTAAGCGGCAACACTGTATAGTGTATAGTCTGTATAGCGTTGTTTCAGTTGTTTGGCGGCGTTAATTTTGTGATTTGTGGAACTATAAAAAATACCCAATCGAAATAAGACGAAATATTAATATTAGAAATCACACGCAAGTACATTAATTACTTGTCGGTAGAGTAAACTGTAAAATTATTAAGTTGCTGTAATTGTTAACCTTTATAGGTTCTAACCTCTCAACATGAGTAAGTTTCATAAATATTTTGTGATTTGTCAGAACAACAGTTTGTTTTATCAAATAACTTGTACGACTTGTAGTAATGTTATTGTTAACGTTTATTGAATACCCAGGGTGTAATTGATTTGGTCAAGATAAAAGTAGTTTTGGTACATACACAAAATTATGTATTATTTTTTCACTCAAGCTAATCTGTTTTTACCAGATCAAACACTATAAAGGGCTTTAGTTTACAAGTTAATTAAAATGACATACTAATACATATGTAAAAATATTGAAAAACTCTGCAGCGGATATTTCTAGCACTTTTAGTTTGAAAAATGCGGTGGTTTACGACCGCCCTTAGGCATGGGCAATAAAATAATCCATATGAATAATTTTGTTGTTTTGTGTTATATTTAGTGAAAAAGCATTTTTTTCTACTAATTTTTTTTATTTCTTAGCTACAGCAGACAGTCCACATAATAGTTAGCAGTTACCATCGCCTATAGATGTTTGCGATGTTAGGGGCACTGAGAACATGCTGCTGTCCGCATATGTCAGGAATCTGGGTCATTAATGCCGGAACACAACATAAGATAAGGTTATTATGGTGGTATACTTATAACCAGGGGTGGTTACCATCCAGGCAGGCTTAGGGCCCTACTGCCTTGGTAGGGTGGGTTGTTTTGTCGCCTTTTACGACAGGCCAACCCCGATCCCAGGGTTTAGTATTCTTACTTCACCCCTGCATGAAGAAAAATGTCCCATAAAACCTCATATTTACATTATTGTAATTATTAAATAATTTTTAGCTATGGACATCAGACCGAACCACACAATATACATCAATAATTTAAATGAAAAAATAAAAAAGGAAGAATTGAAGAAATCTCTATACGCAATATTCTCACAGTTTGGTCAAATATTGGATATTGTTGCACTTAAAACACTCAAAATGAGAGGACAAGCATTTGTTATTTTCAAGGAAATCTCAAGTGCCACAGTTGCTTTAAGAAGTATGCAAGGATTTCCTTTTTATGATAAACCCATGGTACGTATACTTAGATAGATTTAGGTTAGATTATTCATTATTTTCCTGTAAAAAATATTTACAAAGTAAAAAGTATTTAATATTAAACTTATAACTAAACGTGCACTATATATATTACTTCTATATGTCAAATTAATTTAATTTAGTTACTTTAAAATACTATTTGCCTTTGTGAGCTGTAATGTCCTGGTTAAAATTAACAACAGCACTTCCTATCATTCACTGAGGGTGTTATAAAAAGTGAGTTATGTAATAATATTATCCTTTATGTACATTACAAACACCTCAGGGAAGCTAAAAAAGAAGCTATTGGGTAGATTTAGTGGGTATATCAGCGAATTGGGTCCTTTAGCTGCTCGGCTAGACTGGATACTCATTGCACAAGAAATCCCACACCCTGCCACATGTTCCCCTTCGGTGGGGTGTGAATAATAATAATAAATAATAATAATAATCTGTAACTAAAAAGGGAACAGTTTGGCTCTCCTTTTAGTGTGGTCAGCTACATCTGTAAAACTATATTCAGGTTTTTATTGTGCCTAAAAAGGTACAAGAACCAAGACCAAAAGGTCGAGAAAAAGAAAGGTCAAGAAACGTAAATTACTGAGAAACATCAATAAAAAAATGCACTCAAATTTTGACCTGTCTCAGGGTATTTTGTTATAAATAATGTAACCATAATTGTGAATTATATCTTTCTGTCTCTACTATTTATTTGTGACAATTTTTGAAATTTAAGCTTTTAATATTTTCAGAGAATTCAGTACTCTAAGACCGACAGTGATGTTATAGCGAAACTGAAGGGCACCTTCCAAGAAAGACCGAAGCGTCCGAAGATGCCCAAAGGAACAGATGATAGTCGTAAGAAGAAGAACAAGGAAGTCGGAAGGCCTGGAGCCACCCCTGGTGCTGGTGCTCCTAATGTACTTAATAACATTAATGTGGAGCAACCACCAAATCAGATATTGTTCTTGACTAACCTACCTGATGAAACATCAGAGATGATGTTGTCTATGTTGTTTAACCAGTAAGTAAAGTAACAATATTTGTATGCTGGCATAGGCTAATGTTCTTTTTAGCTTTTAAAATTAAAACAAACATTGTCTGTGTTTGAATCATTATTGCAATTACTCAATAGGCTTTGTGTGTTCTTATGTATGAAAAATAATAATGAAATGACAGGAATTAAAATTCAACATTGATTTGTTTCAGGTTCCCTGGTTTCAAAGAAGTTCGTCTTGTACCAAACCGTCATGACATTGCCTTTGTTGAATTTGCCAATGAAATGCAATCAGCAGCAGCCAAAGAAGCTCTGCAAGGATTCAAGATCACTCCAACACATGCTATGAAGATCACATTTGCAAAGAAATAGTGTTATTGTATATTACAAATTATTATTAGAAATAAATTATAAGTATATGAGAACTGTTTTGAGCATTGCACTTAGCCCAACAGCTCTCTCGGCTGTGATAGTAATTTAAGTATAATTATATTGTATATCATTCTTTTATTCTATCATGCCTTACTTTCGTTTGGTTTTGTTTTACTATTTCGGAGGTTTTGTCATTAAAAAAAAACAGCGTTATTTGTCATTGATGCACTTTTGCTAGATTTAAAGTTTCTTGTTTTTCCCTGGGACAAGAAAGTAATAAATACGTTGGTTATTACGAGGGCAACTACCGTACACTTCTAACTCGAACGGTGACCATCCCTTGGTGTCTGTAAACTAGTACTTTATTTAAAATTTCGTAAGGAGTAAAAAAGTTAAACATTATTCAAACCAAATTTCCTTTATAAACTTTTAATAATAAATGAGAATATTACGTTTTATTAACTGTACTTTTTCTTTGTTGATGACATCACAAGGGTGTTAATTGGACGTGTCAGCTCGGCGCATTACCAATTTGCGTGGCATATAACGCTAAAACTAGAATTTGTATTTATAAAATAAAAACTGAAATTCATATACTAGCAACACCTGTTATAGCATGGTAACACTATAATCCTACTAATTAAAGTAGTCCTACTTTGCTGTAAAATTACATTGTTCAGATGAAATGTAATAATGAGTATGTGTTTTGTTAGACAAGGATAGAAGATAGTCTACTTTAGGCATTTAATTTCCTTTGGGTTAAATAGTATTTATTTTGGGTCACGTCACTTTGGGTGATTGCGAGTGTCAAAGTAGTTCGAATAGAAGTTCAATAATTCTTTATTTTTTGTTGTTATATATTTAAACCCACATAGAACTCAATTTGTTAAACCTGTTTACAAATGTATTGTTGTTGAAGAGTTATCTATATAGTTTCGATAAGTGAAACTGTAAGTTTGGGTTAAAATAATGGAAGATATATTTCAGTGGTGTCGTGAAGGAAATGCCCTACAAGTAAGGGTTTGGTTGGATGACACCGAGCATGATATGAACCAGGGGTATGTACGGAAGTTATGCTTTAAATTAGCTTTTCAAACACCAGATGGTCGTTGGGAAGACCTGTCACGCCCACAATGCAGTCATACGCTCAGGGTCTGGTATGCGTCAGCTACGCTAAAAATATTAGTGTTGTATTTCATTATAGGTCATGTAAACATGTTAAACAATCATAATATGATTTACTAATGATTTACATATTTGGTATATAAATAACGTGACCATTTATTTTTGACTCAAAAAAGGACATTGATTTATTTGCGTCAATTAACAAGTAGTCAATGAAAAAACTTCACTTTTTTTAAATTATTTATTTAGTAAAAGTTAGCTATTATTAAAAATTAAAAAATATACCTTAAACGTTTAGTTATGTTTATCAGAGGAATAAATTTGCTTTAATATAACTGGTTTTTAGGTACAAATTAAACTCTTGGCATGTTTTTTTATATTTACTTTAGTTATCAACATAGCCTTTAGAACTGGAATGTTAAGCTGGGTTTTTTCAGTTGTCCACAATTTGTTCATTATAGAAAATACTTTTTCCACTGAAGCATTTGTAGGAGCCAAACAAAATATATTCAATTAAAATACAAAAGTTTTCAAGTTTCTGAAAAGGGACAATTTTCCGTCCCAGAATTGATTTTAGGGACACCGGGACAGGCAAGCAAAAAAAGGGACGGTCCTGTTCAAAACGGGACGTCTGGTCACGTTATTTAAATACCATTGAAACTAGCTTTATAGCTAATAACAGATTAGGTATCAATTAAATTTGTGCTTTTTCTGTTGTAAATTTCTTTTGAATGAGTCAAAATTTTACTAAAATAAAAAATAATTTAGGTAGGAAACAAATTTATTAAAAAAACATTTAATAGTAACTTAGCATATTTGTCATTTTCCTGTTATTATGATTATATCTGGTTCAGTTATAATATTTTCCTTATGAGATCATCAGTATCCAAGTAACTTTTTTAAATTTTCCAATAGTTTAGGCTATGATCCTGATTTTGCTTCTTTAAAAATTCCCTTCATGTAAATGTTTAATTTATTAAAGAAGAAAACATGACATATTAGTTAAGTATGTATTTATTTCCATAAAAAAAACTTATATACATACTTTATCAGTTATCTATCACCCATAAACAGGTAGCTACTTTGGTACTAGGTGCTGCTGTGTAAAATATCAAAGAATATTTATATATATATATTCTCCTGCTCCTTTGTTCAATTTTATTCTTTATTGAAATAACAATTCGGATAGGTTTTATTGCCTCTTAATAATAAGTAGGTACTGTTGCTTATAGTTTCATGAGGCAATACAAACACGCTGCTGCAGGAACCTGGGTTACTGATGGCAGAACACTACACGAATTTATTGTGGTGGTATACCAAGGGACCAAGAGTTACCACCCAGATGGATCTTGGTCCCTTGGCCCTACCATGAAGCTAAAATTTCTTCAGAGCGCATGAGATAATAGTAAATATGTATGGTACTCTATAACATTTATATACTCACTTGGGTACCCTACCAAACGTAATAGGACCCAGAAACAACCCTACGACAAACCAACCCTAGCGATGACTAGGGTAGTTTTGTAGGCTTTTACTACATGCAGACCCTGACCACAGGGATTAGTGTTCTTATCTGACCCTACACAGAGAATTTATTGAATGTAATTAATTTAATGTCATTCACTTCATATGTGTTGATAACATTTTAATTGATATACTATTAAATATTAGGTGTTGGAATTAATTTTAAGCATTTTTTTAATGGAAAGAAAAAATTTTAATATCATTGGAAAAAAAATACACTAATGAAAGTATTCCCCATCCCTTTCTATTACTTTTGACCATCTTTCGGGCAGGGTAGAAAACTGTGTCGAAAGAACACCTCATCTTTTGATGCAATCCATGAATCAACTCATTTTTGACACTCTTCGTAAGAAGTGAACTTCTGCTCAGACAGACTGAGCTATGGAATGAAATAAATGGTAATCTGAAGGAGCGATATCTGGAGAACATGGCGGGTGCGGTAGCATCCCATTTAAGTGTTTTTAGATATGTTTTTTTTACCTTTTCTTACCTTCCATTGAAGCACCAGTTCACATGTCAAAAGACGCTTCTCAGTGTCCCTTGGTGTCAATTCATATGGGACCCAATGTCCCTCCTTCTGGATTACGCCTAAAGTTTTGAGACGTTTACCTACCTTTAATATGACAACTTCCAATGATATAGACAAGTTCTGGTTGGGCATTATATTTGTTTATTAGGTTTTCTGGTCTTTTTCAGTCAGCTATCGAAAAAACTAAAATTCCCTGTATTACGGTCTGAGGTGAGGCACCATAAAGGATAGGAAGGATAACTTGAGAGCAGTGGACTGTATGAGAGAGGAGGGGAGAGGAGCGGTAGTTAGGGATACGCAGTAGGCAAAGAAATTCGCACTGACCTTCGGTTTGGTTCAGGTCCGCTCGCGGAGGAACTGTTGCATGGCACCAGCTAAATGTCACAAACTAGGCACTGAATACAGTGTTATGGCATGGCCAATGAGAGTTAGGTGTAACTGAAGCCAATTGCGTACGGCGCAGAGAATCGTCTTCAGGGACGTCAACGACTGCATTTAAAAGCTCAGGCGATACTATACTATGTTATTTTCGTCCCAGCCTCGCTTTTGAGGTAAATACCTCACAGAGTGTGAGAGTAGATAACAAAAATCAGGAAATCAAGAGGTAGGACGTAGCTACGTGGTAGGACCCCAAGCCAGTCTGGATGGCAACCACCCTTGGTATAGACCAGTTAAGTATGACGCTATGATAACCTTATGTTTTGTTCCGGCATTAGTGACCCAGGTTCCTGTAGCCCTATGGGACAGCAGCATGTTTGCGGTGCCTCTAGGGTTGCAAGCATTCATAGGCGACGGTAACTGTTTACTATTAAGCGGGCTATTAGCCTGTCTGCTGTTCTTCAGCAATATAAACTCATAATAATTTCTAGAATCTTTGTTTTGAATATATTTTAATATGTGTATGAAGAGGTCTTTGCAACATATTTCCACGTCTGACAATGTAATGCTTAATAAGTATTTAAAGCTTATTTACCATTTGATGTTTAATTAAATAATCCACAGAGATGACCATGGCTTCAGCCCCCTCCATTGGTCCTGTAAGGAAGGCCATCTCAGCATTGTTGAGATGTTAATGCGAAGGGGTGCAAGGATCAATGTCACCAATATGGGGGATGATACACCCCTGCATCTTGCAGCAGCTCATGGCCACAGACCTATTGTACAGTTGGTAAGATATCAATAATTTAATCTTAAAGTAAATATAGATACATGGTTATTAATGGATGGAGGAGGTATGCTTCTGAATAATAATAATATTTTGTGACAATTCACACAGCGCCATTTAGTCCCAAACTAAGTAGCATAGCACTTGTGTTATGGGTACTAGACAACTGATATACTACTTATATACTTTTTTTTGTAAATAAATACATATTATACATAAACACCCAGACGCGAGACGGGAATTGAACCCATGACCTCCACAAGCGTACCGAAGTGCGTTATCCGTTATGCCACCGAGGTCGTCATGAATGTCTCCATCAAGATCAAATTAGCTCTACTATAATTATATGTATATGGGCCTTGAAGCTGGTATTTTTGTATTGTCATGGCCTGACTAGTAAGTCGAGTCCCATGGCCTCGGCTATCAAGGCATGTGAAGAGACACCTGAGTGGATTTAGTGGGTAGGTCAAGATGTGCGTCCTCGGAGGATCTTAAGAAGAGAATGTACGGTGCATTGTACAAGGAGTCCCACATTACCCCACTGCTAGTTCCTTTGGCAGATCTGAAGTCACTTGTGTAAAAGTCTTTGTGTAATAATTATGTCCTTAGCATATAAGTTTGTTGTAAAGTGTCTGAATGTGTAAAATGTATGAATGCACACATAGAATGCAAACATATAAAAAAGAACAAAAATCCACCGTCACGCGATTTTCCTAGGCGGTCACCCATCCAAGTACTGACCGCGCCCTACGCTCCTTAACCTCGGTGATCGGACGAGAACAGAAAATTCATTAATCCTGAGGATCCTGGTAAGGATAATGATTCAAACTATACAGATTATTGCATTATCATCGGCCCACGATATATCTACAAAGTTTGAACGAAATCTGGGCCCTTTAAAGTTGGTCAAAATCGCCCCCAAAGGAGTCTGTTACAAACAAATAATTACAAACAAACATACAAGTGAAGCTAATATAAAGTGTGTAAAAAGCAACTTCAAATATATATGTATGTACTAGACTACCTCTATGGCATAATGGCTAGTGTACATTGGTACTCTTTTTGAGGTCATGGGTTTGATTGCCGTCCCGCTTCTGGGTGTTTATGTATTTATATTTATAAAAGAAAAAGTTTATATGTTGTGTATTAGTTGTCTAGTAACTGTAACACAAAGGCTATATACTACTACTACTTTGGCTAGTGGACCTGTGTGAATTGTCCCATTATATTTTTGTCCTGCTATACATTAGTTATTTGCTCTAGATTCTCATAACACTTTTTTGAAAATTTTTGTTAAAGAAATAGTGCTTATCTCAGTCAGGTCGTCACATCACCGAGATTTCCAGGGCAGATGTAGCTTATTTATAATTTCACAAACTTAGAAATGTGATCAAATTCAAAATTTCTTACCTAAGTCTACATATATATAATCATAGAATCTGGAAATCTAGTTCATAGATATATAAAAGTCTTGAACACAAGTTTGTAATCATCATCATCTTAGTGTTAAATTCCGGTTGTAACTCAAACTTGCAATATCTGTTCCTCAGCCCATGCTATGTTTTTATACTCTTCTTCACTTTGCACTGACTTCAGCTTCCCTAGTAGTAAATAACACTGTATTTATTATTTATTAATAATATACATAATAACAAAAAAATAGCCAATGGGCTCACTACCAGGGATGACGAAGACCGTGCGAAGTGGAGAAGAAAAAGTCGGAAAGCGGACCCTGGGCGCCGAAGCGAGAGTTTGGTCTGCAACCGAGATTCATCGCTAAGATGATGATGATGATAATAACAAAAAAATTCAATACAAAAATAACATAAAATATTCCACTCCTCAACTCGTTGTTCTTGGAGAGTTAGACCAATACCCTCTAGCACATTTAACAAAAGATCAAAAATCAAGTTGAGCTGGTCTCTTTTGGAGACGAGCAGCTCTGAATGGAGCACACTGGCATGAGCTGGAGGAGGCCTTTGCCAATAGGCACTTTGAATTTAGAGATGTAATCTAAATAATTGAAGGAGGAAACTACAAGTTCGTAATAAGATTTATTATTGTTATTTTATTAATACCGCAGCAACAGGCTACTTACGTGGAGAACAAATGTCTGGCCATGCCGCCTCCGCCGGGCCCTAGGGGTAGACCCAAAAAGCGCTGGCTTGACGTCGTAAGGGTTGATATGCGTGCCAATGAACTGACCACCAGAGATGCCGAAGATCTTGTGAAGTGGAGAAAAAAAAGTCGAAAAGTGGACCCCGGGCGCCTAAGCGAGAGTTTGTGCTGCAACCGGGATTCAACGCTAAGATGATGATGATGATTGTTATTTTATTAATCATATTGATTTTTATAGTTGCTACAAAACAGAGTTGATGTCAACTTCACTAATGAGCATGGCAACTCACCGCTTCATTATGCCTGTTTTTGGGGCTACTCAGCCATCGCTGAAGATCTGGTTATGGCTGGAGCCCTTGTCTCTCTAGCCAATAAAGATGGGGATACTCCACTCGATAAGACCAGAGGACAATTGGTTCAAAGGTAAATAAGAGACATTTTGTCTAATTTTCTATTTGAATTTTATGCATCAATCAATTTTCAATCATTCAATCTTCATCCTATTTCCTGGCTTTTCCCATCTAGCCATGACAGGCAACCTTGCGCAGGTATTTGGGCTGGGGATATGTTCGCTTCAACAGCCATGGATACTGTGACAAAGATTTAATTATATTGATGTCTTAATATTATTTTTATCAAACAGATTACACGAGCTAGCAACACAGCAAGGTCAGGATCTGAAAAAGATACAGTTTAAAGATCAATCCTGGCTTGGACAAAAGACGAGGAGTCGTGATGCCACAATTTCAAGACAGAAAGGGATTAATATCAATGAATTGGCTTTGCATACTAGGATTAGTGTTACACCATCAGGTATTATAATTTTAGCTTTTAACTCTTCATGACCATACGGACTTCACAGAGTTTTCAGTCATAAACATAGTGGTGTTTTAAACTTTACTTTGTATGTGGTAGGGCCCCAAGCCCGTCTGGATGGCGACCACCTTTGGTTTTAAGTATGTCGCTATAATAATCTTGTGTTATGTTCCAGTTATTAGTGACCCAAGTTCCTTATGACTATCCTAATTTTATATTTTGTCCATAAAATGACACAGCATAGAGCCGTTCTATAGCCAGTTGTGAGTGAGAATGAGTATGTATGAGAAAATACGTTGTAACTAGAGTTTCTCTCTTTATTATTCAAAATGTTAAATTTGTAGGTGAGACATGGCGCGGCAGGTGGCAAAAGATCGACATAGTCGCCAAGATATTGGCGGTTCGCGAATGCACTCCACGCGTTCAACGCGATTTCAACGAGGAATTCCCCAAACTGAGAATATTCTCACATCCCAACATATTGCCCGTGGTGAGTTGTGTTGTAGAGCTACTATATACACTGCATTTATTTTTCTTTTATTTTCAAAATATATGTTTAAGAGGAATGAAAACTAAATATATACCTATGTAGCCACCATATAATATTAATAAGGAACAGGGAAGCTCTGAAAAGTCATCATACATCATCGTCGGCCACGTCGCATATGTACTATCCACGAAGCATCGCCCTCAACCGGATCACATTTCTCGGAAGAGAGCGATAATAATAACAACGTACATATTAAATCGACAACGCGACCACATGCTCACTGCGCAACGTCTCAGCCAGGAATGACCGCGAACGCGCGTATCAACATCGCCTGCGGAGGCGGCAGTGCGGAACGAGGGACGAGGACTCAATCAAATTTCGAAGAAATGATAATCCTGTTCTCAAGCCATGGTTGAAATATTTAATTTCCAAGAATTTGTCTCGTGTAAAAATATCTACATTTGTTTACTTTTTGACGCTTCTGATTGATCGACGATCCCCAGCCAATTCATATATAAAGAGCACGAATTTTGAAATAAATCATTCAGTACGGATTCAGTACCTCAATACGGCTCCCTTATTGATCCAGTTAACCATCACTGGTGTTGTTTCATTTATAACCCAAATGGTGACCCACTGAAATATTGAACCCGGTCACCAAACCTACTAATATATAAAAAAACCAGACATTGCACATAAATTGCAGGAGTGTCGGTTCCGTTGGTACGGTCATTTTATGACAACCGGATGCTTACGTGGAAAATAAATGTCTGGCCATACGGCCCCGGCAGGAGGGGTAGACCCAAAAAGTTCTGGTTTGACGTCGTAAGGGTGATATGCGTGCCGTTGGGTTCACTACTAGGGATGCTGAAGACCGTGCGAAGTGGAGTAGAAAAAGTCGGAAAGCGGACCCCGTGCACCGAAACGGAAGTTTGGGTTGCAACCAGGATGAACGCTGAGATGATGATGATATAAAGAAACCAGTGAACAGTTGGATCAGATCTCTTACAACCAACCGATAATAAAACACAATACAAACGACTTGTCAGGTCCAGATATTTTTTTTATTGCTTTAGGACAGCAGACAGGCTGACGGCCCACTTAGAATTTAGCAGTTACCGTCGCTTGCACGGTTTAAAGGGTGATATGGTGATAAAGTGTGTGAATGTTGAGATGACGGCAGCAGAGTAGGGCGGTGGAGGATAAGGGTAGGAAAAAGCGCAGTTTATAAAAGATGACACATTCAATGCCTAGTACCAATATTGCCAAAATTTATCATTATGTCAATTTATCACATGACAGCCGGGACATGACGCCACCGCAATTGCATGCAGGGGCGGAGCAAGAAATACTGACCGCTGCGGCCGGGGTCGTCCTGTCTGTCGTAAAAGGCGACAAAGCAACCCACCCTTGCTACGTTGTAGGGCCCCAAGCCCGTCTGGATGGCGACCACCTTTGGTCTTAAGTATGCCGCCATATTAACTTTGTGTTGTGTTCCGGCATTAGTAACCCAAGTTCCTGTACCCTTATGGACCAGCAGCGTGTTCGCGATGCCACTGGCGTTGTAAACACCCATAGGCGACGGTAATTGCTAAATTCTAAGTGGGCCTTCAGCCTGTCTGCTGTCCTATAGCAATAAAAAAAATCATTAGGTACTACATTACAACCTGCCATGTGTGTCATATCCGCCATATTTATGTTCTTGGTTGAATTTATTAAATAAAAATATAATTTTGTAACTAAAACAATTTTATAACAGATTTTAAGCATATTTTACAATTTCCAATAATACTTTTCAGATGTCATTTATGAAGATTTTATTTTCAGATTGGTTGTTGTTTATCCCCACCATCTTTGGTGGTGATATCTCAGTACATGCCCTGGGGATCGTTGTATTCCCTCCTGCACGGCAGCGGCGGAGGTCGCGTGGTGGTCGACGCGGCGGCCGCCCTCCGCCTTGCCCACGACGTTGCGTATGGCATGTCCTACCTCCATTCGCTCCAGAGGGACAAAATCCTGCCCACTTATCATCTGAACAGCAGACATATTATGGTGAGTGTGGACTTGTCATGTAATTATATGTAATACTAACCATTCCTACCCGCTTCACTGGTCGAATAATAGGTCAAGCGCCGCAGCAAAAAAAGTAGGTTTGTAATGCAACGTACGGGACCAGGTATTTTTTTTTATACGTTCAAGGGTGTCCCTTGAATGTAAATCCAAGTGGGCGCGTGGGTTTTTACTAAATATTTAGTTAATGGTCAATGATAAATTAAAAAAAACATTTGAAAAATATTCTGCGAAATTTTCATTAGTAAATACCATATTGTAAAAAGTTTGGAGCGCTATAATTAAAAACCTATGCGTTATACAAAAAAAGTTTCAAATAAAAAAGATGGCAAATATTATTATCTACAATAATGATCTCTACAATTTTTGTCGTACGATGCGCGGTTCGCGAGATATTTGATAAAACGTGTTTTCCAAGATGGCGACTGAAGTGAACTACCCCCCCCCCCCCGCCGCCGCCGCGCCCACTTGGATTTACATTCAGGGGACACCCTTGAACATATTCCAAAAAAAATACCAGGTCCTGTACTTTGCAAAAAAAAACTCTCGGCGCTTGGCCTCTAACAGAAAAAAGTAAATCGAAAAAGTATGAGAGGTGTTCGTATTAACGCATTCGCGCAACACCGCTTGCCCCCACTTCTCCGCGGCAAGGCTTATTAAAACTTTAATAATATTAAACGAAGATAATATCGCAATAATTTTTTTTAGATAATGGTCAAATGTCTAAGAAATAAAACTTAGAAATTTTAATTGATATAATAATAATAATTAATATCCAATAGTTTTGTCGTGATACGCGCACAACTGCACTGTTAGACTGTCAGTCATTTTCAGCAGGTCACCGCCTCGTGGCCATTTTAATTTTCCTTTTGTTTCAAAAGAATGTAACTTTATTGATATTTATTCTTTATTTTGCATTTATTTTATATAAAAGGGCCATAAAAACTAACATTCATAATGTAAATTCAAGGTAATAGTAAACCGTCGTTAGCTAAAAGCAGATTAATAAGCTAGCAGTCGATAAAGTGTTAAGCTTGTGTGTAGCAATAGACTATATATCGATGATGTTATATTTTGTTCATCGAAGCGATACAAACAAACTACTCAACACTCCGAAGTGAATAATTTTTTTGGAGTAATTGACTCCGAAGTGAATGATTTTTAAACTCATTTCCGAGTCCCCATTACTCTCCTTCGCTGTCGAAGTTTTTGGACACCGTGAGCACCCCGTTGTTGTTTCATTGCCCACGGACAACTGACCTGCAGAAAGCGTGGCCGGCAGTTGCGATCCATCCGGTAAAGTGAACAATTTGGACTTACCTCGGTTGACCACATGGATGGTGATTATGATAACCTGATTAATATATATTGTTTTTTCTATTATGACTTTATAGTGATTCACATTATTTTTATATTTACTTACGGCTTATTGCTTAATGCTTAACATTTATTGTATCCGATCTTAGATTGACGAAGATTTGACGGCCCGTATAAATATGGGCGACGCGAAGTTCTCGTTCCAAGAGAAGGGGCGCGTGTACTACCCGGCGTGGATGGCCCCCGAGACGCTGGCCAAGCCGGCCGCGCGCCGCAACTGGGAGGCCGCTGACATGTGGAGTTTTGCTATATTACTCTGGGAGCTAGCTACGAGGGAGGTGAGCTTTTCATTTAAAACTTTAATACTAATGTATATATTGAAACATCTATCTATCTCGTACCAGTAAACGGAGCGTTTGCTTTTTGGTTATGAGGCAATTGATATGCTTTTCTTTTGTTAATATACTATATACCTTTTTTTTATTGCTATAGGACAGCAGACAGGCTGACGGTCCGCTTACAATTTAGCAGTTACCGTCGCTTATGGATGTTTGCAACACCAGTGGCATCGCGAACACGCTGCTGTCGCATAACGGGTACAGGAACTTGGGTCACTAATGCCGGAACACAAGGTCATTATGGCGGCATACTTAAGACCAAAGGTGGTCGCCATCCAAACGGGCTTGTGGTTAGCTACGTAGCTCTAGGGTTGTTTTGTAGCCTTTAACGACAGACCGACTCCGGCCGCAGAGGTTAGTATTGTTTCTCCGCCTCTGCACGGATAACTCATATCAGATACCTAGACATAGGATAGGCATCGTACCTATTAAGATAAATAATTTGGATGTTCCTTATAGATAATATAATGTTGGGACATTTCGCACAACGCCATCTAGTCCCATAGTAAGTGAAGCCCATATCACAAGGCCTCCCTCTAAATTGGACTGATAAACTGAGCTGAGTGAACCCGCCACGCTTTTCCAGAGCGGGTACACATCGCATGCTTAATCATAAACTGACCTAACTCAAAAAACCTGTTTTTTGGGTAATCGCAAAAAACGTTTTGTCATTTACTACTTATCCCATATATTGACTTATAACTAAATAGTGGTAACTCAGTGTGGGAAAGAGATATCGAAATAAATCTTAGTTTGGCCGATAGAGGACGTCGATACAGTGCTGCCCGTTATATTATCTCACTTTAGACCTAAATCGTAATCGGTCAGTTTATGATTGAGCATGCGACACGTCTGTTGTCTTGGTATGCAGGTTTTCTCCCGTCTTTTCCTTTAACGTCAGTACATGGCAAGTATAAAATAACATGCACATTAAACGAGAAAACCTGGATAAGTGGCACACAATGGGAATCAAACTCGGTACCTCCAGTATTATCTCAAAGTGGAATACCTGTAGAAGAGTACTTTGATTGAAAAGAAAATAACATTGATGTTAATATTGATTGTTTTATACTAGGTTCCATTCGCTGACCTATCCCCAATGGAGTGTGGGATGAAGATAGCCCTGGAGGGATTACGTATTACCATCCCGCCGGGTGTTTCCTCCCATATTTCGAAACTAATCAAGATCTGCATGAACGAGGATCCCGGAAAGAGACCCACCTTCGAAATGATACTGCCGATTTTGGAGAAGATGAAGCGCTGAGGTTCATGGTCAATATAAACTTTTAGTATTATCAGTGCTTTCACTTGAAGTAGCTTCAGCATATGCTTGTACAAGTAATCGATGACCTCAGTTGCAGATTTATTCAAATTAAAGAGCTAAAAAAAACCGGTAAGAGCGCCTAGCAAAAAACTTGATATTACCGGACGAATTTTTTCTTTCTTTTTTTATTGCTGTAGGACAGCAGACAGGCTGACGGCCAACTTGGAATTTAGCAGTTACCGTCGCCTATGGGTGTTTGCAACGCCAGTGGTATCGCGAACACGCTGCTATCCGCGTAGTGTTACTTGGAACGTGGTCACTAATGCCGGAACACAACACAAGGTTATTATGGCGGCACAAGACCAAAGGTGGTCGCCGTCCAGGCGGGCTTGGGGTTGGGGCCCTACCAGGCACACCTAAATATGATGTGATGTTGTTAGCAGATGACCAAACTTACAATATCTAATTTTACATCTGATAATTCAAACATATCCTTCTGTTGGGGCCATCTTTTACGGGAACTTATTTGTACACCACCTTGTAGAATATTTTTCTATTTATTTTTTGTATTATAAAAATTGTACATTTTCATAAAACTATACTGTTGCTTAAATAATTTAACTCATTTATAAAATAATGTTAATAAAATCTTCTTGTTTCAGATGACAGCGAATACGAAACTAACACAAAACCTTATTTATAATGCAGACTATTTGAAATAATTGTCCAAACAAATATATCTACCCAAGGTCCTATAACTACTCACCAAGTGAAAAATAAAATATTCAAATAAACTACTCTTCAAAATGGTAATTTAACCCAATTTTTAATGCAATTTAAATCATTATGTGCCATAAATAAAAACGGAAAATTAAAATTGAAGTGTCAATGACCGCTTCATTTAAATAAATTGAATCATTGAAAATAAACTTTACATGCATAAAATGAACTTATAATTGAATAGTGTCAATGTCACTTATAATTTAAAAAATCCAAATTCCCGCCAAAATATAGATTTACTTAAATAATTTTATTAGTTGTTCTTATGAAACGTTGTGCGCAACTGCCAGTATTCTAATTTGTTTTTTAATCTGAGTGCCAAGATTGAGTTTTATATTTGAACAATGTGTACACACTAAAGTAGCGCCTATCTATTAAGTGACAAATGAAAAACAAAATTGAAAATGGAATGTCGAATAGAAAATCAACGTTATTTACCGGTTGTGTTAGTTATTTTAAAGGCGATTATAATTTTTCGATAAATTTGTCAGGCTTATACGTCACACATGAGTTTTGAGCGCTCCGTAAATGTAGTGGGGAGACTTGCGCATGTGTACACTCGCGCTCAAAATTATTACGACGCAGACGTACGCGGGAGCGGCAAGCGACTGATAAACCAATACTGCGTCGGCGCTGGCCACCTCACCCGTCGCACCCAGCTCCTCCCGCCAAACAGATCCAAAAAATGACAACTGCACATTAAAAGCCAGCGCTCAAAACTCGTGACAGTATGTATACCTACCTACAGATAGATAGTACTTCATTGTTTTATGTTTTGTAATACTCACTCTAGGCAGCACATGTTTAATTTAGGTTGTGTTCTTAAATATTTTTTATATAACTTATTAATATTAATGAAATTATATTCTTCTTCATAATGGTGCTTTACATGACATAAATTTAAAAGCAATTTTTTATAATTGCTTTAATTTTAATACAAAATTAACCAATTCAATAGTTATTCACATTTTGTAACGTGATTGAAACATTTAAAAGCTATTGTCGCATTTTTTTTTAGATTTATATGGCGTAGTTACCCAATTTTAAAAATTAGAATTCAATCTTAGATTTGATTTTTATAATAAGACTACTGATGAGTGAGTTGAAGGATAGTCGTAGTGTAGATGATACTACACTCTTGAGATATCTTTGCCTTCGTCATAACCCACTCATTTTAAAGTCGATTAAAAATGGAACCACGTTTCGGTTCTAGATAACAATAATAATATTTAATATTCAAATTTGCCTTGAATAGCTCTAAGAATCTCTAAAGTGCAATTACGAGACTAACATTAAGAATGCTAACTGCTATTATGTAATAATTGTGCCTTTCAAATTCGCTGAACACTGCGTTAGAGAAATATTAAAATATATAACATAGATTTATATTTTTGATGTATATTACAACTTTCATAAAGTTATTCTAATGTGCTAACTTTTTTAAATAAAATGTTAATTATAATGTGGTGTTTTTTTTGAAGTAAAAACTTCTTTAACCGCGTTGAGCACTTTTTGGTAGGTGGAAATCTTATGGGTTGGCGTCACCGACATGCTAATGTCATTGCTCCAGTAATATCCACCATATTAATAATGGCATAAGGCTTATTCTATAATGTAATTTTTAAATGATTGCATTGCATTACTTATACATTTACATTCGAATTGTGACTTCATTACAATGTATTATAGTTGAGTTTATGAAGTGAAAACTTTTTTAGCCGCATTGAGGCTGTGCGCGTTAAGGTATGATTCTGAACTACGCTGCACGCAGCAGTGCTGCCGCGACACTGCTGCCGCGGCACTACTGGCCCCATACAAACTATCGCGCAGCAGTGCTGCCGCTGCATTGCTGTCTAGCTCGGAATGTACTCTCTTAGAAGCTTATAGATATTGTATGGGGACCGGTAGTATCGCGGCAGCACTGCTGCGTGCAGCGTAGTTCGGAATCATACCTTTAGACGCTTTTTTGAATGGGTGAAATCTTGCGAGTTCGCGTCACCAACATGCTAATAGCAGTATATCTGTAGTTATACAGGTGACGTATTGTGCAACATTAGTGCTGTGTATATCTTTACAAGTAAAATTGAATGGATTATGTAATGATGTTGATAATTTTAATTTAAACATCATGAAATTTCAAATATTTATACTAAAATTCTAAATTATAAGTTTTCACTTTTATCGGCAGTCCCTATGACTGCCAACTTTTTTATTACTGAGGAACAGCTGACAGGCTGACTGCTCACTTAATAATAGTTTACCGTCGCCATTAAATGTTTGCGATGGTAAAGGCACCGCAAACACGCTGCTATCCCATAGGGGTATAGGAATCTGGGTCACAAATGCCAGAACATAACACAAGGTTATTATGGCGACATACTTAAGACCAAGGGTGGTCGCCATCCAGACAGACTTGAGGCCCTACCACGTAGCTAGGGTGGGTTGTTTTGTCGTCTTTTACGACAGGCTGACCCCAGCCGCAGAGGTTAGTATTCTTTGTTGTTAGTATTCTGTTTCCTTCAATTCAAACATGAAAAATGTTCCATATTCAAATCATTATTGATTTAGTGATTGGAGTCGTTGGATTTTTTAAGAAAAATTTTAGATTCCTTTGAAAAATATAATATATATTTATAACAAATATTTATTAATTTCTAAATATTACCAATCTTATAACCATTTATTTGTACTGACTTCAGGATTACAGATAGCTACCTTCCGAATTGATTACCGCGTTTGACCCCTCTTTTTTTTCGCCATTAAACCTGCCACTTTTATTCTACTCAGACATTGGCAAAATCAATGCCAAAGGCGTTGGAGCCACACCTTCAAAAACCGAACTGAACTAAAACTAAATAAAACTCCTTTGAGGCTTTGAAATTTATTTTGTGATCTTTAAATTTATGTAAACATGAATACGTTGAGAGCTTTAAGATGACTTCAAATAATCACCCTAACTGGAGTTCTTTACCTAAAATCGTGGACGTCGAGTGGAAACTCGAAGTTGTAACAAACACACCAGGAGTTGGCTCCGACAATTTACTTTACACAGTAGTTTTAAAGACGGAAGGTGAAGATGTGAAATTTACATGTGGAACCCAGGAACTGCAGGATCTTGTGTATAAACTCAAAGATTTAGTACGACATTGTGAAAAAGTTATGACCGAAATAACGTGATAGTAGGTGCCATAAAGTGGGTGTATAAAAATATTTTTACCGTTTAGGTGTGCAATGTGATTTAAAATAAAATTTGATACTTTCTAACAGGTTTGTATTTTATTTACTATTGGGCCTGTATAAATAAATTGTGTGTGTATGTAGAGCAAACGCACACCTGACGAAAGCTACCTGCTGCTATTCTGTACCCAAACATACAAGAAGGATGATGCTAAAGTAGTAATAACGAATATTAAACTTATATACCTAATTATATTTATGCTTGTCAGCTGACGGCCTGCTTAGAATTTAGCAGTTACCGACGCCTATGGGTGTTTGCAACGCTAGTGTACAGGAACTTGGGTCACTAACGCTGGAACACAACACAAGGTTGTCACCTATAGTTGCATACTTAAGACCAAAGGTGGTTGCCATCCAGACGGGCTAGAGGCCTTGCCATGTAGCTAAGGTGGGTTGTTTTGTCGCCTTTTACGACAGACCGACCCCGGCCGCAGAGTTTAGTATTCTTTCCCCGCCCCTGCACGGATAAAGATATATAATAATAACACAGCCTATATTTTCCCACTGCTGGACTTGGGCCTCCCCCTAGAGGGAACAGGCAGTATACTCAGCAAGCTTGTCATTGTCAAGCAAGGTGGATTGGCAGGTTACTCATGATCTTGGTGTTATAGACTCGTATTCATAATTGACCTAATTTGTGCCAAAGTTTCTTAGCAGACCGTACTCTTATGATAGTAACATTTAGTTACGTTTAAATAAACAATAATAAATCTATCCAGCAGTTTTGTAATGATTTTTGTGAAATTATGAAAAATTGTGGTTTTTCTTTTACACACTTCAACTTCCAAAAATTAGAATCCTGCAAAATCCACACTTAATACGACCAAGAGAGATTCCCGGTCACTGGGTATGTATGTTTCCTCACAATTTTTTATACTTATGCAGAAAAGATTTAAAAAAAACTGCCTAAGTTGTGCATACCATTATGGGACTGGAACCTGAGACCTCTAGATTGATTTCCGAATTACCTCTGAGTAACCAGGTATCTAATAACGAATATAAATTTAAAACTATTTTGTCGCTTTTGTTTCTAGTTTCATATTTCTTTATATATGAATGTATGGGGTCTCTTTGTTGAGTTCAGTTAGTTTATAGAGTAAATCAAATTATTTATCTCAATGTAAAATGTTACAGATCACTTATTGAATATCAAGGAGCTGAAGTACCAAGTTTTCTAACAAAAAACTCTTGTTTGATATTCTGTTATAATATTAATAATATCAGATCCTATTATATAATATTTCAGATCATACAATTATGTATTCTATATCATTTCTCGAAAAACAGACTTCACAGATTTTTACATATTATTTACAAATTTAATAACAAAATTTTAATTATAATGTAAAGCAGCGCTGTCATAAATAGCTAGAAATAAAAGGAGATAAATGTAAAACATATAAGTAAATGTAGTTAAACTAGCCATTCTTGCCCGCTTCGCAGGTTGAATAACAGGAAAAACTAAATATTAGAAGCTTTCATAGGTGTGTACGTTACACCGCTTGCTCCACTTCTTTACGTCAAGAAAATACAAGTTTCTCAAAACTAAAAATGCAGATACAGCAAAATTTTTTTTTAATAGGAGCTAAAGGAAGGCTTTTTCATAATAAAACTTGGAAAATTTAATTGAAATCTATCCAGCAGTTTTGTAATGATTCACTCACAACTGCCACCCTCTAATAATAAATAGTAATAATAAAAATAATTTTAATTAAAGAGCTGTTTTATCATGATGATGATAAATGTAATAAAAACTAAAATATAAAGAATAATGTAACTAAATATAAGAAAGGTATATGTATAAAAGAAAGGAAAAAGAAAATTGTAATAGAATTTATAAAAAGAACAATAACAATATAAGAAAACAAGAAGATAAAAGAGCTACAGGGGAAAAATATATGGCAAGGCAATGCAAGGCAAAAAACAATACAGAGGCACCGAAAAAGTAAAAAAATAGGTCCCCAAAAAATCGTATGGCAAAAGTTATCGACTGGGCACACTAGTAGAAATGAACAGCCCAAAAAAGCAGCAATGTCATAACTAATAATAAAACAAATAAAATCTACTTTAAAATAACTTTATTTCAGTACAATTTTATAGAGAACACAAGTTGGAAAACCAATTCTTTGCACAAAAAAACACAAATCACAGATTAACTAAATATGACTTTAATTATTAGGAAAATTGCATTTTCTACACTAAGTTAGCTCGAGACAAAATGCTTGATTAAAATTAGTAAATATATATCTTAAAATATCACAATATCAACAACTACTACATTCAGGGAGCGTTTCATAACTTTGATCCCTGACAAGAAAATATTTTCAAGAAACAATTTTTTTTTACCAAAAATCACAACTTTAATATTTGACGGATTAATAACTTCTGTTGATTTTAATTAGGCCTAAGATGACAAAGGCTATTAGAAATGTAATCCATAACTTTTAAATTTTTGATTACTACATGAACAATTTTAATTATAAATAATAAAAAAATTGTAATAGAAAAGTAAATGAAGAATTCAGCTTAAAGTTACTGATTACATTTCATTGCAAATTACATATTAATCTCATGCATCTACCTTATATTATGACAAAATATTTTTTTCTTATTTTTAATAAGCTGCTAGTTTCTTATTTTACAATTTGAATATGGTGTCTAAAACTGCTTGTTTATAAGATCTTATAAATGCAATCTCCAAATCATTATATATATTTTTTGCATTATGATTGAAACCCTCTAAGTGAAAATGTTTATTTATATATATTCTTGTTCTTCCTCCTGCCTTATCCCTCATCATATGGGGTGGGCACAACATGTTACATTTTGTAATAGTTGGGGTTTAGTTTTTATAATTGGCCGCCTGCCTGATTAACCTCTTTTTGGGGAAAAATCTGCATTTATAGGAGTGTGCGAATAGTATTCAATTTGAATTGAATATTCAAACTTTTCCAATAGTCTTTTTTTTGTTTCAAATAATTTAATTCGATAGAAAAGCTACATTTTTTTCATTGATCAAACTAAATGTTAATAATTATTTGAAAGCTAATGTCTCTTTTTTTGATAATAAATGATTATTGAAATAAGATTATTCCAATGATTCAATAGAATGAAAAAAACATTACTTTTCCATGGAAATAAATCATTCTATTAACAAAAAAACATTTGATTCCAACATTCGCACATCCCTCCTACCCTTCCACATATTTATGACATTTATGTCTAAAAATGTCCTCTAAATGACTTATTTACTATAAAATTAATTATAACAATACTTAATGGATGTCACTGAATATAACTTAGCTGTCTAAAAAACAACATTGAATACAAACATTTATTATAACTTCAAATGTCATAGCATAAAACACACAAACACATAGAAAACATAGGAGTAGTAAAATAACAACAAAATTATTGCTGCCTTGATTGTCAATAGCACAATAATAATTACTATAACAAATATTCAATAATACCTTTTCAATTCAAACCTCTTTTCACTGAGTTTCACATTTTTATTATATCACATAATAATAATTTATAAATATAATTAATGCCACAATAAAATATTCTTATATATATAATCAAAAAAATCACTGGTAAAAATTGAAAAAAAAAAACCATCAACAAAATTATGAATCAATTGAAAGATAAAAGGCAAATTTCTGTTATTATTTTTTAATTGTTTATCAAGTAAAGGGTGTCTCAGAATGTTTTTCGTTTTTAGATGTTAAATAAAAAACAACAATATAATAATATATTAAAACTCATTTTATTTATTGTTAAATTAAAGAGCAGTTCTTGAAGTTTATTTATGAAAAACACAAAACGATTCATGACTACTAAACTTAACAAACCGCTAAGCGTTTGAGACCACTGCTATCTGCGGTTGGCGCGTATTAATCAATTCAAAAACGAAAAACATTCTGAGACACCCCTTACTTTGATAAACAGTCCCTGCACTTAATTGTACATACTGAATTATCCCACTGAACATAGCTTGGAAAAAAGCAAATGTAACATTTAAGCCACATAAACAGCTGCAATATTGCATTGTTTCCTATTGATTATCATTGAATCTACATTTAAAATACTTATTTAGTCTTATCATTTGTAGATAGAATTATTCAAAATTGAGATCAAAAGCCTGCATATGGCCACTGCCTGCTGCATGGAGGAAAGTTGTTTGGCAGAAGTAAATACCATTGACCTTTATTATAATCAACTCTCAGTAGAAGCAAATCCAACCATATGGCCAGAATTTTAAATGCAAGCCCATATCTCTTAGAAAAAAAAATGTACATGCGTACAAAGCACACATGTCAGAAGTGAAACTTCTTTGGCAAACTAATTTTTAAATCTTCTAATAAATTTAGAAAATATAATTTATGAGATATTATTATTTTACATCTTATTAAACAAAACTCAACTATATTTTATTGCAATAAAGTCGCAATTCTAATGTTTCACATCTTCGTGACGCTAATATTGCGTTTAATTCGTAAAAAAATTACCCTCATTCGCGCAAAGAAGTTTCACTTCAAAAACTTGATATACCTATTTGTAAACAGTATAGAATACAGCTTTTACTGTTAAAAAATCTTCAATGTGGGTGTTTGAAATAAAAGTATTTTTATTTCAGACTTAACTGAAGAACAAGAAGTTTCTTTACTGAAATGACCTAAAATTATACCAGAATTATAATAATTTTTAATTATTATTAAAAACTATTCCTACCCCCCCCCCCCATCCGTTAAGGCCACTAGCCTGTGATCTTAATCAGTCGTTTCAGAAGTTTCATATCACCTGTATCATCCATAACACCCTCTTTTAGTTGCAAGTTAAATAACAATGTAAGATTTCTTGAAGTATCACCAGATAAATATAAAAATAATCAAATTTTTTGGAAATACTTATAAAATACCAAATTATGTTGTGTTTTACAGTTAGTTTCAACACTTTCAGTTTACACTTACAGTTTAAAAATATAACAATAAGTATTATCGATTTATCTTTTATTTCAAAATATAAATAATTTTTAAATTAAATATTTCCTCATTATAATATCAATTGTATTTCTTTTTATATATCTCATATTTTATATTGCTAGTAAACTTAAATATTTCAAGTTTAAATGAATTCTGGAATATTATTTTGTGAAGATACATTATGGTATAATTAGCGTTTAAAGGGAGAAAAATTTGAGGAAAGCTGCCGGAGGAACGGGGCTGGGCGGCAGAGGCCCACCGGCCTCCTTCAGTCGCTCACGGTATTCGGGGCACTAAAAGTAAAATGTTATGTTCTCATATGCAAATATTAATAATATATGCAATATATCCGATGTTATATAGATTATATCCAAGAAGAAGATCTGATGTAGTGTTAAATAAATTTAGTGAGAATTTTAAACAGCTATTAACTAATTTTCATTTTAGGGGGTCCAAAATCATTTGCTGACTATATAACAAACGCACCTTGGTATGTCTCAAACATTAGACTCCATCACGACCTTTGCGTCGTGTTATGGATGAAATTTTGGAAAGGACAAAAGCGTACAGGAAGAGAATCACTAATCATCCAAATATGCTGGCAGTCAATCTAATGAACACCCAAACAGTTACTCGCAGACTGAAAAGAAAGATTCCTCAAGACCTTGCCTGAGAAGTACAAGAATTAACGAAGCAGTCACTGGATGGCTTTCGTGCAAGCCCTTTAATTAGATAAAAATTTTACATATTGCTGAATATCTCTAGGATTGATAGATTGCAATGATAATAATAATAAAAAAATCATTTGCTGACTGATTCTAGTCGGTTTCCTTTTTCATGGTCAGATGGCAGTAAATCATGCTAAACCAAATAAACCCCATCTATTTCCATGTGTTCAACCCAGGTTCCAGTCGGCTATGAGGTCGGCGGCGTTTTCGTGGTGCTAGTTACATCGCAAACATACCTAGGCGACGGTAACACAGAAGAATGAATTCTATTACAAAGTTGTTTTGTTCTGTATTGCTTAACAATTTATTTGACTTACTTTTCAAAGTGTCCGTGCAGGGGCGGAGAAAGAATACTAACCTCGGCGGCCGGGGTCGGCCTGTCGTAAAAGGCGACTAAACAACCCACCCTGGCTACGTGGTAGGGCCTCAAGCCCGTCTGGATGGCGACCGTCTTTGATCTTAAGTATATGCCGCCATAATAACCTTGTGTTGTATTCCGGCATTAGTGACCTAAGTTCCTGTACCTTTATGGAACAGCAGCGTGTTCACGATGCCACTGGTGTTGCAAACATCCATAGGCAATGGTAACTGCTAAATTCTAAGCGGGCCATCAGCCTGTCTGCTGTCCTACAGTAATAAAAAAAGTGTACGTTTGGATGGAACTTAGTTAAAAATCTACAAGTATTTTAGATGAAGACGATTCATCTTAACGTTGGATCTCCGTTTCAACCCAAACATCCGCTTCGATGGCCGAGGTCTGCTTTCCGACTTTTCCTACTCCACTTCGCACGATCTTCAGCATTTCTGGTAATGAGTCCATTGGCACGTACATCAACCCTTACGACGTCAAGCCAGCACTTTTTGGGTATACTCCTTCCCCACGTAAATAGATGAAGAAGATTTGTTTTTGTTTATAATTCCCTACCTGATCAGCGATACAAGGATGTCCCAGAGATCGCCAGAAGAGGCACTTGCAATGGCGGCACAGTGATAGCGTCTCGGCGAATTGCGCCTCTTCACGCAAACCATAATGCCTATAATACGAATCAGTAAAATACATATAGTATGTATATATAAATGTAAATAACATATTCGGACATTTCACACAGCGCCATCTAGTCCTAAAGTAGCTTATCACTTCTGTTATGGGTACTAGATAACTAATAAACTAAATATATTTCTTTTGTAAATAAAAACATATACATATACATCATAAACCCAGACGTGAGTCGCGAACCGAACCCGTGACCACCGCAATTTGCCTTAGCTGTTACGCTACGGAGGTCGTTCAATTTAAAAATTAAAGGTATGAAAAACATGTCTATTACATTTTCCATATTAACACTTTTTTATGTCCAGACGAAACCACAGGTACCACGCCAGCTCCGGATGGAATCCGGCGAGGTACTTCTGCGGCGATTTGTCCGCTTCTCATGCGATAACTAGTGGTAGCCGCCGGCATATACATAACACTGGTCGCCACCCAGAGCCATGAGAGCACTGAGATTTTTATATAAACTAACCCGTGCGGCTAGGATGGACCTGTCATAAAAGGTGACAAAACAACCCTAGCCAGTTTTTCTATATAAGGACAGCAGTGTGTTCGCGGTGCCCCTGGCGTCGCAAATATCCATAGGCAATGGTCACCTGCTTACTATTAAGTGGGTCAAGTCTGCCCGCTGTAGCTCAGCAATGAAAAAAAAAATTAAAAGAAAAAAGAATAATCTATGATTGTATCTATATTGTATAGGAGCAAGATGTCTGCGAACTGTAACGGTTGTTGAAAATAAAGAAAAAGTGTTTCCCGACTATAAAATAAATATAACATAACTATACTCCATCCACTTTACCAAAAAATAAAATGTAAACAAACAAACCAATGTTTCTCAAACTTTTTTGTCAACCGACTGCACATTCAAAGATGTTTTATGAGGTTATTACTTGAAAATATTAGTTAATAACAACATGGTGGGTATAATCCGACCGTAATAATAAAACACTCCTTCCAATCGATAATAGTACGTTGAACAGTACACATATAATTACCAGCATATAAAACTAGTATATGAGATTTAGAAACATTGTCTTTTTAGTTTCTTTATAATGTAAGTTAGTTATTACAATTAATGTTGTAAATATGTAAATTTTATACGAATTATATTTATCATTCATAATTGTAAAAATAAAATTATTTTATGTTTTTTTTTCTAAAAGGAATAGTAATATAAAAAAAATAAGAATATAGGAGATATTTATAATAAATAATTAAAAGTTGCTATGATAATTTTTATATCACGTTGATTATTGTAAAATCGACATCCAAAACACCCTTTTTACGATTTGTTTACATTTTATTTTTTGGTAAAACGGATAAGGTATGCATAAAAATTCTGTTGATCATTATTTTACTCGCAACTGAGAAACAAATAAAATAACTCAAGCACAAACACCGCACGCAAGAATATATTTTATTAGAGTGACTTATTCCATAGACTACAATAGTAGTGATGTAACCAATGCTTTCTAACAAATTCGTATAGTAGGTACAGTGGTCTCTAAAACAAGCAAAGCGAACTTACTTCCTTAAATAATGGAAGACTTCCTTCCAATCGGCCTCGCCGTCGTCCTGTTTCAGTTTGGCGAGGGCGGTTTCGATCTGCTGTTGGGTGAAGTGGAAATTCACCAGTTCGCGCCACACGCGCCTCTCCGAGCACACGGCCGCCATCACACTCCACGCGGACGATGCAGCCTAAAATTCATACGAGATTGTGGGGTATTTGCCTCCATCATCCATGTTATCAACATAACTAATTTAACTATGTACATAGATACACCTGAAGGGGTAGGTTGCTCCATTACAGTGGCCTGAATCTCAAATTGGCGAAGACTGAACACGTACCCTGCAACTCTACAGATCTCACACCCGTGGGCACGGATCAGGTAAAATACCTGGTTTATTAATATTTCACATGTCGATATCGATTGCGACGTCAAGGCACGCATTGCTGCCACGCGGGCCAACAAATGGCGTGAGGTGACTGGTGTCATTTATGACTCCAGGATGCCGGTTAAGTTGAAGGGACGGGGTCTATAAAACCATCATTATTAGGCTTATATTTTTAAACAGCTGTAAAAAGAATGAATATATTGCGGTGGATGTGTAGACTGACACGAAATGACCGTACTAAGAACGCTCGCACTCGCGGCAGTCTTCATGTTTCGTGACTTTGCGGATAAATTGCAAGTGTCACCTCCGCTGATAAAGTCACGTTTTACGGCAACCGGCTACTTACGTGAGGAACATATGTATGAAGCCTCCGCCGAGCCCCGGCAGGAGGGGTAGACCCAAAAAGTTCTGGCTCGACGTCATCATGAGTGTAATGCATGGTAACTGTCTCACTACCAGAAATGCCAAAGACCGTGCGTGCAACCGAGATTTAAGGCTTAGATGATTATGGTGATTATGCCGCTTTGGAGCTTGAGGTTCGACTGTATCTTAATTACTCTTCCTGGTCTTCCAGGCATTTCCAATTGTAATAAAAAGACCGATACCGAATAAAAGTATTTCTCTTGTCAGCGTTTCTTTTATTGCTGTAGGACAGCAGACAGGCTGACGGCCCGCTTAGAATTTAGCAGTTACCATCGCCTATGGATGTTTGTAACACCAGTGGCATCGCGAACACGCTGCTGTCCCATAAAGGTACAGGAACTTAGGTCACTAATGCTGGAACACAACACAAGGTTATTATGGCGGCATATACTTAAGATCAAAGACGGTCGCCATCCAGACGGGCTTGAGGCCCTACCACGTAGCTAGGGTGGGTTGTTTAGTCGCCTTTTACGACAGGCCGACTCCGGCCGCAGAGGTTAGTATTCTTTCTCCGCCTCTGCACGGATAAAAGTGAGTATAAAAGTGTTTACATAGAATTTTGTTCTCGAATCGCGAATTATGTATAACTTACGTCAAGATCCTTGTGATCGGATATCCTCAGGAGTATTTCTCGAATACACTCTTCGGGTAAATCGTGAAGTTTAGGCACTACCTCTGGTCCAGGCTAGAAGAAATCAATAAAAGCAATTGAACGCTTAAAATATTTAAAGCTATAAATAAAAAAAAATTATTGCTGAAGAACAGCAGACAGGGAGATGGCCCACTTAATAATAAACAGTTACCGTTGCCTATGGATATTTGCGACGCTAGGGGTACCGCGAACACGCTGCTTTCCGCATAGAGATACTGAAACCTGGTCACCAATGCCGGAATACAATACACAAGGTTATTATTGCTGCATATTTAAAGAAAAAAATTGAGAAAGGTATGCTGAGATTGTTTGGCCATGTCGAGAGAATGAATGAAGAACGATTGACGAAAAAAGTGTTGGAAGGGGTAGACCTAGGCGGACGTTTCGAGACCAGATCAGGGACGTTTTGAAAAAAGGCCAGGTCAAGAGCACCCTAAACCAAAGGGTATGTATGAAGGGAATAATGAAAGTGGACGAAGCGAAACAAGTATGTAAGGATCGTAGCAAGTGGCAAGAAGTGGTATCTGTCTACCCCTACGGGAAAGAGGCGTGATTATATGTATGTATATATATTTAAAGAGACGCGCGAGAGGCGGTTGCCATCCAGACGGGCTTAGAGCCCGTACCTAGTGTTACTTTGTGTGTTGTCGCGATGTGTTTGCGGTGCTCTTGGCGTTGCAAACATCCATAGGCGACGGTAACTGCTTACTATTAAGTGGGCCGTCAGCCTGTCTGCTATCCCTCAGAAATTAAAAAGGACGTATAATATCTAGGTAGAATTTTTTTTTATTTTGTTATATAAATTTTTACACAAGCAAGAGTCGGAAAGCAGAGAGAATTTGTTTCGGGTAAACGAACCTCCTGTATGCATATATGCTGCGCGATGGCGTATATCCTGTGAATGGCGCGGCGGTGATGGCCCCAGAGAGCGCGCGAGCCCAGCGGCCGGCCCCAGCAAGCGCGCCGCTCCCCTTCTACCGCCCCAGACAAACACACCAGTAGAGCACGCAGAGCGTTCAAGTTCTGTTTCGAAGTAGCAACTGGAATTTGCAATTCTTATATTATACGAGAATTATTTCTTACTAGCTGTGCCCGCGACTCCGTCCGCGTGGAACAGTGACTTTGGGCAGCATTTTTTGGATATGTGAGGTCAACATAAATTAGAAATAAAACCTACAAAGTCCAGTATAAGCTGAACCCTATTTCATATGATTGATGGTAAATCTGAGGTCAAGTTAAATTGGAATATAAAATTTCCGAAACTTGTTATTTTTAACAAAAACTATTTTTTTTTCTAAAATAAAAGTAACCTAAGTTACTCCTTGTTACATCAGCTATCTGCCAGTGAAAGTCCCGTCAAAATCGGTCCAGCCGTTTCAGAGATCATCCGGAACAAACAGACAAAAATTGTAAAAAATGTTGTTTTGGTATATGTAAAAGCACTTAGTAAAAAGCGGTTATTTTAATATTACAAACAGGCACTCCAATTTTATTTATTCGTATAGATGCTGTTCGAGCCGCGCTGTGCTCTTCTTTGCTCTTCACTCCGGCAGGCGCGCGCGGCGAATGCGGCGAGCGCAGAAAGTAGGTACATACGGCGCGCGGCACGAAACACAAATATCAGGTGTTTGCTTGTCTAGCCAGTAAAACTAACGCGCTTCTCCAAGGGCACTTAACTAGGGCTCTGCGCATTTTAAACATAATCTGCGAGGATTCGCCAGATTTGGATATCTTTACGTGTTCTTGGGGAAATTCACGAGATATGCATTACAATGTATATTAAGTTTGTCTTCTTCTCAGTCGAATACTCTTGACAGAGCAGTCGTGGTCACGCAAGACGCCCGGCAGCGCTTCACCACCGCGCGCCATTTGTCCCTAGCTGAAGCCTGTCTTGCGCAGTCGTTTAGGGAAGTGTGTGTCATCGACTTAATTTGGTCCGTCCATCGCAAAGGCGAACGCCCTCGCGATCTACTGCCATTTACCCGGCCCTGCACAACCAGCCGCTCCACGGAGTCCCCCCCGCGTCGCGTCACATGTCCAAAGAACTGGAGTATTCGGGATTGCACCACCGATGACAGTCTCTCGCCGATGTTAAGCTCCTTCAAGATGGAGACATTGGTGCGGTGCTGTGTCCAGGAGACATTAAGCAATCCTCCAACACCACATTTCCAAGGCGTCAATACGCTGCCGCTCCCTTTCCTTCACCGTCCATTTGTCTATTTAAGTTTATATCAATAAATTGCCGTGTCGATTTGGTTGTTAACTCTAATGACAATGTAAAAGATTTAATAAAATAAATAAATAAAATATCTGTCTCGCTCACTCATTATAATTTCTTTACATCTTTATTTTAGCATCTATTATTTGTACACGATTGTTTCATATTATATATTCATAATAAGCACATTTTGCCAAATAATATCAAATAAACATGAAAATTTTGGAACAGTGTCTAAATTTTATTGTTAACACGACTCCCAAGAAGTCCTGTGAGGAAGAACTCTGCCTTCATCCAGCATCAAATCTATTGGAGGCCAGGAACCCCTGGCACATCCAAAATGTTATTACTTGGCAATGGTTTTCATTGCCCATTGAACCTGCGACGCATCCAGCCCACTTGTACATCACCTTTTATATTTTATCAGTTTTTTGATTTTCCTACAGATGTTTTTAATAGAAGACCCATACAACATAGCCCACTGAGCGATTTCATACATGTGGACCATCACCACCGGTCCTGTCAGCACGATGGTAAAATAAAAAAAGTGTGTGTACAATTCACACATGGCAAAAGTGGAACTTCAGACAAGTAGATAGATAGATTATTCTTTATTGTCTACCAAATATTATTGTATACATGCAAAGTAACTTAATATTAACTTATAACTAGTGCACAATAGGCGGCCTTATCGCTAAGAAGCGATTTCTTCCAGACAACCTTATGGTCGGAATACAATCAAACGTTTTGCTATAGGTGGCGCACTAAAAGTAATATGAAATATATTACAAATAAGATATAATAATAACATAAACTATTGTTTATGTTATTCAAGTTATATTTAACATAAAATACAAAATATAACATAAAAGCAAATAGCGTAAGTAAAATAAATTATAATAAAAATGAATTAGTTATGAATATGATAGTCTCTTTTTGGTGTCACTATTTGAAATCACAACGGCGCTAAAGAAATTTCACTTGAATAAAATGTGTTTTTACCTTGATCAGCAAGTTCCTCCAGCATGGACAAAAGCAATTTCTGCGCTGCCCCAGGCAAATGCGTCAGCCTCTGACCACTCAACAACAGCTCTAAGAGGGCACATATATAGTTGAACCTCCTCACGTCGCGGACGGCCGACGAGAAGTCGAGGCGGCGGACCGCTTCTGACAGGCCATTGAAACCGGCTATCTGAAATATACCCTCCCAATTTAAAATTCATAAAAAAAAAACTCTAGATATGTCCCCGGTTAAATAGGCTCGGTTCCCATTTACTGACGGGAACCTGTACACTGTAGTTAGAAGGACGATATAAAAGCCCGTGTTTCTTCATATAACAATACTTACTACCTGCAAACTACCTAAAAAGTACGCATCTATATATATAATACCACGAGATCCGTTTGATCCGTGTAGGGGCGGAGAAAGAATACTAATCTCTGCGGCCGGGGTCGGCCTGTCGTAAAAGGCGACAAAACAACCCACCCTAGCTATACTCCGGACGCCGAGCAGAAAGAATTTCGTCCATTGATCTGTTATTATCTGTCTCTGCCACTCCCGCGTAAATATAATGCCGCTTTGCTCGCACAGAGCAATGACCGACGGTGGTTATTGCTCTATACGTGGCTACGTGGTAGGGCCTCAAGCCCGTCTTGATGCCGACCACCTTTGATCTTAAGTATGCCGCCATAATAACCTTGTGTTGTATTCCGGCATTAGTGACCCAAGTTCCTGTACCCTTAAGTGGGTCGCCAGCGTGCCTGCTATCCTACAGCAATAAAAAAAATTGTATCGTGCTAGCAATGAAAGTACTGTCTCATTATATTTTTCAATAATGTTTTGGATGCTTATGTCCTTTCCAGACCGGAAAAGCGCCTTAGTGCCATTCCCTTGGGAACTTACGCATGCCACGTGACATCGCTCTAGTCTATGCTTATAAATATTTCTTTAATGTTTGATCATAAATCTCACCTCTCTGGTACATTTGATTGTAATGTGACAGTGGGGCGGTATCCTTTTATCTGCATCATTTGTATTCTTGTCACCGTCATCGCTATCTTGGGACCTGGAAAGATAATATATATTATTTTTTCATTGCCGAGGAAGCAGTGAGCAGCTACCGTTGCCTATGGATGTTCGCAACGCCAGGAGCATTGCGAATACGCTGCTGTCCGCATATAGGTATAGGAACCTGGGACACTAATGCCGTAACACAACGCAAGGTTATTATGGCGGCATACTTTTGGTTGCCATCCATACTGGCTTGGGGCCCTACCACCTAATCGTTTTGTCGCCTTTCACGACAGACCGACCCCGGCCGCAGAGGTCAGTATTCTTACTCCGCTCCTGCACGGATAAAAACGTTTTGATTCCTACCAGTTTTTTGTGCCTACTGTACTAAATATAGCTATATTTACATGCACTGAAGCTGAAGGAAAACCTAATGTGTGTTGCATACAAAGAACACCTGAGTGTGTAACTTGCTAATACGCCTTGGACAAGCTTCCCTATCCTTAGTACGAATAATATACCGTCCGAAGTCCGAACTCTGCAGTGGGACTATAATCAATAAATATTGAAATGTTTCTCGTGTATTTTTCTTTCTTGTGCAAAATAAATGATATATAAATTTATTGATTGGGACGATTCTTCACAGCTCCGTTTAGTGCCAAAATAAGTAGCATAGCACTTGTGTTATGGGTACTAGACTACTGATAAATTACTTAAATAATTTTCTTTTGTAAATAAATAAATAAATATTAAACATAAACACTCAGACACGGGACGGGTATCGAACCCGTGACCTCCCCAAGCGTACCGAAGTGCGTAAGCCGCTAAGTCAGGGAGGTCAATATATTCAAAACTAGCCGATACCCGTGACTTCGACCGCGTTGTTTGATATATGTATTAATAAAGTTATCGTACGCATGCGCGCTACACTGCTTGCCCCACTTCTCCGCGGCAAGAAAACACATCACTGAACACGTAGTGCTTTTAAAAATCTTTGTTTCGTACTTAATAACATTATAATAAACGAAGATATCGTAATAATTTTTAGATAAAGGCCAAGTGTCTAAGAAATAAAACTTAGAAACTTTAATTTAAATATATCCAGTAGTTTAGCCGTGATGCGCGCACAACTGTAGACCTCTATAATTTTATTTATCATATAATACCTATATAGGTGAAATTAACATTAGCTCACTAGTTCCAGTTGCTACCATTCAATTTACGAGTACCCACGAAGATAGGTAGAGTTAGTTGAGGTAGCTTTCTCTGATCGATTATCTTTTCGCCATGACGGACGCCGCGACCGTATCGTATTACGTCGTAAAAGAAAACTATAATAACTATGATCATGACATCGCAGAACATCGCATCATTATTCGCACGCTAGGTATGAAAATTTTATGAGGGCAAATAAGCAGAGAACGGATAAAAAGTCGTAGCGAAAAGACTAAAATTTTTAGGGACGCTAAATAAAAAACAGTTGTTCTATTTAAGATGATATAATTTATAATAAACAATACATTATAATAATAATAATTTCATTTAAATCGATCAATACATGTTGTCATAGGGTTAGTAAATACTTAAATTGAATGCTAGTAAAACGTCTAAATTTTGTCACATATTTTGTGTGTGTCAATTTTGCACACATAATATCAGTGTAGGGGGGTATCGGATCGTTTTGCAATGGTGCTCAGGATGATGTTGGTACTGTCCCGCATTCGGCGCAGCAATTTACATACTAGCATTGATACTTGCACCCCTCACCAAAAACAATAATTTACAACCTTCTATGAAGTATCGTAAAACAGCAAAACCATTCCAACCGTACCATCATTTTATTTTGTCTATTGCCACAGATAATATAACAAAATAAACTCACTCGGAGCTTAAAAATGTATACAACTAATTTTTAACTTTAATAGAATAACCAAATCCTGATGGTATGCATCGAGGCACTTTTTGACCACTTTTGTCGCAAAAACAAAAATGACATGCATTCTAACGTGTGGTTTGGGGCCTTTATTGGGCACTTTGGCACGCACATGCTCATGAAGATGGGTCTAACCGCGACACCCGTGTGCAGGTTGTGTGGGGAACATACAGAACGCATGGAACACCTACTGTGTACATGCGATGCATTGGCCAGGAGGCGAATGAATCTTTTGGGGGTAGGATATCCGACACCGGAAGACTACAGGCTCATATCTCTATATCTCATTGTTAGACTCATGAAATAAATTTTCAATGAGATTGGAGAGGAGTGATTGCTATCTAGGGGAACACAAAGGATACCATTGGGTCGAAGTGTCCGAGATATTTCTCGGCCCCGAAACAATATATAAGATAACGTGTGGTTAATAAATAAATTAAATATTTATATTTGTATAATTTTATAATCAATTGACGCTCGGTATATACCGTTTAATAAACAAACGAAAGTAAATTAGTTTAGAATATATAAATCTTTTTACCCGTTTCCCAAACACGTTTGCTACCTTAGAAACGCATCGGTGAATTTTTTGGCAGCTCAAGTGGTTAATGCCGTGTAAAAATGTGTGCCATTATCTTTTTGCATTTTATTGCTTAGGAACAGCAGATAGTAAGTAGTTACCGTCGCCTATGGGTGTTTGCGACGCTAGGAGCACCTCGAACACGCTGCTGTCCCATAGGGGCACAGGGACCTGGGTCACTAAGCCGGAACACAACACAAGGTTATTATGGCGGTATACTTACAAACCAAGGGGGTAGGCCAAGCCATTGATGGCAACCACGCTTAGTTTTGTCACCTTTCACGACAGGTCGACCCCGGCCGCAGAGGTAAACTCCGTCCCTGCACGCAGAACTTCTGGCAAACTTTTAGTGAATTATTATAAAAATGTTTTTAGAACGTGTTGTATTATTATCATATACAATTAATCATTTATTTATTTGACATTTTCCTTTCCGGAGCAGACAGAAAGATTTCTGATGTTAGTCATCCCTGTTAAAAGCAAATTTAAACTGCTGGTAAGACCAAAATAGCACCTATAATAATAATATGATATGATCTTTTCCCAATAGCAATTCCAGGTTTATAAATATGTAATATCCTTCATAACAAGCAGCGAGACTACGAGAAAATTTCGAAAATGCTCGAGGAAAATAACCTAAATTGCTCGCGCGGAATCAGGTCGGTAGGTTTAAGCTTGACCTATATTCTGCCATCCAATGACACGGACACCTGGTCAAGGATAAAATGTACGGGAAGAGAGGTATTGTATAATGATTTTTGAAAACTATTTCTGTTTTTACAAATTGAGGGTAGATTGGGTACTAGATTAAAACAAATAGCGCTAATCTTGTTTTTTATGTACTGTGGATATTGTGCCAGCAGTTAAGCGTGTACGGATGGAGTAAGAAAAAGAAGTAACTCCTGTGGCCTGTCAAAAAAGACGGCAAAACAACCCTACCCACGTGGTAGGGTCTCAGGTCCGTTTGTATGGCAACCACTTTTTTTATTTATTGCGTAGGACAGCAGACAGGCTGACAGCCCGCTTAGAATTTAGCAGTTACCGTCGCCTATAGGTGTTTGCAACGCCAGTGGCATCGCAAATACGCTGCTGTCCCACAAGGGTACAGGAACTTGGGTCACTAATGCCGAAACACAACACGAGGTTATTATGGCGGCATACTTAAGACCAAAGGTGGTCGCCATCCAGACGGGTTTGAGGCCCTATCACGTAGCTAGGTTGAGTTGTTTTGTCGCCTTTTACGACAGGCCGACCTCGGCCACAGAGGTTAGTATTCTTTCTCCGCCCCTGTACGGATGAAAGCACCTATGGTTTATAAGTATGCCGCTATAATAGTCTTGTGTTGTGTTCCTGAATTAGTGCGCCAGGTGCTCCGCGAATACACTACTGTCCACATAGGGCTCCTGGATCCTGGGTCACTATTGTCGGAACACCACACACGGTTATACACCACATAAGTTATTGCGGCATACTTACAGATCAAGGGTGATTGCCATACTGACGGGCTAGGGTAGCTAAGATTGTTTTGTCGCAACCTCACAGGGTCGGACTCTCGTCGTCGTCGTCTCGTATATTAATATATACTAATGGTCGCCCAGGGGTCGGAATCCGATCATAATTCATTTAATTTTTAGGTTTGAACTTAATTAGCGTTCTTTTGTCAAAGACTCAAAATATATCTATAATCCAACATCAGTTTGGACAGCGTCACTGTAAAACTACGAACTATGGCAGGAGGCCAAGGGGTCGCAGCCCGGTGAGATGGTCTGACCAAATCCGTTCAACGCTGAACACCAAGCTGCATGATGCACTCCACCACGCTAAGGACAGGCACAGGTGGAGGAACATTATAAAGGAGAAACTGGTTTCTCATGAGGGGAATCACGACCCTCAGTAATGAGGTACACGATTCAAGGAGGAGGACTGTAAAACTACAAAATGTTTTTTTTTTGCATTACAAAACCTGCATTGTAAATCCGTTTCATAACCATATATTCACATTTTGTAAACACTATTCTCACAAACAGGCAAGAGTGAATAAATTTAGATTACATACATATAGATAGATAGATAACACTTTATTGTAAACCAATTATATAAACACAATGAAACTTATTTACACAATCAATATGTACTTGACTTACAATGGGCGGCCTTATCGCTACAGAGCGATCTCTTCCAGGCAACCCGGGCTATAGAACATTATTGGTGTTACATTGATGTGGAAGGGAGGTATGGTAATAAATAATAATTATATTTTATTTACATAATAAATAGATAATATATGACGGCGTTTACGTCAAACATCAGGTTGACAGGACTGTTAATGTCAACCTAGCGAAGCGTCATTGTCGATGGCAGTGCGGGTAGCCATCTTGAATTCACTTTTTGAACGGGACGGCACCCGCGCACCACGCTTGTGACGAATCGCTCAGAATCTGCGCCATCACGCTGTTTTCAAGACTTAAATGCGTTGATATTGTGTAGTAGTGATTGCTAATTACCTAATTACATCTTGATTTATGTGAATAGTGATTAAAATACGTTTATATTTAGAAAAAAAGGAATAAGATGAGCTCGGGTGGAGAACCTACAGGCCTTCCTGCCTTTTCATCAGAAGTGGGATGTGACGCCCAAGCTGAGGGCCAGCGGATCAAAACTGATGCCGAGAAATTACTTAACAGCATGGAGACGCTTTTATCTCGAGTTCTCGCAGTTCAGCAGTGCTTTGTCAAAAGGACGACCTAATACGTCGCGAGTTAAACGCCCACAATATCACCACTTGCACTCAATTATTCCGAATACTGGGAGGGCTATCTCTCAAACGTTGGTCGGATGGTGGAGAAATCAACGAACCTGAGATCAAGCGCTATCGTCCCTCCGAAAGGTTCTCAGAGACACCAAGCTCATCACGCGCGTCGGAGAACATTACTTCTGTGACATGCTACACGTGTGGACAAAAGGGGCATGTGACAACTAACTGCCCCGACAAGAAGAACGGAAGCAAGGCTGCGGTCAAGGAGGTTCATCTTTGCGAGCACCGCCCTTCCAGGGGTACTTTAGAAACATCATCCGGTGAGCTTGTCCCTTTTTTATTTGATAGTGGATCGTCTTGTTCGCTTTTAAAGGAAAGTTTTCGCCATAAACTCTTGGGTACTGTGCGTAAAGACGTCGTTTATCTTAGTGGTATCGGAGGTAATGACATTCAATGCGCTACACAAATTCAGAGCGAAGTTAAGATCGATAAACGTTTAATAAACTTGTTATTCCATGTGGTTCCCGATTGTAGTATAGCAGATCCTATAATAATTGATAGGGACGGTGAGGTTCGTATGAATGTCGATTCGATTAGGGAGGATGCATCAGCAAACATCCAGAAAGCTGCTGAATCCGAAACTGTTAGATTCAATCGTGGCCGCGCAAAAATTAAACCATTTTCTAAAGGTGATTACGTGTTCATCAAAAACTGTGAACGCAATCAAACAAAATTGGATAAGAAATTTAGGGGTCCATTCGTGATAACAGTAAGTACGGATTGGCTTAGTGGATCAGTGGCTTCGGTCACGGCCATATAACAGAAGTTCTAAATAATGATCGCTATGTACTTAAAAGCTTAGTGGACGCTTCCAATCGAACTCTTAAATATTCCCACGAGAATTTGCACGCAATACCCCGGGGACATGACGGATTAATCGAAATCGCGTCTACCCTTTTAAATGAAGTCGAGGCCGAGACGGCGTCTGATGATGTAGAGAAAACTTTGTGCTCAAATAATGATAACGAGTCATTAGATCGTCTCGACACCTTGACCGTATGCTCGGACACTGCTCCGGCTGACTCGCGCACTCTCACTGCAAGCTCAGACACCCTGAGTGCACACTGAGACCCTGAAACATGGGAAGTCCTTCATGAAGTTGAAGTGCACACGGAACAGGACAATTCACTATGATAAGCTGGTATAGTAGAAACATTCCTATAACATTCCTATAATCATGATAAATTGTTTAAATGGTTGATCCTGGGCGAAGAAGCGTCGTCTCTACTATTCCAGGGTGAGTAGTTAAAGGGCACCCTTCACTCGTCACAGAAAGTAGACGAAATGTGTCGTCCGAGTCACTGTCTGGTTGACTTGACTTGTCACATTGATCTATATAGCGTCATCTGACGAAAAGCGTCGTCTGAGTCAGTTCGAGAGGGCTGACTTGTCCTGGATGATCGCTTGGTACTTGTGAGACGAATTGTGTCGTCCGGGTCACATCCTTTATGAGGATTGACTTGTCTAGATGTTTACATTGATCTATATAGCGTCATCTGACGAAAAGCGTCGTCTGAGTCAGTTCGAGAGGGCTGACTTGTCCTGGATGATCGCTTGGTACTTGTGAGACGAATTGTGTCGTCCGGGTCACATCCTTTGTGAGGATTGACTTGTCTAGATGTTTACATTGATCTATATAGCGTCATCTGACGAAAAGCGTCGTCTGAGTCAGTTCGAGAGGGCTGACTTGTCCTGGATGATCGCTTGGTACTTGTGAGACGAATTGTGTCGTCCGAGTCACATCCTTTGTGAGGATTGACTTGTCTAGATGTTTCCATTGATCTATATAGTGTCCGATTGACTTGTATAGCGTCATCTGATGAAATTTGTCGTCCAAGTCAGGTCGAGAGGGCTGACTTGTCCTGGATGATCGCTTGAGTCACTGTCCGGTTGACTTGTCCAGGATGATCGCTTGGTATTTGTAAGACGAATTGTGTCGTCCAGGTCACATCCTTTGTGAGGATTGGCTTGTCTAGATGTTTACAAGGATGAAAGAGTGCTGTCTTAGCTAAATTGTAGCCTAAATTGGTATCTAATGCTGTTGTCGACTGGTCTTACTAAAGTGTAATCCGAGTCACACCTCGTGGTTGGCTAAAAGATACACTTGTCTGGTTAGTCCAAGTCGTTAAGTGATTTTAATTTTAGTGTACTGGTGAAAATATTTAAGTCAGGATGAGCGAACGGACTATGCAGTTATCGCAACTTGTTTCAGAATAAATCGCCCGAGGACGGTCGCAAGTCAGTCCGGCCGTGACGGCGTTTACGTCAAACATCAGGTTGACAGGACTGTTAATGTCAACCTAGCGAAGCGTCATTGTCGATGGCAGTGCGGGTAGCCATCTTGAATTCACTTTTTGAACGGGACGGCACCCGCGCACCACGCTTGTGACGAATCGCTCAGAATCTGCGCCATCACGCTGTTTTCAAGACTTAAATGCGTTGATATTGTGTAGTAGTGATTGCTAATTACCTAATTACATCTTGATTTATGTGAATAGTGATTAAAATACGTTTATATTTAGAAAAAAAGGAATAAGATGAGCTCGGGTGGAGAACCTACAGGCCTTCCTGCCTTTTCATATACATAAAATTCAATAATACATACAAAATATAATAAATAAATAGATAAACATACTTAAATATCTATATTTGTAGAATACATAAATAAATATATGTTTTGTTGTTACACTAAAGATAAGTAGTGATTTTTAACCAATTTTTTAAAAGTTGGTAGTGACTTAGCTTGTCTTATAGCAATAGGCAGTGCATTCCAGAGTTTGATAGCATGAACAATGAAGGAGTTATTATAAAAAGAAGAAGTATGAACAGGAGTTTTAAGCGATAGTTCAGTAGATGTACGCAAATTTCGGAGGCCAGACGAGTTAAGAAACTAGAATTGATTCCTTAGGTAAATAGGGGATCTTTATGCTTGAGCAAGATGTATTTCACAAATTATAAATAACTATACAAATATAAACAATTCAAGTTTCATTCCTTGTTCTTGTCATTTTTGACATTCAATAAGACCAAAAATAATCACTCAGGCCTTTTATTGTCTCGGGGAAAAACCCTCTCTTGACAGGTTCTCCTGGTCTGGGGGAACCGAGGGATATGTGGAACTCCGGGAAAGATGTTTGGCCATCCGAATACTTACTAAAAAACGCCGCTGTTCTCCTATCGCCTACGCCCGGGCCTACGGATATGTGGCCTGCCGATCTCGTGGCCCGGGTCGACTCAGGCCTGCCCATTGTATCAGGGCGAGCCTCTTCTATAGTGTTTGCATCAGGGGGTCAAGGGGGCGGCGTCCCCCGGCGCTTTCCTGTATCAGCTTAAGGAGCTGAGGGGGGCTGCGGAACTGCACGAGATAGTAATCGAGCCCGCAATCCCCGCAGGAGTTTTGACGAGCAAATAACAGCCACGGAGGTCGGCATATGTATTGTTTCTATTTGTTATGTGTTTAAATAAATACCTGTCTATAAATCTATGCCATAAATGGTTTGAGTAGATAAATAATTCGTTGTTAGGTAATGACGTTTCGCGTAACCGTATACGGTTAGGTTATGCATGTTCTACCGTCTAGTGATTCAAACAATTTATATTGTTTATCCGTTTTTATTCGCGATCATACTACAATATGTTTTCTTAGCGAGTCTTTAAATTTTATATAAGTATGTTCATACACAGGACAATGTTTCAATAAACATAATATATTTAGTTGGATAAAATAATAGTGAATGGTTTGTCTATACTACTATTATAAAGAGGAAAGATTTGATTGTTTGTTTGTTTGCTTTGAATAGGCTCCGAAACTACTGACCCGATTTAAAAAATTCTTTCATTGTTGGGAAGCTACACTATCCCCGGGTGACATAGGCTATATTATATTTTCATAAACTTAGGGATCCTTACTAAAACTCCAATAATGTAACCCAAAGTGTAAGAAAATTACCTAAAATATTATTTAAATCGCGTGCGTTGCGAAAACTATTGATGATAGAATAAAATAATGTACTACAACTTTGCAGAACACATCATTATTTACAAAAAGTGTCGCGACAGCATATGTCTAAACTATTATAGTTATGCCACAATAAGTGTTCTTTTATTTTAAAAATTTAATTGAAATGCCGCCCCTAGAAAAGGCTCTTTATTTGGATCTTGGTATTAATACTTATCAAAATAAATTACTTCATATTCAAAACTGATTCAATACCTTTTTATAACTTTTTGAATTATTCAATTCGGATATTCCATTCGAAAGATATCACGAGTTTAAAAATGTAAGTATTAGAAAAATGTTGCGTGGTAGCCGCTCACCCTGTTCGGTTAGCTAGGCAGCACCTTATGCAATGTAGGCGTGCGTCACTGGGGTTTTTACAAAAATTAGAATACTTATTAAAAAATAACGAGAAATAAATAAAAAGTAATAACAAAAAAAATCATTAAAATAAAAGCTCATAGAAATAATAATATTCAAACTTTCTTTATAATTTTATTTTTTTAGTAACCTGACGCAAATAGAAGGGTTTGCCCTCAGGGGCGCTCCTCTGTCCGAGGAGTGCACGGGTGTGCGTACCCGAGATGCCCGAGCATCCATCGCTTCACTCCCCTCTCCGTTCGAGGCGACAGAGTCCTACCTTTCTTTCCGTCTACCTCTTATATCCTTTCCAACTTAGCTCTCTGTTCGTGGCGTGGTCCCCGGTAGGATGGTTACGAATACTGATTGGGGTCCCGGGTTCTACCCTGGGACCTGATTTGGTAGTCGAAACCATGCCTATTTCGACTGCGCCTGCATAGGGAGTGTTCCGGGGCGGGAATTGCATCCTCGCTGTCGGTTGGTCTTGCTGGGCCGGCTACGATGTCAGGCGACTCTGCTTTTTCTGGAGTATCGTCTGGTAGTCGTATCCACGCCTGACTAGCACGCGACGGGGATGCGAGTCCCGTCCGGAATTGGCCGCGGACCTGTCGCTCCCGGCCCTGGTTCTATCCATGGTCGGGGGCGATCCTGGATGGACGGCCGTCGCCTCCTTTTGCGAGGCAGTAGTGTCTGCAAGGGAGGCGGCGGAACGGGAGCGGGAGTCCGCCATCGCACTCCCCTCCCGCCAACGTAGGCCGCGTCGTCGGCGCCGGAGGGCGGGCAACGATCTCCGGCCGCCGTAGAAAGCGGCCGCGGGCGGTCCCTCGGGAGAGGATCCGCCGCCCGCACTATTGCCGCGAGGGAGAAGGCCGCGTGCTGTTCCGCAGCCCCCCTCAACTCCTAGAGTTGTTACAAGAGAGCGCCGGGGGGACGAAACCCTGACCCCCTGGCGCCAGCACTTTAGAAGGGGCCCGCTTTAAGACAAAGCGTGGGCCGGCGCCGGCCCGGGCCACGAGATCGGCAGGCCATATATCCGTGGGCCCGGGCGTAGGCGATAGGAGAACAGCGGGGTTTTTTAGTGGGTAGTCGGATGGTCGAACATCTTTTCCGGAGTCCCTTATATCCCTCGGTCCCCCGGGGCCGGGGGAACCCGTCAAGAGAGGTTTTTTCCCCGGGACCGAAAAAAAATAGAAGGGTTTAATTTTTAATTTTTTGTTAAATACCCGTGCGAAGCTGGGACGGGCTGCTAGTATTGAATAAAGAGAGAACAATATTAGCCCACTATAGTTTTAATTACTAACTAGCCCGCCCGCTTCGCTGGTCGAGAACATAAAAAAATCGAAAAAATATGAGAAGTTTTCGTACCCAAGCGCGCTTGCCTCACTTCTCCGCGACAAGAAAACACACATCACTACATGTGAACACGTAGCGCTTATAAAAATCGTTGTTTCTTAAAACTTATATAGATTAGAGGCCCTTATACGAGCTAAGAAATAGGTATTATAGAAAATAAAGAATCAAACTTTACTTGAATAAGTATAAGCTAAGTAGCTGTGTCAAATAGGGTCACCCATTTTATTCCAGAGGAGTAAAAGGTGATGGACTCCTCCTTCTTCCAGTCTATATGGGGCGACGGAAGGGCAACATTCGATTTTTCTTTAAGGTTGGAAGGTCGAGTGGCAATCGATACCGTAGGAACCCAAAACCAGCCAATTAAAAAAATGGTACAAACACGAAAAGGATTTTTAACTTTCCCGCTAGAATGATCATGGAATATAAAGTATATTTCATATTTTTTGTTAAACTCGGTTTTTTGGGAAAAAAATTATATTATAAAAAATTATGTCATCATCATACTGATGGCCGTTGGGGCAGAAAAGTCCTCGAATGGCGACCGCGTACCGGAAGACGCAGTGTTGGTAGGCCCCCCACAAGATGGACTGATGATCTGGTCAAGATCGCCGGAATAGGTTGGATGAGGGCAGCGCAGGACCGATCATCGTGGAGATCTTTGGGGGAGGCCTTTGTCCAGCAGTGGGCGTCTTCCGGCTGAAATGATGATGATGTCATAATATTACAACACAAGTATGCGCGCGCGCATCTGCTTCCTACTACGTAACGGCATATTCTACCTTGAATCATCTCCATTACATACAATTACAATTTTTATCCGTGCAGGGGCGGAGAAAGAATACTAACCTCTGTGGCCGGGGTCGGCCTGTCGTAAAAGGCGACAAAACAACCCACCTTAGCTACGTGGTAGGGCCTCAAGCCCGTCTGGATGGCGACCACCTTTGGTCTTAAGTATGCCGCCATAATAACCTTGTGTTGTGTTCCGGCATTAGTGACCCAAGTTCCTGTACCCTTATGGGACAGCAGCGTGTTCGCGATGCCACTGGTGTTGCTAACACCTATAGGCGACGGTAACTGCTAAATTCTAAGCGGGCTGTCAGCCTGTCTGCTGTCCTACGCAATAAAAAAAAATTACATCTAGTTCTTGGACTAGTGGATTAATTTTTGAGGAAAAACAGACCGCCTGACGGCCCACTTAATAATATACTTCTTAGAGGTAACAGAACAAAAATAGTTAAAGATTTCACCCCGTATGCCACTACTGAATTTTTTATCTTACTCATATAAGACACGTGTTGTGGATTAATAAACATTTGAGGAACCACTGTGAACATAGTTACGAGTTTTCACGGAAACTTGAGAGACAGTTATCAGCTAACTTCGTCTCGTCGCTTTTTGGCTGTCGATGTGAGCGCATATCGTAAAAATTTTATTCCTACAATCTTTTCCAAACGCAATAAAAAAATATAACTACAAAAATCTTTGTCTTTCTTATTAGCGAGTAACATGTTATAAAATCTACGGTAAAGAAAAGCTAACGCGACTGGTAGAGTATCTATGTATATTAGTTGCATAAACATAAAGCAGGGATTCGAATACAAACATGATGTGTAACTATTACATGTTGAATCACCAGCTTGCGTTTTCCACAACACTGGTGTAATGACTGACCAATTTGAACGAGCTCGCTGCCCTCATTCACTGCATGCAACTATTGGGTTTAACTGGGGTCAAGTTGGATTGGTGAGCATGAACGGTTGCAATAGAGAAGGTCGTTGACGTGGGATTTGCGAGAACGGCCTTTTCATGGCTTTGAATGGATAGTTTGTAAGAGATATTTCATCCGATAAGAATATTCTTCGTGAATTCTGAATGTATACCTAGTCAGGTCATAAATTCTGTCACATGTTTAATGTAAAATAATTGTAACAAGTTTATTCATTATGTAATCATTCATATACCAAAATGAACTTAACAAAACATAGATTCTTATGACATTAAAGTTTATTCAAAATTACCTCCGTGATTTTGAATACAAGCCTTCAATCTGCGCGGCCAGTCGTCTATCGCAGCACGAACGAGGTCCATGTCAATATCGGCGGCTGCCTTAATCAAGGATGTCTTGAGTGACTCCAAATTGGGATGAGGCTTTGAGCACGCCTTTTCCTCCAAGTGTTGCCATATCTTGTAATCTAACGGATTCGAATCTGGACTGGAGGAGTGCCAGTCTTCGTGCCGGATGAAGTCGATTTCACGCGCCGCCAGCCAGTCTTGTGTGCTCTTCGCTCTATGAGCTGGCGCCGAATCTTGTTGGAATACCCAGTGCCTGTTATTGAACATGGTATGAGAAACAGGTTCCACAAGGTTCGTCAGGACTGTATTTTGATACACAACAGCATTCGTTTTTACACCTTTCTCACAAAAATGTACCTCTGTTAAGCCCCAATAAGAAACTCCCAACCATACCATGAGCGAGGATGGAAAATGACCTCGTTGGACACGCGGAATACGGTTGCTCGCTTCTTCACTACTGTGTGCGTACACCTTATCATTTTGTTTGTTGTAACTCTCTTCTACGGTAAACATTTTTTCATCCGAAAAAAGAATTTCCCGATATTTTTTTCCCGCGTACCGCTTCAACAATGCGCGGCATCTCTTCAGTCTCAGGTCCATTAGACGAGCATTCAAACGATGTCCTGTTTTTCTTCGATATGCCCGAAGCCCTAAGTCTTCATTTAACACCCTTTTCACCGTGGTTCTGCTTAACCCCATCTGAAGGGCCAACAGTTTCTGCTTACGTTTGGGATTTCTTTGAATTCGTGCCTTCACAGCTTTTATCACTGCTGGAGTCCTAACAGACCGAGGGCGACCACTTCTTGACCTGTCATCTACACTAGAGTCTTCATTGTATCGTTTGATGGTACGATAAACGAATCTTTTGGTTATATTCAAATTTTTCAGTATGTTAAAAATTTGAATTGGCGCGTAACCGCAACGATGCAACGCAATAACTGCAACACGGTCTTCTTTAAGCGTCCACTCCATATTTAAAAATGAGTAAAATTCTAAAAGTATACATTTTTATTTTCATGAACAATTCGAAATTCGAATTCAATACTTTTTTGTGGCCAGCATTCTAAAAGAAAAGTTTTTACTGTGTGACAATACTTATGACCTGACTAGGTAGAGAAGAGACCTTCGTAATAAGTTTAAATTTCGAATATTGTACTATAGGATCTGGGAGTTGTATCGAACTTCCCTAGAGTTGTTCATATTTTATATTAGGTACTTTCTCGCATTTTTTTCCTACAAAAATATACGCTTTATTTGAAATATAAGTAACAAAAACATTTCATTCAAATTATAGTCTATAATTATCAGTAGGGACCACTTCTCCCTCCTTTTTGGCAATAATAGTATTTCGCATCGGAAAAATAATACTTGATCCTATCCACGAATCAAGCTATTTTTGTATTTTCGTAAATATGAAAGATTTGTTAAGCCAGTCCACGTGCCATCGAACGAACGAATATGACAAAATCAGCAGGAGATATGTCAGGTGAATAAAGCGGGTGGTACAAAACTTCCCATTGATTTTTATTGGTCTTGTACAAAATCACTTTGTCGTGTCTCTCCTTGTATAGCGGACGTTTTTCTTTTAAGGGTCGACTTAAACACATCAATTGATGAAGAATATAATAAACTACACCCCGCCGATCCCACTAAATGCAGAGAAGAAGATTCGAACCACGGATATCTGGTTTTGCGAATGATTTTAATGCATGGTCGGCCTTACTTTTAGATTATTGTAATGTATCCACTTTTCATTTCCAGTCATGATATAATGCAAAAAAAACTTTTTCTACACCCGTTGAAGCAGTAGTTCTCACGTGATAAAACACCGTTCGACATCTCTCGGCTTATGTACAATGTTGACTCCATGTACTTGTAATATTTTTCAAAGTTCTGCTAGCGTCATCGGCCTTGGTAATTAGTTCAAATTATTTAATTCTCTTTGATGTGCTAGAACGTTCTTAATCCTCAAGTTCAAAATTTAGTGCGTCAAAATCAGTCTCTACAAGTCGTATCGGACAGCATTATCGCTGTGTCTCATAAAGAATTCTGTGTGCATCAGCAGCAGATTTATTAACAAAAAAATCCCGATTAAACGAGACAGTGATTGATTCACGAAAATATTAACACAAAGTTAACGCGTAGTAATGCGTAGATCCGCCATATTAGACGCCGTAGACAAAATAACGGACGGCTTCATGTATACAACCGTTTTTTTTCTAAAGGTACTTTCAATTATATAGGTGGTATAGATATAGGTATAGATATATTATATAGATATAGGGTATGAATCGCGACATAGGTACGCACGTGTTCGATAGTGCGCGACTTGACGTATTTAGTACGTTTGGAAACAACAAAACCGACCTTGATGCTAATTGACAGTAATTTTTTAAAGTGGTCAGTGGCGTTTGACCGATTGTCGTAATCCAGTTGTTTGTCAGATTAATGATTTGACTAATTAATATGTTTTATTCTAATCTATTTTGTAATTTTTCAAACCTGTATATACAGCGTTATTGGTATTTCGACGTATTCCCGTTAGGAGGTGATAGGGGTGACTATTTGCGATAACTTTAACCCCCATATGCATTATGCAAAAGTGAAATATTTTTGAAGTTATCATGTTTTTTTTAGCTTTTTTCAAAATAATTCAAAAATGCAACATCAAAAATTAATTTTAAAAAGTATCATTTTTTTCTTATGATTTATAAAACAGATGAAACACTGGTTATTTATCAATATTAAAACAACAATTATCGGTTCAAATTTAAAAATGCGAGACGAAGAACGATATAATTTCAATTTTTTTTGAGATATTTTTGCACTAAAATACCTTATATAAAAAAAAAACGTTATGAAACTTGGCTTGCTGATTATTTTAAAAACGACCGTTTCCTCAGCTCTCAAACAATGCATAAAAACTAGGATTTTTTTAAATATTGTAGGACAGCAAACAGGCTGACGGCCCTCTTAGAATTTAGCAGTTACCATCGCCTATGGGTGTTTGCAACGCCAGTGGCACCGCGAACACGCTGCTGTCCCATAAGGGTATAGGAACTTGGATCACTAATGTCAGAACACAACGCAAGGTTATTATGGCGGCATACTTAAGACCAAAGGTGGTCGCCATCCAGACGCGCTTGAGGCCCTACCACGTAGCTAGGGTGGGTTGTTTTGTCGCCTTTTACGACAGGCCGACCCCGGCCGCAGAGGTTAGTATTCTTTCTCCGCCCCTGCACGGATGATTATTTCAAAGACGCGTTCAAAAAGGAAGCAGTTGGAAATTTGTATTCGAACTAAACATAAAATCGCTGTTTGAATATATTGCAAAAAGGTTTAATACGTACCTAAGCCAATGCAGGAAGCAAACTGGCATTCTTTTTTCAAAAACTTTTCACGCGTGCATTGGTTTTGATTTACAAATTGGCGCCGTGTTTTTTGAAGTAAATACACTCACGATTGTAGTTTAATTTAAAATTTGATTTGAAATATGGAAGATCTTGAACAGCGTATGTTTCAAAATTATACACATGAAGAATACGCTGATATTGTGTTTTGTCACGGCTTTTGCAACGGTAACAGTGAAGCCGTTCGACAAGATTATTCGCGTCGGTGTCCTAATCGCCAGTTACCCCATGTATAAGTTTTTATTGGAGGAATCCGAGATACTGGTAGTGTTCAGAGACGACAAATTAATGCCGGAAGACCCCCAGTCCATGTTGTTAATTACGAAGAGGATCTTCCGCAAGAATTTATCGATGAACCAACAATTTCGACAAACACCGTCGCCGCACGACTCTCTGTAACATAATGGAAAGCGTGGTCTACAGTGTATAATGCAGGTTTCTATCCTTACCATTATTATTAAAAGCTAAAAAAAAAACATGATAATTCAAAAATGGTTCACTTTTGCATAATGCATATGGGGGTTAAAATTATCGCAAATAGTCACACCTATCACCTTCTAACGGGAATACGTCGAATTACCAATGACCTGTATACAAAGAAAATACCACTCATCACGAAATCTCTAAAACTATACATCTGATTGACTTGAAGTTTAGCATGGTTACTCATTTTGTGACATAGACACTCACTAAGAACGGATTTAACGAAACTCTAATCCAAAATGATTTTTTTTATTCATACGGGAAAACAACGTTTGTTAACCTAGTAATTAATATACAAACTGCTTTCTGTAGCCTTGCCTGTAAAAATATCAGTGGCTGGTACTGGAGCGATATAACTAGGAAATGCATGTTACGGAATAATTATTATACTACGGTAGATGTGTGCACTGACGCGGAAGGACCGCGTTAGGAACTCCCGCATTCGCGGCAGCCTTCACGTCAGTGACTATATGGATAAATTTCAGGAGTGTCGCTTTCGCTAGCACAGACACGTTTTACGGCAATCGGCTAATTAAGCGAGGAACGAATGTCTAGCCATGTCTCCTCTACCAAATTTAAGGCTTGATGATGATAATGTTAATTTTAGTATTAAATAAAGTTAATTCGCTCATACTATAGAGTTTGTACATCTGTTTCTCGCAATCTATAAAAGCTATTAACATAATAGCATGATGATAGTGTTTGGAAGCCATTTTGTTATCGGTACCGAATGTCAATTCCATACATTTTTCTCATAGCGGAGATTTAAGTTGAAATCTTCGGGTCTAATATATAGATAAATGAGAATAAAAACATACATAAATCTAGCATTTATTTAAAAAAAATACGGTCAATATTACAGTTGCAAGCATTCTTCAGTTTTTGTAGGGTGAAATATGCGTTTGTTTTTTAATAAAATTTATATTTGGCGTCAGTATCATTCGAATTTCAAACACTTCTACAGTTACATAAGAATCAAATATAGAACAACAATAACACCGACCGGTTTAAGAACACTCATAAATCCTTTTACGAATACGGATCCGTATATCAATTTCATATAGAGGGGTTATTCAACCAGTTCTTCCAAGAAAACAGTACCGAGCACAAGATTGAAGTTTGCATGTAGATATTGCACATAACGCCACTTGTAACGCTTGCATATGATTTATGTTGCATTAATATGAAATGAGAAATTTGTGAATTATTTTGAGTACTAGCTCCTCGACAGTATGTTGCTTTATTACTCAGCCATCTTTAAGTATAGATTAATTTTCAAAATCTTTTAAAATAAGAACCTTATTAGATATTTCTTATTAGATAAAGTTTACAACATTTGTATTGCCATGCTTGACTTATGGCTGCCAATCTTGAGCGCTCACAAATAAACTGTTACATAAACTTGAAGCGTGTCAAAATTGTATAGAAAGAAGTGTATTAGGTATGAAGTTAAAGGATAGAGTGAAGTTGGAACACAGCAAAGAAAAAACTAGAAAGACTTTAAAGACGTTTATGCCACTTTCAAACAATTGAAATGGCGTTTGTCATGTGTTAAGAGACACGACTGAAAAATGGACTAAAGCAAGCACCGCTTGGTATCCAAGCATTGGAAAAAGAAGTAAAGGACAGTTCATGAGATGGGAAGATGATATAAAAAAGACTGCAGGGCCAATACGGACCAGGCAAGCAAAGGACAGAACGATGTGGAAATCTTTAGAGGTGGCCTATGTCCAAGAGACAAGTTGAAGATGGTTTCCGGATTAATAACTCTTAGCAAGTTTCAAATGTTTTAACAATTTCCACGTTTGTTTTATGAAATTACCTGTAGATAGACAACGAGATTAGTCCGTAACAGAAGTATATTTTAGATAACTCATACGAATTTCCAAAAATATATGCCATCATAACCCAATGACTCATCTCGCCGAATCCTGCCAAAAGTTCCTTACAATTCCAGCACAAGCTACGCTAAACAATAGTTGTATGCTATCTTCTTATGCTAAAACTTACTAAATTCTTCTGGCGTATAATAACAAAGAAAATAATATAATAATAACAATAATAGCGTATAATAACACGAATGAAATAGCGGATATATTATACTTTTTTTATTGCTTAGGGACAGCAGACAGGCGGACGGCCTACTTAATATGTAGTACGCAATTATCTTAGCCTGTGGATGTTTGCGATACTACCACCTGGGTACACTATATATCTGGCGATATAACATAAATATATTTTTTGTGTAAAATGGCAACATACGAATTTGCCTCAGCACGCTTAATGTGAATTTTTTTTTATAATTAACTTTAAAATTTGTAACTAGCAGCCCTGAAACAAAACATCGCGGAGATATATTGCATTAATACAGTGCATACAGGTGTCACGACAAGGTCGAAACGATTTAATAATAAAAGTTGAACTTGCATCTATCCGTTTGTCACGTCATACAAGGTCAGGAAGAATGACATGGAATAATATAGCATAACAATTCTACAGGAGTTGCAGTTAGAAACCATACGTCATCCACCGTACTCGCCAGACCTTGTTCCAACGGACTAGCATTTTATTCGTGATTTGGACAATTTTCTACGTAATCAAAAATGTTCTTCTCAGAAGGCAGTACAAAATACTTTCACACAGTTTGACGAATCTAGATCTCCAGAGTTTTGTCGTAAAGGCATAAATGAACTTACGTTTAGATTGCAGCAATGAGGGTAAATACGAGTATTTTGATTAAATAAATATCATATACTAATAAATCTTAAAAAAAAACAAGTTTCTATTTTTCAGTAAAAATCGGCAATTTCACACTTTTCCACCTAATATTTCACCATTATTAACCCTTTCAAGACCATAAGATATCCAAGACTAAATATATGTATGCAAATGTTTTTTAGCGCTCAGAAAACTTAACTTTTTTAACGTTCATTATCAAAAAAGCGTTGTGTGAATTGTCTCAGTGTATTTATTTATTATTGGATACATGGTTTTAGAAAAAAAAAGAACAGCACGATCACATCTCTTTTTTAGGGAGTCGTAAAAGGCGACAAATGATAACTGTTCATCCTCTGCTGCTGTTCATCCTCCAAGGCTCGGCATCAGACAACAGCCGAACCCTGTATGTAGTCATATAAGGTATAGTTTTTTTTATTGCTGTAGGACAGCAGACAGCCTGACGGCCCGCTTAGAATTTAGCAGTTACCGTCGCCCGTGTATGTTTGCAACGCCAGTGGCATCGCGAACACGCTGCTGTCCCATAAGGGTACAGGAACTTAGGTCACTAATGCCGGAACATAACACATGGTTATTATGGCGGCATACTAAGACCAAAGGTGGTCGCCATCCAGACGGGCTTGAGGCCCTAACACGTAGCTAGGGTGGGTTGTTTTTCCGCCACTGCACGGATATCCGTTCCGCATATCTGTCCAGAGACAAACTAATACTACAATTAATAAACATAATACTATAATAATAATTAATAATAATAAAAATTTAGCGAGCGTGATTAATCTTTACGAAAATTGTTTATTAAATATGAATCATCATTTCAGCCGGAAGATGCCCACTGCTGGACAAAGGCCTCCCCCAAAGATCTCCACGATGATCGGTCCTGCGCTGCCCTCATCCAACCTATTCCGGCGATCTTGACCAGATCATCGGTCCATCTTGTGGGGGGCCTATGAATAATATATAATAATAAAAAAACTATCCGTGCAGGGGCGGAGTAAGAATATTAACCCCTGCGGCCGGGTCGGCCTGTCGTAAAAGGTGATAAACAATCCTAGCTACGTGGTAGGGCCCCAAGCAAGTCTGGATGGCAACCACTCTATAAGTATGCCGGCATATTAACCTTGTGTTGTGTTCCGGCATAAGGTTCCAGTACCGCTATGCACAGCAGCGTGTTCTAGAGTGACGGTAACTGTTTAATGTTAAGTGGGCCTTCAGCCTGTCTGAAAAAGAAAAAAAAAAAGAATTAAATCACATTTTCGGGTCAATTTAATAATAATTTTTATTTGTTTTAAACCGAATAATTATCTAAATAAATAAAAAATGGATAGGACGAACTGAAGCGCTTTGTGGCAAGGCTTGTCTTACGTCCAACTGTGGACCCAATAGGCTGATGATAATGATATATGAACTTGTCCCTTTAGTAAATAGCGGTTAATACCACTCTGATATAAAAAGTAAAACCCTGTTTCCACTGTATTACGTAACTTCGAACCTTCATAAACTTGCTTTTATGTCTGGGACAAGTGAACGACAAAAGTGGTAAGCATAAAATATGTCTCTTTTATGTATCTTTTCGTACTAAGAATAAAGTATCTGGTATGTATCCAGCTATAGCATTTAGAACAAACTAGCTAAAGTTGTTGGCTTTATTTGCGTGGATTATAATTAGACAAACGGAAAGTTGGGGATGGGGTACCAGTTTTTCTAGATTCTGCATAAAACACACCTGAGACCTTGCAGAACTTTTGATAACAATGTACAAAACGACGTCGAATGCCTTGCTTTGTGCAAATATAATAATAAAATATTTCACTGTGGCATTAAGGTGGGGTAGATACTACGAAAGACAAAATGGTTCTCTATAAAGATCATTCATGCTTAGACTTTCATACTGCTATGGGTCCCAAGACATGTATTATAAGCAAATGCATCAACTGAACAAACGAGCTGAACAAGACCACGTCAATTATTTGGTAAGCAACTGTGAAAATCCTGCATAATGTTGTAATAATCAATAAAACATGTTGTTACCACATGAATAAAATAAAAAGTTTTAAATCTGAATATGGAACGCGTGACCATAGACATCTGAAATGTAAAAGCGGGCAACAGAAATGGCAACTCGTAGTTCGACTCTGGCGCACTGCCAAGGATGTGTCGGCCAACGACCAACCTTTAATCATCCCTCTAGGGTTGTCATTTAATAAGAATGATTTTAATTCCTAAGCGTCTAAACGTATAGAGTCCTGTCACGACAGTTTTTTTTCTAATTCTGTAGTCTAATTTGCCTTTAGATTCTATAAAAAAAAGTACTCCCATTTTTGCTTTCTTGATTTCACAATCATTGCGAATTAGGACCTACTTTGTATAGTGCGAATTTTCCGTCAATATTTTTTGTATTTATAAATCTTTGTTTGTAACCTGCCACTTTTTCATACAGCGCGACACTGGCAAAATAAACACCAAAAGCGCTGGGGCCAAATAATTAAAAGAAAAAGAAGGGCTCACTTGAAAAACATCAGCGTCTCGTTCATTCGTCCGGCCAGTTGTCCATTGGCCTGGGAACTAATTGATAAGAAAACGGCAGAGGTTTTTAGCGGGTGGTAAGACTAAATACCACTGCAGTGCGTGGGAATCGGAAAAGAGATTATCCTCGACAAATAAAAAAAAGCCATTTAGTGAATCCTCGCATATTCGAGATAAAAACTGAATCAATTCTCAAAAAACAGAACAAAAATACAAATTTACTGTAAACGGGCAGTATATTAATGCTGAAAAATGGGACACGCCAAAATAGGCGAGCGGATATTTCAACAATCTTACTAAAGAATATTTATATGACTTTTCATAATAAATAATATGTTGCCCATTCGATATTGTGTGATTAGGTGTTTTAAAAATTACAGGGTTCCGAACCGGAAATACTAATAAAAATTCACCTTCTTTTCGTATATAACTGTAATTGAAAGGGTTAGGTTTTTTAAATATTTTTTAAGGGACTGTTCTTTTTTTGAACATGTCAGTCTCATTATACCTACTAATTATTTTCTATTTTCTTGCCACAATGACATTAAGGGTATGAACGAGAGAGGAACGCGCGCCCAGCTTACCCCTGCGTGAGGAAGATGCCGGAGGCTTTGACCTTGTTCAGATAGGGCGAATTACGCGCGAGTGCATACGCGTGTACATATACGCGCGTAGACGAGTTCCATAGAATAAAGTGATTCCGTTCACATGATACGCGCGAGAGATATCGCTCGCGCGTATTACGCGTGTCATACGTCGGAATCTCGACGCACTCGCTGTACGCGCGTAGTGCGCGCGATTCGAGATACTCAGAGCTCCTTGTTGCGTTCAGTATACGCGCGTTACTAAGCGCGAGTGAACGGATTTATCAGTGAAATAACCTCCTTTTCAAACATGGAAAAATATTGTTTCGATACAGAGTTATTCATGGATGAAATTGAAAAACGACAAGCAATATGGGATATGAGTTCAGCGGACTAATCTAATAGAAATAAAAAACGGAGTGCATGGGAAGAACTTGTTATTATTTTTGGGTACAAAGTTATAAACATGCTGTGGGTCATTCTGTCGCGTAGAATTGGATGCACTATAAACCTTCTGTTTTCAGTTTTCTTGCTCTTTTTCCATCTTTGATATGCGAGCCACAATACGACTGCTACGTCCAAATCCATTTTGATGCAGTCATCAAACCGGTTTCAGTAAACCGGCCCATATTCTTACGCGCGTAGTCCGTGTTATGTGAACGCAATCAAGAATTGTCTCGCGCGTATGCACACGCGCGTAATTGGCTCTATCTGAACGAAGCCTTTGAAGAAGCTCGCGAAGGCGGGCCGACGCGCGACGCCAATCGAGACCAAGGCCTGACTGATTCGTCGCGTCTCGCAGCCTCGAGACTTAAGGTGTGTGAAGGAACACCGGGGTGGTTTTAGTGGGTATACCAGATATGTGTGTCCCAGCCTAGAGAATGGGACGTAAGGACGCAATACACGGGGAGTTCCACACTACCCGCCGCCCGTTTTCACCGGTAGGGTGTGCGTCATGGATTTCCACTTCCCAAAAAAAAACTTTAGGTTAAGTTTTATTTAAACTCATTTTGACCGTGTATCAAAGTTACCGTAAACAATTGTACATTATATTTATTTATTTACTAAGCCCTGACTAAATCGCTGAAAATAGTCGTTTACACTGATGAGATTCCAATTTTAGATGTTGTTACTGTTTTATTATCTTCCGTGTGTCGCTTTAAACGCTCTTCATGTCATTTACAAACACTCTACATTCTAGAAGGTACATTACTCGAACAGATCCAAATATATTCTATTTTCAAAACAGCTGCTGCGTTCGCTGCCATTTTGTAATAGTTTTATTGCACTTTTATAGGGCAGATGGTGTGGCAGTATAATTATTTATTGAATGTCATATTAGTGAAGATGTCTCCCGTGGCAGAGCTATGATGAAGACACGTGTCTTTAATTTCACAATGTCTGAAAGTAAGTAAGCACTTGTGTTATGGGTACTATATAATTGATAAAATACATTTACACTTTTTTTGTAAATAAAAACAATTTATACATAAACACATACGCAGGGAATCGAACCTGTGACCTCTGCAACACAGATACACCACCGAGGTCGTCAAAGAAAGAGCGGGGTCTCTTTAAGTAAACTGTTCCCTTTCCTCTCTCTGTCTCTACTTTCGGGATTGGCAGCCCGGTAATAACGATCCTGTCGGTGTTTTGAATATCTATAGAATTATTTCTAATTACCTCCTAAAATTTTCTATGAAAATACTTTTAATAGTAAAAATCTTTAATAGTTTCTTACTACATGCAAAAGAACAAACCTTGAGCCGAAGGCCAACTAACCCGATAAACTATGAAATGAAAACACGAAATATTTAGTTCAGTAAGAAATTCCAGATGGGGTTTCCTAACAAAAGAACAAATCTATTTTAACATTTTCTTACTTAACAGAGGATTTTTTAAAAGGAAACAACCAAAGTCTTGACAGATTTCATAATCATGTATTACCACTACTCCACTTAATGTCATAATAGTACATATTAATTATTACGTTGTTGAACATTGTGAGAAACGAACTGAGATCTGCTTGATAACGAACCAACTTCGTAACCCATCCTCATATTAAGTTGGAAGGCCTTCGATTTCCGTCCCGCGTCTTGGTATTCACGTGTAATACGTATTTATTTCCAAAGGAAAGGATATAGTTGTAGTAAGTTGCGGGGCTCCCCCTAGGGCTGCTCCCGGGTGTACCCACACGCCTTGGACCCGAGGGTAAAGACGGTCCTGCTAGTACCCATAACATTATTATGCTATCATAGGTGAGACCAGATGGTGCTGTGTGAATAAAATCCCAAGATTTATTTATTTATAAAAGCGTCATTTTAACTCCGAACCGTTTATTGATTTTTTCCAAATCGTGTAAGCTTTTAATTCGAACACTAGAATCTTCTATTGCGTATTATCACCGAGAGAAACTAACTGCGCCTCTTTTTTAATGCGCTATCTTTTTGTGACGTTTTTCTTATACAAGTTTGGTTTAATAGGGACAACTATCGTCTCCACCTAACTCCTGAAAGGTAAAACAGAGAGGCACTTTTCTTCTACCATCTCAGTTTTCTACAATCCCCTGGAAAAGGTCCATAACGTGATTGCTTGGTCAACTCTATTCCAATATACTTGCTAAATGCTTATTTGTTCAATCAAATATAGGAATAAGGGTATATATATAGAGTTCTACGCAAATTACTAACTCTAGAACATAATACAAGTAAATAAATTATTTCTGGCTAGTATATTCATCATGCCAGTGATTGCAATTTATAACTCAACCGACTTCCGGAGAAATAAACTACAAGCGATCAAGGGGGGACCGAACAAGCACTTTCACTCGTCACCACTCAGTAACTAACTTTACTCGTAATTGCTTGTCTATAACAAGTGCGGGTATGGAAGTTGGATCATTATAACTTTGACGTGTGATTATAGATTTATGAAATTGAAATTACTACGTTATTATTCCTAGAATATTAAACCGGAGATTATAATTAACATAGAAAACAATTGCTTTATGGTAGAATATTGATATTTTAAATTGTACCTTTCTTTTTAGAAGTGTTTCACCTGGTAGCATCTAAATCTTTCAATACAGGGACAGACGTAGGGTTAAACTTTGTCGCTCCTTCTATGTGATTCTTCGTTATTTGGACAAAGAATTGCAAGAGATGGATTACACTTGGCAAAATTTGTTGGCGACTGCATTAATTCCTCCCCACGCGCGAAAGGAAATGATCTTCAATTGATATCTGCTATAGACCATAGTTGCATTACGTTAGTCGCATTAGGAATGAAGAAACTATTTAGAATCGTACCCTCATTTTCTAGGTTTTCTTCTGCAGTGTTTTACTGAGGTTTGGGACCTCCGGCAGCTCTACGAAGGATCCTTTGTTTATCCTTACTATCTTTAGAAAATGTTTATAAATGCCAGAGTTTTTACGTTAAATATTGGCACGTGATTTCAGCAGCCATAAATGATAATGGTTGAAAATAAATTACCCAATCTAAACAATATCTATAACATTATATGGGCCCATTAACATTGAGATTGCATTCCTCTTTTATAAAACAACGTTTTCTATTATTCGAATATTCATTAATATCTATTTATTACATAGCACGCAATGATTGTTTCCGTTATTTGCAACATTGTTTCGTCCATGGCCGAAGCTTTATTATCTATGCGTGTAGATGAATGAATTTGCATGTACGAGTAAATCGTATGCTCAAAATCTAACGATAAAGCGCGAGTAATAATTGAAACAAATTTCAAGTACAATCCTTATTGTGCCTTAGTATTATGCTGAGATAGGTATAATTTAGGAATTCAGTGTACATGTGTCAACATACTCGTAGACATCATAATAAGTTTCAAAAATAATAATTTTCTAAAATAAATTACATATCCTTTTCTCCTTTTTTTAAACTCATTTTTTAAGGGTATTCCCGTTAGGAGGTGATAGGGGTGCCTATTTGCGATAATTTTAACCCCCATATGCATTATGCAAAAGTGAACCATTTTTGAGTTACCATGTTTTTTAGCTTTTTTAAAAATAAGTCAAAAATGCAACATCAAAAATATATTGAAAAAATATATCAATTTAAATCTCATTTTTTCTTCTGATTTATAAAAACGATTAACGTGGCCGAGACGCGGTGTCTACTGCAGGACTCGTTTGCTCCGACGCTCACCTTTCCTGCGTGAGACGTGACCGGCACACTGCCATTTCAGTTTGTGGGCAACTTTGGTTCTCTTACGGATATCTTCATTAAGAATTTTATCTACAAGAGAAACACCCAACATAGGACACCTCATAACTTGCTGTCTCAGCCCTGTACATCATACTATACTACAGGACGCATTGTCCAGACTTTCATCTTCAAGCACTTTCACTATTGATTAACTGAAATTGCTACAAGTCTCATGTTCATATGTATCTCGACAAATATCTTAATTTATTTATTTAACGTTGGAAGTGACGTTGAAGAGTCAACGAAATATCACTTTATCTTTCCACGCGTCAAAGTTCACAGGCGTGTCTTTAAACGTGTGGTCCGTTACATTCGTACTTTGGTATTTATTAAAGTGGACTGTCCATCTTGATACATAAAGGGCCAATGGATAACAGAAAATGGAAAGAGCTTTTTGATATTTTTATAGTTCAATAATCGCAAGTTCGCTTATCGAAAAATATTATTTGCAATTGTAAATTATTAACATAATTTTAGTGTTTACGAAAGCAGACTCGCCCAACATCTGCTGGTTCCGATTTTTAAACCAGCTGTATTTCAGTTAAAAGTACGGCTGACTAAAACATAGCAGTTAACAGTAACATTTAATTGCCTCAATTTACGGAGCACTTTTTTAAATTGCTGTAGGACACCAGACTGGCTGACGGCTCACTTACAATTTAGCAGTTACCGTCGTCTATAGGTGTTTGCAATGCCAGTGGCATCGCGAACACGCTGCTGTCCCTGAAGGGTACAGGAACTTGGGTCATTAATGCCGGAACACAACACAAAGTTATTATGGCGACATACTTAAGACCAAATGTGGTCGCCATCCAGACGGGCTTGAGGCCCTACCACGTAGCTAGTGTGGGTTGTTTTGTCGCCTTCTACGACAGGCCGACCCCGGCCGCAGAGGTTAGTATTCTTACCCCGCCCCTGCACGGATAGATAATTTAAGTGGCATTCGTGGGTCACAAATTGTTCCTGAGACCTGTCGCCATTGCATCGATCCTACATACATCTTGTTCATATTTATTTTCTTATTTAATCCCTGCCACGTTCTATTTTCCTCAAATAGTCAAAATTTCCTTGTGTCTTCCCATCTGAATGCCCGAAATCCAAACTCGTAGCTATTTATTATAATTTATATATGTAAACGAATGTTGCCTACATTCATCTGAATACGCTCAAATGACTCACCTGCACGATGCAAATGTTTTGTTTACAATTACATACATCGCGGGCACATTTCGCAGTGCGTTCACCTCTGACTAAGTCGATTACGGTCCCTACTATCTAACTACACGTATCGATCTGGGCCGTTTGAATGCATCCTAAAACATACATTCATCGTTTTACAAGTGCTTTGTAATAATGATGTTGTTGCCGACGCAACATGCGAGTCCAGATCATTCTAAAACTTACTTTTCATCACTTTTTTTATCCGTGCAGGGGCGGAGAAATAATAATGATCTCTGCGGCCGGGGCCGGCCTGTCGTAAGAGGCGACAAAACATCCCACCCTAGCTATGTGGTAGGGCCCCAAGCACATCTGGATGGCGACCACCTTTGGTCTTAAGTATGCCGTTATGTCGAGTTCCTGTACCCTTATGGTACAACAGCGTGTTTAGCTGCTAAATTCTAAGAGGGCCATCAGCCTGTCTGTTGTCCTACACCAATTTAAAAAATATTCGCGGTAGACATATGGAGCATTTCACTTGAAGCGGACAGTGAAAAAAAGTGAAATTTTTAAATTTTTAAATAATAATTTAGATGGAAAAATATCTAATTATTACCCGTGTATAATTTATCATTTACATTTATGGTTTAATAAAGATGTACCAAGTCCTTTGACTTTGAGGCAATCATGTCCGCAAAGGAGGCGGCGGAGCAGGAGCGGGAGTCGACCACCACACTCCCCTCCCGCCAACGCAGGCCACGTCGACGTCGCCGGAGGGCAAGTAACGACCCCAGGCCGCCGTAAAAAGCGGCCGCGAGCGGCCCCTCGGAGGAGGACCCGCCGCCCGCACTATTGCCGCGAGGGTGAGGGCTGCGTGCTGTTTCGCGGCCCCCCTCAACTCCTACAGTTGTTACAGGAGAGCACCGGGGGGACGAAACCCTGACCCCCTGGCGCCATCACTTTAGAAGGGGCTCGCCTTAAGACAAAGGGCGGGCCGGCGCCGGCCCGGGCCACGAGATCGGCAGGCCATATATCAGTGTGCCCGGGCTTAGGCGATAGGAGAACAGCGGGGTTTTTTAGTGGGTAGTCGGAAGAAACCCTGAGCCCCACATATCGGGTCCCTTGACGGGTCCCCCCGGGCCGGGGGAACCCGTCAAGGGAGGGTTTTCCCCGAGACCAAAAAAAGTCCTTTGACTTGAAAGTAGTTACACATTATACATTCCGTGCGAACACCCCTACGTAAAGCAAACGTTATTAAGTTAAATTTAAAAATAAACTTCCTTTTTCCTGCATGGACATGTTTTTTGAATTTGAGTCAGCGCTTCAGCGGCTGCTTTTAGAACGGAGGCGGACAGCCATTAAAGAAATTAGCTTAATCGTTATATATTGGTTTATTTACTTTCCATCAGGCATTTATGTTATTGTGGGCAACTACGAAAATTTTGTTGCTGTTGAGATGATTTTATCTAGTGCGAGACGCTGATTTAGTTTTTATACGACTGTAAAACTTGCTTATCTCATGGAGATCAAAATCCTTTGGTGTACGTATCAGTTGTAACTGGGTAACATAGTAAAAATAATTCACTTTAGGCTTAGTTACGTCTATGTCTAGGTACATCCAATCGCTTGGGAATTATTCCCCCAGAATGTTGGAGCTTGCGTTCATCGTGGGTCAGCTCTGTGCGTAGTGATAGTCGTTGGCTTGCGCCACTCTCAAGCATCCGGTTATAGGTGGCTAGAAGAAGATTATGGTGGAGTTTTAGTTGATAGTACGTATTGTGCCGTTACGTACGAGTTTCACATAAGCTTGTTACGAATCCGCCCGGCACTTATTGAGTAATTACGTTAGCGATATAACTGACAAGTTACAAGAGTACACTAGGCTACGTCTTACATAAAAGGGTACATTGAGAACTGGAAGAGAAATGCTTTAGATACATACCGACCGTTATTGCATAATACTGGATAAAGGACAACGACCGTGCAAAAAGCAGTAAAACAGTTACTGGGCAACAATCAAGGCTTCACCAAAGCATCCCTAATGAAGCGTTAAGCCGCAGTCGACGCACGCAAGGGAGGTTCCAACAATAACTACTTACTTAGTATATTTACCAGTTTGAAGATCGTATAAAATACAGCAAAAAGGTACTCAATATTTCGAAATAACTAAGTCTGATATTACTGGAAGATTTTATTAGAAAACATATTTTAAATTTCTAGAAAATACACGATTATTTTAAAGAGATAAAATACGTCATGTAATACGCGTTGGGTAACATCAACAGCGATATGGCCTGCATTTCTTTATTTTCTACACAGCAGAAGATGACCCAAATGCGATACAAAATTATATTCACTAACCTCCTTTGACTTCAGTAATGCTCAGTACAAATATCGAGTAACATTTTTATGATTCGTTCGTTCACTAATAAATAGTACTTATGAGATTTTGGCTTTTGACAAGTTTTATTAAGAAAAATATTAAAAGTTTCTAAACTTTGAAAAGCAAACGACACAATACAAAATTATAAAGTGCTACATGTCGAATTACTACATTCAGCAAGTGTTTTTGGTTTGGGCATTCGAATATATAATTATAATCCAATTTTTATAAAATCAGTTCAATTTAAATGTCTTCAAAATGAATATTAATATTTTTTTAAATAAATAAGACTTATAATATTATAAAATCAATGACTATTCAAGCAATTGTATTCCGAAAAATTAATGTAATAAGTGTCACATAATATATATCCAACACACACACACATTTTATTTATTTTTTGAAGTGATAACTTCTTATGAGTAGGTAAAACACTTCGTTACGTAACGCGTTACGGCGCCATATAAATATCTATCTGCATAGAGAAAGTGGAACCTGGGTCACATAAGTCGAAACACAACATGAGGATTATCGCGACAAATTTAACAGACCAGGGGTGGTTGTCACCCAGAAAGCACCTAGCTAGGGTTGTTTTGTCGCTTTTTACTACATGCCGCTCCCAACTTTAAGGGCCAGTATTTTTATATCTTGCACGGAGGAAAATTATATCATTATTTATACAAAATCCTTGGTTGAAATTCAGGTTCATTTCATAGAACTGATTAATCAAATACCACTAACGTAAAAACAATCAATATAACAACCACAAACGTATGGTATCTATGGTTTAAAGAACGTGTTTTTGCTCCTATCATAATTCACAGTGAAAACTAGTACTATATGTATAAATCGTTTGGAAAGCAATTTTTCAGGGAATATAAATTTGGCATGTTAACCTCGTTTCCGTTTATAAATCTACACATGCGCCCTACTTTGATCGCATTATAATGTTATCTTGGCGAGATTGCCTTGTTTACTACATACGAAATATTTATTGTTATTATTTAACATTTAAAAATATAATTACCTTTAATAATAATTAAAGGTAATTACATTTTTCAAGAATAATTATAATATAATAATAATAATATTTAATATTAATTATAATAATATTTTTTTTGAAGAATTCTAACTTGTGAACAATTCACAAACTTTTGGTGAAGGCCATTTCTGGGATGATTTAGAGCAAGGATGAGCAACACGCGGCCCGCGGGCCGCTTGCGGCCCGTCAAACATATTTATGCGGCCCGCCAAGCATTTCTAAAATTTTATATATTTTATCGACGTTCTTCCATCATTATATTGTTATAAAGTTGTGATTTTTTTGTCAATTTTTCATTAGAAAAAACATTGCCAAATTTCAAGTAAATTCGTTTTTCTATTCTTTTCTTGTTTGTTTTTATCTTACTTTAAAATTTGTATATGAAATCTTTACTTTTTTTAGTTTTATATTTTTTTTATTCTAATATTTATGTATTATAAATAAACTTTCGTAAATTATGAATAACAGTTAATCTATGTGCGACCCGTTAAAATTCAAATTGGCCCATTGATTAAAAAGGTTGCTCACCCCTGATTTAGAGCAATACGTGCTCGATTCAGTTACTTATGGTATAACAAAATTAGTTTATTTACAAACCGTGTAAAATAGTTACCGTTTAAATCGGGGGACAGGTGTCTTATACTTAGGCTATATTAGATATTAGTCACAAAAATCCGGGTAATAATTTAAAAATCGAATTCAAAAGACAATGTTTCATTTAATTTTAGTAAGGTCTTCAAGGCCTTCAAGAAACTCATTGTACACGCGAAGTTCAATTTCCAACACCCCTGTCGTATGTCTCCGGATTTTATATTTGCTGCGAAACAGCAGACAGGCTAGCAGCCTATGGACTTTCGCGACGTTAAGGCACCGCGAATACGCTTTTGTCCCATGGGGGTACACGAACCTGAGTCACTAATCACTAATACCGGAACACAGTACAAGGTTATTATGGTGGCATACGGCGGTATAGACCAAGGGTGGTTGTCGTCCAGACGGGTTTGGGTACCACGTAGCTAGGGTAGTTATGACGCCTTTTACAGGTCAACCACGGCCGGAGAAGTTAGTATTTAAGAATACTAACATCTCCAGATACTAACAACTCCGCCCGTACATGGAGAATGTGCTAACATTATTTCATAATAAGAAATGGTACTTACTCTACGGATGCCGGATGAATAAATATTCGTCCGACATTCATAACACGAGTAATTTTGCTTTCCTATGAATTCTGGAATTCAAAGATCTAATAAGAGCTGGCAACAATCACAAAAATGAAAATTCGGAGCCCATGAAATTGATTGATACAGTAAAACTACAGATAGTTATATTAGATTTTGCGTGTTATTACATAATTTACTTTATGTAAGGGAGGGGCGGGGTGGTGGTGGTGGGGGGGTATATACGTCCCAGGGAAGCTGAACATTGTCAGGCAGAAGATATATTTATTTATCTTTATCACACATATATTTTCGTGTCGTTTCGCTAAGGTAAGACGCCACATGCATCAAACGACATGTTTGGTGTTAAAAAAATGCATAATACGTCTTCAGACACGCGGTAACGTTATTCACTTCAGGGTTTTTCTCTTCAGTGAAATTGTTTACAAAAACCAGGCTTGAGGAAAATTTTATGAAATAAACAAATTCATAACATTTTTCTTTTGCGTATTAATTTCATATTAAAACCATTTTTTTCACAATTCAAAAGACCACTTGATTGCCAAATGAATTCATAAATATGAGAAACGACAAAGGCTATGTACATGTATTATTTTTTCAAGTATTCAATTTTACTTATTATTGATAAAGGAAATTGCCTAACAGCTGTTATTTTAAAATAGGTACCTACTTACGCGTAAATATGTTACCAATGATCCATATTAGTATTCGTCCTCATTTATAACATTGAGCGCTTGTTAAATCATTCATAATTTTAATTCTTTAAAAAAAAGACTATAAAAATCATTATGAACGCGGAGCGGAAGCAAAAAAGAACAGCTGATCAACACAAACAAAATACTTACCAAGATGTTTGTTGATTCCCGTCAGTATTATTATAGTTAGTAATAGCAGGGTATCTGCAAACACAAAAAACGAATGTCAACTTTAACACACTAAAATACCAAGCAATAGCAAACATGTTAGTTAAAATTAGTTAATTCGAGAAACGGTCCGCAACGCGAACAAAGGATTGTTTATTTTGCAATACAATTTACCTCTGCGCAGTACATTCTAAAACCTTTTTCTTTTCCCATCCCTCTTGTGTTTTCACCCACACTTCACCAGGGGAACGCCAATCTTTAGAAATAAAGGGCATATTTACAACAAAACAAGAACAACAAATAAACGCGAATAGAGCTAGCGAAATACGCGCAAGTTGAACGTCTAAATTGTAAGACGGATTCGACGATTCTAATTGTAAATTGTAAATGTAAACTTTGGAGCAGTGTTGCCGCTTAGGAAAAAATAAAGTCCCCAGACTTCAATGAAAATGTCCCTAGATATTAAGAAAAAAGTACTCAATAAATCCCTAAAAGTCGCTAAATATTTTAAAATCTTTTATTTTAAAAATATGGTCTAAATAAAAGCAACTCTGTCATTTAAATTTGCGAATATTTCACTGTGACAAAACGAACAAAAAGCTTTAGTTGGATCAGTCATAACAGGTTTCAACCACATTTTAAACTCTTCTTGTTCCCATTCTGGTGTATACTTTTGAGCGTATGCCTTCTTTTATACAGGAATTTCCATATCCACAATATGATTTTGATATTAATGACGACAATACACACCTATACACTATGTAAAACCGGTTTGTTCTACGAAAAAGTAACAATTAACTTAGAAACCGGGCATTCCTTCCTTTGAATAAACGGGATGATGAATTAATGAGAAAGAAATAGCTATATCTATATCTTTACATCTTTTGATAGACTGAGACGCATAAAACCGATCGAACAAAAAATATCGAACAGTCGCTAGATGTCGCTAAATTTATTTTTGTCGCTAGATGAAAAAAAAATATCGCTAGACACATCCAAAATCCGCTAAATCTAGTGACAAAGTCGCTAAAACGGCAACACTGCTTTGGAGACTTGGAGTTGACTGTTGACATAATGACAATCGGGCCAATAAGCTTGACAGTGGAGCCCACGAGCTTAGAATAATGTCTATGGTTAAGCCTATTTTTAGCATTTCAGTCAAAAGCACATTGCAGACTATTTATGAATACGAACCGATAAAGTTACCACTAAGTTGGTCTAGCGTTTGTGTTGATCGATGTTAAAATTATAATTAACATAACACCTCAGCCGTACGCAATTATGCATCTACTTGATCATTATAAGAAAATTGAAGTTCAGCAATTTTTTTTAAAGTTACTTAGTAATCAGTTTTTTCAATATCTTCTTCTATTATATTATTTTACAGTGTTTCAAACGTTACCTCAAATTCACTTTTTGACTTTTGCACTGAATACAATTTCGACAGATTATAAATATAATAAATTTAACGACCAAAAACTGAAAATCTTGCTTTGAAAATTTTTTAAGTCATTCATTATTAGCTTTTTTTCAATTTAACTATAACCTAGTAATCTTCATTTGTTACTTCACAAACAAATATGCATTATAAATATAGTAAAAATATTCCTACCAGTTAATGAAAGTTCATAAAATGAAAACTGTTCAAGTCATAGATATAGAATTCAATATCTATGGTTCAAGTTAAAAAGTATTGATAATTGCAAACCTATACCACAATACACCCATGCCATATTTATTTAGTAAAAATTATTTCCTGATCCGATACCTTTGTTTTAGGATCCTAAGTTCTTTTGCCACTTGCTTTTTTAATCTGTTATTGTAAAATACTTTGGCGTTGGCAAATCAGTGTTTAAAGCATTAGAGCCACATAAAAAGAAAAAGTAGTTATCTGTGGAACTGGAAAATAATTTTGACGTTCTAAAAAGCGCGGGAAACCTTCGAACTTGGCGGACGCGGTTTTTAAATTTTTGCAAATATAATTGTAGATTTATTGTAATTAGTAATCAGAATAGTTATAAGTTGTGTATAAATTTAGATTAGTGTTATTCCTATATATATTATTTGTTTTTTCTGCGTAGGGTAAGTCTTTCAAAATACTTTTATGAACGAGCCGCCAGACCCAGGGGGCACAGTGCCCCCTGCGGGAGCATTTGTTACAATTTCCAACGAATCTGGAATGGATTCCGACTGTTCGTCGGTATCCAAGCGTAAATTAAAACGGAGTTATCTCCATAGGGTATGCAAGCATTGTAACAAGAGGAAAAGAAAACATAATAATGATGCATTAAAAAATACTGATTGTCATTGTAATGATGAGTTTATAGAATCCCCCATGAATAATTTACCTTCTTCTACTCTCGCTAACGTTAATTCTTCTTCCCAAGCTCCCACACAAATAGGCAGGACTAGTTATGATTGCAATGATCATGGCCCTTACATTGTGCATGTCCATAAAATACAGTCTGCGGAAGACGACGGCACCAATCTGCATCCTATTGTGTTCGGTAGGTTTTTAAAAAAAAATGCTTTTAAAAATATTGTAAATGGCAGTTTGAAAAGGATAGGAAGAAACAAAATGTCTCTTTCTTTTAATAATTATTTAGATGCCAACAGCTTTGTCCAGTCAAATTGTTTATCTGAAAATAAGTTGAAAGCATATATACCCACCTTTAATATTACCAGAATGGGATTAGTAAGGGGAGTTCCAACTGAGTGGTCTCCCGAAGATATAAAGGAAAATACTAATGTGCCCATGGGATGTGGTGATATAATTAAAGTCAGACGTTTAAATTATAAGGTAATTGTAAATAGTGAACCAACTTGGAAACCCTCCCAAACAGTTGTATTGACATTTGATGGCCAAGTATTACCTAAACGTGTTTTTATGTGTTTTAACTCTTTGCCTGTACAACTATATACTTACCCAACTATACAGTGTTATAACTGTTGTCGTTTTGGCCACACAAAAACAAAATGCAGGTCCAAACCAAGATGCTATAAGTGTGGGCAAGGTCACACTGGTGACAGCTGTAATGTTGAGGAAGATCAGGGCTCTTGCTGCTTATGTTCTGGGCTACATTTTGCGTTAAGCAAAAGATGCCCAGAATATTCTAGGCAAAAAGAAATAAAAATTACCATGGCTGAAAACAGCATATCGTACATGGAAGCATCAAAACTACACCCATTAATAACTAAATCATATGCTGATGTCTTAACATCCATACCAAATAAAATGTTTCAAGCAGGCAATACTACTGTACCCGGCTCACCCCCATCACGCATTTTATCATACAAAAAAACAGTTTTTACTAAACCACGAACCCCACCTAAACCTAATAAAGGTTATGACCGTGAAGCTCATGATTCTCTTGTAAAGGATTACAACATACCCACACCCTCTAATGGTTGTGCATTACAAATCTCATCCAATGCTGACAAAGAGAGTGAACAGAACTTAACAGCCTTAATTACAACTTTAATTAAATTGCTATCTCAATCAAATTTAACCATACCGACCAACGCTGCTACTTTATTCAACCCTAACATTAATAATAATAGTCATAATGGACAGGATAGTTCAATGGAACTGCAGAAGTATCATAAGCAAAAAACATGAACTTGTACATATTGTAAATACTTTTAACCCTTTTATTCTTTCTTTATCTGAAACTTGGCTTAAGCCGAATTATACATTTAAAATCCCTGGCTATTCCTGTTTAAGGAATGACAGGGCTGATGGGTATGGCGGTGTGTGCCTACTTGTCAGAAACTCTCATCTTATATATCCTCTTCCTCTTCCTTCACACAGTGATGATTTTTCTATCATTGCTGCTACTGTTGATAATATTTGTTATGTTTCCGTCTATATTCCACATCCTTCTTTACAAATCCTTAGTGAAATTAGAAATATAATTTCACTTCTTCCTCATCCTTTCATGATCTTGGGTGATTTTAACTCTCATCACACAACCTGGGGTAGCTCCTTTTCTAATTGTTATGGACATGAATTGTTGGATATTTTGGACTCATATGATCTGTGTATCTTAAATACGGGCTCCCCTACCCGGCTCACTAGGCCTGATGAAGCAATCAGTGCTATAGACCTGTCTATTTGTACTTCTAATTTAGCGTCTTTATTATCTTGGTCTACTTTGTCTTCCACATTCAATAGTGATCACTATCCCATTGTTATTTCCTTTCCCTATAATAAACAAAATCAAACATTAATATCAAAGCCGCGTTTAAAACATAAAATCATTGATTCTCAATGGGACAAATATACTACATTAGTAGAAGAAACATTTCTTCAAGACACAAATATTTGTGATACTGACTATTTTAAGTCTGTTTTATTACAAGCTGCTGATACTGTTTTTCCTAAGCGAAAGCCACGTAATAATAAGTTATCATCACCACCATGGTGGGATGAAGAATGCACCAATGCTATATCTAGGCGGAAACTTGCTGAGAGGAACTATCGCATTAACATGTCATTAGAGAATTATGACGCGCTGTTGGAGATAATGAAAGAGACACGGAAGTTGTTTAAGAAAAAGAAGTTCGAGGGTTGGAGGAATTTTTGCAGTTCCTTGTCACCCGAAACACATTCGTCAGTTCTTTGGCGAAACATTAAGAGATTTAGAACAGCTATAAATCCTTCCAGTGCGCCTCTCCTTCCTATTGTATTAGCCGATCAATTCCTTGACCGTTTGGCCCCTGCTTCTGTACCACACCAAGATTTAATTATCCGTTCCCTATCCGTTAAAACCAATAGCTCTTCCTCTTTAAATCTTCCTATTACTATGGTCGAGTTAAAAGGAGTGCTAAACCACGTCAAGGACAGTGCTCCTGGGGAAGACGGGATACCATATTCCTTTTTATCACACATTGGTGAAAATGGCTTAAATCGCTTTTTAAATTTAATAAACAAAGTTGTTTTGTCGGGTGACATTCCTTTATCTTGGCGAAAGCAAATAGTGTTGCCCTTTTTAAAACCAAATAAAACACAGTCTAATGTTGAATCTTATCGCCCAATAGTTTTATCATCGGTTATTACTAAAGTAGTTGAACATCTAATTAAAAACCGTCTTGAATGGTTCATTGAGAATAATGAGCATCTCTCTCAGACACAGTTTGGTTTTAGAAAGGGGAAAAGCGTGGCCGATAACTTGGGGATTTTTACAACTGATATTCGTTACGCCTTTTTAGACAAAAAATCCACAGTTGCTGCTTTCTTGGATATTAATTCTGCATACGATAACGTTTTACTTCCCGTTCTTAAACAAAAGCTGAATAATTTAAACGTCCCACACCTTTTATCTAACTTTATTTTTAATCTTCTTTCCGAGAGACAAATTATTCTGGACCTCGGAGACCCGTATACACCTAGTAGATTGGTCTGGAAGGGGTTGCCGCAAGGTTCCGTACTAAGCCCTTTACTGTACAACATACATACACACGACTTAGAAAGGTCTGTTGGTGATAATGTTAGTATTCTACAGTATGCGGATGACTTGGTCATATACGCCTCTGATAAATCTGTAGCAATTGCGTGTGAGCACATTTCCTCATCTTTATCTTCTTTAAAAACTTGGATGGATACTAATGGCCTAGATCTATCTCCGTCAAAGAGTAGCTCCGTTATTTTTACCAAATCTCGAATTTCTCACACACCTACTATTTCCTATGATAATACACCTTTACCAAGCAAAAATCAAGTAAAGTTTTTAGGGGTTGTACTTGATGCTAAACTAACAGGTCTAGCCCATTGTGAGTTTGTAGTTTCAAAATGTGAACGGAATTTGAATATGCTCAGATGTCTACGCGGTGTCTGGTGGGGTGCTCATCCAGCTACTATGAAGTTGGTTTACAACGCCGCTATTAGAAGTATTTTAGATTTTGGTACTTTCTTTTTAGATCCTGGTAATGTGGCAGGTTTTAAGAAATTGGACCTGATTCATTCTAAAGCATTAAGACTCGTTACAGGTGCAATGAAATCCACTCCCGTTAATGCACTTCAAATAGAATGTTGCGACCCCCCTTTAAGCTTTAGGCGCCAGTATCTCTCTGACAGATTTATTTTTCGGCTTGTTCAATTTTCTAATCATCCTTTAACTTCCAAACTTGAATTATTGTCAGAGAAATTGTCTTCTAGTAATAAGCCTTTTTCATGCCTATTAAAAAGTTTTCAGAAATATAAATCGTTGCAAGCTCCTATTCATTCCTTTAGAGTCCTTCCTTTATTTAAAACTTCATATGATTCTCTTCTTTTCTCTCCTAGTATTTGTTTTTCTCTCAACATAGATAGGTCCGATTATAATGCAAACACTACTTTTAACCATATTGTAAATACTAAATGGCCAAATTGGCATCACATATATACTGATGCATCCAAACATCCCATAGGGTGTGTTGGAGTAGGTGTATTTCATAAGCAATATAATATAGTCCAAAAAATAAAATTACCACCAGAAACATCTATATTTACGGGGGAATGCTTCGGTCTTCTGAAAGCAATAGAATATGTTATAAGTTTTAAACTTAACCAATGTGTTATATTTACAGACTCACTCAGTTCTTTACAAAGCTTAGAAAAATTTTCCTTAAAACTGAATCCTTTTTTCCACATAACATTTGAATGTAAGAGAAAGTTGTTGCATTGCCAATTAAATAACTACACAGTCACTTTCTGCTGGATACCTAGCCACTGTGGCATCATAGGAAATGCGAGAGCTGACAGTTTGGCAAACGAGGCAACTGTGAGTGGTGATATATACCCATACACGATTTTCGGACACGACCTGAATGCTTTACCTAGCACATATCTCCGTGATACATGGAATTTGAGCTGGAGAGAGAGCGGTCAGGTCAAGGGTCGCTTCCTCTACGCTATACAGCCTTTAGTCCCAAGAAAACCATGGTTTGCCAAACTGTGTTTTAATAAAACTGCCACTTCGTCTTTAATCCGCATGCGTCTTGGACATATTTGCCTTCCGGTACATCTGCATAAACTTGGCATAGTATCTAGTACTGCCTGTGAATGTGGTGAGAGTTATTGCGATATGAATCATGTTTTCTTTTCCTGTCCTTTATATGACCACTCTTCCCTATACAAATCTCTAATATCTCTCTCTATTCCTCTTCCTTCTAATATTTACTTACTTCTTAAAGATAATAGACCCTGTGTATATAGTACATTAAATAAATTTATTGTAAATAATAAGATTAGATTGTAGTTTATATTTATATATATTACTTGTTTTCTTTTATTATTATATATTTTCAATGATTTCTCTTTTGCTGATTCTCTTTTTATTTATAAAATATCATTGTATATATTTATATATTTTTGTAGATATGAAATTATTCTGATTTGTTTTGTTTAATTCCCGGTACGGTTTAATTATAATTCGCGATATTAGTTTCCCTAGCTTCGTTGACAAATTAAAAATACTTGACACTGGCCCAATGCACGAATGGTGCCGAGCCATAAATAAGAAGAAGAAGAATTTTGACGTTGATAGCTAGCTAAGTCTGTTCGGTTTAATTCAAGTCCTTTGCCTGCCAGATTGGCAAATTAAAACAACAACAATAATCTGTTCGGTTTAAGGTTATAAAACTATAGTTTTCTCTTCGTAATGGGTGACTCCAATTTTAAGCCTAAAATCAGTGGAACTGACAAAGATCCAGCGCTTAAGCAAGCTGAGATAACCTACATGAGGTTGATTGAAGAGAAGAATCGCGAACGTGTTGTGAAACTGCAGCAGATTGCCAAAAGAAACAGAATCACAGGTTTCACAATAGGTGCCGGAGTTTTAGGTGTTTACTTGTACTCCATCTTTGCGGTTAAGCAGGAAACGTTTCTCGACGATTTTGACGAACCCGTAAAGCTACAAAAGCAGTAAAAATGGCTGCAGCTAAGAACGCCTTACAGATAAGATTGCCTCCTCTGCCTAGTATTAAAGATGTCATTAAGTTATACAAACTTCGTGCTCTGCGGGAGTTATCCCAAAATTTCCTAATGGAACCACGTCTTATTGATAAAATAGTCCGTGCTGCAGGTGACATTACTGGTCATACAGTATGTGAAGTTGGCCCTGGACCAGGTGGAATAACCCGTTCCATTATTAAACAAGCTCCTAAAAGAGTAATTCTGGTTGAGAAAGATCGTAGGTTTATACCATCGTTAGAGCTGATAGCAGATGCCTGTCGTGATAAGGTTGAAGTTGATATTATAACTGGGGATATACTTAAGACAGATTTAACTAAGCATATTGAAGCAGATGCTAAAAGAGAATGGTTAGACCCTCCACCACCTATCAACTTAATAGGAAATTTACCATTTAGCGTCTCAACAATACTAATAATACGCTGGTTAGAGATGATATCAAAGCATGGAGGTCCATGGTCATATGGTCGCACACGAATGACATTAACTTTCCAAAAGGAAGTAGCCGAGAGGATGGCAGCCAGAATTCTTGATAGACAAAGATGTAGATTGTCAGTAATGTGCCAGAGTTGGTGCACGGTGAATTATAAGTTTGATATTGCAGGAACAGCATTTGTACCAAAACCAGATGTAGATGTAGGGGTGGTGACACTGACACCACTTAAGCAGCCAATTATGAAATTACCTTTTAAAATGGTTGAAAAGGTTGTTCGACAAATATTTTCTATGCGTCAAAAATATTCTATTAGAGGAGCGCAGACACTCTTCCCTGAGGAAGTAAGGGAAGAAATGGCATTAAGAATGTACGAAATGGCTGATATTGATCCGGTAATAAGACCTTTTCAGATAGCGAACATGGAGTTTGCGAGGATATGTGAGGCATACAATGAAATAATAAAAAAATATCCTGAATTTGAAAATTATGATTACAGAGCTCCGAAAAATAAAGCTAAAGTGGTAGAAGTTGTTGATGAAAGTTTTGATTTGTAGATTTGCTTGTATATAGTAGTTGAAAAATAAAACAATTTTTAGTTCAAACTCTATTATTTAATGGAAACAAAACAGTTATTTTTATAAACAATACAAACATGCCAATCTTATTCTAATTATTCCACAATATACGCTGATATGAATTAAATGACCCATAAACTACTACTATTTCTACAAGGATTGCTTGCATTATTTTTTTTTATTGCTGTAGGACAGCAGACAGGCTGACGGCCCACTTAGAATTTAGCAGCAGTACCTATGGGTGTTTGCAATGCCAGTGGCATCTCGAACACACTGTTGTTCCATAAGGGTACAGGAACTTTGATCACTAATGCCGGAACACAACAAGGTTATTATGACGGTATACTTATGACCAAAGGCGGTCGCCATCCAGATGACAGTTTGCATAAAACTTCCAAGCCTGGGGGGGTATGTTGTTCAGTTTTAAAACAATATCTCATCTATTGTGTAGAAAATAGATGTGATATTAAATGATCACGGGGGAGAAGTGTTGCAGGACAACCAAAAGTCGATCTTGCGATCGCCACAAAGGCTCCAGGTGACGACCGGAGTTTTTAGTAGATATGCCGTCGCGACCATCGTGCCTATCTTTTGCTAACCATATGAGTGATCGCAGTGGCAAGATATTTCCTTCCTTCAGCCTTCCCCAGGCAAAAAATAATATTAATAGATGGACTGTCACTCTAAAATAAAAACCTGAATAGTGGTCTACCTTTGCTGCTTGTGCCCTAGAAGAGAAACTGCTTAGCTAAATAATGAACTTCATGTCCCGGCTCTATTGTACTGTCTAGCTATTTGTTATATTTTTCTCAAAAAGCCAGTTTACCGCAACATATATTAAATTTATAACAATTAAGCCAAATCTGAATTTCTTTACACTAAAAATAACAAAACTAAAGAAAGCTACCGTATAAAAGGTAGACAATAAATATCAAATTTTAAATATTAAACACATCTCTGCCTGAAATGTATTTGTTTTGTAGTTGTTTTACTTTGTGTTCATTTTAAGCATTTTTTTCAAAACCTTTTTGTGTCTATAGGATTCCAGATGTATTGCATAAACTCTATCTCCGAGAATAACTCTTTTGCAAACTTCACAATAATTATATGAATTTCCATCAATGTTCTTTTTTTCATCGCTGATCTCATGTTTTACTGGTTCATAATTACACTCTTTTCCTTCTATAAAGCTTTCTATTATATGTATTGCCTTATTTTTCACATTTTCATCCCATTTGTCTACATGTGTAGTATCCAATTCGTAGATTGGTGGCACCTGAAAAATATTTCAAGCATTATTAAGCGCCATCTATTAATAATGGCCTGTATAAAATGTAAGGTTTATTAATTATCACTATTAAACGCTAGATGGCGTTATAACCGAGTTTAATATAATTTCAAGTTGTTTGGCAGACATCATTCCAAAATTAAAATCATGTTAACGCAGTATTCATTTATTTATATGTATTAATGCTCGATATACCTATTTGTACTTGGTAACCAAAAATAAATTTAAGCAAGTTTAGCTATTCGGCGCTAGATGGCGCGTGTAGTCAAGTATATTTAAGATAATGTCAAAGTTTTGTTAATGTTAAAATACAATAATAGCAATATTATTACGGGTAAAGAACACAATAAATATTTTATCCTGAGTGAAAATCCAAAACCAAAAAAACTAGTTATGGTTTGGGCGTATAATTATGTCCTTTCATTGGACAGTTTACTATGTAAAAGACCTTGCAAAACTATATTGGAAATTTTTTCACCTAGTATTTTAATAAACTGAATTGAAAAAAAAGTTGGTGACAATAAAAATGAACTTAAGTATAAAATAACGCAGTATTAGAAGAAGTAATAATAATTATATTATATCATAATTGATAAATAAATAAAATCTGTTTTTCTGTAGCTTGAAGTAAAACAGATTCGGGAAAATTTACGCTTATTTAAATTAGTTTTGAGTACTAACCTGTCGTCGTGGATGTTCAAGAAATCTTCCTTTAATCATTTTGTTCTGCCGCTTCGCGTATCTTCTTGTCCCTAATTTCATATTTTCAACGCTCTCTTGTAATAACTTTTTTCCAAGTTCCGTGTTCCGATCTTCCTCGGAAAGCATTAGGTATTCGTGGAATTCTTTGAATCCGAGCGTTTGAAAAACTCCCTTTGTGTAATCCGGCGGGCTGTAAAGAATTCGTTTTTTAGCAAACTTTTTGAAGTGATACTTCTTTAGCACGAAACGAAATAAAGTCACTTCAAGTCACCAGCACTAGGATAAATTCAAAGATGGCGTTAGATCAGAAATTCCCATAGTAATCCTTTGGAATCGAAATTAGCTTTTCAGGGGTCTACATAAACGAAAACTGATTTTGAGGGTCTAAAAAACCTGTATAAATTTATATAAGAATGGACTAATATTCTAGTACTAAAATTTTGTATCAATAGCAAAAAAACTAGAAATAGGAGTTTTTAAAGTAATTTGGCTGTAAGGGTAGGTTTATTTTGGAAAAGGACTCTCTTGCCCAAAATACTTTGGGAATCAAGTCAAGGTATAAAACATGAATATTTTTTTAGTAAATAAGTCAATAAAGTATCTTGTTTTAAAGGAAAGCCTACAACTTAATATAAAAATGTGTTCTAGATGTGTCATGCGCGTTTATTTTAGCATGTCTTAATTTCTAGGAAAACTTGCTGATAAGTCACTGTAATGACTCAACATAGGAGAAAGAATATTAACTTCTGCGGCCGGGGTCGGCCTGTCGTAAAAGGCGATAAAACAACCCGCTACGTGGTAGGGCCTCAAGCCCGTCTGGATGGCGCCTACGTTTGGTCTTAAGTATGCCCCGTAAGACCCAAGTACCTGTACCTTTATGAGACAGCAGTGTGTTCACGATGCCACTGGCGTTGCAAACACCCATAGCCGACGGATACTGCTCAATTCTAAGCGGGCTGTCAGCCTGTCTGCTGACTTACAGCAGTAAAAAAAAAACATTCTTTTTTAACAAACAGTATGGTCCCGGTTAGATGGGAAGCATATAGGTTATAGATGTGGTTAAATGTGGTATTTACTGGGTGCCTGTAATATGGTCCGCCCCACCCCGAAATGAAAAACTAAATGCTTTTTTCTTTACTGCCTATGAGCTAGCACAAGGATCAGGAGGAGGATTTATCTGAACTGAAAGTATATAAACGTTTGTTTTCTTATCTCGTTCATGGTATTTGCTTGATTTTTCCAGAAGAAAAGTAAATAGTCGTAGTATTTGATATTGAGAAGCTTTTTTTTTAAATTAAATTATTATCCACTAGCTTTAGATAATAAATTAAGTAAGATCTAAGTGACAAAGGTAAGTGATCGATCAAACGAGCTCCATTGGAATAGCGAAGATTAAATGGATACAGCAGGGAAATCAGAATTTTATAAAAATACGTAAATATAGAAAGTTAAGGATTTTATATGTTCTTCTAGTCAATCTATGTTCCTGAGCGATACAAGAGTAGTTTGCGGTTGGCATTTGCTACCGGTCTGCGCGTACGCACTATGCACTCTTATACATACGCCGCTTAAATTGATTTGATACTTAATAATAACCTAATTTTATCCGTTCAGGGGCGGAGAAAGAATACTGACCTCTTCGCCCAGGGTCGGCCTGTCTTAAAACGTTCCAATAGCATTACCCGGATGGCAGCGTGTTAACGCATTAAAGTCATTGCAAACACCCATAGGCGACGGTAACTGATCATTATTAAGTGGGCCGACAGCCGGTCTGCTGTCCTACAGCAATAAAAAAAAATTTGACAACATTTAAACATTCACTAAAAAATAAAAATAAAGTAGTATAGTTGTATAGTTTACATGTCATTTCCTTGTTAAGTCAACCAGAAACAGAGAGGCACCCCCCACATTTGAAGTTAAAATAAATATATTGGGTTAACTTATTGATCGGAATAAACTATATGAGTAATATCATCACACGTTGAGTAACAAAGAGAAGCAACTTATTGATTTTATTTACTTCGACAAAATATTTTATAACATATACTGTATAAGTAAAACAACTTGAATGCAGTAACAATTAATTGAACGAATTGAAATAATTATTTCGTAGTATATTTTAAATGTCCACGACGAAAAATGTCGTAATGCTAGTTAACAGGGTAAAAAACAAACCATAGAGCGACTTTCAGCTGCATAGCATTTATATCATTTTTAACTCATGAAAACCATTAAGTGGTACCTTCTAAACGAAGTTAAAATGAAATAAATATATTTAATAAAATTTATTATTCTAATATTGAGAAAATACGAAAATATTATAAAAAATTATTGGACGTTCTTAGAGAAAAGTCACCCGCATTATTTATTCAAAGAGCTAGGAACAGAGGACCGAGTAAATTATAATTAAGAAGGGATGTAGCTGCTGACCCTCCTGCGCTGTATGCATATAAAGCAGCTCGTCTAAGTTTCGGTTTTTGTAAACCGGGCATCCGAAGCTAATTGCCTTTGACGGTTTAAGAAAAAACGTGACGATTTTTCATCAGTGACAAAAAGGTGTTTGTAGTGTTTTAAGTACAGTATAATCTCACTAATCCGTCACTTCAATAGACCGATACGTCCAATAATCCAGCACCCTCCGCCGCGCCTCCCTCGCCCTTCTACGCATATGCGCTCCGCCCCTTCGTCGTCTAGCAGTCTAACCTCAAAACTTATCACCTGCACGTGCATTGCCTGCGTATACGTATTTACCTGTTTTTTGAAGAGACAATAGTGTGTAGTTAAAAATGTCAAATAAACGGAAACACAAGACGCTAGATTTGAAAGATAAAATGTCCATTTTATCTTAAGATCGTGATCTTAAGGAAAAAAAGCAAAAGACAGTAGACCACATGAAGACGATGGAATCTGGACCAGAAAAGCGACTACATTAAGAGTTGGCGATTGTCCAAAGATGGAAAACGCTCTCTACATGTGGTTATGCAACGGAGTTCTAAACACACTCCTATACCTGGAAAAATTCTGAAAGCAATTCGTGCCAGCGATAGCTGGCTGGATAAATTTAAAAAGTGATTTGGTATCCGTCTGCTAACCATATCGGGTGAAAAATTATCAAGCGATATCTGCAGTACAGCCATTTATCCAGAGACAAAGTAGAGGAACTGGGTCATCTTCCTGAAAAAATCTATAATGCAGATGAGAGTGGTCTGTCCTGGAGACTGTTGCCCAGTAAAATATTCGTATCCTTTAAAGAAGCGAGCGCACCAGGTCGTAAAGTGAGTAAAGATAGAATCACATTCATACCGTGTTCAAATGCTACTGGAACACACAACGCTGGATTTGTTAGTGATTGGTAAAGCTAAAAATCCCAGAGCTTTCAAGAACATTTGTCTGCTAGTCTGCTACAAGAACCAATTTAAAAATTGGGTCACGAGAGAGGTATTTAGTGAATGGTTTCATAAAGACTTTGTCTCAGAAGTCAAGAAGTTTATGAAAAGATCCAACTTGACCATAAAAGCTTTACTCGTACTTGACAATGCTCCAGCCCACTCAAATGAACAAGAACTTAAATCAAGTGATGTGAATATCCAAACCATCTTCCTACCACCAAATTGCAAACCTTTAATGCAACCGATGGATCAAAATGTTATCAAAAAAGTAAGTCCTTGTATAAATCTGACCCATATTATATCTCAGGATGGTGACATAACGCAGAGCCTTAAAGAATTGAATTTGAAGGGTGTTGTGTTCTCTCTCGCTCATGCTTGGAAATCTGTTTCATCTGACTTAATCCAATCTTCATGGAAAAAGTTATGGCCTACAATGAATGCTGTATCAGAAACAGAAGAATGGGATCCTGAACATAATCTACCTATTGCCGATTGGTTGCAAAATCTATCAGAAAGAGGATTGGAGACAAGTGAAGATATATGTGAAGCATATTATAATATAAAGACAAAACGTTTTTTACACTTTTCTCCGTGAAGGTACGGAGTAAGAATACAGACGGAGGACGGAATAAGAAAGAATAACTGATTGACAGCTGTGGCCGGAGACGGCCGGTCGTAAATGGCGAATAAACCACCCTAGCTAGGTGATAGAGTTCCAAGCCCACCTAGATGCCTTTAGTTTCTAAATATGCCACCATAATAATCTTATGTTGTGCTCCGGTTCCGAAGAACCAGGTTCTAGGCACCGTGTAACTGCTTCTTATTAAATGGGCCGTTAGGCTATCTGCTCTCCCATAGCAAGAGAATAATAATGTATAAAAAAATGCTCAGACGACCCCGAACTATATGTATATATATTAAAATATATACATATAGTTCGGGGTATGAGTATTATTTAAAGTATCAAATATACACAATCGGTGTATTATAGACACGCATGTAATACGAGCGCATAGACAACCGCAGCGTTGCAGCAGATGCCGATCGCGGGGACAATGGCCGGCAGACCATCGCCAAACCAAACCATAGGGTTATAGAACCATATTTATTGTTACAACCCTCCTCACATCTCTAAATATATAGACAAGCATATAAATGGCAAATGGATATCGTGAAAAATCAATATCGAATGGACTCGTGGGTCTTCGTGGGAATGAATGAAGACCATTGATGACCTCCCCCGAGGTTTGCCACGGAGCCCTTCTTTCGTTCGTTATATCTAATTATTGCCAACACATGTATATGTGTACTGTATATCTATGTATATACATAATTGACATATTTCATAACTAACATTTGATCGGTGTAATTAATGCAACGTCATACTTGTATATTTATAGTTACAGGAAGGACATAAAGAAATATCAAGGACAAATCTACCACACTTAAGTAAATAACTAGTAAGTAATTTTTTATAGCAGAAGCACTTAGGCAAACATCTGGCCGGATCTAAGGTACGTCACCGTACGGAACACGACATGCTCAAGGCTATGTAGCCTGATATCACACGGGCCAATTCATAAAGTCCCACTGGGGCTGGACACTACGGCCGCAGCAGTTAAGGCGAACGCCATGACGGACACGGTGTGTCCGACATTATTCTTTTCCCACGTACCATATATTAAAAACGGTCTAAACACAGTGTTTTTTTTTAAATATAAGCCAGGAAAATACCGTAGTAAAACAGTAGGAAAATTCCCCACGGTCGCCTAGAGGATTCGGGAGTGGTGAGGGCATGCGGTCACCAAATGTCCGTCGCGGCTCACTGAGCTAATCATAATTTCTAATTTGGCGATCAGCATATGAATAAAAGAAATATTTCCCCAAACATTTATGTGCTTGTGCTTGGTGTGTCTAAGGTCGCAAATGTGACAAACAGACATGGCGAGAAAAGCCCTATTTAATAAGTGGCAAATGTCCAGATCTCCTGAAGATCGCGACGCATATAGCGCGCCACTAAGAGAGCTGTAGCCAGAACCAGACGTGACCACTTACAGCCAATATAGGACAACTTGGAATCTTCTGAGTTCCAGAGACTTACATTGACATTATCCGAGACATGTACCGTGACTCCGATTCCGTAGTTCGAACCGCTGTTGGCGACACGAAACCTTTCCCCATCACCGTCGGTGTGCACCAAGAATCCGTCCGTAGTCCATTTCTGTTCAGTATGGTATTAGACATACTGTCAAACAGCGTCAGAAACTCACACGAGCAGCCCCCGTGGCTGTTTATGTATGCTGACGATATCGCGCTGGCGGATGCCCACAGGGGTAGGTTGGTGCAACGCGTAAATGCGTGGAAGGAGTCACTTGAGAACGGTGGTCTGAAGCTCGATGTGGTGAATACCGAGTACTTGGCCTGTAACTCCACAGATCCCACACCCGTACACATAGGCGGCAACACGGTCGAGCGCACGGACCAGGTGAAATACCTGGGATCTGTAGTTCACGCGTCTGGTGACATTGATTGCGACGTCAATGTACGCATGGTGCATTGCATGCAAGGTGTCATTTGTGACCCAAAGATGCCGGATAAGTTGAAGGGACAGGTTTATAAGAACATCATTAGGCCCGTCCTTTTATATGACTGTGAAGCGTGGCCGGTGCTAAAGCGGCACAATCAGGGACTGCGTGTTACGGAGATAAATATGCTTCGGTGGATGTGTGGAGAGACGCGGAGGGACCGCGTTAGGAACTCCCGCATTAGCGGCATCCTTCATGTCCGTGACATTGCGGACAAACTGCAGGAGTGTCGCCTTCGCTGGTATGGCCACGTTTTACGACAACCGGCTAACTACGTGGGGAACAAATGTCTAGTCATGGCGCCTCCGCCAGACCCCGGCAGGAGGGGTAGAGCCAAAAAGGGCTGGTTTGACGTCGTAAGGGTGATATGCGTGCCAATGGGTTCACTACCAGGGATGCTGAAGACCGCGCGAAGTGGAGTAGATAAAGTCGGAAAGCGGACCCCGGGCACCGAAACGGAAGTTTCAGTTGCAACCGGGATTTAACGCTGGGATGAAGAAAAAGATTTCCCCAAACATATACAAATATTCGCTTAAAGAGAAACGCTTATTAAATATACTGAATGAATACCAATAAAATGTAAATGCGCTGTTTTTTTATAACAGGTTTAATACTCAAATACTTGCTCGTTTAAGTTAGTTACGGTATAATTTTCGGAAAACAACTTTACAACTTTGCTTTACGACTTGTTGAAATACTTTAGAGTGCATGCTGTATTAAACAATTGCACATTTTGTTATCAGTTCGTATAACTTACTTTTACGTTTGTGTTTTATAATTATGATTATATACCGACTGTTCCAGTGTTAATGACAGTGCAATAATGCTTCAATTATTATTTATTTTTTAAACAAAGTCATTTACATGGATTAAGACTTTTTTTTATTGCTGAGAAACAGAAGCAGACGGGCCGACGGCCCATTACTAGTAAGCAGTTACCATCGCCTATGGGTGTTATGGACGCTAGGGGCACCGCGAACACGTTGCTGTCCCATAGGGGTACCGGAATCTGGGTCGCTAATGCCAGAGCACGGCACAGGGTCATTCTGGCAGTATACTTACAGACCCAGTGTGGTCGCCATTGAGACCTAGTACCTATTTACTTAACAAAAACAAGAGATTGTTTATTTTCTACAAAATGCTTTGTATGACATCCACTTAGTATGACGTGTTTGTTTTCTCTTCGATGTCATTATACACGGATTCTACTGTAGGTATACGAAAGAGAAATAAGTCACAACTAGCTGATGCTAGTCGTAACAGCCTTATGGCTGTTAAGACTGTGTCTAAAAGATTTTATTCCAGTGGGAATTTACGTATACGACGTACATGAGTATTATAAAATTTAAAAAAAATGAGTCATGAGGTCTGAGGGTGCGAACCTGTAAAGTTTATTTATTCAAATAGAGCACATTCTGAGTCACATTTTGACTTTCGAGTGAGTCAGTCAATATTACGTGGATTTCTCATTTTGTCATTTCCTCGAACAATCCATACCAATCTTAGCGTTAAATCTCAAGTTTCCTTTTTTGAGTACATTATCCTGTAACCGCAATTTTTATTTACTTCACGTTGTCTAATATTAAAGTTAAATAAATATAATATGACAATTCACCCAGCGACATCTATTATAGTCCCAAAGTAAGCAACAGAGTGCTTGTGTTATGGATTCGATACAACTATAGCAAATATAATACCGCAAAGTTGCCGGTTGAGGCTGAATGGGTAAAGTAAGGGACCGGGCTGTGTGGCGCAAACTTGGGGAGGCCTTCGTCCAACAATGGACAACTATTGGCTGATGACACATTATACCTTAATGGACTTAAGACGTGTCGACGTATAAAACCCGTTACGTGACGGAGGCCTCGATTTTTATTATTGCTGTCGGTCAGCAGACAGGCTAACGGCCCGGTACAGTACAGTAACTTGGGTCACTAATGCCGGAACACAACACAAAGTTGTTATGGCGGCATACTTAAGACCTAAGGTGGTCGCCATCCAGACGGGCTTGGGGCCCTACCACGTAGCTAGGGTGGATTGTTTTGTCGCCTTTTACGACAGGCCGACCCTAACCGCAGAGGTCAGTACTTAACACAAGAAAAAGGATAGCTGAGAAGTTTGTTTCATCGTTCTTCTCTAGCCAGCATATTTTTTGGAATCGGTGGAAGCTTCTTGATATAATCTATAACATTTTATATTGACATAAATTTACACATTGATAAATTAAAAACATTAAACATTGATAATATTGTCTCAACGCCCTAACAGCGACACCTAACGATTTACACTTAGCAACCCCGCCGAACGATGTCGCTGTCGGTTGCGGCAGCGTGTTGGAGGGAGGCACTGCCTATAAGATCCGAGCTCGGATCCACCGCTGCATAGGGACCAGCCCGACGTAATAGGTTTAGGGAGGCCTTCCGCACACAACCCACACAGTAGATGAACACACGTAGAATATCTGTGTTGCAGGGGAGTTTCTTTCGCCGTTTCTTCTACCCCAGCTACAAGCATTCCGAAACGGTAGTAGATTAGTATAGGATCGGCTCCACCGGTGGAGCCGATAGTCCCCAATTAAAGTACTCTTGCCATTCCTGGCTGGTTTTCGTTCCGTCCGCAGTCGCTGTTGTTTGCCGTCTGAGACGATAACAGCTTTACACTTACACAAAAAAAAAATAACCGCTGTATGGGGGAGAATATAAGATATTGGCGTTAACGCTGAAAAGCGTGGTACCGGCGTTTCGCAAACCCAAAAATGCTACCTTGACGGCCTAAAGGGTGCCAATGGAGGGTAAATAATTGTCAGAAACAGGTCACTTGGTATTGGTGCATACTGCATTGCCACCTTAAAAAAACCAAGGTAGTGCAGGTAAATGCTGAGCTGTCAATTTGGGTCTTGAATATAAAACTATTATTATATAGATTCCTATACTACCGGCACGCTATGATGGCTGTTTTGACGTTTGTCCACTCATGAAGTTTCGTATTAATTAGTAATTACATTTGAAGGAGCAAATTGCTGTTCTTTATTGTCAATAGCGACGTGCAGTTATTGACAATAAAGAACAGCAATTTGCTCCTTCAAATGTAATTACTAATTAATACGGAACTTCATGGAGTGGACAAACGTCAAAACGGCCATCATAGCGTGCCGGTAGAATAGTAACATTAAGGTCTGGAATAAATTTTCTTTTTAATTTAGATAGAGGCGCCTCGATCGATATTTCATTTCGACGAAACAAAGGCCACTCGCGCCACAAATTATCCGTGAAATTAGAAAAAGGAGCGTTCGATTTGCGTATCGCGAAACGTTCAAGACATTGATTGGGGGGGAGGGGGGGGGGGGGGGGCTGAGCCAATTATTCACCACCCCATTCCTTGAAGTAAACGTGTATAACCTTCACAGACTCTATTTGCGAGCCGAAGCGAAACTGACGTGTGTTCAAACGGCGACTGACGGTTACGACTGAAATGCGAATTGTGGGTAAAAAAAATTTGCGGTCTAGATTTTTATCGGCAATCGAAATCTTAGTGTACGATTAACGACTGACAGTTTGCACTGTAAATTTGTACATTTTACTCCGTGCAGGGGCGTAGAGTAAGACTGCTAAACTCTGCGGCCGGGGTCGGCCTGTGGTTAGAGGCGACAACACAACTCTAGCTACGTGGTAGGGCTCGTCTTGATAGCAACCAACCGTAGTCTATAAGTATGCTGCCATAATAACTTTGTGTTGTGTTCCGGCATTAGTGCCCCAGGTTTCTCTTATGGGATGGCTGCATGTTCTCGGTGCTCCTAATTAAATGGCTAATATTCAAATGATTTTTTAAAAAGCATTTCCTCGCGTATATAAAAACTAACTAAAATTATATATATATCTTTTATTGCTGTAGGAGCTGTCCGTCAGACAGGCTGACGGCCTGCATCGCATGTACACAGTAGATGTTCCATGCGTTCTGTATGTTCCCCACACAACCTGCACATGGATGTCGCGGTTAGACCCATCTTCATGAGCATGTTATTGGTTCCAAAGTGCTCAGTAAAGGACCCAAGTAAGTAGCGTATTTTCCCCCTGCTCATGTTCCAGATGGATCCTTGTGCTTTGTACGTGGATCCCAAAATTTTTTTGGAGTGTTCCAAACCGATTCTAGTCAGCCAGTGTTGTTGTTAAATGAGGTCTGCAAAATCAATGAATGTGGCTTTCATGAAGCTAATCGGAATGCCTACACATGGTTCTGGACCCATAAAATCATTAGTTTGACAGCCCGTTTAGAATTTAGCAGTTACCGTCGCCTATGGGTGTTTGCAACGCAAGTGGCATCGTGAACACGCTGCTGTCCCATAAGGGTACAGGAACTTAGGTCACTAATGCCGGAACACAACACAAGGTTATTATGGCGGCATACTTAAGACCTAAGGTGGTCGCCATCCAGACTGGCTTGAGGCCCTACCTCGTAGCTAGGGTGGGTTGTTTTGTCGGCTTTTACCTTCGATCAACAATTTGTTGATCGAAGGCTTTTACGACAGGCCGACCCCGGCCGCAGAGGTTAGTATTCTTTCTCCGCCCCTGCACGGATATTGCAGGCTTTTTTTAAGAATACAATTGGGGTTCGATTCCTTTCTCACCTTTTGGTATTTATTTATCTATAATATGTATTTATTTAATAAAGAAAAGTACATATGTTATTAATTGTTTAGTATCTATATACAAATGCTATGCTACTTCGGGACTAGATGTCGCTGTAAAACATGTCCTAATTTATTAAAACTGACGGACACGCAGTTTTACAAATACTAGCCGTCCCCCCCATTTTGATGGGCATGAATGACAGGACAAGTAAATAAAACAAATTGTGAAAGGATCAACGGAAGCGAAAATTAAGGAGCCTAGAACCATCTACAAAATATTCCGCGTCGATCACATTCCCATCCCGATATGTTCAGTAGTTTTGTGGTGGTGCCCCATTTTCCTTTTTAAGTGAAACTTCTTTGCGCGCAGTAGGGTAAAATTTTTACGGACGAAACGTCACGAAGATGTGAAACGTTTTTGTTAAAGGAGGGAAAGAGCGATTGAGACCGATTGAGAGAGAGAGAGAGAGAGTGAGAAAGGGCGAACGTAGCATTACGCACAGTGCCATGGAGCGAGAGGTGGGGTCACGAACTTATATTGTATATTTTACTTAACATAATGCTTTAGTCATAACAATACCAATAGAAATCGCATCAAATAATGTAGATATCGAATATCGATGAAATAAATTAAAATTAAATTTATAATTTGTATTAATTTTCGACACTTAATATTTTAATGACAATTAAATTCCTAACATATCTTCCTTTTTCCCTCCCTATAAGTCTCGGAACTCTAACGCTTTAGATTAGTATATATAAACAAGATTTAAAAATTAGTTGGCCAAACAAGTGTCACTTCTGACATGTGTACTTTGTACGCACGCACTTTTTTTATATATAAGCGCAGAAGGGCCTTGACCAAAACTCATTATAGATATTGTTATAATAATAGTCCAAATGAACACTAGTTAGGTTAGATTTAAAGAACTTTATTTCTCACAAGAACTTTAAACTTTCAGCTCGCTTAAAATGACATTAAAACAATATGCTACATAAGAACTGACATGTCTTTACAATATAATAGTTTTAGTTTACAATGTATTACTGATAATTAAAACACAATCAAAAAGCAGTTCGTCGCAAAATCAGGTACACTCACGGTTCCCGTTCAAAGAGTGGGAAAACCAGTACGCTATTACGACGCTCCGCCAAGTCACTTTCGAGTTTGACGATATTTCAACGACAAGCAAGCGCGCGTGATCGTATATTTAGATTTTGTTCTCCACGGGTACCGAATTTACGGCCACGACAGTCCAATTAAACAGTAGAATACCGATTATCCGAATCAATTAAAACTAGGGGTATTCCGTATAATCGAAAATCCTGATAATCGATTTCAAAGTCAAATTAAACAATAATTAAATTTTAATAACTTTTTATTATAGAAGGGTTTTTGTCATATGTCATTTAGATAATATGATCGTAAAAAACTGCGTACTCCAGAATTAGTACCTTAAGAGATTTTTTCATGGCTTTACGTTGCGAGCTTCTATCTTCGTTCTCAAGCGCGCAAGTGAATTAAATATGGTCTCAGAATTCTTTTTGACATCTGATATCGTAAAAGTTCCTACACCATACATATGCGCCAATATACTGCCAGATTCACCATTTTTTAAACTTTCAATTATCTTCATTGTCATTAAGAGATAACAAACACTACACTGCTCTTTTTCGCTTAAACATTATAGTAGATTTCTAACGCAAAACGTAAACAGAAAAGTAAAAAAAGATATACACAACCTTATCAGTTGAACGCTATCAAATAAAATGAAATAATAAGAAACACTATCACGCAAACAAATAAGAGCGGGGGACCTACAAGTCGGAGGCGGGAATGAACTCGTCGTAAGATGTCTCGTTGGCCGTCAAATTAAGAATGAGTCCGTATAATCGATGTTCGGATAATCGAGATTCTACTGACTACAGTAAGTAACTATACTTACTTGCCATCTTGTATTCTTTGTTTATTATGCCTGTCGTGGAAATCCAGGAGCTCCTCAATGAGGCCTTCTTCCAACATGGCGTCCACTCTAGTGTTCAACCTTTTATCGTGGGTTGCCTGAAACAATATTTTAATTTTATTAAATAAATAAATAAACGGAAAGAGGCCACGCCCATCGCCCGATCGCCCATCTCCGTTGCGATGGACAGATCGAATAAGATCCCTTACCGGCATGCCAGTTGCAGATACCATGGGATCGGCAGAAAATAGGAGTAACTGGCAAAGTCTAATACGGCGAGTGATGGCAGCTCCCACGGACTAGACACGACGACGAAAAGAAGAAATTTTTTATTTTGTAGGACAGCAGACAGACTGACGGCCCACTTAGAATTTAGCAGTTACCGTCGCCTATAGGTCTTTGCAACGCCAGCGGTATCACAAACACGCTGCTGTCCCATAAGCGTACAGGAACTTGGGTCACTAATGCCGCAACACAACACAAAGTTATTATGGCGGCATACTTAAGACCAAAGGTGGTCGCCATCCAGACGAGCTTGGGGCCCTACCACGTAGCTAGGGTGGGCTGATTTGTCGCTTTTTACGACAGGCCGACCACGGCCGCAGAGATCGGTTCTTTCTCGTCCCCTGCACGGATGTGAAATAAAAAATAACAAGAAAATATTGAGTGACAATTGAGCATAATCTAGCCTGAAAGTAATAAACATTAGAACGCTTGTGTTGTGAGTTATGAACAACTCTTAAACTACAATAAATTTTTTAAATTCTTTTGAAAATAAATAGCTGTGCGTACACACCTAAATTCGTTACCGGAATTGAACTCTTGACCTCTAATTTAGGCTTCAATTAAGATAGTTGGTTATCAAGCTATTTTTCGTTTTTAGTAACTTTTCTGACTGATAATTTTTTGATAGGTGGTGGCGCTCCAAGCCCGTTTGGGTGGAATAATAACATTGTGTTGTGTTCCGGTATTAGTAACCCAGGTCAACCCAGGTAGTCTTATACGTAGAGCAAAGTGGTGTGGTGCCCCTGGCATCGGCGATGGTAACTGTTAAGTTGGTCGTCAGCCTTTTTTTATTGCTGTAGGACAGCAGACAGGCTGACGGCCCGTTTAGAACTTAGCAGTTTCCGTCGTCTATAAGTGTTTGCAACGCCAGTGGCATTGCGAACACGCTGCTGTTCCATATGGATAAGGGTACAGGAACTTGGGTCTACTAATGCCGGAACAAAGCACAAAGTTATTAAGGCGGTATACTTATAGATTAAGAGTGGTTGTTATCAAGACCAGCCCTACTACACATCTAGAGTTGTTTTGTCGCCTTTTACGACAAACCAACCTCGGCCGCAGAGGTCAGTATTCTTTCTCCGCCCCTGCACGGATAAGAATCTATCTACTGTTCACCAGCAATAAAAAAATTAATGAGATGACAGACCTCACTTTATAGATATATCTTAGACTTAATAAACTAATTGAAGCATAAATTAAGCGGTTATTTGATATTGCACGAGCGGTGGTTATTTTAGCGCCGAGTCATGAATCACGATTGCTTGGGTGCGACTGGATTTCCCATATTTGATTCTATGAATGGATTAGGTAGGTAGTATCATTGTATATTTTATTTCATTTTGTTACATTTAATATAATTCATCTATACAAATAAATAAAATTGGAGTGTCTGTTTGTAATATTAAAATAACCACTTTTTACTAAGTGCATTCGGATGTATACATGGTACGTACATCAAAATAACATTTTTTTACAATTTTTGTCTGTCTGTCTGTTTATTCCGGCTAATCTCTGAAATGGCTAGACCGATTTTGACGGGACTTTCACTGGCAGATAGCTGATGTAACAAAGGGTAACTTAGGCTACTTTTATTTTAGAAAAAAAATTTTAGGTAAAAATGATCAGTTTCATAAATTTTAAAAGTCCAATTTAAGTTGAACTCCAATTTATATCATCAATCATATGAAATAGGGTTCAGCTTAGGCTGGATTTGTAGGTTCCAACGCACGTATTCCGGAGACACATGGCGTAACAGTTGCATTCGATAGATAACACTGACTGCATATTTTATTTATTTATATTTTAGGGTTTATAGGGTTTGTAATTCAAAATAAACCAAAAGATATATCCAATGCTGCCCAAAGTCACTATTCCACGCGGACGGAGTCGCGGGCACAGCTAGTTACAGAATAACATTTATTTTATGTTGATGAACAGGATATCAGCTGACGGCGCGAGAAAAAAGCGCGAGATTTCGTTTAGAGGATATTGCCTGTGTGGCGTTAACCTAAGCACCTCCCCTAATCCCTGTGACCTAATCTGGTATTTTGAAGACCACCCTCCCCTAGCATGAGTATGTTTCCTAATGGAAAATTTTGAGTATAATATTAATAGGCAGTTACACGACGTCGTCACTAAGATTGTATGCATCGACAGGTCGTTGCACACGCTCGACCCACATGGCTCGGCCCTGGCCGACTAAGGAGCACGACATCGGACCACTAGTGCAGCTGAAAACGGGGTATTCGATCAAAACTGTGTGCCTATTTCTCATTGAATGCAGCAACAATGTATATATATATATATATATATATATATATATATATATATATATATATATATATATATATATATATATATATATATATATATATATATATATATATATATATATAGATCTAATATATCAAATTCTCGTGTCGCGGTGTTTGTTACCCAACTCCTCCGAAACGGCAGGACCGATTTGTATGAAATTTTGTGTGCATATAGGGTAAGTCTGAGAATCGGCTAACATCTATTTTTCATACCCCTAAATGATAAGGGTGACCCACCACAAAAAATTTATTTTAATTTTTTTTACCAATTTTTTATATTTTATTAACATTGAAATATAGCATTGAAAAATACATACAAGTTCAAATTTTCACTCTTCTACGATCAACCCCTGTTTTTTTAATAATGATTTTTATATTATTCTGTTCTATTCACAGATCCGCAATAGGGTTGCAAGATTTACAGATACAAATTTTCATGTATAGTTTACAATTACAATTTACTTTAATTTTTATTTTCTCAGTTTAAATTAATCTTCAACTACCAATCGATCAGTTATCCCCGCTTTCAAATGCTTCAGGATCTCCATCCGCTGAACCTTTCTCAAAACAACTGTCAGATATTGGCAATGGAAAAGTTGCTGTACATGAAAATACTGGATGCATAAAACTGCCAACCGATTTCTGAACAAGCATCAACTCTCAAAATACTCTCATCGATCACATATATGCCGATGTACACACAAAATACAAAAATCTTGAGTGGCTGGCAGAAAGAGCGATTTTGGGAGCAAAATATATGGAGGTCAATGGATTAAATTCCAAGATTGAAAAATGTGTGACGTCACATCAGGGCAGGGGGTTATAAAAATGTGACGACCTGTGACAATTACTTTTTCCCTCACGTTTTTTTATTCATTATTTTTTTAACGCTAGTTCCTACGTTTTATACTATAAAGCTTCGCTTCTTTCGGGCGTCCCTAGACGGCACTGTTATTTTTTTATATCCTTCAAGTAGTACAAATATGAAAATAATTTGAATCCTGCAATTTTTGCATAATAAGATTTATTGCATTCATATATTAGTTGTTCATTCATATGTTGTAGTCTATTATATGTACAAAATTTTAACATAAAATTATGGAATCATTCACAAATCATTATTATCTGTATGTTCATCATAAGTACATTCAGTTATTTGTACATCACTATTCTCATTCTTATATTGTAATGTATTGGTAATTTGATACAAAATTTTTTGATTGAATTTGATCAATAAATGTAGTAAATATTGCATCTATAGTTGTTCCTGTTATAGTTGTCCCAACAGTTTGTTTAATTAAATTTTTCATTTCAACACGTCATTTGAAGCGATATTTAACTTTAAAGAACAGTTACTTCGTTAATATTCATTACGTTCATATATCCCACGCGAATGTATGACATAACTCCACTGAGTCATGGTGCATGCATGCGTTCTATGCAGCTGTATTGTCGCTATATTGAGAATAGCGTATTCGAGAAAATTAAATAGCGTCAGGCATTATATATGGTAGCTATGTGGAATCGCACTCGGAGACAAACCGACATGTTGCGGGTTCAATACGGTGGGTAGATTCTCACAATAACATGCACAAAAGGTGAGTATGGTGTTTAAACACTACTGGGCTCAGCCCCATCTCCCCAGAAAGACAGAACATGTACTCGCCACGCTTGTCCAAGGCGGATTGGCAGATTACAATTATTGCTCAAGCAATATTCGGCGACTACCTTCATGTCTGTTTGAAGCGAGGGTAGTTCAATAAATTTCTCTCCTCTTATGTCAACGTTTGACAAGAAAGATAACCACTTGTTTTCACCGTGTGCGAAGAACAAGCCCTTTAATACCTTTAACAACATAGAGTACAGTGTACTCGCCCAACAATTTGCAAGAGAGACGCCGTGCGTGATTTACTGCGAACTGCACCTGAGCTGATCCAGACCGAGGAGGTCGTGAGCTTGCTGGAGTTTTAGTACCTGATCTAGTGTGGAGACCAATACAAGAGAAAATTATACAGTCCACCCTTTATTAAGCCAGCGTTCAGTGACACTAGTCATTGAGAGACTCGAAACACATAACGGCGATATTAGTACAAAGATTTCTTTTCGATGTTTCCCGTCTTTTCTTATGGCAATTATTACAATATGCACATTAAGTGAAAATCATGGTAGTCGAACCCGGGATCTCTAGGTTGATGTCTTGTGGTCTTGTCTACCACGTAACTTACATCGTAAACATAAAATGTACAGCCGGCGAAGGAAAACGTTGCCAGGAAAACAACAAACTTGCAAAACGAGATCACTAGTATAAGTCTAATTTATTTTGGACAAGTGTGGCGGGTGTACTGCGCGGGAGGTCCGATCCGGTCCGCGGTGTGGACTCTTATTATTTAAGGCCTAATGGTAGGGTAGAGCGGGGCTGAAAGGTCCAATTTGACTATTAACCGCTATATCGCTTTGAATTGCCCGAGCCAAGTACAGTGGCTCAAATTTCGAACGCCAAATTGCCCGAGCCAAGCACAGTGGCTTTGGGTCTCTCCCTAAAAATTTAAGAAAAAAACTTGACAGTTGTTCCCTAGGAAATAACGATTATATTTAACTGTCAAATTTTCATCCAATTATGTCAAAATGTTATAGCCATGCCATACAAAAATAAAATGAGAAAAAATTTTGAAGTTGAAGTTCGGACATTGTTGAATGATTGTTGTGAGCGGCTTTGTTTTGGTTTTTAGTATTGTTAATTTACGATCCAATATACAAGTGTGATACCTTTATAGAAAGGGCTTTAAAAATACTATGTTAATAGTAATGTTTTGTATGTTAAGTGAAACAAAAAACAAAATGTGTAAAACGAAAGTGATTTCACTGTGTGAATGAGAACTGTTGCAATAATGTTTACTTTTCTCAGTAATAGTAAATGATATAGCTATGATTTTTGCTTATTTTGTGAGAATATTAGTCTACATATGTATTGTATTACTATAATTGTAGGCCTAACTGTAGTATTTGCGCATCTGGGACATGTAAAGTTTTTCTAGAATTACGGCTCGCGTCGCCATTTTGTGTAAAAAATTAAATAAATTATTTTGTATGAAGAGTTGTACTGTTTTATTTTTTATCCTAATGTATATATAATAATCTTTGTAATAAACAATAAAAAACCCTATGTCATCGATTTAATTTTTGAATTATGAGCGTATAAACACAAGTGGTGCTCAAATACGCGCTACCTCTGTGTTCAGCGTATCGTAATTCTATACCATAGTTGAATAATTATAAACAAAACACTTAAATAAATAGCTCCATTCATAAGAAACATAAAAACATAACACATGTTTGTGTTTCAAGAGCCACTTGAGGCACAATTAATAGTTTTGTGAAAGGGACCGCCGCGGCGGAAGTGTAAACAATGGTCGGGGCCATGTCGGGGCAATGTGACGTCAATTTTTTAACGGTCACCGCGGCGTCGGGGCAATCCAGCGTTAAGAATTATACTGTGAAAACGGAATTTACTATCTCAAAATATACAACATAAATCAAACAAACAGTTATTGTACGATGTTCAACCAACTTTTTGGTTGAATTAACATAATAGAAATATGTAATTTTACAAATTTTCTCGTCATCTGTTTCTTTTTGCCCCATGGTAGGGGTAAAAAGGAACAGCCAAGGGGCAAAAAGGTCCAGTATTTAATTTTATTTTTAGAAAGGTTTTTATGAAATAAAAAACGATATTTAATCCAAAGAGTTTCAAAACTATATTTTTATTTCAAAAGAAAAAGTCATTAGTACTCTAATAATTATTACAAAAGAAAATATGTTTCTTGATATAAGTTTCTTTGTATTTAAACAGTCTTTATTACAAAGTAAAGTATCTTTTTGAAACTTTGTTGAGCTTAAAACAGTTTAATCACTAATTCGTTTTAATTAAATAGTACAATTAAACAAGACAACACTGTATGAGTCCTGACATGACTTTAATATATTATAACAAATCATTCCTAAACTATCAAAATCTTATAAGAAGCAAAATGTATTAAACGTTTTTAAACAATAAGTGATTCTTTACTGCACATGCTTGATAAAATGCTGCATGAATATGAAAGTCATCATTATTAATCCAACCGCTAGAATTTGCAGCACCAATGCAATCAGTAGGACCCTTAGATTATATACCACTCATATAATCAAAGAGTAGAACCATTCCGAACGAAATGGTCTTGAAACTTTTTGCAAGGGAAATTACTAACAAAAACATTCTCGTAGCAACGTGTCAGTTTGCACAACAACCGCTTCCATTTAATGAGCCATGTCATAAGTCGTGATAAATAAGAATACTAGACGCATATTATTATAATTTAGGTGTGCTATTATGTTATACAGGTTTTTAAAATAATTAAGCAGGTAGCTTTGAAATTAGTATATATCATCAATTTATGTTGGATATACCCAGTCGTTATGAGTCGTTCAGGTCATCACCGGTAATATATATTGCTTGAACACTTTCATCACTAGCTATATATACCGAAACTTAAAGTTTTAAATTCTACTCTAGGTTGTTTCTAGAACTCGCCAGAATTTATTCTCCGTGCAGAGGCGGAAAAAAAGGAAAACTAAACCTAATTAGTAGCGAGTCGGAACTTGGGGGGAAGCAGACGCCGGTATGTGAGGTTAACCACCCTGGTACTGCGAGCACTCAACTGGCTGGCGAAAGATAGCTAGGTATACGGCGGCACACCCACTGAAAACCCCCAGTCGCCACCTGAAGATTGTGCGTCGCCGGATCGACTTTTGGCAATTGCTCTACAACACGCCGGGCTTTCTATCCATGCAGGGGCGGAGAAAGAATAATGACCTCTGCGGCCGGGTTCGGTTTGTCGTAAAAGACGACAAACCAACCCACCCTAGCTACGTGGTAAGGCCCCAAGCCCGTCTGGATGGCGATCATCTTTGGTCTTCAGCGTGTTCGCGGAGCCACTGGCGTTGCAAACATCCATAGGCGACGGTAACTGCTAAATTCTAAGTGGGCTGTCAGCCTGTCTGTTGTCTAACAGCAATAAAAAAGGTGCTAAGGTACCCCCCTCGCACACCACTGCCTTCGCCACATCGCCTCCCGGCTAGCGAGGGAGGTGTGTTGGCCTCTATTCGCCCTTCACCTGCGAATAGGTGGCGCCGCTGCGTTCTCATTTATTTCCCGCTCGGTGGCTTTCTCAGTTTCCCAGCCGGCCATAGTGTGGAGCATCTGAGTAATTAGGCTGAACTTTACTTGTCTTGACTTGATTTTTTGTTGCGAATTGTCATAATATAAACACAGAAGGGGCATGAATAAGTCATGTGGGACGAGTCACGACTGATTAGAAGCTAAACGAATTATGATTAAGAGCTATTATTTACATGTTTCACGTATTCTGATTGCGACCTTGTGGTTATTGGAATTCTATGGCGGTGTATGGAATCCGTTTAATTAGACTATGCTATGCTCAGTTGTGAAGATGAAGCAGGTAATTTTTAAGAAGGCTTAGGACTTATTGCAATGGCCGTAATGTTATCGTAAATACCGCTCTAGGCTTATGACCAGAAATGATCAATACTCATATTATAAACGTGAAAGTAACTATGTCTGCCTGTTACGTTTCCACTCCTAAACCGCTGAACCAATTTTAATAAGTTCAATCCTGTTATTCCTTTCCAGGTGCTGTAAGTCGTCCATCAGCCAGCTTATAAAGGATGGTAACAATGTATACCTAAAAGAACATTGTTACATCAGAAATAGGCAGAATGAGTTGATTGGCATTGCACAGGCGGTGAATGGAGTATACATACTTAACACTAGGTCAGTATGTGTGTTAGCAGCTTCAGGTACAGCAACCTGATATATATGGCACAGAAGACTAGGCCACATTAACAGCATAGACATGAATGCAATGAGAAATGGAGCCGTAGAAGGTTTAGTGTATGAGAACAAAGCCGTTATCAGTAAATACAATTGTGCAGGGTAAACAGAGTCGACTAACATTTCCATAGAGCAGTCACACAAGTGAGATGATACTTGAGATTGTGGATGCAGACGTGTGGCCCAATGGAGACTAGCTCAATCGATTCATTCAGCATAACTGCTAATTTCTAAGCGGGCCGTCAGCCTGTCTGTCAGGCTGTCCTGTAGGACATTTTTTCTACAAATTTTTGATAAATCCCCAGATTGTCATACCTCGTTGGATAGCTGATGAAACGTAGATATTTGTAAGCACATTTGCGAAACAGGTGCCATAATATTATTTTTAGATATCCTTTAAAGAAAAATAAATTTTCTAAAATTTAATTAGTTTTTATAAGTTTTAATCGTCTATAATGCCTTATTTATTCATTTTACGTACAATATTAGTTATTGAGGTCATATAGCATCTTATTTTACATGTAAAAACCAAATAATAGTAATAATAAGACTTACACATTTCATAATATCTAAACTGAGAGCCGAAAATCGGGAAATTTTTCTAAAAAACCATTAAATTCAAATATCTCGAAAACTGTTAGATTTAGGATAGGGTGTTTCATAGTCAAATCAGTCAGAAACAATGTAAACTACACGCCCTTAACGGGAATAGGTCGACTTAACCTGTATCCCATGCACATTATACTTAGGCCGACTTGCACAACCAATCACTAAACCGATTTAGCGCTAAACTTATTTAAATCGTCATTCTGTCCGTGTCAAATGTTGTCAATGTGACAGCGACAGAATGACGATTTAAATAAGTTTAGCGCTAAATCGGTTTAGTGATTGGTTGTGCAAGTCGGCCTTAATATACTATAAATATGTCTTTGTATAAGCTGTCATTGTATTGTACAATAAAGCTTCATATCATCATCATCATCATTTAAGCCGGAATCAATATACATCTATACAATTTTAAATACCTACAGTCTGCATATCGTAAGTCTTGGCTCCAAACACACGTAGCCCCGTTATCGAGACGTTCGAGGTCAACTCGTCACTTAACATAAGTTACGAGTAATTACGCCAAAACCAGTTCCCTCACAAAAATCCATATTCAACGTTTCTGTGGACTAGACTTATTGACGATACTGTTGCTATCGCTTATATTATCTATTAATTTGTATTATCTCAACAAATATCTTATTTAACTTAATATAAAAATCAGATATTTGTCTGAATTCAAGATATATCAGTAGTTTCATTTTACATAGCTCACTCAATCTTGAACTTATTTAAATGACGCAGTAGAGGTAGGCCACTAGACGGGATGGACGGTTTAGTTACTACGAGACACTCGAGCCCTGCTGTGTCTAAAACCTTAAAGGTCTTATCCGTGCAGAGGCGGAGAAAGAATACTAACCTCTGCGGCCGGGGTCGTCCTGTTGTAAAAGGCGACAAAACAACCCAGCCTAGCTACGTGGTAGGGCCCCAAGCCCGTCTGGATGGCGACCACCTTTGGTCTTAAGTATGCCGCCATAATAATCTTGTGTTGTGTTCCGGCATTAGTGACCCAAGTTCCTGTACCCTTATGCGACAGCAGCATGTTCGCGATGCCACTGGCGTTGTAAACACCCATAGGTGACAGTAACTGCTAAATTATAAACGGGCCGTCAGCCTGTCTGATGTCCTACAGCAATAAAAAAAGCACAAATATAACTTCTCAATGAGTGCATCTGGTGAACCGCAAATGAGGTATCAGGCTTTTTTAGAGCAAATTGGATTAGATAACTTCCATATATGAAACGAATTTTATTTACTTATGAAATGTTACGTAAAGTAACAACAGCCTCGAGGTTAAGTTCATTATCGTGTTATCAGATCGTACAAACAAGAGTGAAATCAAAAGACTTCACTGATGTGAAGGGGCGGATATAGTATACTAACCCCTGCGGCCGGGTTCGGCATGTCGTAAAAGGCAACACAACAACCCTACGTGGTATAGGGCCCCAAACTTACCTGGATAGCAACCACTCTTGGTCTATGTGCCACCATAATAACATTGTGTTGTATTCCGACTTTAGTGACCCAGTGTCCCTGTGCGGACAGACGCGTGTCCCGGTGCTCTTAGGGTGGCAAACATCTATAGGCGACGGTAACTACTTACTATTAACTGGGCCGTCGGCCTGCCTGCTGTTACTCAATAGTAAAAAAAGGTAGGAATGCAACAAGGAGTCACTGATGTTATTTGGCAACTTGTCCATTTCTTGTCATACAGGGATGACGTCTCTTCTTTGAAATGTAGTGCCAGTCTTGATCGATCTTCAAGAGTAATGGCATCTGACAAAATTGGTCATATTTGGTTAGAGGTTTTATATTTATAACCCAGGGCAAATCACGACATTGCACCAAAGAAGTGCGACACTATGCATTCATCATGACGTCAAGAGAGGCGCAGCTCGGAGCGAGAACAATGTGATTTTCAACGGTGACGCCCATTTCCTGTAATCTTAGACTTTGCAAGCTGCGTGTAACGAAATGCAACTTTCTTTATAAGTTTATGCAGTGTTGTTATAGTTTGTAAGTTGGGTGTTATATGTGCTGTAATTTTAGATTTTCGTCTCTACAATTGTATGAAAAGCACCGAAAATCGGCAAAACCTGGTTTTTGCAAATTCTTATGGATGATTTTAAATGCACTTCAGCAATTTAGTGGGTAGCCCGGAGCCTATCTAATATATAAAATTCTCGTGTCACAGTTTTCGTTGCCATACTCCTCCGAAACGGCTTGACCGATTTTGATGAAATTTTTTGTGCTTATCCGGTATCTATGAGAATCGGCCAACATCTATTTTTCATCCCCCTAAATGTTAGGGGTAGTCCACCCCTAAATTTTTTTTAAATTCTTTGACATTTTATTATTTATATGGCAGAACAACGTTTGCCGGGTCAGCTAGTAAAGTATAAAGCAACTACTTCAAGCGTAAGGATAACCTGCCCGCACTATGGCTTTGGAGGCGGAATCTCTGATGTTACTAGTGTGTTAGGAGGTGTGTACCCCAAGATTGCCTGGGAATTCCCTATGCACTATTGAGGCCTACGTCCACAGCAGGATATTGCGGTTCAAAGTGGAGATAGCCGACTCACGAAGCGGTTATGGCATTCCACATAAAGGCGCTTAGAACAAAAGGGAGGTTTTAATGCGTATTATGGTCATGCCTTCTGAAATATAAGCTCGTTAATGTCCAGCTTTGAGTTCCAGAAGCTTTTCACGGCTCTACACGATATATTAAAATAAGTATTTATTGTATAAAATAGTGCACATAAATTGGTCATATTATAATAAAAGGTTCACCCGTTTTACAAACATTCTGTGTACAATACTGTCTTTTTTTTGTCTTAAAACTAAAAAAAGGAAAGTCTCCGCACAGGGGCGGAGTAAGAATACTTCCCCCTGCAGCCGGGTTCGGCCTGTCGTAAAAGGCGATAAAACAACCCACCCTAGCAGCGTGGTAGCGCTCCAAGCCCGGATGGCAACCACCCGGGCTTTTTAGTATGCCGCCATAATAACCTTGTGTTGTGTTCCGGCATTAGTGACCCAGGTTCCTGTATCCCTATGTGATAGCAGCGTGTTCGCGGTGCCCCTAGCGTCGCAAACAGACATACAGTAACACCTTACTGTTAAGTGTTCCCCCGCTCTGACGTGCTATTATTCGTGCTGTTATACATACATACATACATATAATCACGCCTCTTTCCCGTAGGGGTAGGCAGAGACCACTTCTTTCCACTTGCTACGATCCTTACATACTTGTTTCGCTTCGTCCACTTTCATTATTCCCTTCATACATGCCCTTCGGTTTAGGGTACTCTTGACCTGGCCTTTTTTCAAGACGTCCCTGATCTGGTCTCGAAACGTCCGCCTAGGTCTACCCCTTCCAACACTTCCAATTACACTCGCCTTATACACTTTTTTCGTCAATCGTTCTTCATTCATTCTCTCAACATGGCCAAACCATCTCAGCATACCTTTCTCAATTTTTGTCACTACATCTTCTTTCAGACCACAACGTTTCCTTATCTCACTATTTCTTATCCTGTCACTCAGTTTAACTCCTATCATACTTCTTAACGCTCTCATCTCAACTGCATTTATTCTGCTTTTATGTTTCTTCTGCCATACCCAACTTTCACTTCCGTACATGAGTGTCGGAACCAACATCCCCTCATGCACAGCCAGACGAGCCTTGTTAGACACCTTCCGACTGTTCATAAAGGAGTGCAAAGCTCCATTCACCATGTTTCCTGCATTCACTCTTCTTTCAATATCACTCTCACACTTTCCATCTCTTGTAAACTTTGAACCCAGATACACAAACTCATTCACCTGTTCAATTTGTTCATCTCCAATCACAATATTGCAATTATTACTGTTATTCAGCAATAAAAAAAGTCATTATTCATTATTTGTATCACAAAATTCATCATCATCTCAGCGCAGTATCCCGGTTGCAACCCAAACTTCCGCTTCGGTGCCCGGGGTCCATTTTCCGACTTTTTCTACTCCACTTCGCACGGTCTTCAGCATTCCTGGTAGTGAGCCCATTGGCACGTATATCACCTTTTACGACGTCAAGCCAACACCTTTTGGGTCTACCCCTCCTGCCGGGGCCAGTCATAAGTCATCACAAAATTATGTCAAAATTATTATTATATTAGAAATCTAAATTCATTTACGATTCTAAAATTCTTTACTTCTATAAAAAAAAAAAAAAAACAATTATCCAGTCCATTAAAATATATTTGTTTTTTAAATTACCGTAATGACAACTCACTTGTATAAATAACTCTTGGTATATTACAATGTCTCATTTAAATTATAGACTCTTCTAAAAAAGCGCTTATCATTTTTATACATTTCAAACACATCATTGTTTTTCAACGAAAATACCAGATATGTAAAGCTTAAAATACATTGTAGTTTTTGAATAATTTTGGACAAGAATCCACAAGGCATAATGAACATAAAAATATACTAGTTAAAATATTACCCGCCTTTTTCGTGGCCTAATGTGGTCGTCTAATTTTAGCACAACGAACTGCATCGATTAATGCCTTCACTGCATACGAATAGAGTAATTAAACGCGGCCAAAAAAGACATATAAAGAGATCGTTCAACTTCGCGAATACGATATCTCTGTGTGCTGGTTAATTCAAGGTTACGTCTGGAACCGACGAAATTTTCATGGCCTCAGTTCTATGTGACTGATTATAAAAGACTGCGTTGATAACACACTTAGTAAATTATTACACACTGGTATTCCGACTACATCCGGAGCTTATGCGGTCCTGCGTATGCCGTTGTTTTCGCGTCGTATTCATTCCTGATATTTCCTTACTCCTGAGCAAAAAAATAAATAAATCAATCATTCATTTATTTATTCATAACACAAAACAATGTTTGTGTTTGAAAAATTTGAGAGAATACATTTACTGTAAACAATAAAATTGCATGTTGTTTGCATGTAAAATTTGTTGATATAGTACAAAAATGTAGATTAAAGTTATTAATTACTACAGATGCGATAATCATTTAAATTCTTAACCTAAAACGGAAGATACCTGTTGCCGTCTGTAAGCTAGCAAAAACGTGGAAATCACTTTCTTTGACATGTTAGGACAGTCATGCGGTAGTCGTATTCTTATATTATTACTCTCAGGATCTGGAATGAGCTTCCGGCTGAGGTCTCTGTGCTATACGATATGGGATTCTTCGAAAAAGGCGTTATAAAACTTCTTCGAGGCCGGCAGCGCGATGGTAATGCCTCTGGTGCTGCAAACGTTCATAGGCGACGGTGACCACCTGTCAGGATGGGCCGCCTGCCTGTCTGCTGAACTCTAGCTATAAAAAAAATTTCGGACGCGGATAACTAGGAACAAAAACTTATGATGAGTATTAACATTAAACACATTAAACGCTAGACTAGAAACAATATTTATGACATCTTATGACCCCTAATACGTTGGGTCCAAGGAACCGCCATCGGACACTGTGTGTCCGTATGCCCTCAATCACTACAGAAACCTCTAGGTGGCTAACGGATATCCTTTCGACTTGTCTTACTGAAGATAGGATCCGCGCGGCCCCACAGTATAGCGTGGCTAATTGGCACAAAAAATTCGAAAGGAATTAGAATTTATGCTCCTTTCAACAAATTGTTTCCAAAAATTTTGACATCTCGGAAATATCACATCGCTGTTTCCGTAAGTCACTCATTATTTTTTGAGTTATTTCCTGAAAATATTTGTAAACAAACCACCCCAACTTTTGAACGATTCTTGATATATTGGTGTGGCCCTGGGGAAAAGTATGATGTCGAACACATGGTGTCCAACGTGCTAATTCAGTTTTTATTTTAAATTTTCACTTGTGGTCGCAATTAACGTTTCTCGGTGACTCTTTTCTTGACCAAGAAGTAACGAGAAAGAACAAAAAAGGAGCGAGGAAAAACCAAATGGTGTCAGAAATGCTATTTGCAAATTAGTTAAAGCATCCAATAGTCACCTTACGCGACTTTCTAGAAGGACTATTCTTTCGTCTTCAATATTATTCCATTCATAAATTTTATTTATCTTTATTATACATACTACAGTGGCAAATTCGCAAGGAACGCTCCTTTACGTCTGTCACACAGAACGCTGTGATTTCCGAACAATTGATTTGTGGTCAAGATTGTAAAAAAGCAATTTTCGAACGGATTCAATATTTTATTTGACGTCAATTAGGAGCGTCTCGTTAGCACCATGACCGCAAATCGCGGACATTGAGACATTATCTTTCATGAAAAAGTCTTTGCTTACATTTTTTACATTAGCTACTATTATGTGTGTCCGGTATCAGGAATGGAATATCGACAACACAACCACTTACCTCGGTATTCGTGCTGCTGGGGCTCTTCGATTATGGCTGTAGTAGACACTGGCACGAACTGCTTTCGATTGAGCTAGTTATTTTCTTAAAAATTTAAATAGAACAACGGAAATCGAGGAAATCGACGCGATGCGTGCGCTGGGTATATTTTGAAAGAAAGAATCGCGAAAGGGCATCGTCGTCGTAGAATAGGGGTGGTGGCAATGCATTTGCTTAATTACGATACTATACTCGATATACTCAATATACTCGATACTAGGAAATATTCGCGGTAAATTGTGATAAATATACGTAACACAGTGTAATGTTTATTTTTTTCAATATAGGGAAACCTTATAGTATTCCTTTATTTGTGAATTAATTTATACTAGTTTTGGATATTTAAATGTAGGTTTTTTTATTTTCATATAGGTAGTTTGTCTTGCTATTTGAAAACTCTGAAACTTAATTTAGCAATACATAAATTTAAAGTGTTTAAACATTGAATATACATATAATACGTACGTTATATTCACTTCTTAAATATGGCGAATTTGTAAAGATGTTATCAATGGATCATGAAGCGGATACGATACATTTAAAGAGTAGCATTATCATATTTATTTTCTTCTTTTTCTCGACACGAGAAAGAAACTACAGCCAAAACTGGAAGAAGAAAGGAAGAAAGGCAATTATGCATTCATAAACTATGACAAGCTAGTTATCAAACAGGGGAAACCAGGAAACGAGAAACGCAAAAGGGAACCATCAACCTCGCCTAATGTAAAAGAGCACCCTCGCAAACAACAACTGTCAGCAAAAACATATCGTCTAAATGCTTTCGACGTAATGAGGAATAGAAGTAACTCTCTGCCTTCAGCCAACTTGCCAACTGATCAGAATGCATAGGATACTGCCATCAGCCACCGGAATACAACTTTAAATAAACAAAAACTTAAAGACAACAGAAACAAAACATTCCCCAACCCGACTTGTCCTCGTGGGGAATTAGACTGCAACCCTCCACCAAATACAGAAATAGATCAAGATATAAAACAAACCCTCAAAATTTGCACTTATAATGTAAGAACACTTGCATCAACAGAACACTTCCTCGAATTAACTAACGCTCTAAAAAATATTAATTGGGACATTCTAGGTCTCGCAGAAATCCGAAAAATGGGGTGTGAGATCGAAGAGTACAGTGACCTTATCTTTTGCTACATCGGTGAAACTAAAGGACTACATGGAGTGGGATTCCTAATCAAGAAAAAATATAAAAACAATATCACCAACTTTATAGGAATCTCTGAAAGAGTAGCACTTTTACAAGTAAAATTTGAACACTTCTCCTTATCACTAATCCAAGCATATTCACCGACGGAGAGATCAACAGAAGAAGAAATTGATAAATTTTACAAAGACATTGCATATGCTCACACCAAGACGGAAGGAAAGGTCATAGTCATGGGAGATTTCAATGCAAAAATAGGTTGTCCAAAAACAAACTATTTTCCAGTAATGGGAAAATATGGATACGGAGTATGTAATGAAAGAGGGGAACGTCTCTTAAGTTATGCTTACCAACACAAACTGTCAATAATGAACTCATTCTTCAAAAAGAGAGAGAGCCGCAGATGGACATGGCTATCACCCGATCAAAAAACTAAGAATGAAATAGATTTTATAATGATAAATGACCATAAACTTATAACTAATGTCGAGGTACTAAGTAAATTGAATTACTCTTCCGACCACAGATTAGTGAGGGCAACATTACTTTTAAGTCATCAAACAAAGAGCAGAAAAACTTACACAACACCATCTAATATCCCCAAGACAGAAACAGAAATCAAAAACTACATAGAAAATCTACGAACACACACAGAAAATATAGAAACAGACTGTATTGATATCCAAACATACTATAATATCCTGGAAAGAGGCATAACAGAGAGCTCAAAATGCAAAAACAGTACACATCCTCATCAACACAATATTTTCTCCAAAGACACAATTCAACTTATAAAAAAGCGCACGGAACTACTACACACAAAGAATAAAACTAAAGATATGAAAGGTGAACTTAGCAGAATATACAAAGAGACTAATAGGTCAATCCGTAAAGACTACAACAACCACAGATACGATATTATTTCAAGAAACATCAAGAATTTCAGAAGTGCTAAAAAAGCCTACAAAGAATTAACTACACATAAGTCATGGATTCAAAAACTTGAGCATAACTCACTAGAAACAAAAACTAGAAAAGATGTAATAAAACATGCAACAAACTTCTATACAAACTTATACAAGAAACAAAATAACTCTGAAACGGAAGTGCAAACAACTAACATGAACACGACAGACTGCATTAGACAGATCGAAGACTCCGAAGTTTACGAACATATAAAAAAGCTGAAGGTTGAGAAGAGTCCCGGACCAGATGGATTATGCAATGAGGTACTTAAAATAGGAGCACCTATTTTAACGCGCCATTTTACACAATTGTTCAATATGATACTAGACGAAGAAAAGTACCAAAACAATGGTGTACATCAGACATAATTCTACTCTATAAGAAAGGAAGTCCCTTAGATATAGGGAATTATAGACCTATAAGTTTGCTGGCGAGTATATACAAACTATTTTCATCCATAATTTTAAAGAGAATATCCGACGACATTGATAAACAACAACCAAAGGAACAAGCAGGATTCAGATCGGGCTATAGTACAATGGACCACGTACAGACATTAGAACAGGTCATAGAAAAATACAGAGAATACAATAGACCTTTGTATGTGGCCTTCATTGACTACAGCAAAGCCTTTGACAGCATCAGCCACTGTTCAATCTGGAACGCATTACAACAATCAAATATAAACTGTAAATACATCAATATCCTGAAATATATATATAAAAAAAGCACGAGCAGAGTCAAATTAGAAACTAGAGGAGACGAAATAAACATAGAACGAGGAGTTAGACAGGGAGATCCTCTTTCCCCGAAGCTGTTTATCGCAGTACTTGAAAATGTTTTTCAAAAACTAGACTGGAAAAACAAGGGAGTGTACATAAACGGACACTATTTAAACCATCTGAGGTTCGCTGATGATATTGTTATAATTGCTGAAACTGCCAAAGACCTTGAGGAAATGATGAAATCGCTGGACTGCGAAAGCTCCAAAGTCGGACTAGAAATGAATGTAAATAAAACTAAGATATTAACCAACAGACACGAACGCCCGATAGTAATAAAAGGTAACAATATAGAATACGTCAGCGAATACATCTACCTAGGGAAGCACATCTCGTTCAAAACATCAAGCAACGAAGAAGAAGTAACAAGGAGAATCAACGCAACTTGGAAGAAATTCTGGGCACTAAGAGAAATCCTAAAAGGGAACTACAGCTTGCAGATGAAAAGGACAATATTTGACACATGCCTATTACCCTGCTTGTTATATGGTTGCCAAACCTGGATATTTACAAATAAAATAAAACAAAAAATCAAAAGCAGTCAAAGAGCAATGGAAAGGAGCATGTTGAAAATTAGAAGAATACAAAAAATTAAGAGCGTAAACATTCGTCATAAAACCAAACTCACTGATGCTCTCAGGCACGCACTATCACTCAAATGGACATGGGCCGGACACATTTCACGATACCCAGACAGAAGATGGACCATTGAAGCCACACGATGGAAAGGACCAATGGGAAAAAGGAGCGTTGGTCGACAATTAAGACGGTGGGCTGATGACATAATACACGTCGCAGGAAACGACTGGATAAAGTCAGGCAAAGACAGGGAGTTATGGAAAAGGATGGAGGAGGCCTTTACCCAAACAGGGATCCAAATCTCATAAATAATAACTAACATTAATTATAAGTAACCTTTTTAAATTTAATTAATTTACTAACAAACATTGTAATATAGGAATTAGCATAGAGAGATTTGGATTAAATGGCTTTATTATTATTATTATTATTATTTATTTTCTTTATTATGAACTTAAACGATCAAAAGGGGGTTGAAGCCACAATACTACACGGATTATGATAATAAAAGTGTATTTAATGGCCCACTAACTAATAATTAAGAAGATTACACATTACTTAATGCAAAAACGAGCTCATTGAATGGGTTTAGAGATGTTAGTAAAACTAGATGAGCCACAGACAACTTTCATTAACCTGTTAACAAATTGCAATAATGAAATATTTCGTCATTGCAATTTGGAATATGAACACTACGATATTTTTTTTATTGGTAAGTAACAGCAGACAGGCTTACGGCCCACTTAATAGTAAGCAGTTTCCGACGCCCATGGATGTTTGCGACACTAGGGGCATCGCGAACACGCTGTTGTCCCATAGGGGTACAGGAACTTGAGTAACTAATGCCGGAACACAAGGTTATTGTGCCGGCGTACATACATCCGTAAAAAAAAAAAAAAAAAAAAAAAAAAAAAGGGTGGTTGCATCCAGACATGCTTGGGACCTTACCACGTAGTTAGTATTCTTACTCCGCCCCTGCACAGAGAAAAACGTGGCAATGACGTTCTAATATACACATTAAGCAAGAAAACTAGCATGAATGGCGCTAGTATTTTATGGACTGAATCTGGGACCTCTGGAATGGTTCACGAGTGACATACGTCCTGGCTCGTAGTAAATGTAGTATATTTATATCTTGCTGCTCTTGTCTCAAATTAGTGGAGTCGGCACAACATGTTTTCTCCTTCCGCACTCTATTAGCTGTCTATTAGCTGTCATCTCAATATTCATACCCTTTTACGACAGGCTTTTTTTATCCGGGCAGAAGCGGAGAAAGAATACTGACCTCTGCGGCCGGGGTCAGCCTGTCGTAAAAGCCGACAAAACAACCCACCCTAGCTACGTAGTAGGGCCGCAAACCCGTTTGGATGGCGACCACCTTTGGTCTTAAGTATGCCGCCATAATAACCTTGTGTTGTGTACCGGCATTAGTGATCAAAGTTCTTGTACCCTTACAAACACTCATAGGCGACGGTAACTGCTAAATTCTAAGAGGGCCGTCAGCCTGTCTGCTGTCCTAAAGCATTAAAAAAAAAGGCTCTGTGCTGACAGCAGAAATTAAATAATATTCAAATAATTAATTATTTTTTCTGATTATTGAAGTTGTTTGATTTATATATTAGAAAATATTTTGTCGAAATAAGTAAAAACAACAAATTAAAGACTATGTCATTTTATTACTTGAGATGTGATTATATTATTTATAATTATAAAGAAAAAAATTCCCATTGTGGAAGGAGTTGAACAAAAGTTATCCCCGGTTAACAGATTAATTTTAATAATAATAATATACTTTACTGCACTCAGTAAATTAAATTTACAACAATAATATATAGAAGAATAATCGCCGGGAGCGATTTCTTCCAAACAACTACTTGAGAAGATTTATTAAATAAAAGTGGGCAAGTTTGAAGTGCACAACGTGGAAGGTTGCTTTTCTGAACAAACAATTACGAGAAAATAGATTAGACAGCGCTAATTAGGTTTTTAAGATGAAACCATCTAAACTTTGCTGTCTGTGAAATACATTTGTCACCTTTTACGACTCCCTACATCAGTTAAGAGACTCCCTATTCTTATTTCAAAACTATACGCCATATTTTATATGGTGTGTGATAAACATAAATAACCATAGAAAACTAAAACGCAGAATAAAATATGTATTAGATCATTGTATTTGTGTAACATTTAAGCTCAGGCTTTCCTAGCTATTATATATTTACACATGGAAATAAAACATTTGCAGTAATAATATTAAAGACTGTAAAGTATGTTTCTATAAAAATATTATCTTACAATACTTTAGTTAAATAGAGGTTTGTAATGGCCTATCTAGCTCAGCTTTATCAATGTGACGAAGTAGCGAGCGGTGCGTTGCACCTATCGGCGCCATATTTTACCGCGCTTTTTGTGAACCGCCAAAACGCTAAAATAAATGAATTTCCTCGGTCACGCCTTATAAACCGTGTTAAATATTAAAATTAATTCATACCGAATGCCCGCTGTAAAGTTCAAACGCTGCGTCGCGTCTGACCTTGGATGATGTACATAGATCTTAGGAATTACGTACTTTACGCATTAGGATTTTGACCTGCTCAGGCGCATTTAAATGTAAAGTACCTTTGAATATGGAAAGGGCTAGTCGTTTTCGAAATAATAGAGGAAATGATTACGCAACATTGTTCTATTCATGTACTGATTAAATAGTCACCCCGCGCAGGGGCGGAGCAAGAATCTAACCTCTGCGGCCGGGGTCGGCCTGTTGTATAAGGCGACAAAATAACCCTAGCTATGTGGCAGGGTCCCAACCCGACTGGATGGCAACCAATCTTGGTCTATAAGTCTCGTGTAGTGTTCAGGCTTTAGTGACTCAGGTAGGAACCGCTACGCCTATGGGACAGCAGCGTGTTCGCGGTTCCTTTAACGTCGCTAAAATATATAGGGGACGGTAACTGCTTACTATTATGTGGGCCATCAGCCAGTCCGCTGTTCCAAGGCAATAAAAAAAAACTTTGGCACTAGATGGCGCTGTGTGAATTGTCTCAGTATTTTTATTTATTAATCACTAGCTGACCCGCCGTAAGTCGTTCTGACATATAAATTAAAAAGAAGCCTATCCAATCTATCTCTATACCGAAATTTGTCAAAATTGGTTAAGCGATTTTGGCGTGAAACCATAATAGACAGATAGAGTTAATTTCACATTTACAATAATAGTATGGATTATCTATATAAATGAAAATGAATCGCAAAATATGTTACTAAGCGCAAAACTCGAATCAGTCTAACAATTCGAGTAATTATTTTGATTTATTCCTTGAATTCTGAGGAAGGTTTTTATGGAGAGAAAATTTGGAAAAATTGCACGGAAAAACATAAAAAACCAGTTTTCTTTTTCTATAATTGTGAACGCAACTTCGAATTGCTATTAGCAACTCGATTGCATCCAAAAAATGAATGGAAAATGTGTGACGTCACATCAGGGGGAGGGGGTTTTAAAAATGTAAGAATGGAGGAGGGGCTAAAATTCGTGTGACGTAATTTATGGATGGCCCCTTAGACATATTATGCTACTTTTTTTCACGATAATGAAACTTGAATGGGGTGAAATAGGGGTAAACGTAATTAAATTATATTTTTTATTTATTCATATGGCAGAACAACGTTTGCCGGGTCAATTAGTATAGAAATAAAAACATCCCTGAAAGAAATAAAAGTAGTCAATTCAGTCAGATAATATATTCAGATAATATACTAGTATATATTCTGTTTATTTCATTTATCCGTTCAGAGGTGGAGAAAGAATACTAACCTCTGCGGCCAAGGTCGGCTTGTCGTAAAAGGCGACAAAACAACTCACCCTAGCTACGTGGTAGGGCCCCAAGCCCGTAGGGCTGGCTGGCGACCACCTTTGGTCTTAAGTATGCCGCCATAATAACCTTGTGTTGTGTTCCAGTATTAGTGACCCAAGTTCCTGTACCCTTATGCGACAGCAGCGTGTTCGCGATGCCACTGGCGTTGTCACCCATAGGTCACGTTAACTGTTAAATTATAAGCGGGCCGTCAGTCTGACTGCTGTCCTACAGCAATAAAAAAATTAATTATTTCACTTAAATCGTCGTATTTCGATATTTATCATTCAAAAATCATGATACATATCACGTGTATATATACATATAAATTATGAATTAGTAACTTGATCCATTAAAACAAGTGTTAACAATAAAATAAAATACAAGAATATACACGCCTGAATTATAAATGGCTACTTTTAATGTATATGCAAAACAATTCACGATTGATGAATGAAATATTCGAATAAACGGAGTACGATATTTTATATTCCCACGTTTAATTGTTGGTTATTTTAACAAAATGTTGAAAAAATACGAGTCGTTTTATTTATGCGTAGTTTTTTTTGCTAACAATGGGTTTTTGTTGAAATACTTTTATTGAGTTCGTTTAAGTAAAATATACAGGAGACGTAGGACTAAAATAGACTTAAAACCCCTGCGGCCGGGGTCGGGCTGTGGTAAAAGGCGACTAAACTACCAGCGTGTTTACAGTGCCCCTAGCGTCGCAAACACCCATAGGCGACGGTATCTGCTTACTATTAAGTCGAGCGTTAGTCTGTCTGATGTACCACAACAATAAAAAAAATTAAGCCAATGTTGTCCTGTGTGAAAACCAAACTTGAAGATAAGGCTACTTACATCCATTGAATCAGCGATGTCTTTTCATTCATTAGACAGAACAATTTTTTTTGTTTTTAAACGTAACGTGCAATTGCGCTTTTTAATTTTAATTAATATTTACATTTGGCAACATTTCAAATTACGAATGTGTGAATTTATAACTGTCATTGCTGGAATTAAATGTTATGAAAACATTTACTAAGTATATTAAGAACATGTTTTTTTTTAATCTACGTAAATCTAATAAATTACTGGTAAGAAGGGAATGGCTTAGTTACATCATAAAAATAAGTTCATATTTCGAATTATATCAATATTTGTTGAACTACCTAGTCAGGTCATAAGTATTGTCACACAGTAAAAACTTTTCTTTTAGAATGCTGGCCACAAAAAAGTTTATTGAATTCGAATTTCGAATTGTTCATGAAAATAAAAATGTATAACTTTTAGAATTTTACTCATTTTTAAATATGGAGTGGACGCTTAAAGAAGACCGTGTTGCAGTTATTGCGTTGCATCGTTACAGTTACGCGCCAATTCAAATTTTTAACATACTGAAAAATTTGAATATTACCAAAAGATTCGTTTATCGTACCATCAAACGATACAATGAAGATTCTAGTGTAGATGACAGGTCAAGAAGTGGTCGCCCTCGGTCTGTTAGGACTCCAGCAGTGATAAAAGCTGTGAAGGCACGAATTCAAAGAAATCCCAAACGTAAGCAGAAACTGTTGGCCTTTCAGATGGGGTTAAGCAGAACCACGGTGAAAAGGGTGTTAAATGAAGACTTAGGGCTTCGGGCATATCGAAGAAAAACAGGACATCGTTGGAATGCTCGTCTAATGGACCTGAGACTGAAGAGATGCCGCGCTTTGTTGAAGCGGTACGCGGGAAAAAATATCGGGAAATTCTTTTTTCGGATGAAAAAATGTTTACCGTAGAAGAGAGCTACAACAAACAAAATGATAAGGTGTACGCACACAGTAGTGAAGAAGCGAGCAACCGTATTCCGCGTGTCCAACGAGGTCATTTTCCATCCTCGCTCATGGTATGGTTGGGAGTTTCTTATTGGGGCTTAACAGAGGTACATTTTTGTGAGAAAGGTGTAAAAACGAATGCTGTTGTGTATCAAAATACACTCCTGACGAACCTTGTGGAACCTGTTTCTCATACCATGTTCAATAACAGGCACTGGGTATTCCAACAAGATTCGGCGCCAGCTCATAGAGCGAAGAGCACACAAGACTGGCTGGCGGCGCGTGAAATCGACTTCATCCGGCACGAAGACTGGCCCTCCTCCAGTCCAGATTTGAATCCGTTAGATTACAAGATATGGCAACACTTGGAGGAAAAGGCGTGCTCAAAGCCTCATCCCAATTTGGAGTCACTCAAGACATCCTTGATTAAGGCAGCCGCCGATATTGACATGGACCTCGTTCGTGCTGCGATAGACAACTGGCCACGCAGATTGAAGGCTTGTATTCAAAATCACGGAGGTCATTTTGAATAAACTTTAATGTCATAAGAATCTATGTTTTGTTAAGTTCATTTTGGTATATGAATGGTTACATAATTAATAAACTTGTTACAATTATTTTACATTAAACATGTGACAGAATTTATGACCTGACTAGGTATTAATGAAATACATATGCCCGCATTTTCTCCTTCGATGAAAAAATTATCATAGATTTATGGGAACCACTCAGCTGGGAGATCATATACCAACTTTCTATTAACACTAGAGAAATTTTTAGTAAAGTGTTTGCAGATGCCGGAGAAAGGATAAACGGCCACCCCGGCAAGCGCTGGGTATTAGAAGGCCTGAGGGTCCCTATAAAATAATAAACATGTCACATGGCTCGTTTATTGTCACGCTTTACTCAGCGGAGTAAGCACCCGAAAAGGAGGCCTCGGATGCTACCTAGACGAGAAACACTCATCAAAAGAAGTCCTGTTTTTTTAGATCCAATCAAATTATTAAACGACTATATCGTATGATACGCGAAAGGTACATGTTGCCAATCGAAACTAGTCGGCCATGACCTCCGGTTGCTGATTTAACAATCAACAGAGACGGTTTTATTTTAATAAAATGTCAAATTCTCAAATCTAGCTATATTTCCGCAATTTTGTCCCAAATGAATAAATTTGCGACAGTTAATTTATTACTAGCCATAATAATAACTTCTTAACAAGGTTATATAATATTTATCAAACGTAAATTATATATTTTGCTGCAAGTACAGTACTTTATCCGTACAGGGGCGGAGACCTCTGCGGCCGGGGTCGGCCTGTCGTAAAAGGCGACAAAACAACCCACCCTAGCTACGTGGTAGGGCTTCAAGCCCGTCCGGATGGCGACCACCTCTGGTCTTAAGTATGCCGCCATAATAAGCTTGTGTTGTGTTCCAGCATTAGTGACTCAAGTTCCTGTACCCTTATGGGACAGTAGGGTGTTCGCGATGCCACTGGCGTTACGAACACCCATAGGCGACGGTAACTGCTAAATTCTAAGCGGGTCGTCAGCCTGTCTGCTGTCCTACAGCATTAAAAAAAACTTTCTCCATGAAGGGGTGGTGTAAGAATACTAATTCTTTCGCCTTGTCCTAAAAGGCGACCATATAACCCCTAGCTAGCAGCTAGTCTGGATGGCAACCACATATTAAGAGATTAGAGGGTCTCAAATATGCCGCCATACTAACTTCGCGTTGTGTTCGCGATAAGCGATCTAGGTTTTTAGTACCTCTCATGGATGGCAAGATGTTAGTGATTCGTCTGGCGTCGTAAACATCCGTAGGCGACAGTAACTGCTTACTATTAAGTGGGCCGTCAGGCTGTCTGCTATCCCTCAGCAAAATTACAAATGAAAAGACATTATGTTAAACAACATTTAATGTGAAATCATCCTTAAGTTACAACTTATACAACTTTGTTACAACAAATAAAGTAATTTTTTCCCGTTATTGCCTTGAGTGATACATCGTTTTGTTTTGTTTAGTGTGTTTCGGTGCACGCGCACCAAAAACGTAACGAGGTCATTCATCAGTAGATTTTACTCCTCTAATTTTTCTCATACCGGGCGCCTTATATATGAAAATCGATTCTTAAGGAGTAAACTCCAAAAAAAAAATAGAATAATTTTTACTATTAACTCATAAAAACTTCATCTCTTCATTCACAATATTTCATATCTTACCATATTTCATTCTATATACATTTTTGAAGTTATCAACTATTATCAAGGAAGTAGTATCAAGACAGGCAAGATAATGTTTAGTAGAAGTCATTTTTGTAGTAAAACACCTGAAAAAAAAACACCGAATATAATGTGCATACCCTCAATTATGACAAGTTATAAGTTCAAAAAAAGTTTAAATGTTTTTTATCCGTGCAGGTGCGGAGTAAGAATACTAACGTCTGCAGCCGAGTTCGGCCTGCCGCAAAAGGCGACAAAATCGACCTAACTACGTGGTAGGGCCCCAAGCCCATCTGGATGGCGACCACCCATGGTATACAAGTATGCCGCCATAATAACTTTGAGTTGTGTTCCGTTCCGGCATTAGTGACCCAGGTTCCTGTACTAGGACAGCAACGTGTTCGCGGTGCAAACATCTTTAGGCCACGGTAACTGTTTATTATTAAGTAGGCCACCAGGCTGATTGCTGTTCCTCAGCGATAAAAAAAAACTCACTAGTTTAAAGATAATAATCACTTAAAATCTCTGCAATAAAGATCAACTCAATTAAATTTTTCCCTGAACAATTAAGTATAGTAATCACTTTACGACGTCGCATAGTAACCGTCTCTACGAGTGACCTCGAGAGCGTTCTCAAAACTAGCTTTATACATAGTTTAGATTCGGACAGGTATCTATTAAAATTCAGCAGGAAGCCAGTCGCTGTTCGCTGACCGCCCTTGATTTACTACGACGCGCGACGACGTTACGAACGCCAATTGTACTTGTCTAGGCGCGAATTATAATGTTGCTAGATTTAAAATTTTATTTTCTCTGACAATAATAAACAAATACAGCACTTATAACGTACAATACTGTAAAGTTATACACTAAAAATTCAAACTGTAAGTTTATAATTACTAATTCTAAATTTTATCTATATACTAGCTGTGCCCGCGACTCCGTCCGCGTGGAATAGTGACTTTCGGCAGAATTTTTTGGATATATCTTATGATTTATTTTGGATTACAAACCCTATAAACCCTAAAATATAAATGAAATATTTTTTTATTGCTGTAGAACAGCAGACAGGCTGACGGCCCGCTTAGGATTTAGCAGTTACCGTTGCCTATAGGTGTATGCAACGCCAGTGGCATCGCGAACACGCTGCTGTCCCATAAGGGTACAGGAACTTGGGTCACTAATGCCCATATGCAAACAGTCAGTATTATCGAATGCAACTGTTACGCCATGCGCCTCCGGAATACGTACGTTCGAACCTACAAAGTCCAGCCTAAGCTAAACCCTATTTCATATGATTGATGACATAAATCTGAGGTTAACTTAAATTGGAAATTCAACTTACATAGTCCAGCCTAAGCTAAACCCTATTTCATATGATTGATGATATAAATCTGAGGTCAACTTAAATTGGAATGTAAAATTTCCGAAACTGTTTAACAAACGAAAATGTTTAACAAAAACTACTTACCTACATAGCGTGTAACAGTTGCATTCGATAACACTGACTGTTTGCATATTTCATTTATTTATATTTTAGGGTTATCAGGGTTTGTAATCCAAAATATACCATAAGATATGTCTAAAAATGCTGCCCAAAGTCACTATTCCACGCGGACAGCGTCACGGGCACAGCTAGTTTCATAATATGAATTCATAATATGATTGATGATATAAATCAACTTAAATTAGAAATAAAACCTACACAGTTCAGCCTAAGCTGAACCTTATTTCATATGATTGATGATATAAATCTGAGGTCAACTTAAATTGGAATATAAAATTTTCGAAACTTATCATTTTTAACAAAAACTATTTTTGTTTTCTAAAATAAAAATAGCCCAAGTTACTCCTTGATACATCAGCTAGCTGCCAGTGAAAGTCCCGTCAAAATCGGTGCAGCCATTTCAGAGATTAGCCGGAACAAACAGACAGACAGACAAAAATTGTAAAAAATGTTGTTTTTTCGTGTATGTACCGTGTATACGTCCGAGTGCACTTAGTAAAAAGCGGTTATTTTAATATTACAAACAGATCCTCCAATTTTATTTATTTATATAGATTAATAATTGTAATATGGTAAAATATGCAACAAATGTTGTTCATGTAATTTTTTTGTTTTTTTTTTTAATATTTATTTTGATTATGAATGAATTCATGAAAAAATTGGTTAACAGAATTTTTCAAATTCCGAAGTAATTAAATAATAAATTTACTGCGATCGTTAAGTACAAGCTTTTTGGTTCTACCTCTGCGGCCGAGGTCGGCCTGTCGTAAAAGGCGACAAAACAACCCACCCTAGCTACGTGGTAGAGCCTCAAGCCCGTCTAGATGGCGACCACCTTTGGTCTTAAGTGTGCCGCCAAAATGACCTTGTGTTATGTTGTCCCATAAGGGTACAAGAACTTGGGTCACTAATGCCGGAACACAACACAAGGTTACTATGGCGGCATACTTAAGACCAAAGGTGGTCGCCATCCAGACGGGCTTGGGACCCACCCTATCACGTACCTATCACGTGGGTTATTTTGTAGTCTTTCTCCGCCGCTGCACGGATAGGAATAGGAAAATAGACGTGAATTTTAGTTATAGGTGAGGTGGTGATTGCTATTTGATCACCTAGCTTTGAAAAGGAAAACTGCGTGTTGTCCTTTGAGTTAAAATTCATTAGTTCGTTATTCACATTTTTTCGTCATAGGACCTATTTAATTGATACTTAATTTTATTACAAAAATACATATTTCAAACGCAAAATGAATTAAGGATTGTTGTTATTCTGTCTAACTCATCGATTTTAATGTATCTTATTTTTTTTTATAGCTAGAGTACAGTAGACAGGCAGACGGCCCACCCTGGCAGGTGGTCACCGTCGCCTATGGATATTTGCAGCACCAGAGGCATAACCAACGCGCTGCCGGCCTCGAAGAAATTTTATAACGCCTTTTTTGAAGAACCCCATATCGTACCGCGCTGAGAAAACCTCAGCCGGAAGTTCATTCCAGATCCTGAGAGTACGTAACATGAACGTTCTAGAGAACCGTAAAAAATATATAACTATAGTAATTTCTTTCATGTCCGCTTCGTCGTTTTGAATGGTGTAGTAACAAGCATTAAATATAGATTTATAATATTATTATTTCTTTATATTATAAACTTATTTACAGGCTGTAAATGATACTTGATTCTAGTACATTTATGATTTTTTCCAAATTTGGCAACTCTATATCATTAACAATTCAGTTTTATTTACCATGTCCCGCTTAAGAGTAAAAGCGTTATTTTGACCAAAAAAATAAAACAAAGAATTGAAATAAAGCCGAGTCGACACTAACGTAACATATTTTGTTTACATGTGACATTTTTTAAGGTTGTATGTACAGGGTAGTTACTTTATTTTTTGCTCTTATTTTTAAATATAAACGAGCTTGTTTATGATAGTATTAAAATGGTATTAGATTTGGAGCTTTAATACTGGTCACGTGTAAATTATGTTTATATAAAACATATTCTATCCTTTTGTAATTATCTGATAACCAAGCAGATGGAGCGATTATTATTTTTCTTTCATAAAAAAGACAACAACAATTATCCGAATCATTCCATGAATTGCAAAGTTTTCATCGGTTAAAAACTATTTTCATGTTTTTTTTCCATATTGAGGAAGCAATCGATTTTTACCATCATGTCATCGCCATGTTTTATGGTGATGGTGATGAGTGCTACCATCATGTCTGGTCGGTGCCTGAGTTAGAATTTTCATATAAAGACTAGTTAATATGATTTTTTGGCTTTATGAAGGCCATATGACGTTATCCCGAAAGGATAAGCTTGATGCGTCAAGCCGTCAGAATTTCGTTTGTTATCCTGCAGGAATACCGTTAGGCGAGGCTGTTTTAAGTCCCTAAGTTCCATTAAGAAGAAATAACTGAATGTGCGATGTTCCCATATAAGGCTTAGAGTGGCAACCGTGGTTTATGCTGAGGTGGGATCTATCACTTGACTTGCTTCTCCCGGATGTTCAAGACAGACGGTGCTCCTTACACCAATAAATAAAATAAATTCTTGTAAACTTACATAGTAGTATTTGATATAAATTAAACAAATATAATATTTTTGCATCAAACTGAGACTATTATTACGTGTAGACAGTCTATAAAAATTCCTCTGTCGGTCACGCCAGATTTCAATCAAAATCATTTGCAAATCGAATTCCAATATAAAAATCGAATAATCGCGTGTTTTCATCAACGTAATCGATATCCAAGTTATTTCGTTTCATCGACCAATGCGATGTTTGGCGTGAAATAACTATCGAATTATGTAATCTCGTTACTACATTCATTTCACTTTAACATCCATTTGTTGCATCCAATGCTTTCTCGATATCGTTAATCATTATTATTGCTAGATTAGGTTTCTTTTCTTATTCTAAATTAGCTCAAGAACATAGATGGTCATCATCATCATCTAAGCGTAGTATCCCGGTTGCAACTTAAACTTCCGTTTCGGTGCCCGGGGTCCGCTTTCCAACTTTTTCTACTCCACTTCGCACGGTCTTCAGCATCCCTGGTAGTGAGCCCATTGGCACGCATATCACCCTTTACAACGTCAAGCCAGCACTATTTGGGACTACCCCTCCTGCCGGGGCCTGGCGGAGGCGGCATGGCCAGACATTTGTTACCCACGTAAACATCCGGTTGCCGTAAAACGTGGTCGTACAAACGGAGCCGATACTCCTGCAATTTATCAGCAGCAATAACATAGATGGTACTCAAGAAAAGATCTATAACTAATAAATTTAACACCAAAAGAAAAACTCAACCCATACAGTGCCGGCGTTGGCCATCTCACCCGTCGCACCCTGCTCCCTCCGCCAAACAGACCCAAAAAATTACAACTGCGCATTCAAGTCCAGCGCTCTAAACTCGTGACGGTATGTATACATTAGCAGATACGAAAGTTTGTTCTTGTCAATTACATCATACCATTTATAATACACATCAAAAAAGTCTAAGCAACATGCAAGATATTACAAATTTACCATTTATACTAATTAATTTCTAAGTCTTTACTCACTCAAAGTGCGTAGGAATGTAAACTTTTTTGTTATTGATGACATACTGGCTGGTTGTAAAAAAAATTCGATTATGTTTTGTTTTTTCATAAAATTAAATGAAAGGGAATTTGTTTGAATTTAAGTGCGTTTTTATTGCTACGTTTAGTCTTGATTTTATAATTTTACCAACCATTTAAATAAAGTTAGCGACAAAATTGAATTGTTAGATGTTCTTTACGTCATGGAGCGACGTCATTTGACGACATATGAAATGCAAAGAGCTGTAGGGATGTTGAAAGCGGGAAGTAACCAATCTCAAGTATCTCGGAATTTTGGCATTCATAGAAGTGTTATTTGTCGTCTTATATAATACAAGGGAACCCGCTGAACAGCATCCAGGCCGTAAAAGGAGTACAACCACTCGGCAAGACCGGTACGTATGTACGTATGTAACTGACTGCAAGACGCCAGCCGATGTTAACCGCTCGAGAGATAAATTTGAGGCTACAAAATTCAAGTGGTGTTAATGTAAGTCCCCAAACTGTGCGAAATCGACTGCATGAGTACGGCCTACGAGCTCGACGCCCAATTAGGTGCCCACCGATACGTCACGGGAATCGCGCTCGTCAAAATTAATGGTGTAGAGAAAGCAGAACATGGACCCAGGAACAATGGGATAAAATTATGTTTTTCGATGAGTCGCGATTCGGGTTTAGGCCTGATACAAGAAGGGTGCGAGTGTACCGTCGGCCCGGAAATACTGAAAGGCTCAGGTGCATTCAGGAAGTTCATCCATACAGCGGCTCATCCACTATCCTAAAATTTAAATTAGTACATGTTGCTTAGACTTTTTTGATGTGTGTAGAAGTATGAGCGTCGAGTCGGACAAATAATAATAAATATAAAGTCTACTTCTTTTCTCTCTATACAGTTGCAATAGATTTAAAGTCCATATTTAATACTGGATCCAGAGAGCTTGGACGCCCTCTTCACACGTGCTTTGTTTATATACATATATTCAAATCCAGTAGTAGAAAATAAGCATTGATAGATTTACGTAGAAAGCTCTCTAATAATGTTCTGAAGTCAAGGCTGGTATAGTGATCACGGTTATATCAATGTGCATGATTCGATAACCATCATAATTCATGAGAAAATCCCGGTTACACTTCAAGTTATATAAATGTTCTTTGTAAGGTCATAATCATGCTTTTATCGAATAGCAAGAAAATGTTTATTTAGGGCTACGTAGTACCCAAGTCTGTTTGGATGACGATCACCCCTGGTGTATAAGTATGCCGCCATAATAACCTTGTGCTGTGTCCTAGCATTAGTGACCCATGTTCCTGTACCTCTCTGGAACAGCAGCGTGTTCGCGGTGCCCCTAGTATCGCAAACATCCATAGGCGATGATAACTGCTTATTATTAAGTGGGCCGTCAGCCTGTCTGTTCCTCCTCAACAATAAAAAAAAAACTATAAACAAACGTAAAAGTAAACAAATGCGAAAAAGTAAAATAGAAAATAAAATGAATACTTTTTCTAATTTACAAAACAATTGAATTAGACCACACATTTGAATTTGAGTAAAAAAAACTTACATCATCTCTTGATGGCTCAATCATTTAGTCGACATATCATGGCGCCATTAAATATAATGATGGTATACTTGGTTCATTACAAATGTCATTATTTTTATTACAGTTGGATAAATAGTGCCACCTTAGTAGTTGAGGTTGTAATGTAGATAATTAATTTCCCATCTTCATGATTTCTACTATTATAGGGACCGGTATTATTACGGTCAGACGTTCTTGGCTGCCGATTTAAAATGATATTTATGAAACGGATTTATTTAGATAGATCTCTATCCTTGACTAAAGCGCTTAATATAGTAGCATGTGCAAATATACATCGACTCATTTAATTTCTCATAATATAATCATCATAATACTAGCACATTCTTATCCAAAGTTTTTACTTTGAAACCCCAGTGTCCATCCAGTCCGTCCCGTCGTATAGGGCTAAATTAGTGTGTGTTGCTAGCTATTTGTGAACCTTTCTTCGGACGAATATGCAAGAGAATAGAATTGGCTTAATTTAGTTTTTAGGGAGACAACTACCACCACCCGGTTCATTGTTCATCATCAAAACATTGCATCAGAGCTTAATCGTACTTCAGCCGGGTGCACCAGGGTGAGGTCTTGGATACCGAAGACCATGGTGGACTCCCTTCATCATTTGATATGATTGTAACCTCAGAGAAAATAAGACCAAATTACTCCACATTTTAGCTCCAAACCTCTTTAGACGCGGTTATTTTTCGCCACTGAGCTCAATAAATTTAAAGACGTTAATTGTTTTTATAACAGTTAATATAAATAAGGGAAGAAGGGGGAGAACAAGTTTCGTTAAAGACTTCTAAGTACAAAATCTTCAGCTCAATAGTTATTGTTGTTTTTAGTTATCCAATTTATGCCCCCACGTTCACAATCTTAAAAGCAATTACGTTAAAAAAAAACTATTTCAAATCTATAATTAAAACTTACAAACAGAATGAAATGCAAAAATTAAAAAATCATAAACCACATGTTCATGACGTTAAAATCTTCCAGGTTAATGACGCGGAAGGTATTATTAATAATTCATTCATTCTATCTGTTACATCACTAAACGTAATGCAGAGTTCCTCACTATCTTGAGTAAGTTTGGGTCTTATTATTACAAGTGTTTCGTCTCAAACTTCTGAGCTTCATTGAGGAAAATGTCATTCTGGGATATTTCCTACCAACGAAAGAACATTTTTTTTATTGCTGTAGGACCACCAGCAAAAACAGATAGGGGCTAATGATCGAACCATGGTATAAACCAACCACGACATTGAACTGCTTGTGACCTAGTTAGATACAGAACATATGTACTGCCATAAATTCAATGAAGGGGCATAATTCAAGCCTAAAGCCCGTCTGGATGGCAACCACCATTGGCCTTAAGTATGCCGCAATAATAACTTTGTGTTGTGTTGCGGCATTAGTGACCCAAGTTCCTGTACCTTTACGAGACAGCAGCGTATTCGCGATGTCACTGGCGTTGCAAACATCCATAGGCGACGGTAACTGCTAAATTCTAAGTGGGCCGTCAGCCTGTCTGCTGTCCTACAGCAATAAAAAAAAAGTTGAAAACGAGCACCAAAACGAGTTTTCTATTTGTCGACATACATATACGACTGAAAAAAAAAAACAATAATAACATATACGACTTTCCGGTTAAGAATATACTAGCTATATTTCAGACACGTGGTTTCACAGGGCCACATCGATTCCGTTCCTAATTAATTAATTGCTCAAGATTTTCATCCTAAAAATATATAAACACTAAGACAAATTTTAAATGTTGTATTTTCAAAAGTATTATTCACCATGTAAATTTAAAAAAGGTCTGTCTTTCCTTACCTATGGCACATTGTTTTAATATTGAAAATAATAATGTAGAGCGGAAGACTGTTTAAGTACTTTAAAAATTTGCCATACTTTATACAATTAATTATTCTAAAACTTAAACGCAAATATGGCGGCTATCACAGCTTTGTCATGCTCGTAGTAAAAACATTGAATGCCGCTCAAAAATTCGAAACTAAATTGAACTACTTTTTTATTTATAAGCAAGAAATCGACTTTTAATCTATTGTCGTGATGTTATTAAATGACTTACATCTAAAAAGTATTTGCTATGAATAGAATATGAAAAATAAACACAACAGACTATAATATAAAATACTGTTTGGTTTTCCTGCCAAAGTATTTGTTTTTTTTTGTTTTTTTTCTTACAGCTAAGGCTGTCATCGTCCCAGACGACTAACGACAGTAACACCGGGCGGAAAAGGCATTCCGACCCCGTGGGAGCGGGGTCGATCAGCCGTGGCAGCGTGCTCGGGGCGCGTCTCCTGTGAGGCGCGCTCCCGGCTCGAACGCTGCATGGGGACAGTTGATAGCAGCCACGAATGGCAAGAATACTATTAATTGGGGACTATCGACTTCACCGGTGAAGCCGATCCTATTCTAATCTACTACCGTTTCGGAGTGCTTGTAGCTGGGAGAGAAGAAACAGCGAAAGAAACTCCCCCGCAACACATCTATTCTACGTGTAATTGTGTAGTGTGTGGTTGTGTACGGCTACAGGCTATGGGAGGCGGAAGGCGTCCCTAAACCTATTGCGTCAGGCTGGTCCATGCCAGACTGGGGGGGATTGCGTCCGCGAGAGCATTCCCTTCAGCGTCCTAGAGATGGGGTCGCGTCTATCCGTGAGCACGTTTCGCGGTCGGCGACGCGCGGGGGGTGCTCGGCGGTTGGGCGTGTAGTTGACTGTCTCCACCACCAGTGGCCAGCCACAATCTCATGTACATTGTGGTTGGTTAATCCTAAGCAAATTATTCAAGATTTATGAATGACAGGAGAAAAATCGAAGGATTTTCTGTGGTCACATGGCCTATACGAGCCAATATAATTATTATATACTAGCCGTCCCCGTCCGATTCGCTGATCGAATAACAGAAAAAAGTAAATCGAAAAATATGAGAAGTTTTCGTACGCATGCGTGCTACACCGTTTGCCCCACTTCTCCGCTGCAAGAAAACACACTGAACACGTAGTGCTTATAAAAATAGTTGTTTCGTAAAACTTTAATAACTTTATATTAAACGAAGATATCACAATCTTTTTTTTTTAGATAAGGGCCAAGTGTCTAAAAAGTAAAAATGAAAAAATTGCATTTTTTTTAATGCCGTAGAACAGCAGACAGGCTGACGGCCTAGAATTTAGCAGTTACCGTCGCCTATGGGTATTTGCAACTCCAGTGGCATCAGGAACACGCTGCTGTCCCATAAGGGTACATGAACTTAGGTCACTAATGCCGGAACACAATACAAGGTTATTATGGCGGCATACTTAAGACCAAAGGTGGTCGCCATCCAGACGGGCTTGGGGTCCTACCACGTAGCTAGGGTGGGTTGTCGCCTTTTACGCCGGCCCCGGCCGCAGAGGTTAGTATTCTTTCTCCGCCTCTGCACGGATAAAATATTATGATACTACTAAATAATTGTTTATTGAATACGTATACATTTTAAAACGTATACAAAAAATAACAAAAAGGAAAATATAACACTTTCTATTAATTTTTTTTATTTTAAATTTATGACCCGTTTAATTAATTTTGCATTTAAAATAAATTTATACCAAAAATACATGTTTCTACATTCATATTTTACATATATGACACGCATTTAAATGTAATCATACATTTATCTAATTAAATAATTCATTTTAATAAGCTTAAGTCTAATGCACAAAAAGATGGAGTTTTGATAAGTTTTTCTATTTCCGCAGTTTTTACGACCATCTTAATTATAATTTTTATTTTTGTTTAATGTCTTGTTGTGATATATTAATGATTATATACAAAAGAGTTGTTTGTTTTTTTGTTTATAGTATTAATTAGTACAATCAACTAGACCGGCCATAATGGCTGAGCTTTTAATTACCGAATTATTATTTAGTTGTTAAAGAATTTTAATTGCTGTTTACATGCTATTACTAACTTTTGCGATTATAAGCGGCTGTTAATGAAAATATTTCTCCATGTAAGACCGGAGTAAAATCACTGACTCCTGTGGCCGGGGTCGGCCTAACGTAACAGACACTAGCTAAGTGATAGTGCCTCAAATCCGTCTGGATGGTCTGGATAGACCCATGGTCTATAAGTATATCTATATAACCTTGTGTTGTGTTCCATTATTAGTGACCCAGGTTCCAGGGTCATGGCAGGCAGGTCGTATCAATTATTATGGGGACAGCAGCGTATTCGCGGTGCAAGTGGGTGCGGGCGCGCCGCAAACATCTATAGGCGATGCTGCTTATTATTAAGTATGCCCTACCAGTCTGCTGACCTCAGCAAAAATAGACAAAATAAAATAAAAAAATATATGAAAAGATATATATGAATTTCGGCGGTTTGACCACTTCACAGTCAATGAATAATCAAAATAAAATGTAAACCTCAAATTAAACAAACGATCTGATTGGAATTGAGGCTGTCAACATTAAAAGTTCTAAATGACGTGTACAGGTTTGAACAAGTTCAATGGATGAGTTCATAAACCCCGGTCCTTACAAAAACATAAGAAACATTAAAACAGCCTACATAAAGTCGAAAGCAGTTTTGTTGAAGTTTTTGCTGCCTTAATAGATCGTTAGGTTTAGATTCAATTGCAAAAGGTTTCTATCATGCGTCGACGAGGAAAATGGCGAAGAAATTGTAACCGAAAAGAATTCTTCCAAAAGAAGCCTTTTTTTTAAACCCTCTCTTGACGAGTTCCCCCGGCCCGGGGGGACCGAGGGATATAAGGGACTTCGGGAAAGATGTTTGGCCATCCGGCTACCCACTAAAAAACCCCGCTGTCCTCCTATCGCCTACGCCCGGGCCCACGGATATGTGGCCTGCCGATCTCGTGGCCCGGCCGGCTCCAAAAGAAGCCTTGGGAATTCCTTTCAAAATTCAAGCGGCTACTGTCGCTTTTGAACTGTTGCAGCGCTCGGGTGGTGGTGGTAATTTTGTATTTATTTGTTTTGTACAAACTTGGGAACTAATGGAGTATAATCTTGGAACTTTTAAATACTTATAATATTTTACAGTTTGATTCATAATATTTTATTCCATTAAACGTTTCATCTCAGTTGCTAGATAGTAGGATGACAACCACCGTTGGTTTCTAAAAATGCCGCCATAATGAACTTGTGTTCCGGTATAACTTACCCAGGTTTCAGTTCCCCTATGCAGACGGCAGCGTGTTAGTAATGCCTCTGGCGTCGCAAAAATCTGTCTGTTGTTTCAGAGCAATAAACAAAAGTCGCATCTAAGGCTTCACCTGTTTATTATGGTCAAATATGGGCGCTTTTTTGTGTTGTTTCGAATTCATAACGCTCCTTATGCTTGCGCAAAAGGCTCAATAATAGGAAGATGTTTCTAAATTTAGTTTTTAGGGAGGCAATCGCCATGTAACACTCCAAACTGAAAAAGGAATCTGAGCGATCTTCATTTGATGTACATGTGTGATCTTGCTGAAAAAGTAATCATTGTTGCTCACACGCATCTCATGTATCATACAAGGCACATCTGTCGTGCCGCTTTTATTAAAACACTATCGACAATTGACGCTGCTATGATTGAGAGGCGTCGAACATACGTTAAATCGTTTATTAGCTTGTATGAGTATTGCCTTGATGTATTGACGGGTGACAGCTCGTTCGACTGTACGATAAAAAAGGGAAATACAATATGTATTGACACGACTTGTTCTATGGATTGTGAAATTAAAGATAACGAGTTTGGTTGGAAATTGGACATTTCAAGTTAGTTGTATTGTTATATCTGTTTCAAATGGTTGAAAGTGTAGTTTCAGATAAGAAGCGAGTTATTCAGTAAGCCATACGAAAATAGATGCAACTGATTTCAGAAACCGAATTGTGTACCTCTTTTGCTCTCTGAGCAATTAAAAACAGTAATCTACAAGTCCTCTTTTACGACTTTGTAACAGTACTGTAATAAAATTTAGATGACAAACAAACTCAGATCACAATTGTATATAAATTCTCTAATGTTGTGTACTTCCGTAAGAAGAGTTGTTAATGCGAGTATATACTTTTTGTATATGTTATCTTCTATAGTAAAGTTTAATGACGTCAGCTACATATCAAACACTTAAATTACCGTAATGGATTTTTTGCTGTATAGGCTTTATCCATGTTAATACAATGAATATAACAAATTTAATGCAGTGTACACTCTCCTGAACAGACCGAGTAAGATGTTAGTGAGGGAAGCTACTGGCACAGCTAGTACAATAATATCATTGTCAATCAATCGGCTTCAACTGCAGGGCTTAAACCTCATTGTGGCGATTGGTGCTGCCTATGCCATTTTCCCTTTCCCAACCAGCTCCGAGCGACAGCTTTCCTTAGGCCAGCCTATAGGGCTCAGCGGCATCCTAAACTACTTTTACCGAGACGCGGTCTCTCCTGTACACTAAATGAGCGTAGTTAAGATATTTTAATTATTGTGCACATCATTTTTATAATAAATTATATAAAAACAGACCATCAACTAAGTAATTAATAACACAACTGAGTAAATAATAATTTTCTAAGAATTCGTTTACGTGAGTAAATACTTAAAAATTAAGTGTTCATCGTTGTTACAATATTTGTTGCCAGCCATGCTTATCCTGCCTATCTACCTATACCCAGGCTATAAAACCAATTCTCTCTTTACCCTACTTCATGTGCAGTCGATGTATCATGTTCATTGGATTATTCATTCCATTCTCCTCTTTTAGCCGGTTTCTCAACATTCGTACCTTTTTCGACATTTCATCTTTTATGCAATCTATTTTGGTATTAGATATTTAAGCATCTTTAATTTGGCTCACTCCTTCTACATCGGGCCTTTCATGGCTAGCATTATTATTGTATTCTTTTTTTACATTAATAATAATAACAGCTCATAACGTCCTACTGTTGAGCTCGGACCTCCCCCTAGGGGGAAAAGACAGTATACCCGCCATGCTTGTCCAAGGGGGATTACGAAGAGATGAGGCCGGATTACACAAACCGATTATCTCGATGCCACAGTACATGGCAATTATGCTATAATATATTAGGCGAGAAAAAATTGACCAAGTGTTACATGCTATTGTGGGAATCCGGGCTTCTAGATTAGTATAGAGTGTAATATAGTAAAATATAATACCACTGAGCTACCAGATACCTTTTTTCGCATTATTTGTTGTTGTTGATTCAATGAGACATAATAAAAATTCTAACTGTTATTATCATATATATATATATATATATATATATATATATATATATATATATATATATATATATATATATATATATATATATATATCCTATATATCCTATATTAGGATACCTTTCAATTATACATAATATCAACATTTTTGTTTATTTTGTTTTAAAGTAACTATAATAATATAATAATTATGCTACTTACTCATCATCATTTTCACTATTATCATCACTGATGAAAATATAACGAAATTAATTTACAATAATTAAATTATACAATCACTACGATAAAATATTTTAACCGGATAAACCGGACGTTTGCAAAACCAGAGGCATTGCTAACGTGCTGCCGGCCTCTAAGAAATTCTATAACGCCTAAAACCCCATATTGTAGTTCTTATTCTACGTTCTTTCTTAATCTTATTTAGAATCTTATATTAGAAGTTCATTCCGAATCCGGAGAATACGCAACATGAACGTTCTTGAGAACAGTCTCGTACAAGAGAGAAGAGGTTTCAAAAATTGAGAATGAACGCCCAGTCGGAAATGTCATGAGCCAAATTTCAAGCAAGGAGCTAACTAGTTAACGGTAAATAAAGTTTCCTATACGGTGTTATTAACCTAGATGCGTAGATACGAAATGACCTACCATAATAGCGGGCGGGTTAAACTCGTCGCCAAAGATGGGGTAACAAAGAAAAAGATAAAAAACGAAAGAAACGGGGAAAACGGCAGGTGCACCTCATATACAGGCTGTTACAAAAGGACGACATACGGAAAATTAAAAAATATATTAATCTTTAATAACCTTAATTATATCGGGCATGGATATTAAATACGTTGAGAGATCGTAAAGTTAATGCTGCATAATGTAAAATATTGGATGCACTATTAACTTTGTATAATAGGATGAATAAAAACTTTTATAGCAAGTACCGGAGTTATACTCATATAGGTCAAGCAAAAAGTACAAAACTTTTTAATTGCCTTCACTGTTTATTTAAATGGTGCAATAAGTGGCCCCATAAACTTCGAAAGCGTGTAAAAATGGCATTTGCTACTGAACAAACAAGATTTGAACACAATTATTTTCTTATGTTGATTTGGTCACGAGGAAAAAATTCTCATAGTAATTGTTATGTCATATAATGTAATGAATTTGAATTTTAGAAAACTTAACACTTTTAGAGGTAACAAACTTAAGGAGGAATTCAATGAAAGTAAAATCATTGCTAATATCGATGTACTTAAAACTAACACAATCTTGTAAATGATGCTTCAAATGTAATATATAATTTAATTGAATGTCATTCGGAACTTTCTTCACTTCTACTTCCCTATTATTTGTTATTTTTATTAATGCATAAACTATTACAAAAAAGTAACTTTACTCAATAGTAAATACTAATAGTAGGGTATACTCAAAAAAAAAAAAAAATTAGGTAATAATGTGACATGTATTGTGTACATTGAAATTAATTTTTTTTATTCAAAATAAATTCCTACTTACAACATTTTTTGAAAGTCAAATACTTGTATGTATTTTACAATTATATTATTTGCAATAGGAACAAGAGTTACCATCCGCTTCACAAGTTCGTTGGCTCTTACAAGGAGAAGCAGCGGCAAGAAACTTCTACACGTCTTCTTCTTCCTGCTCCAGCTATGTGCGGTCGGCACAACATGTTCTCTCCTTCCACTCTCTTCTATTAGTCGTCACCTTAATATTCACACCTTTTCTCGGCTTGTCATATTTTAAACCAACCACCTTATTTTGTTCTTGCATAAATAAATACACAGGAATGCGATCAAACCGTTTTTCACTCTCTCTGGAAATATGATGATATTTCTATTTATATAGATTTAAATATTACGTTTTACGCTAAACCATAAACCACCCTGTATAAGGCTGGGGTGCGCATACGCAACAGGTGTACGATGTCGGCCACACGTCGCGTGCCTCGACCCGGTGAGTCCTACACAGAACGCTGCTGATTTTGTTGATTTCATACAAATTCCACACAAGACAATTAAAACGATTCTTTTGTGCGCAGGTGTAATTGTAATTACGGCAGTTTTCTATATGTTGTATTTTTAAAGTTTTGTCGAATTGATAAAGTTTTAACAATCTAATGCTGTTCTATGTAAAAAAAAATTGTGAGGAACAGCAGATAGGCTAACTTTATAGTAAGCAGTTACCGTCATTTATGGATGTTTCCAAAGCTAGAGGCACCGCGAACACGTCGCTGCCCGCTTAAGAGTACAGGTACCTGGGTAACTAATGCCGGAATACAACATATAGTTATTATAGCGGCATACTTATACACCAGGGGTGGTTGCCATCCAGAGCGGCTTGGGGTCTACCACGTACAAGTAGCTAGTTGTTTTGTGGCCATTTACGCAGGGGTTAGTATTCTTACACCGCTCCTGCACGGAGGAAAGTTCGTGGTTTGGCCATGAAATGCGAAGGGAAGAATGCCATTTAACTAAAAAAATTACAGAAGTTGAGGTGATGGATTGCGTAAAAGATGATATGGCGAAAAAGGGTGTGTATGTTGAGACGACGGCTAATCAAGACGAGTAGAAGGAGAGTATATGTTTTTTTTTGACTCCGGGAAAGATGTTCAGCCATCCGACTACCCACTAAAAAACCCCGCTGTTCTCCTATCGCCTACGCCCGGGTCTAAGGATATGTGGCCTGTCGATCTCGTGGCCCGGGCCGGCCATGGCCCGCCCTTTCTCAAGGCGGGCCTCTTCTAAAGTGTTGACGCCAGGGGGTCAGGGTTTCGTCCCCCCGGCGCTCTCCTGAGTTGACTCAAGGAGTTGAGGGGGGCCGCGGAACAGCACGCGGCCCTCTCCCTAGGAGAGTATGTGTTATCCCAACCCTATATAATGTAGGAAAAGAGCAGGAAGAAGAATGTTATGCTGTTCCATGTAATACTTTTAACTTAAAATTTTTATGATACTTTAACATATGCCATATCTATAGGGGATGTAAAGGATCTCATAAAGATCATTTGGGTAGCCACTGTATCCGATTGTGAGTTGGTCGAACGAATGAATTTCTTGACCAAGTTTTTTCCTTTCAGGGTTATGTCAAATACAAAATAGCAAGCAACATATTTTGTATTAATTGTCACCAGTATAGCGTGGTTATTATCTGGTATGAGGAATTTTCATTTTAAAAATATTACATTATAAACGTTAAGATTTGGAGTTGTAGACTTTTGGATAGATAATTGTAAGTCAAATAGAAATGCCTTAGGCAGACGGATGGATAGATATTTAACTTAGAATCCGAGATTATTTATCAAGATATATTCATATCGATTAGATATCTGTAGTTTCACAAAATTATTACAATACATGTTGTGATTAGTTGTAGTTTAAACATTTAAAAAATATATTATCAAAGCAATGCTACATCATAGTTAAGTTCTTATATATTACACAAGCATTTTTCGTTTTTTAATGGATACAAATTAAAATTCCAATACCGATATATTATGGTCTAGGCTATCACAGTCGTGTTTAATTAAGTTCAATAAATTAACGCCACCATGTGGCACAGAAAACAAATTACCAGCTATAACGCCTTATTTGAATCAAGACATTAAAATTTGAATGTTCTCTTAGACATCTACTAATAATATAATACCTAGTCAGGTCATAAGTATTGTCACACAGTAAAAACTTTTCTTTTAGAATGCTGGCCACAAAAAAGTTTATTGAATTAGAATTTCGAATTATTCATGAAAATAAAAATGTATAACTTTTAGAATTTTACTCATTTTTAAATATGGAGTGGACGCTTAAAGAAGACCGTGTTGCAGTTATTGCATTGCATCGTTGCGGTTACGCGCCAATTCAAATTTTTAACATACCGAAAAATTTGAATATTACCAAAAGATTCGTTTATCGTACCATCAAACGATACAATGAAGACTCTAGTGTAGATGACAGGTCAAGAAGTGGTCGCCCTCGGTCTGTTAGGACTCCAGCAGTGATAAAAGCTGTGAAGGCACGAATTCAAAGAAATCCCAAACGTAAGCAGAAACTGTTGGCCCTTCAGATGGGGTTAAGCAGAACCACGGTGAAAAGGGTGTTAAATGAAGACTTAGGGCTTCGGGCATATCGAAGAAAAACAGGACATCGTTTGAATGCTCGTCTAATGGACCTGAGACTGAAGAGATGCCGCGCTTTGTTGAAGCGGTACGCGGGGAAAAATATCGGGAAATTCTTTTTTCGGATGAAAAAATGTTTACCGTAGAAGAGAGCTACAACAAACAAAATGATAAGGTGTACGCACACAGTAGTGAAGAAGCGAGCAACCGTATTCCGCGTGTCCAACGAGGTCATTTTCCATCCTCGCTCATGGTATGGTTGGGGTTTCTTATTGGGGCTTAACAGAGGTACATTTTTGTGAGAAAGGTGTAAAAACGAATGCTGTTGTGTATCAAAATACAGTCCTGACGAACCTTGTGGAACCTGTTTCTCATACCATGTTCAATAACAGGCACTGGGTATTCCAACAAGATTCGGCGCCAGCTCATAGAGCGAAGAGCACACAAGACTGGCTGGCGGCGCGTGAAATCGACTTCATCCGGCACGAAGACTGGCCCTCCTCCAGTCCAGATTTGAATCCGTTAGATTACAAGATATGGCAACACTTGGAGGAAAAGGCGTGCTCAAAGCCTCATCCCAATTTGGAGTCACTCAAGACATCCTTGATTAAGGCAGCCGCCGATATTGACATGGACCTCGTTCGTGCTGCGATAGACAACTGGCCGCGCAGATTGAAGGCTTGTATTCAAAATCACGGAGGTCATTTTGAATAAACTTTAATGTCATAAGAATCTATGTTTTGTTAAGTTCATTTTGGTATATGAATGGTTACATAATTAATAAACTTGTTACAATTATTTTACATTAAACATGTGACAGAATTTATGACCTGACTAGGTATATTAGACGAAATGATTAAACTAACCCTTTCAATCGATTAGTACAGTGTAAGGAGCATTGGCTGCGGTACACCTGCTGGTGGCCGGGTGGGTCTAGTTTTGGATTGCAATATTCAATTTATATTAGAAACGTTTGATAAAATAATTTATATGGTGAGATTAAAGGGTTAAAAGGTTTAATATAATGTATTATTTATACAGTTTCGGGTTGAACAAATGTGTTTTATTTCTTTATATGATATCAGTTATAGCGGGGTGGAGGAGGACTTCCAAGTTTCGGAAGTGTTAGGATGGATAAGCCAACAGTTCTGTACCCTTCTGTGTTCCGAGCATCGATTTTTTTTAAATTTAAGTAAGTTTAGCAGTTACCATCGTCTATGGGTGTTTGCAACGCCAGTGGCATCGCGATCACACTGCTGTTCCATAAGGGTACAGAAAATTGGGTCACTAATGCCGGAACACAACACAAAGTTATTATGGCGGCATATTTAAGACCAAAGGTGGTCGCCATCCAGACGGGCTTGGAGTCCTACCACGTAGCCGAGTTAATTCTTTATCCGCCCTTGCACGAATAAAAATGGAAATTGCAACTGATCACTTAACCAGTTAACTGGGGACTTCACTATTATACAACTCGTCGGAATTTTCTTCTTCAAAATTATAACATCATACCTCAGGTACTAAAAGGAAACGGTCTTTAACTTATTGATTTTATTTATTTCGACAAAATATTTTATAACATATATAAATAAAACAACATCAATGCAACAAAATATTATAACTACAGTACATTATAAAAAAATGGCAATACTTAGCGATGCATTCCAGTCTCTAGAATAAGTTTCGAGTATACCAAACTTCGTATACAAAAAAAAGTTTGCTAATATAACCAGGAATGGCATTAATCCGTTCAGTTCAAAAATTGTATAAGGTGCTTTAGGTTTGTAGTCCACTAGCGAGTGTTGGAACCAATGATCTTTTGAGCGACAGCTCAATACCTAGTGTTTAAAAGTATTTATTTAATGTACCCTAACTGATTATAAAGAATATTGTTTTATTCTAAATATATTTGTAAAATGAATGCGTTCAAAATATTACGGCAAATTCCCACGACGAAAAATGTCGTCATACCCGGTTTCCAGTTTAAAGCGCTACAAAAAACAACAATTGTAGATAATTCTCGAGGTAGAGTAGAAATTGTCATAAGGAAGACCTCGGGCATAAAAAATACAATAGAATTTGATACAAATACGGTGGCTTGGTGAGATATTTACATCAGGATAATGAAACCAGATGTATAATGTTTTGTATCGTTGAATTAATAAACGATGTTCAATTAGAAGTACATGACACATGCATTTTATGCGCCAAAGCACCTGACCGAGCTTAATATAGAAAATTAAAATATTCTACATCTGCTTAGAAAAATTCTATTTGTAATGCCGTTTAAGGAACTACCATACGCGTGATGAAAAAAGAAAATTATTGCTTAAATTAAATATACAAAATACTTCGTGAAGATAAACCCGTGCAAACCCCTTTTTAACCCCGGGGTCTGGCTGTCGTAAAAGGCGACAAAACAACCCACCCTAGCTACGTGGTAGGACCTCAAGCCGTCTGGATGGCGACCACCTTTGATCTTAAGTATGTCGCCATAATAACCTTGTGTTGTATTCCGGCATTAGTGACCCAAGTTCCTTTACTCTTATGGGATAACAGCGTGTTCGCGATGCCACTGGCGTTGCAAACACCTATAGGCGACGGTAACTGCTAAATTCTAAGCGGGCCGTCAGTCTGGCTGCTGTCCTACAGCAATAAAAAAAGTTTGTATTTATTCTGAGCATTGATGTCGTTTCTGCAGCAATTTCATTCACCACCTTTAACGTTAACCCTTTACCCTTTTTAGGGTTAAGTTCCTGCTGCAAATCCTCAGTTGGCTCCGCGCAGGGGCGGAATAAGATTACTAACCTCTGCGGCCGGGGTCGGCCTGTCGTAAAAGGCGACAAAACAACCCTAGCTACGTGGTAGCGCCCTAAGCTCATTTGGATGGCAACCACCCCTGGTGAGGTGTATAAGTATGCCACCATAATAACCTTGTGCTGTGTTCCGGCGTTAGTGACCTGGATTCCTGTGCCCCTATGGAACAGCAGCATGTGGGCCGTGAGCCTGCCTGCTGTTCTTCAGCAATAAAAAAAGAATGTAAATAATCTATTATGAGGTCCTCTAAGGCGCAACGGCTAATGCACATAATAATACCTACGGAGGTTATGGGTACAATTCGCGTTCCAAGTCTAGGTTATTAATATATTTATTTATTCATAAGACATAGAAAAGTTTATAATCCGTTTAAATCTTTAGGGATTGCATACATGCGCTTTGTTACTTCCTTGGGATCTAGGTGTGACATTGTATGAATTACCCCAGTATAATAAATAATAATTAATAATATTATTTGTTTAAGAACGTTAAGTGTCATTAAGATATGTTAGTTATTAAATATAAACCAGTTATTTTATGCTCTTTATAGCACATTCTATTTAATCAACGTGAATTTATTCATGAATGTATTTAAAATTGCTAAACTACAAGCTGTATGCTATATTTAGAAGAAAATTATAGATAATAAATATAAAACATTGCGTGAAATGCCGAAGCCATAACTTAAGAAATACATGTAAAATAGTAACAACATCCTGTCGATTGTAACCCTATGAACAGCTAACAAAGTTTTTTAAACCATCACAATTACCTACAATATTAACTATATTTACATTAATTGTTGAAGGAAAAACTTTGTCTCCATTTTAATAAAAATTTCGCGGACGGAATACTATTGACACATTTGAAGTAGCTTTTTCTGCATATTTTAAATATTAATGTTAAAAACGTACTTTAAATGAGTAAAATAAAAACATTAGATACACTACCACAACAAATATTCTTTTGATTTGGGAGTCTGTGATTGGACAATCGTGTGTACGTCGTAAATGGGGTCGATCACGACCCCATTTACGACGTACACACGATTGTCCTGGAGTGATCTCCAGGGTTTGAAATTTATAATCCCAACTATAAATTACCGTACTAAATATTGTACACATGTATGTTAGTTTCAGAAAACAAAATAAACAAAAAATATATATAAAACGGCATTTCTTCAATTCAGTCTTAATTTTTGGTATTTTTTTTAATTATTGAAAAGTAATATAATATTTGATAAAGATAGACTAATTAAATATGTAACCTTGGAGAAATCTGCTAGCGTATCTTTGACTGAAAGTTAAAATTTAATTAATTTAACATTTCGACATTATTAATCCATTTTCAACTCGACAAGAATCGTCAATTAAATCATCGTTATTAATATAAAATACCAAATCCGATATGTCAATTATTTTTTTAAACTACATCCACTAAACAAACAAAATATTCGTTTTATAATCACCTACTCTCTAATCAAAATATTAATCCTTCTAATAAACAATAAACCTTAAAAAGCAGTAATCTGACACATATAAATGTATTTTATATTAATTGTCCAGCCGCCATGTTTAAGGATACAGTTGCATTGAGCGTGTAAAAAAATATAAACAAGTGGATCACCTGCGCGCGCCGAGATTGGCAGGTGTGGGCGCACGCGCATCTGCTGCGCCGGCAGGGGTGCGCGTTCACGTGTTATAGAGATAGATATACCTTTAATAGGTCATATTGTGTTTCTATTTGAAAAATTTATGAAATATTATTATTTTATATCTTATTAAACAAAACTCAACTGTATTTCATTATAATAAAGTCGTAATTCAAATAGATATGTATAAGTAATGCAATCATTTAAAAATTACATTGTAGAATAAGCCTTAAGCCATTATTAATACGGTTAGTATTACTGGAGCAAAAAAAAAAAACGTTTCAAATCTTCGTGACGCTAATAATGCGTTTCATCCGTAAAATTTTTACCATCATGCGCGCAATGAAGTTTCACTTCAAAAAGCTATTAAAGCTTTAGCTTAGTTATTAAAAAACCTAAGCTATAAACAATTTAATTATTTTTTTATTCTCTCTGCAGGGGCGGATTAGAAATACTAACCCCTGCGGCTGGACTAGGTCTGTCACAAATGGTGACAAAACAAACCTAGCTACAGGGTAGCCTCAAGTCCGTCCGGATGACAACCACCCTTGGTCTTAAGTATGCCGCCATAATAACCTTGTGTGGTGTTACGGCATTAGTAGCCCAGATTCCTGTACCCATATGTCATGACAGCAGCGTGTTCGTGGGGCTCCTAACGTCGCAAATATCAACAGGCGACGGTAACAGCTTGCTTAGGATAAGTGGGCGGTCAGCCTGTCTGCTGTTTCTCAGCAATAAAAAAATTAACTATCGTTAATGGTTTTCGTCAATACCAAGAACATAGTTGCTTTTGATCATTTGACACTGATGGCTTTATGGTTTGGTTTGGTCGTGTCTATGGCTCCAGTCCCCAGAGAAGACAAAATAGTTTATTCTAGTGTGGGTGTGTGTGTTCGTCAATTGCTTGTTTTTGAAAAAGCCCTGAGGTTTTCAACGCAGGGAACTGTTTTGTCAAGAATCGTATATCATATCTACATCGTATATATCTTTTATATACGAGTTACTTAGTAAACGCTGACTGCCGAGGGTTGTTAAGACCTGGCACGTGGTCGACCAATCTGAATCCTCTTCTAAACCTAAATGACTCAATGTGGTTAACTACAACAAGATACAATATGTAATTTTTATAACTTTATACTTTTTTATTGCTGTAGGACAGCAGACAGGCTGACGGCTCGCTTAGAATCTAGCAGTTACCGTAGCCTATGGATGTTTGCAATGCCAGTGGCATCGCGAACACGCTGCTATCCCATAAGAGTACATGAACTTGAGTTACTAATGCCGGAACACCACACAAGGTTATTATGGCGGCATACTTAAGACCAAAGGTGTGGTCGCCATCCAGAGGGGCTTGAGGCCCTACCATGTAGCTAGGGTGGGTTGTTTTGTCGCCTTTTACGACAGGCCGACCCCGGCCGCAGAGGTTCTCCGCCCCTGCACGGATAAAAAGTTACTGTAAAAATATTATGACTTTAGGTAATTATATTGAATGATTTACATATTGTTCGATTTTTTAATAATATAAATATAAATGTCATCATCATCATTGTCATCATATTAATAAAATAAATTGTGAAAGAATGTTTTGTTGCAAGCCCTACATAATGCATGGTTTTCACCTAACCGATGCATAGTGATTCACATCTGTACAATCATTTAAAAGTGCAACTTTGTCATTATTTCATTTAAATGCATTCAGCTACTGTCACAAAAGGATGATCATTAAAATATAAACTATAATAGCGAACAACCACATTCAGCAAGGAATCCATACTAATATTATAAATGTGACGTAATGCTTGCTGTCTGTAACGTTTTCACGCCTAAGCCGCTGAACCAATTTTTATAAATTTCGGTGTTGAGTTAGATTGGATCTTGGAGAAGGGCATAGGCTACTTTTTGCCGCAAAACTGTTTTATTGTTTTAATTTATATGACAGAACAACGTCTGCCGAATCAGCTAGTACTCTAACAGAATCAGTGAAATCGTTTTAAGGCTATTAAAATATACATACATACATACATATAATCACGCCTCTTTCCCGTAGGAATAGGCAGAGACCATTTCTTTCCACTTGCTTCGTCCACTTTCATTATTCCCTTCAGACATCCCCTTCGGTTTAGGGTACTCTTTCCCTGGCCTTTTTTTCAAGACGTCCCTGATCTGGTCTCGAAACGTCCGCCTAGGTCTACCCCTTCCAACACTTCCATTCACACTCACCTTATACACTTTTTTCGTCAATCGTTCTTCATTCATTCTTTCGGCATAGCAAAACCATCTTAGCATACCTTTCTCAATTTTTGTCACTACATCTTCTTAAAATATACGAATAGAAATAGTATTGCGGATGGTCCGGTATTTTCGTACGAGAGTTTGATAGATAGATAATTTGACTCAAAACTCTATTTAAACCTTGTCGTAGAGAACCGTGAATATATATAACATCTCAACGGAACAAGAGCGCGGCAACCGCCTCCATTGTCAGACGTCGCTCCATCTACCTGTAGTGGTGTACCCCTCATTAATTTGTAATCGATGTTTCGATTCTCGTTATCAGTATGATGCAATTAGTTTGCTCTAGTCCAGGGGTCGGCAACCTTTTGAGTCGGAAGAGCCAAAAATTACAATTTACAAAACTTCAAAGTTTTTAGAGCCACTAAATCTTGCTAACAATAAATAGTAGTTACATAAATAAAGATTTTGATAAATATAATATCTATTTATACATATGTAAGTAGTGTTTTTTCACAAAAAATTAGATAATCACTTATTATTTAAGTAAAATATTAAAACAATTAAACACTTACTTACAACACTAACTTGTACTTCAATAACAAAAATTGAGCAAAAAAATTCAATGAGGGTGATGGCTTTGCATGGTTATTCAACTAGAAAATTTAAACTTTACTGAACATTGTACTTAAAAAAAAACAATAACATCCATTTGAGCAAACAAATTCAATGGGAGCGTTGGCTTTGCATGGTTTTAAGAAGTTTGGATAAATTTGGCTCATAACTTGTTGTTTTAAGTTTCAAACACGACTCTACATTTTCATTTGCTAGTTGGCTTCTTACTTTACTTTTAATTATATTCATGCAAGAGAACGCTTGCTCGCACGAATATATCGATCCGAAGATAGCTTCTCCTACCTGCAACTTGCTCTTCAACTCTGTAAATTTTCCACTCCACAAAGTTTTACTTTTTAAATCGATCAATTGGATTTCTAGAGATCCTGTATCAACTCCAAATGGCTCAATGTGGATTTCGTTACTGAGAGTATTTACTGAGTTCGTGTTGAGAGTATTTACTATGAATGCTAGAATGGTTTTGTTGGTTTTGAATTGCTGAAATTTATCAGCAAATTCACCTTCAATATTTTATAACTGCTGAAGTACATAATTCATGTCAACAGTTGCACTGGTTTTATCGCGATATTGCTTTAGATATTGTAAATGAAGTAATTTATCGATCTGAATATCTTCTGCAACAATAATTGATTTTTCTTAAACCTTTAATCGATTTAGAACGATTTTCAATTTTTTTTTATTAAATAAATAATATATTCGTATGGAACTAGAGTCGCAGCTTCACATCCAAAGAAGCGCGTGTGGCTCGCGAGCCGCAGGTTACCGACCCCTGCTCTAGTCTGTTTGTGTATCCGTCAATTGAATGTCTATAAAAAAAAAACACTGCAATACAGGATTTCCTTTAGTATAGAATTTGTCTTTAAAACAATAACTGTTTAATCGTAGCTTCATTATAAGCTTGTCTTCACTTTATTATATTTTATTCAGAATTAAAAAAAAAAACCCTTGAATTATTTCATAACAACTATTGAATGACACCTTTACATTAATACCATTCAATTTTAGCTACATTTTATTGTAACTTTTGATATAGGAGAAGGATGTTTCACAGAAGGAAATTGATGAAGGGCTTCAGAGGACTCTGGATTCAGAAGTAAAAACCTAAAATGCAACCAACCAGAAGAACTTAGTAGAAGAAAACATTATGTAAACAAACAAACAGTTTAACTTACAAATTTATAACCAAGTTCATCCTAAGCACTTTATATTTCACAGTAGTTACTAGGAAGAACTTGCAGATGCGAGTCCTGATTTCACTCCGTGTTCGAACTTTAATCAACATCGACTCATTTGATTCGATGAATTTAATAACAAGAAGATAAGTATATATGTACGAGTATATAAGCAGCCGATACTACTAATAATGAACAGAATCAAGAGCTACTGTGGGACAATTCGCGCTACTTTGAACACCTTTTCGAATATTCTGGAACTGTAAATACAGTAGCAGTTAGTATAAGATTGTTACTATGTAGTGAATGAATTACTTACTTGTTCGCATTTCAGCCAGAAGATGATTGTTGAGTCAGGTCTTCGCAGTTCGCCTTCGCTCAGTTTCTGCTCTGCAAGGACCTCGCTGTGACGGCGACCCGTCTTCAGCCATACTTCTATAGATCTGTAAAAAGATCAAAAGGATAGATCTACAAATCGTCGTAGTCGTAGAATAGTGACGGATCTGACATATATTAAACTTTACAGGACAGCCATTTTAAAAATACACAAGCGTCATTTTACTATGAGATTCTATCATAACCGTCACTTTACCGACTGCTTAATTTGAAATCTAAAATACATGTAATTTTTTTTTAATGTAGCAAGTAATATTTAGACAATGTAGTATCCAAATATTGTAAAAAGTGAATTTTGGATTTTTTTCAAATCCGACGTTATTCTACGATCACGATGAAATACTTTCGATCTATTCGAATCAAACTCAACAAAAACTACTGATTCCGATGCAGATCCTAAGCTTTTGTCTGTAATATGTATTTTTTTTTACAAAAGAAAAGTAAATGTAGATAAGTTGTCTAATAATCCATTACCCAAGCTTTTTGCTGTATTTGCATTGTGGGACAAGACGGCTCTCTGTCTTGTTTGAGATTAGTGTCATAAACCCCATTCCCAGGATGTCTGACTAATTGATCCCTGCTCCTATTAGCTCAGTAGAAAGGGATTTTTTTTATCTGACTGTTCATTTTATATAGCGTGGCTAAAAAATTTCACTATTCTTATTTATTATGCCGTAATTTTTTTTCAACTTTTCTCTCTTTTTCCTTGGCGATATTTTTTCGGATTATTTTTTCTTGTATTTTTTTTTGTTTTATTATTACTTTCTAATATATTTTCTTTAGCACTATGCGTTTACTTAACATCTTTTACATTTATTCTATATATTATATTTAATTTTAATAATTCTTCTGGTAGGGCAATACTGATGCCTGGTAGAGGTCCCGGGTTCGAATACCAAGATGCACCGCTTAGGCAGTACCTACCTACGATGAAGGAATCTGCACACCGAGGTCTCCGGCACGGGTATCCTGCCGCCAATCCACCTTGGACAAGCGTGGTGGGTATACTGTCCGTCCTCTCTAAGAATAGGCTCAAGCACAGCAGTGGGACGCTATGGACTGTTTTTATAAACGAATGTCTTTATTTCAGGTTTTTTTTAATTAGGTATGAGATGATAGATAACACTCCTTCCTTCCTGTACCTCTACGAGACAGTAGCGTGTTCACGGTGCTTAGGAGCACCGTGAACACGCTAGGGCGTCGCAAACATCCATAGGCGGCGATAACTGCTTACTATTAATAATTGGCTACTCAACTTAGACTATGATGAAACAGAAAGGTTTTTGAGTGTATGAATTATTAACACACACACACACTCTCTCTCTCTCACACACACACACTCACATGCATGCACCTTTAGAATAAAAATATAGAAATAAGAAATAAGCTTAGTTTACTTAATTCATAGATTGTATTGTTTCAATCGGAATCGGGTCCTTAAAATGCAGGTCAACCTAGTTTGGGGACCAATGATTTAATTGTTATGGATTTTATTTTATATATGTCAATAAACTATTTTATTTTTTTATTATTTTTATATTAAGTGTGCCGTCAGCCTGTTCTCTCAGCTATAAGCAAAAAAAAAATTTGGTACCATTGCCGTGTATCTAATAAAATATACTATTAGTGCATATGACTTGTTAAAAAAAAAAACACTTTAATCTATGTCTATTTGATGTTATGCCGACCCAAAAATACACATTTCAGGCTTCACATTGAAAGCTTTGGAAGCAACAAACGAATTTAAATCGATTTATTAATCGATTCATTTTTTTTTGCTGAGTAACAGCAGACAGAGTGACGGCCCAGTTAACAGAAAGCAGTTACCGTAGCTTGGATATTTGGTACGCTAGTGGCACCGCGAACTTGCTGCTATCCCATAAGAGTACAGGAACCTGGGTCACTAATGCCGGAACACAACAAAGGTTATTATGGCGGCATACTTAAGACCAAAGGTGGTCGCTATCCAGACGGGCTTGAACACCACGTAGAAAAAAATAAAAAATTACAATAACGTTAAGACTGACGCAAGTATCGATTATTCGAAGTACACAATCTTATGACACTTTCGAAAGCTGTGCGAGTTGATGCAAAAATAATTGCCCTACAATTTAGAAACGTAAATTTGCTATCATTGTCACTTAATGGAATATTGACATAACGTTTAAAGATTATCGTCCAGTTCACGTTACGGGCGCGTTGTAAAAACTATAAAAAGTTTACCTATTTGAAATCATTACAATGATGACATAATACATGATTACAGATGACAATAATATTTTTATAACTTAAATTGTATCGAACCCAGATAATAGTCATTTTTCCTTAATTAGCTATAATTAATGCCATGCCTTAAGTATTTTTTGTCGATGCGACCAATATCCCTTAATATTTAATTGAAATTAATGGTGGAGATATCGTAGTAAGCTTTGGTCTTTGGGTATATCTGGTACAAAAAAAAAACATGCGGGGCAGTCTTTGGTGTCTGCCGATAGAAATGAAAACTAAGTAACTTGTGAATTGTATCGTCGACCTACTAGATTATTATTTTCGGTTTACAAAGTAGTGTTTATGATCAAGGATTAAAGTTTAAATTGGTCATTAACACTTCTTTACAAATCAAAAATTGTTCACCCAAAAAGTGCTCAACACGACTAAAGAAGTTTTCACTTAAAAAAACTCAACTGTATTTCATTGTAATAAAGTCGGAATTCGAATAGATATGTATAAGTAATGCAATGCAATCATTTAAAAGTTACATTATAAAATAAACCTTAAGTCATTATTTATAAGGTTGGTATTACTGGAGTAATTTTACTGGACCGATTAAAACTCCGTCGTAAGACGGACGTAAGTCTTACGAATTCTTACGATCAGGACACGTGACCTGACGCGAGTTTGACATTTTTTACCCATCACAAAAAAGTGTACAACGCCGCTAAAGAAGTTTTCACTTCAAAATGTGTCAGATCAATATGCGGTGCGGAGCCTTTAGACTCTTGTTGACCTTTATTTAAAAAATTAAAATTACTGAGTATTACAAATCGTTATATTTATCAAATTAGTATTTTTGTTAAAGAACATCCAGATATGTTTGTAACTTATGAAACTGTAACTGACAAACGCTTTCTTAGAAGAGACAAGAATAAAATTAATATGATAATTTGTAACAGCGTCATGTACCACAATAATTGTAAGATTATGGTTATAAAGATCTAGAATCATTTACCAAGCATTCTAAGAGAGCTGACATTACGTTTATTCAAAAACAAATTGATAAATTGGCTCATTGATAATTGTTTTTATGGGATTATTGAATTTTTAATTTTTAATTGTTATTAGTATTTTGACATAATTTATTGGACTTTTTGTTTTATTGTTTTGTTGTTGTTGTATTATCTATATTGCATGCTGAGTGTCGGTGAAACATGTTGTCATTTTTATTTTGACAACTTATGTACCATGTTTAACGCAATAAATATATGTATTGCGTTATTATATTCTAATAATTTATTATGAATTGTATAATCTCGATTGTAATAATCTTTTTGAATTTTATTTACTATAAATGTCGTGGGTAAGTCAGTTGTACAGGATGAACTCCTTAGATTCTTCTACGCCCTCCCAAGAGGTATATCCATCTCCGTGCACGTACATACAGAAGGTATCAGAAAATTTTTCAAGAATTGACTCACACAGCAAGTGCCTTGTTTCGTAATTCAAGCCACCAAATATGACAGTCACGTGGTACTTGGTTAATATATGGTTAATAAGGCACTTAAAATCGTACCTGTCCGTCAACCTGTACACTCTAGTTGATTACTTCAACTTCTCAGTTTATATATATCTAAAGGCGGCATCAGTATCCAAATGCCTATTGAGATCGCTGTCAGTTCTGTTTATTGCATTTATAGAAGAAATAACAATTCGTGTGTATATATATATATATATATATATATATATATATATATATATATATATATATATATATATATATATATTTCACTTATTTACGGCAGAAATGTAACATTAAATACACTTAATAAAAACTAAAGCAGTTGCGAAGAAAGTTCCTGTACTTACTCATAATGTCTAAACGAAAACTTAGTGAGTTGCTTTTAAGTGATAAACTAAAAATTGTGAATGCTTTTGAATCTGGTAAATTACGAAATCAACTTGAAAAACATACACAAAATTTAAAAACAGAATCGCAAAAGAAATTAACAGATTTTTTCAAGTAAATGTTGTTAGGTATAATATTATTGAGATTAAACATTTATCTTCAGCTATTATTTCAATAAACATACGATCATCACGCATACATACACGTATTTTGTTTCTAATTACATCGTATTTGCCGCATTTTATAGACCTCTATAAGTGAGACAGATCCCTTATGTAACTCTATAAGCTAGAAACTCGGGTTAGTGAGAAACCTCATAAGAGAAAAAGAGATCGCGGTCCCTTGAGCTCTCACTTATCCAGGTTTGACTGTATAATATATAGCTTTCAGTAGCATGGTGTGGGCAACAAGCCTAGAATTGCGTAGTCATTGTCACCTAACGACCGATCATGCGATATGACAAAAATTATAATAACCCTAGATTCCCACGCAGTGATTGTATAATATACTTCTAACAATGTTTTGAATTTATGAACACCAAATTTTAAGGGCGTTTTGATTTCGGTGATTACTGTTTGCGCCTGAATTTAATTTGTATGAAATTATAGCTCACGCAAATGTTTCCCGATGACATATTGTAAAATTAACTCTGAAATATACGCATGACATTGCTCGTTAGAAATGCTTTAATTTCATCGTAAGCACGTGGGATTGGGAGTCCCGAACACTGACATTTCAGCCAATTTTCTGAATTAAAGATATTTACAGCAGCCGTATGCCTTCTTACGGTTTGATTCATGAGATAGATTCTTGTTGTATCTTAGTTCTACTTTCATGTCACAGTAGGTTCAATGTCTTCTGCTCTCTTGATGATCATGGTACATCACCATTAGATGATGATGTACCATTAGACTATTCTCGCAAAAATTTTACACTTATTTTCCTACACAGAGGTTACATATAATAATTATTATATGTAATATCAATATATTTTTAAAAGTAAGAATATAAAAATATGTTTAAATACGTGATTATCTATTTACATTAGAGAGAGCATGTGTTTTAAACCTTGGGGAGGGGGGGGGGGGGGGGATGTGGGACTCTGGTAAAGATGACCAATATCTGACTACCCACTAAAAACCCCGTTGTCCTTCCATTGCCTACTGCCTGAGCCCACAGATAAACATGGTCCGCCGATCGCGTGGTCATATGCTCTCCGGCTTGTGCTTAATATCAAGACGATGAAATAAGCTTATAAGTGCATTGAGTCACGGTCGAGTAACTTGCCAGTAGCCGTTGAGCGATAGGCAAGTGCAGTGGCGATAAGCTCATAACAATCATTAATAAAACGCGGTACGTCCAATCGTAATATACACGCTACATTAAATAACTACATTTAGATAAAAGAGTCATCAAATTATTGTGGATAATATTTTATAAGCAACATTAATTGTGGGAGCGTTTGAGGGTCTTTATTAGGTTATGTTATTAAACGGTTTATTACGTGTTTATTATAATTTTAAAAATACAATCGTAAAACCCAAACTGCGAGTAGTTTAGGCTTTGTGGTTGCATTTAGTTTATACAATATATTTATGAAAAACGGAGAATAATTTGATTGTTTTAAATTTTAACTGAATAAAGGTAAACAACATTTATTTCAATAAAAAAAAGATCATTGTTAGTGAAATCTGTAGAAAAGTGATGGAAACATTATGGGCAAATATAAGAAAATCTTTGATACTGAAATATTAGTAAAATTAAGTAATACAGTTAGTTACAACAGTTTACATGGCATGGAATTTTTAACAATTACACTCTCTTGTAAAAATTAATGACTTAGCTTACAGAAATGTTTAGGATATTTTGAATGAAAATCAAACACGAGAGCAAAGTATATCAGACAACACCTGTAACGCCTGTAAAAAACCTAGCTCAACATACTTTCCTGGTTATCTTAATTCAGTTTTTATTGAGCGCAAAAGGAGTCGGTGCTTCCTTACTAACGGATGTGCAAAATTTTCGCATTTCAATAATAATATTATATACCCCGCACTCAGAAATGCAAATACAACAAGGATGAAAAGATAACAATAATAATACAAAATAAAGCCGGCATTTATTGCTACTGTCGTGATAGCTTGCTTATATATACTTGCTTATCAGAACGTCATTCCATCGCACCTAAACGAGCCACTGACAGTATGCATTTTGGGCAATACATGAGCTGGTAGTAACTGGAAGACTTATAAGGACATTAACTCAGTCCCTCTATTGTAATAATAGCCACTTAAATAATCGTAAAATCTCAAGTTAAAGTCGGTGTACTCAAGATTTAGAGATGCGAGAGATCATCCATCTCATAGTAAATAAATTGAGGAAAAATTTATGTTTGTTTCGACATTTTATCTTTTTTATTGTGCTGAAGCCAATTATAGCCGATTTTATGTATTTGTTTGCGTAAATAGGTTTCTATATTGGTGATATTATATGTAATGGTAAAGTCCATTTGTGGATAGTAAAACATTTAGAAAATAAATTGTTTGAATTAGAAAGTCACGAAGACACATGCGGCCTTCATCAATTTTGATGATTGCCTTAAACGGGTCTTGTCTTAAAATTTCGATGATCTCTACATAAATACGTATGTATAATTTTGTAGATATTTTTCAACTATTTATAGTAAATATTTTTCTTGGGGTCTTGAGGCTTAATCAAGAACTTTAGAAACTCAACTTCATGTGCCAACGGGTTCCCATGAAGACCTTTCTGTGTAAAATATTAAACTTATAAACAATTTTAAACTTCGAAGTAAATACACCATGCAGGAGCGGAGTAAGAATATTATCTCCTGCGACCGGGTTCAGCTCGTCGTAAAAGGCGACATAACAACCCTAGCTAGGTGGTAGGGCCCCAAGCCCGTCTGAATGACAACCAACCTTGGTCTATAAGTATGCTGCCATAATAACCTTGTGTTCCATTAGTGATCCAGGTTCCTGTAGCTCTATGCAGACATCCATAGGCGACGGTAACTGCTTACTATTAAGTGGGCCGTTAGTCAGCTGTTGCTCAACTATAAAAAAAAACTTATACATTATACTAATTCGAAAAACTACTCATATAAATCAATTAATGTATTTGTGTAACGCAAGCTAAAACGGAATTATATCAAATTAGTTGACTCGGTAAACGTTGTTCTGCTATATAAATTAGAAAAAAAAGTAGCCTATGTCATTTTTTTTTTTTTTTTTTTTTTTTTTTTTTTTTTTTTTTTTTTTTTTTACGGGGTGGGGAAATCCTCATGGACTACCTCCGCCTGGGGAAAGGCGGAGGGGCATGCCGGACTCCTACCGGCTAAAACCACCACCCCGGTGTCTCCTCACACGTGCGCGCGGGGCCGCGGGAATCCAGATTCTTCCGCAGCCCCACACTAGTGCTGGCCCGGTCTGTCCGGGCCTCGTCTCCTGCACGGGGTAGTGAGGTGTTTAACTACCCCGTGCATCGCCTCAGAGGCGCGCGCCGACACCCGCACGCGCCTCCGCCTCGGGTCCATCGAATAGGGGGCGGGGACTTCCCCAAGTCCCTCGCCCCTGGACCCATTCATGGGGGCCGGAAAAGGGCGTTATCCGCCCTTCCCCTGCGCCCGGTGCGCTTTCTGCGGCCGGGGAAGGGAGTCGAGATCTCCCTCTCCCGTTCCGCAGTTTCCTTCTGCGACATCACGTCCTCGCAGAAGGACACCACTGCGTCCCACGACTCTGCGCTACCGACCATCCTCCGCACTACGGCCGGCAGCGACAGATCTCCTCCTACTTCATTTGTGAGGACACGGCGCTGCTCCTCCCAAGCTACACACTCGGCGAGTGTGTGTTGCGCCGTGTCCTCCCCGCCGTGGACGCAGTGATGGCACCGAGCGTCCGGCTCCCTGTCTATGCGGCACAGGTACTTGCCGAAGCAGCCATGCCCCGACAGCACCTGCGTCACCCTAAACGACAAGGAGCCGTGCCTTCTCCCGAGCCAGTCGTCGAGTACTGGCCGGATCGCCTCGACGGTAGCGAGGCCGGCGGTAGGGCGCAGAAGCCTTTGCCGCCATTCCGCCACCAAGACCTGACGGAGCTCCTCTCGGCGCAGCGCGATCTGGCGCTGCGCCGGCCTCGAGCCCCGTGCCCGCTCTTCCTCGCGCCATCGATATAATGACGCGAGTACTTTCGCCTCTAGGTCCCAGGGCGGGGATCCGGCCAGGACGCAAGCCGCCTCGTAGGAAATCGTGCGATACCCGCGGACGACTCTGACGGCCATCACCCTCTGCGGCTTGCGCAGAATGGCGAGAGTGCTGGCCGTCATGTCCAACGCCCAAACAGGGGCCCCGTACAGGGCCATGGACCGCACGATTCCCACGTACAACCGCCTACAGGCGGCGCTCGGGCCCCCCAAGTTGGGAAGCAACGTCGAAAGCGCGCCCGCTGCACCCATCAGCTTGGGCGCCAGCCGCCGGAAGTGGGGCCCAAATTCCCATCGGCTGTCGAGCACCAATCCCAGATACTTCATGGTGGACTCGACAGCTATCCGGGCCCCACTGACCACAATGTGTGATCCCGGCGCCGGCGCACGTCGGGGGCCATGAAACACCATGGCCTCCGACTTGTTAAGGGCCACCTTCAGGCCCAGGCGCCGGATGCGGTTCACCACCTGTGACACCGCAGCCGTGGCTATCAACGTCGCCTCCCTGTGCGAGCTCCCCCGGGCAGTGACAAGCGTGTCGTCCGCGTAACACGTCAAGTCGGCGCCCGACGGGAGCTCGCCTCTCAGCACCCAGTCGTAGCCGATGTTCCACAGGAGCGGTCCCAAAACCGATCCCTGCGGAACACCGCACGACATGAGGTGCCGACCGGCACCGTCACGTCCCCGATAGGTGACGCATCTACCCTCCAGATAAGCCCCTACCGTACGGCGGAGGTAGGGAGGCACGCGATGGTATTTCAGAGCCTCCCGAATACAACTCCAGGGTAGGGTGTTGAATGCGTTGGAGATGTCTAAAGACACCGCCAGCACCACCCCACCCCGGGACACCGTCTCCTCCGCCAGGGCCCTCACGCGCATGATGGCGTCTATGGTGGAGCGCCCCCGACGAAAACCAAATTGGTTGTTGTCCAGGTCCGGCCCCTCTTTGCACAAGTGGCTGACGAGGCGATCTGCGATAATGCGCTCAAAAAGTTTGCCCGCCTCGTCGAGCAGCACTATGGGCCGATACGCGGACGGCGAGTCCGCGGGGCGCCCCTCCTTCCTGAGCAGGACCAGCCTCCCCTCCTTCCACACACTGGGAAACTGACCCTGCTTGAGACATGCCGCGAAGAGCCCCCTCAGCTGGGGCTCTAGCTCCTTCAGAGCCAGGACGAGAGCTCGACCAGGAACTCCGTCGGGTCCGGGAGCCTATGTCATGCTCCAAGGTCCAAACTATGAGTATACGGAAATTAATCAAAATTGGTTCAGCGGTTGGTTTAGCCGCGAAAGCGTAACAAACAAACAAACTCCCTTTCGTATTTATAATATTATTTAGGATATATAAGAAAAGAAAAATTTAGGAAAAAGTACACGAATCCGCGTGATTTAACTGTATTGAAACTGAGCTGTGGAATGCAAGAAGCGGCGGGATTTAACGATCCCATGGTGGGCTTATCGCAACGGCTTGTGGATGCAATAAAAACTCTTTAAAAATATGATCAAAGAAAGACATTCACTTGTTTGGAATCACTAATATGTTTGAAGTAATATAATTGGTTTAGATATACATTGGAGACCAACCGATAAGTCGGGTTTGAATCCATTGATGGCATGCATACTATCCGTGCAGGGGCGGAGAAAGAGTACTAACCTCCGCGGCTGTCGGCCGTCGGCCTGTCGTAAAAGGCGACAAACAACCCACCCAAGTTCCTGTACTCTTATGGAACAGCAACGTGTTCGCGGTGCCACTGGCGTTGCAAACATCCATAGGCGACGGTAACTCCTAAATTCTAAGCGGGCCGTCAGCCTGTCTGCTGTCTTACAGCAATAAAAAAAATGCACTGCTTAGGCTGATTTTTTCGCCTTAAGTGCGCATCAGAATATAATTGCCACCGAAGGTGAAGGAAAACGCGAGGAAACCTACGTACTGCGATCACCGATATGTGTAACCCGCTTTGGACGAGCGTGGCGGGTATACTATTCGTTTTATCTAGAGGAAGGCTTAAGGCTATATACCATTCCTTAAGTGTGGTAACAAGCTTCAAGTAGAATAACTTCTGGGACTCGTTTTGTTATTACAGAGGCTATATAGGAAAAGTCCGCTCGCCTTTTCTTTTAGGGTTGATGGACGAAACCAATGTAAAAATCCAAACATACCCATTGAAGAGATAACTTCTTATGGGAGGGTAAATCGCTTCGTTACGTAACGCGTTGCGGCGCCAGTCTGTCTGGCTTCCCTTTCTTTCACGCATACGGCAGCGGTAGGCAGGCTCTTCCTCTCTCACTCTAACCCACAGCGTTAGATCTATTCGAATTGCGACTTTATTACAATGAAATACAGTTTGAATTTTTTTTTTACTAAGAATTTACAATAGGGAATAATTTAATATAATTTTGAAACAATTTTTGGAAAAATTGGAAATTCGTAGACTTTACTTGTAGTTATTTTTGAATTATTTTTGGTTTTATTAATAAATAACCTTGCCTTACATTATCATATTGTTATACATAAAATTTAAGTAATAATCTAAGCTTTTCTCAAGTTAAACAATTTCAATATTAAATAGTTCAACTTAGATTAGTTTAAGATATCACTTCTGTCGGGCGTCCCGAGACGCACACCAGAAGCGTATAAAATACCATCACAGTAGTTCAAGCAAAATTTTAATAGCTACTTCAATTTGTAGTAATTTTTCATCATGTCATCTCCAACCCAGTTGCTCTACGGCTGCTAAAAGCCATCGGATATAGGTTTTCTTTCAATTCTAAAGCACGCAAACCTCAAAAAAGTTAAAGAACGCGCGGAGAAATTCGAAGTAGGATGAAAACCGCGGATTTGAAACTTCGCTTCCCAATCGTGTTAGATAAAAGTAAGATTTCTTGTTCAAAATCGATCCCGGTATCGTTTTAACTAAGTTTATAAAAGTTTTGACCTCCACAACTTTGGAGTCGGGAATATATTTTTCCTTGTTAAAATTGTTTGAATTTTTAAAACAAGGAGCAGAGTGAATATATAGAATATGATATATGTGAATAATATATGTATGTGAATAATATATGTGAATATATAATAATATACATAATGGATATTATAAAAGCAATTAAATTTATTGATCATGAATGTGGTCTTTTTAAATACTGCAATATTTAACCTGTAGAAATCCAATTTAAAAAATGATACTCAAGGAAAGCTTTTTTAACAAAAAAATACAAACTAAAATGAAGCACACTTATATACTAGGGCCGCTGCTCTAAACCGGTTTGCTACTAGCGGCGCGAAGAATACGTACGGCAAGCGCACAACTACCTACTTAGTTCCAAGATTATTAAACGATTTACCAAGAAATATAAGAGATAATGTAAACCAAAAAAATATTATAACCTCATTGAAAAAATACTTTTTAGAGAATTTGTAACCTAATTTTAATTATTCATTTGAACGTGCGTAGACTTGAGTTTCGATGGCATCGTACAAACCTTAGTGGTTTTTGTGCTGTTATTTTTATTAAGCCAATGTAATAACTGTGAATTTGATAAAAAATAAACCTTGATAAACAAAATAAATAGAAATTATTTACGTAAAAATTATGAAACTTATAACTACAGTATCGAGTCCTGTTTTTATTGCTTTGGAACTGCAGATATGTTGACGGCTCACTCTTGGGGGGGGGGTACCGCGACTACGCTGCCATGCGCGTATGAGATCTGGAACCTGGCTTGGTTATGCCAGAACAACACAAGGTTATGGCGGCAAATTTAGAAACCAAGCCCTTCGATCACAAATAGTACTATAGTAATAGTATAGTAAATAGTTATTGATCGAAGACCAAGCCATCCAGACTAGCTCAGAGGCACACGGTTGTTCTCTTTTACGACAGGCCTCTCCCAACCGCAGAGGTCAGTATTCTTAACCCGCCCCTGCACGGAGAAAGCCTTTTCCTATCATATTAATGTTCATCCAATAATTTCTTATTCTTCTTCCTGCCTTATCCCAAACTATGTGGGGTCGGCACAACATGTTCTCTCCTTCCACTCTCCTCTATTTTGTCACACCTCTTTTGCCATATCATCTTTTACACAATCCATCCATCTTTTCTTTGGTCTACCTCTACTCCTGTATCCATTCACTTTCATTTATATTATTTTCCTTGTTACACGACGTTCTCCTTTTTGCATTATATAGCCATCTACGCCCATTAAAATAGCAAGCGTTTTGAATGCAGTTTAGGGCTTAAAACACTATAATAAACCACAGAAGTAGCTAAAATATGTACGAATCTAACGTACATAGATAAAATAAAAAGCGAGGAAAAGAGACAAAAAGTTCGATGTCTAGTCGCATTCAAATTGACTTATAAACGTAAACTATTTTAAACTGTAACAAAAAAGGGACATAGTTTTTACTATAATTTGCATTCTTGAGACGGACAAAATGGTAACTTTAAATTAGTTCTGGTGTAAAAACTTAAATATTGACTTAAAGTCTTTATTTAATTTTACGTATTCTTAATATTTTTTATAATTTTTTTGATTAAATACCATAATCAACTGTTTTCCTGTTACAAGCAAAATCTTGAAGAATTAGTTACTTGCCTTCCGTTACCTATAACGGCTAACGCAGTTCGGCATGCTTGGGGTCTCGGGGTTGATTCCCGTCTCGCGTCTGGGTGTTTATGTGTAATATGTTTTTTTATTACCGTCGCCTATAGGTGTTTGCAACGCCAGTGGCACCGCGAACACGCTGCTGTTCCATAAGGTTACAGAAACTTAGGTCACTAATGCTGGAACACAACGCAATGTTACTATGGCAGGTTTTGAGGTTTTCTCAGCGCGGTATGATATGGGGTTCTTCAAAAAAGGCGTTATAAAATTTCTTCGAGACCGGCAGCGTGTTGGTGGTGCCTCTGGTGCTGCAAACGTCCATAGGCGACGGTGACCACCTGCCAGGGTGGGCCGTTTGCCTGTCTGCTGAACTCAAGCAATAAAAAAAAAATACTTAAGACCAAAGGTGTTCGCCATCCAGATGAGTTTGGGGCCCTACCACGTAGGGTGGGTTGTTTTGTCGCTTTTTACGACAGGCCGCAGAGGTTAGTATTCTTTCTCCACCTCTGCACGGATAAAAATTCTTCTGTTTGTTCAGGCTTTCGTAGCTTTAATAAATTAAGATATTAAAAATAATTTACTTTTCTGAAGTTTCAATTCTACCGTATCTGAATTGCACACGCACACTTTTTTGTTTAGTTTGTCAATCAATATCACCACTTTCGATCTTTGCCATATCATCATATCAATAAATCCTTAGACTACCTCGCACTGAGATGTCCTCGTGTATAATAGTAAAATTTGGGATTCGAAGTAGAAGCTTTGGATAAGATTAGTGTTTGTCTATGATGTCGTAGAAGAGTATCGTCTGTCAAGAAAGGTTTACTTTTCTACGTAGTATATAACATTATCAGTATTTTATTATACATACACAAAACGCTCATTCGGGAATCCGTTAGCGAGATATAAGCTAGTCGACGGCAATACCGTGCAGACAGCGCGGCTCTAAAAATGTAAATTTGTAAATATCAAAAATCTGATTGTAAATCCGGCTCGAAGGACCAAACGTTGTAGGTAGCTAGGGGTCACCTACAGTAATCCTTGAGGGTCGCCTACAATAATAATAAGAGTACCATTGCTGTTTGGACTTCCTTATAGAGTTCCTTCCTTCCGCATCCTCGTGCGGACTGATATACCGATAATCTCGGTGTGCGGATTTCCTCACGATGTTTAAACAGTTTCAAATACGCAATAATATGCATATTGGCAGAGAAACATGCCATCGTGGTATTCGAGTCCGGGACCTGTAGATTGTTCTTCGAGTACCACTGAGTACCATTAACCTCAAAAACCGTACCAAGAACTCAGTAGAGTTGGGACCATATGAGGACTTAGTTCACTGAGTATTGTTTTGTTTCTTTGCTGTATCGTACGTCGAAATATTAACTTTTTCACGTTAATAATATACTAGTAGTGGTCGCACAGTGGCCGAAATTCGAGCGTAATTCATTTAAGTTTGAACTTTATTAAGGTTCTTTAGTCAAATTCTATAACCTCTATAGTTAAGGGTTTCATCATAGTTACTCAGTTAAAGTGTAATTTTTCTACATCAGTTAGAACAGCATCACTGTAAAATTTAAAGTTCTACATATATTCGCATTTTGTAAACACTATTCTCACAAATAGGCAAGAGTAAATCTATTCAGATTACTTATATACCATTTTCTTTATGCTTGAGCAAGATAGATTTCACAAATTATAAATAACTATACAAATAAAAACAATTCCAAAGTTTCATTCCTTGTTATTGTCAATTTCGACATCCAATAAAGCTAAAGAGAATATAGGTATAATCACTTAAACCAATGGATAATTAATGTTAATTTATTAAATACATGTTATTAATAATTGAATAATATTATTATTTATATATGAGTATTATTTATTAATGAATTATTTAAGTATTTAGTAATGTATATTATGAATTTATATATTATTATAAAATTAATCTTTATCAGGCCATAAACTCTTATATAAAAAAAGCGTAATGTATGTGTATGTTATGTATCATTCGAGCAGTAGTATGTGTAATGTTTATTTTGATTAATTTAATGTATTTCTAATGGGTTTTAAGCGCAAAGCTGCGCACTGCGTCACATCTTCTCCATATAAACTTTAACTGTGCCAAATTTCATTCTCATCCGTCCGCGCAATTTTCGTGAAAAGGGGTGCAAACTTTTCGCCTCACGTATTAATATATAGATAATAAATGTAACTTAATTTTGTATTAAAGAGGGACCTAAACTAAGATTTCTGGGATCCACAAGTCTTCCGCCACTTGTGATTAGAAACTCGAGTCTGTCGGAACTTTTTCAAAACAACGACATCTATTCACTGGAGCAAATAAAGAACCAAACAATTTTCCCATTATTACGGAACTTAAAGTAATGAATCAATAACCGACAAAGAGGTTCCAATAAAAACTGAGTGCTTAATACACTAGTGTCCAGTAACAGGCGCGATTAAAAAAAAAACACAAGCAACAGGTGTCGGGGCATCGACCTCGCTTACATCATGGCGGGAAAAAATGGCGGTTAAAAATATTCGATCACAAAATGTGCAGAGTCCAGAAGATTTCTACGATATATTAATATATACATGGTTATTGCTACAATTGGTATTAAGTTTTATTTTTTTTTGGTCTCGGGGAAAAACCTCTCTTGACGGGTTTTCCCGGCCTGGGGGGACCGAGGGATATGTGGGACTCCGGGAAAGATGTTCGACCATCCGACTACCCACTAAAAACCCCGCTGTTCTCCTATCGCATACGCCCGGGCCCACGGATATATGGCCTGCTGATCTCGTGGCCCGGGCCGGCGCCGGCCCGCCCTTTAAGGCGAGCCCCTTCTAAAGTGTTGGCGCCAGGGGGTCAGGGTTTCCTCCCCCCGGCGCTCTCCTGTAACAACTCTAGGAGTTGAGGGGGGCCGCGGAACAGCACGCGGCCCTCTCCCTCGCGGCAATAGTGCGGGCGATGGAGCCTACCCCGAGAGGCCGCCCGCAGCCGCTTTCTACGGCAGCCGGAGGTCACTGCCCGCCCTCCGGCGCCGATGACGCAGCCTGCTTTGGCGGGAGGGGAGTGCGGTGGCGGATTCCCGCTCCCTCTCCGTCGCCTCCTTTGCAGACACTACTGCCTCGCAAAAGGAGGCGACGGCCGTCCATCCAGGATCGCCCCCGACCATGGACAGAACCAGGGCCGGGAGCGACAGGTTCGCGGTCAATTCCGGACGGGACTCGCATCCCCGTCGCGTGCTAGTCAGGCGTGGGTACAACTACCAGACGACACTCCAGAAAAACCAGGGAGTCGCCTGACGTCGTAGCCGGCCCAGCAAGACCAACTGACAGCGAGGATGCGATTCCCGCCCCGGGAACACTCTCTGTGCAGGCGCAGTCGAAACAGGCATGGTTTCGACTACCAGATCAGGGCCCAGGGCAGAACCCGGGACCCCAATCAGTATTCGCAATCATCCCACCGGGGACCACGCCAAGAACAGAGAGCTAAGTTGGAAATGATGTAGGAGGTAGACGGGAAGAAAGGTAGGACTCTGTCGCCTCGGACGGAGAGGGGAGTGAGGCGACGGATGCTCGGGCACCTCGGGTACGCACACCCGTGCACTCCTCGGACAGAGGAGCGCCCCTGAGGGGACCTTAAACTTAAGCCTAACGTGATCTAACCGATGTTTCCAAGTCAGAACAATAAAAGAATTTTAATCAACAGTCTTTTGGTTTTGCATTTCTTTTTTCATAAATATAGCCGATATTGAGTAATTAATTATTCGACACAATTTCATTATTTTGAAAGCATTTTAATTAATAATCAGATGTTAGTTAGATATGATAGCAACCTCGCGTAAATCATTATAATTAAGCGTGTGAGGTAATTTGAGAAATGTAGAATTCAAAAGCCACACGGATACCGGCAGCACACTCGGATTTGGTACTTTTGTTACAAAAACAGCAATATATATATATATAAAACTCGTATATCTCTATATCTACGTAGAGGGAGTAAGAATACTGAAAAAAAAATCCCCAAACTAGGTGGTAGGGCTCCAATCCCGTCTGGATGGCAACAACCCTGGTTTCTAAAAAGGTCGCCAAAATAATCATGTGTTGTGTTTCGGTCTGAGTGGCCAGTTCCCCTAAGCGGAAGGCGTATTGGCGGTGCCTCGCAAACATCTATAGGCGACGGTAACTGCTTACTGTTGAATGGGCCGTCAGCCTGTCTGCTGTTCGTTGCAGTATAACACTCTAGAAGTTGAAGTTAACAGAATTAGCGAAGCCGCTGAGCCTACTCCTAGTAGGCTTATGTTCTTCTGTACTCTGCAATATTTTGCGGTTAGGTTCAGTTTTGTAAGTTTCGGTCGGCGAGTTTCCTTAGGTTTTTTATAATCTCATTGAGCTATGAACGACGGGTTGGCGTAAAATTAAGGCAGTGAGGTTTACTCAGGGGGTTTAATTGGAAATGTACTATTAGTATGACTAACGACACGACGTTGGCTTAAGCCATCATTTACGCTTTAATATAAAAAATTGTGTGAGCAACGGCGATATATATCTGTAGCTTTTTTTATTGCTGCGAAATAGCAGAAAGACTGTCGGCCTACTTAAGCATACTGCGTAAACAGTTTTTCTTTTTTATTGCTGTAGGACAGCAGACATGCTGACGGCCCGCTTAGAATATAGCAGTTACCGTCGCCTATGGGTGTTTGCAACGCCAGTGGCATCGCGAACACGCTGCTGTTCCATAAGGGTACAGGAACTTGGGTCACTAATGCCGGAACACAACAGAAGGTTATTGGCGGCATACTTAAGACCAAAGGTGGTCGCCATCCAGACGGGCTTGAGCACCCTACCACGTAGCTGGGGTGGGTTGTTTTGTCGCCTTTTACGACAGGCCCCTGCACGGATAGAAGCAAGTTACCGTTGCTTATGAATATTTGCGACACCACGGGCGCCGCTTACATGCCGCCGTCTGCGTAGGGAAACTGGAACACTAGTTATTATGGCGGCGTATTTAGAGAACTACGATGGTTACAATTCCAATGAGCTTTTAGCCTTACTTACTAGGGTTTTGTCACCATTTACGGTACGCCGGCCGCAGCGGTCACTTGCGTCTGGCAGAAGATATATATGGACACGGAGAAGACATATCGCATGCTTAATCATAAACTGACCGATTACGATTTAGGTCTAAAGTGAGTTAATATAACGGGCAGCATTGTGTCGACGCCCTCTATCGGCCAAACTAAGATTTATTTCGATATCTCTTTCCCACACTGAGTTACCACTATTTAGTTATAAGTCAATATATGGGATAAGTAGTAAATGACAAAACGTTTTTTGCGATTTCCCAAAAAACAGGTTTTTTGAGTTAGGTCAGTTTATGATTAAGCATGCGATATATAGTCGCCTTAGTACCAAATTTATTGATATGTTTTGCATTTATATCTATGTGTGGCTATTTACTCAGAAAAACGCATGGCACAACGGGCAGCCCCGCAAGCAGATGCACTTAAATTTAGTATTGTGACAATCCTCAACAGCGTTCTTCAGTTTTCAAAACTTTGGACGTTTCTAATAAGAAATATCTACATGTCTCAGACAAATCTACACGTTTCAGAAAAATCTTCCAAAAAAATATCAAAGAATTTGCAAAATAATTTAAATTAATTCTTATTAACAAAGTATGTTTTATTGAATATTCTAGTATAGTAACGTTTGATTCAAGTGAATCTGTTTAAAAATACGTTTTGGTGTCAAATTTTAAATGTACTCGTCAAGGAAAACTTCAAAAAATTTTTTCGAGGAGTGCCGGAGGTTTTCATTTATAAATCTTCCCCTGGTTCTTTGTCACCGAGCAAGCCTTGTCTGAGGCCGCAGCGGAACTGTAGAAGCATCATAACGTTCGAAAGATTTCGAATCAAATTCGCCACTTGATTTTAACTTTGAAGCTGCTTGGTTGGGTATGGACTCATTGAGTTATTTTTGTTATAGAGTTGATTCTATACCACGGACTTATCAAAAAAGATGGCAGTGCATACAACTAGTATCCTTAAAGAAGGTTTCAACCCAACGCTAAAAAGGGAATCTAATTGTGTATTTGCGTGTTCAAGTTGCAGGAACTATAACTATATTAATTTATTTCGCCTACTGCAATAACTCGGGCGCAATTAAAGTGTCGGTCAGCAGGCTCCCATAGCCTCCGCACGCACAGGAATGCGCACGCGTCTCCACGAGACGCTTTTATTTGTTTCTTGTTATTCAGGGCCAGTGTTATTAGTATTGAATATTAAGAAATCAGTACTTACAAATTATATAGAATTACAGGAATTGAAATGGACTATGGTTTCTGTGTAATGTACCGGGTAGGTAAAACAATCAATAAACAGATTTGAAAGATCTGTTTATTGATTGTTTTGACGTTTCATCTGTTTTGTAGTTTTACCCTTTCGAATGGTTAGCTGCAGTATAAGTATACAGATATTAATGAAGCCAAAGCCAGAAATATTCAGTTTACGGACGTACACCTAGACCTCAACAGACTGTTTGCACTTTGCAAGGCAGCTAACAGCCCACTTTGTAGTAAGGAGTTACCGTCGCCATGTTTGTGACGCTATGTTAGAGGCACCGTTGTTTGCTGTCCGCTTAGGAGTACAGGAACCTCGGTCACTAATGCCGGAACACAACACAAGGTTATTATGGCGGCATACTTAACAACGGCATACTTGGCAACACCAGGGGTGGTTGCCATTTAGATGGACTCGGGGCCCTACCACATAGCTAGGGTTGTTTTGTCGCCTTTTACGACAGGCCGATGCCGGTCGCAAAGTTCGTATTCTTACTCTACCCCGGCTCGGAGCTTCCATCAATGGAAGGATTTCTTTGTAATTTTATTTACACATATAAGTGAATTTCCGTTTTTTCTTTTAAATTTCAAATCAGATTTCACATTTGAATATTTTTCCATTGTTAAACCGGAAGTGAATATTCCAAGTATTTTTTTTTACACTTTCCTTTCTCTGCACCTCCAATAGTTTAAAAAACTGGCAACACTCGATACGAGTATGCTTTTTTAATCACCATGCATTGCGTTGCATATGCGAACGTGAGAAAGTGCTTAAAAAGCTCCGAATGAAATTCCTTTATGATTTATTATCTGTATGCGCGCTCATTTGTGCCCTTTTGTCATATTCCATTTCAACTAACAAAGAGCTAAAAGAAAAATAAGACTACAAATCTAGCGTTATAATAGTTTCTACATCCAACTCTGAAAAGAACCATTCTCGTTGGTATCATAGATTTGTCGCCCTTTACGATTCTCCACATATCCTGGTTATTTCTATTTCTAGTCAGGATCAGACGGTTAATTTTTCAGTCCAAAATAATTTAAAAATCAAAATAGATCAAAAAAAGATGATTTGAGCTAGTTACCTTCTGTCATTTGTAAATGTTCGTTCAAATGGAAGACCTTGGCTAAAATTAAGTAGCTCGAAGTGCACTTAGGTTGTTCAGCATGAAAGTAGTACGTCCTCAACCAGGTACGTACCCCCACCTTCGACCTGTCTTCGGTTCCGACATGCCTCTGAGGATAAAGATCGGGCACTAAAAGCTATGTCCTCGCGCGAGGCTCACCAACGCATGGCTAACACAGTGCTCGTGAGAAATATCTTCCTAAGAAGGTGCACAAGCGTAGTTCGTTTTGTCAGAAACGACGTCATCCGCCGCGACGTGGGCATCAGTTATGTGAGAGAGTTCGTAGAGACGTCAGAGCGTTGAATCAAGAAATCAAACCTAGAAGTTATCGCCCACCAGATCACAAAGGACACTCACTTTCAACTACCAGAAATTTCGTCGCACACTTCTTGGACCAGAGAAATCGGCCGAGGCCGCTAAGACCCTAGGCGTCACTCACACATATGAATACTATTGAGCTCCGGCGGCCCACTCTACATCAACTGTGGCTAGTATCTCCCCCCAATTTATCCTAAGCTACAAAGTTTCGCCTCGAAGCTCTAACCTCTCTTGTACAAGGGGTATATGATCCTGATTTAAGTAAATTTTCGCGTTACACTTATTACCACGAAGTTATTGAGTACTCTTCCCATAGTTATAAATATTACATTCAATTCTCCATCAATACGGCTGTCGGCACTGAGCAACCATAATGAAGGCCTCGCTCGCGTCATTGCTGTCTTCAAGTTTTTACCGTAATATCGTCTTAGGCTGCATCGGCTCGTCGTACTGAATATTAATTGCCAATTTAAATCGCTAAGTACGAAGTGAAAGGACTTCCATTGAACACTTTACGGCAGCATTCCAAGAATGCGGAATACACATTTCTTTCTTATTATAATAAGACATATATATATATATATATATATATATATATATATATATATATATATATATATATATATATATATATATATATATATATATATATATATATATACATAGTCAGGTCATAAGTATTGTCACACAGTAAAAACTTTTCTTTTAGAATGCTGGCCACAAAAAAGTTTATTGAATTCGAATTTCGAATTGTTCATGAAAATAAAAATGTATAGAAAGAAGAATTTTACTCATTTTTAAATATGGAGTGGACGCTTAAAGAAGACCGTGTTGCAGTTATTGCGTTGCATCGTTGCGGTTACGCGCCAATTCAAATTTTTAACATACTGAAAAATTTGAATATAACCAAAAGATTCGTTTATCGTACCATCAAACGATACAATGAAGACTCTAGTGTAGATGACAGGTCAAGAAGTGGTCGCCCTCGGTCTGTTAGGACTCCAGCAGTGATAAAAGCTGTGAAGGCACGAATTCAAAGAAATCCCAAACGTAAGCAGAAACTGTTGGCCCTTCAGATGGGGTTAAGCAGAACCACGGTGAAAAGGGTGTTAAATGAAGACTTAGGGCTTCGGGCATATCGAAGAAAAACAGGACATCGTTTGAATGCTCGTCTAATGGACCTGAGACTGAAGAGATGCCGCGCTTTGTTGAAGCGGTACGCGAGAAAAAAATATCGGGAAATTCTTTTTTCGGATGAAAAAATGTTTACCGTAGAAGAGAGCTACAACAAACAAAATGATAAGGTGTATGCACACAGTAGTGAAGAAGCGAGCAACCGTATTCCGCGTGTCCAACGAGGTCATTTTCCATCCTCGCTCATGGTATGGTTGGGAGTTTCTTATTGGGGCTTAACAGAGGTACATTTTTGTGAGAAAGGTGTAAAAACGAATGCTGTTGTGTATCAAAATACAGTCCTGACGAACCTTGTGGAACCTGTTTCTCATACCATGTTCAATAACAGGCACTGGGTATTCCAACAAGATTCGGCGCCAGCTCATAGAGCGAAGAGCACACAAGACTGGCTGGCGGCGCGTGAAATCGACTTCATCCGGCACGAAGACTGGCCCTCCTCCAGTCCAGATTTGAATCCGTTAGATTACAAGATATGGCAACACTTGGAGGAAAAGGCGTGCTCAAAGCCTCATCCCAATTTGGAGTCACTCAAGACATCCTTGATTAAGGCAGCCGCCGATATTGACATGGACCTCGTTCGTGCTGCGATAGACGACTGGCCGCGCAGATTGAAGGCTTGTATTCAAAATCACGGAGGTCATTTTGAATAAACTTTAATGTCATAAGAATCTATGTTTTGTTAAGTTCATTTTGGTATATGAATGGTTACATAATGAATAAACTTGTTACAATTATTTTACATTAAACATGTGACAGAATTTATGACCTGACTAGGTATATATATATATATATATATATATATATATATATATATATTTATATATATAAATATATATATATATATATATATATATATATATATATATATATATATATATATATATATATATATATATATATATATATATCATCATCATCATTTCAGCCGGAAGACGCCCACTGCTGGACAAAGGCCTCCCCCAAAGATCTCCACGATGATCGGTCCTGCGCTGCCCTCATCCAACCTATCCCGGCGATCTTGATCAGATCATCGGTCCATCTTGTGGGGGGCCTACCAACACTGCGTCTTCCGGTACGCGGTCGCCATTCGAGGACTTTTCTGCCCCAACGGCCATCAGTCCTTCGAGCTATGTGCCCAGCCCACTGCCACTTCAGTTTTGCAATCATCCGGGCTATGTCGGTTACTTTGGTTCTCCTGCGAATCTCCTCATTTCTAATTCGATCTCGCAGGGAAACTCCGAGCATAGCCCTCTCCATTGCTCTCTGAGCGACCATGAGCTTTCTCATAAGGCCCATAGTTAGCGACCACGTCTGCGTTCCGTATGTCATCACTGGCAACACACATTGGTTAAAAACCTTCGTCTTGAGACACTGCGGTATTTGGGACGAAAAGATTTTACGGAGCTTCCCGAACGCTGCCCATCCGAGTTGGATTCGACGAGTGACCTCTTTCGCGAAATTGGACCTGCCTAACTGGATCGTTTGACCCAAGTAGACGTATTCGTCAACAATTTCGAAAGTACAGTTCCCAACTGTTACGGAGGTAGGTGCGACATGGACATTAGACATGATCTTCGTCTTGTCCATGTTCATTTTGAGACCTACTCCTTGGGAAGCTGTATTGAGGCCATCAAGCATATGGCTTAAGTCTTCCATGGTTTCAGCCATGATTACGATATCATCTGCGAATCTAAGGTGAGTGATGTACTCACCGTTAATGTTGATGCCCAGTCCGTTCCAGTCCAGAAGCTTGAAGACATCTTCCAACGCAGCAGTGAACAGCATCGGCGATATGACATCGCCTTGTCTGACTCCCCGCTGCAGTCGGATAGGCTTCGAGTTCTGATCCTGGAGACGGATTGACATGGTGGCGTTTTCATACAAACACTTCAACGCTTTGATGTATCGATAATCAATGTGGCACCTCTGGAGAGACTGAAGCACCGCCCAGGTCTCGATCGAATCAAAGGCTTTCTCATAGTCCACGAACGCCAAGCATAGTGGCTGGTTATACTCCTCCGTCTTCTGTATAACCTGCCGCAGCGTATGTATGTGGTCTATGGTGCTAAAACCTTTTCGGAATCCGGCTTGTTCGGGAGGTTGGAAGTCGTCAAATCTGCGCGCGAGACGATTCGTGATGACCCTTGAAAACAGCTTGTAAACATGGCTCAGAAGTGATATCGGTCTAAAGTTCTTCAAAAGGGTTTTGTCGCCCTTTTTGAAGAACAGCACCACTATACTTCCGTGCCAGGCCTGCGGCGTTTTGCCATCGAGGATGACGGAATTAAATAGCTTCTGGAGGATTTTAAGCACAGGAGTACCACCAGCTCTCAGAAGCTCGGCTGTAATTCCATCATCACCCGGCGCCTTGTTGTTTTTAAGCTGTTTAAGGGCTACACTAATCTCGTACAGACTGACGTCTGGGATATCTACGGTGTAGTGTCGGGTTAATTTAGCTCTTGGGTCTTTAGCATTGTTGTTAACAGGTGCCCGTGTGGTCGTGTATAGCTGTCCGTAGAACTTCTCGACTTCCCTCAAAAGTTCGGGTTTAGACGAAACGACCCTGCCGTCGTCGGTCTTCAGCTTCGTCAGTTGGCTCTGCCCAATAGACAAGTCTCGTGCGAATACTTTAGAGCCCTTGTTACGCTCTATAGCCGCCTTTACACATTCTGTGTTATGGCGGCGGATATCGCGAGTCAAGGACTTGGAGATCTGTCTATTTAGCTGCCTATACTGGGAAGCATCGTCCGGGGACTGAAGGGTCATTTGACGTCTCACATCCATCAATTTGAGAGTAGAATCTGAGATTTTTCCGGTTCTTTTTGAACGGCTGGCCTTGAAGAATTTAGACCCGGCCGTTTGAACAGCTTCCACGAACCTGTTATTATACTCGTCCACGTCAACGCAGTCACCGAGGCATTCGAAGCGGTTTTGCAATTCGAGTTGAAAGTTTACCGGGTTTTGGATCTGTATGGGTGCAGGTCGGAGCGTAGACTTCACCAGTCGAGACCTCTCCAATTTTGGATTGATATTCAATGTGCCTCTTACTAAGCGGTGATCACTCCCAGTTTTCACCGAATTGATCACAGAGACATCATTGAATATCTGTCTTTTGGTCGACATAATGAAGTCAATCTCATTTTTGGTGGCACCATCGGGACTAATCCAAGTCCATTTGCGTTGTTCTGGCTTCATGAAGAAGGAGTTCATCATATACAGGTCCTCCTTCTCCATGAAGTCGGCCAGCATCTGGCCTCGGGTGTTCCGATTTCCGAACCCAAATTGCCCCACTCTCAACTCATCGCCGCTACGTTTCCCCAATTTTGCGTTGAAGTCTCCCATGACAACGTTAAAGTGGGTTTTAGAAGTGTGGATGGCTGTTGAGATGTCCTCATACATGGCTTCCACCTCCTCGTCAGGATGTGTCGAAGTCGGAGCGTAAACCTGAATGACTTTCAACGAATACCGTTTGGTAATTTTGAGTATTAGGTACGCTACCCTAGTCGAAACACTCCCCACCTCAGTAACGTTGTTCACAAGAGATTTGTGAACGAGAAACCCGACACCACCTTGGGACAGTTGGTCGCCCTCCCGGAAGTAGAGCAGATTTCCGGAATTTAGGATTATTGAGTCCTCTCCCTGTCTTCGGACTTCAGATAACCCCACAACATCCCATCGCAGTCTGCTCAAAACTTCCTCCAGTTCCTCCAACTTCTCGTTGGTCCGCAGTGTCTTGACATTGTATGTTGCCAGGGCCAAAGGTCGTCGTTCTTGGTAGCGAATCCGAACCCGGGGATTCTTCGCACCCCCTGCCCCGTCGCTTATGTGGCTGCTACCGTGACCACCACGAACGGGGCCGCCGGGGACTAGGGGCCGTGGCCTGTGTGTATCTGTCATTTTAGGGGGGGGTTTTGCCATAATCGCCACGCTTGGCAGGCGGGTTGGCGATCGCAGTATTCGCAGTTGGTGATGCTCTCACGGAAAGATGCTGCTGCCCATCCTCCGTTCGTTCTATCCCTTAGTCGTCTCTTACGACACCCACGGGAGGAGATGGGGTGGTGCTATTCTGGTGCGACACCACACACTACAACAGTGACAATAAAAGGTAGTAATTAATGGGCAACTACAACATAGTTTACAAAGTATTCCAATTTCACACAACTATTTTTAAACTCTACACATATATATGAGCGACACCAATAAAAAATTCCAATAAACTAAAATAAACGATAATGATCCATTATAATACATGATAATGACAGTTTGATTTGTATTATCTTTATAAACACTATTATTAATGAAGTATGTTTTATAATAACTTATCTAAATTGTAGTATAGTCTTGAAATGGGTTATATTTTCAGATTTCAAACGATCAATCACACACATAATTATTAAAGCCCTTTTTGGGGAAAAAAAATCAGTCATCCTTTTTATTTAAATTATTTTCTGGTTTCACATTGAAAGTAGGAAACGAAATTTCGTTGTTAGTCATCTAACATATCCTCAAGCTACACTTTTATTGGTTTCTTCTTGAACAAACAACATCCGAGTGTCGGTTTGGATGTGCAGGGTGGCACTTTTGCTGGGTCGCCGACTTTTACGGGGTCCGTGCACAATCACATTCGACAACTATGTCACGAGAGCTTCTAAATAGGAAATTCGCAGTGTCAAGCGTCTTCGATTGCTCTTAGTCCTGCATTTCATTGCGCTTGAATGCAGAAACAGGCAGCTTGCGCACAATCTTCTTATAATTTAATGGTGGATCACAGCAATCTTCCTCTTAGAAAGTTAGAGGCCTTGAAACACGCAGCTTTTTCACAATAATACATAACCTTCGGCAAAGGACATCGTGGCAAGCAGGGATAGCACATAGGTGGATCTTCATAGCACGTTTTTGTACAAGGGGCCACTAACATCATACATACTGCAAATTGTTCGCAGTCTTTAGGATAAAAGCACGTCATTTTTATTTAGATTTTACTTCTTATTCTTCTGTAAATTTTATATAATAATAAATAAATTTCTACTAGAATTTTGATAATTTTGACTTTTTTTTTTTTTTTTTTTTTTTTTTTTTTTTTTTTTATATATATATATATATATATATGTATATATATATATATATATATATATATATATATATATATATATATATATATATTTTTTTTTTTATTTATTTATTTGGGAAACATACAATTACAATACATCACAATATAAAGAAAACATAAAAATTAACAAATCAGTAAAGTTTCCACTTATAGGTAATACACATAATTGCATCATCCAATAGAACAATAGTGATGTCATAAAATTAAAATTACAAAATACATTAAAAAAGAATTGAGAGATCTAAACATAATACTTAATACTTTAGTCATTTGCATAATTCGATTATTTTTAATTTATAATGTTAGAGCAAAAAATGTCTACACTGGTGTAAGATTTATTATATTCAAGACAATATCTGTGTAAAAGAGTGTTTCTTGCTATCATCATCATCATTTCAGCCGGAAGACGCCCACTGCTGGACAAAGGCCTCCCCCAAAGATCTCCACGATGATCGGTCCTGCGCTGCCCTCATCCAACCTATTCCGGCGATCTTGACCAGATCATCGGTCCATCTTGTGGGGGGCCTACCAACATTGCGTCTTCCGGTACGCGGTCGCCATTCGAGGACTTTTCTGCCCGGCCATCAGTCCTTCGAGCTATGTGCCCAGCCCACTGCCACTTCAGTTTTGCAATCATCTGGGCTATGTCGGTTACTTTGGTTCTTCTGCGAATCTCCTCATTTCTGATTCGATCTCGCAGGGAAACTCCGAGCATAGCCCTCTCCATTGCTCTCTGAGCGACCATGAGCTTTCTCATAAGGCCCATAGTTAACGACCACGTCTGCGTTCCGTATGTCATCACTGGCAACACACATTGGTTAAAAACCTTCGTCTTGAGACACTGCGGTATTTGGGTCGAAAAGATTTTACGGAGCTTCCCGAACGCTGCCCATCCGAGTTGGATTCGACGAGTGACCTCTTTCGCGAAATTGGACCTGGAACTGGATCGTTTGACCCAAGTAGACGTATTCGTCAACAATTTCGAGAGTACAGTTCCCAACTGTTACGGGGGTAGGTGCGACATGGACATTAGACATGATCTTCGTCTTGTCCATGTTCATTTTGAGACCTACTCCTTGGGAAGCTGTATTGAGGCCGTCAAGCATATGGCTTAAGTCTTCTATGGTTTCAGCCATGATTACGATATCATCTGCGAATCTAAGGTGAGTGATACACTCACCGTTAATGTTGATGCCCAGTCCGTTCCAGTCCAGAAGCTTGAAGACATCTTCCAACGCAGATTCTTGCTAGATTCGACTTTATTGAAGGTAAAGAAAAAAGTGACACTTGCCTTGAATTTAAACGGGGACACCTCAGGAATACCTGACTTATAAGGAAAGGGGAATCAATGTGATTATTGAGTAACTTGAATAAAAATACTTAATTATTATTACATTATATATATATATATATATATATATATATATATATATATATATATATATATATATATATATATATATATATATATATATATATATATATATATATATATATATAAATTATAAAATACTGGTATATTATGACAATTCACACCGAGTCAAGTCAGAAGTAAGCTGACCGTTCGTGTTATGGGAACTAGATAATTAATATATTACTTATTAACTTTTCAAAATTTTAGATTAAAATTATTTAAATACATAAATACCTAGACCCAGTAATAAAACAAAATTAAATATCTCATCTCTAGTTCGGACCATATACATACCATATACCATGGCTACGGTTAAAGCCTTTTACAAAGTTTTAAATTAACAAACCTAACATTTGTACATACAATGTAAAAACGTACGTACCTTTAAGTAAGAAGTAAATTTTTATCTCAAAAAATTGGTGTCACTATCAACCATTCATAATACTAGTTACTTCTGCGTCTGTGGGATTTATAGAGCGAAAAATGTGCGTATGATTTGCTTCATTGGTAGTACGCAATCCTTTGTTCATGCCGAGTGGTTAATTTTGTTAGATGTTTATATATGTATATAGTAGATCAAAAGACACAAGTAGATTCCTAGATATATAATAAATTTTAAAGTTGTACAATAGAAAAGGTGATAGGTAAAAATGTGACAGAATGAAAATTGTTGTGTGAGGTCTTTGCCTAGATTTAGGTACAAAATTATTGCTCACCCAATTTTCGGCGACTACCTTCATGCCTGTTTGAAGCGAGGGTAGTTGAATAAATTTCTCGCGCTTATGTCAACGTTTGACAAAAAAGAGATAACCGCCTTTGCACCGTATGCGAAGGACAACCCCTTTTATAAGACTATATTATTGGCCGTGCCAATCTTCAAAGTTTAACAACATCGAGTGCAGTGTACTTGAGCAACACTTTTGCAAGAGAGACGCCGTGCGTGATACATTGCGAGCTGCATCTGAGCGGATCCAGACTGAGGAGGTCGCAAGGTTAGTGGAGTTTTTGTGCATTATTTAGTGTGGGGACCAATACAAGAGAAAATTATACAGTCCACTCTTTATCAAGCCAGCGTCCAGTGACACTGACTCATTGAGAGAACCCCACAAAAATATAATGAACTGAAAATCAAATATAAAAATAGTTTGTTATATTAACAAATACCGAGTTTTAAGATAATTAGGCCAAGAAAAGAGTGTAGCTATATGGCTGCTAAATTTTATGGAAGCTCCTTCCGTAATTTTGTAGGACGCATCAGCAAGCCAGGTTTAGTTCGCCTTCAAAGCTGTATCCCTTCATTGTTATTTTTGTTTCAGATAAATAATGATGAATCTATGATATTTTAATATTAATTAAGTAAAGATGGTACTATTTTTGTTATTGCTGTACAACATACAGGCTGACGGCCCGCTTAAAATTTAGCAGTTACCGTCGCCTATGGGTGTTTGCCGGAACACAACACAAGGTTATTATGGCGGCATACCTAAGACAAGGACGGGCTTGGGGCCCTACCACGTAGCTAGGGTTGTTTTGTCGCCTTTGTCAGCCGCAGAGGTTAGTATTCTTTCTCCGCCTCTGCACAGATAAAAACCATACGCCCAAAATATGAAATAAAAAAGTATATATTTATATTTAGCAAGAACATGTTCTACAAAAAGTGTTTTAATTCTACATCAAACTTCATGTTAATTCGAAAAAAAATTAACCATCGTTGTCAATAAACAAGCAAAAAAAATTACGATATCAAACATTCTATTAGTAATCTCATTATAATTTAAACATGAGTGTTTTAGAAACAACTAATTATAAAATCATTATCAATGTACATACTAACGTATTATACGAGATCTATGTCACAGTATAATAATGAGAAAAGTATTACTGTTTACGTACAAACGTGTTTAGAAATGGATGTTAGTAGTACATTTTATACGATTTCAACCCGCTCCAAACTAAGTCGTGCAGGGGTGGAGAAAGAATACTGACCTCTGTGGCCGGGGTCGGCCTGTCGTAAAAGGCTACAAAACAACCCATCCTAGCTAATTGGTAGGACTCCAAGCCTGTCTGCATGGCGAACCTTTGGTCTTAAGTATGCCGCAATAATAACTTTGTGTTGTGTTCCGGCATTAGAGACCCAAGTTCCTGTAGAGTGTACCCTTATGGGACAGCAGCGTGTACGCGATGCCACTGGCGTTGCAAATATCCATAAGCGACGGTAACTGCTAGATTCTAAGCGGGTTGTCAGCCTGTCTGCTGACCTACAGCAATAAAAAGAAACTTTTCAAGGGCGATACTAAATGTATTTGACAAGATTCATAAGATTTCATAGCTTAATATAAAATCTACTTCTGCTTTTACACGTATGCATAACGAAGTTTATGTACAGATTAAGAACTGTGGCATTTGTTATAAAAAAAAATAGGATAACCAGAAACGTATAATTAATAGAAAATGTACGCGTACAAAAACTGTAATTGAGATATTTCTACTTTAAACCATTTTTATTGCTTAAGAGTCAAATAATTTAGAGGGTTTAGCTGGGAAAAATATTTTAAGAGTACTGTTGAAATTAAATACTGTTTTCTTAAATGTACTACGACGATATCCATATAAAAACTGCGTCCATACATACTAAGTGTAGCAGTAAGCACGGTCATCGACTCTAATAACCTACCGCGTTTGGCAAAAAATGATCATTAATTCATAGAATATTATATTAAAAACTTTTCAACGTTGCTCTTAAATAGTAATGTTACATTTTTAGGGTAAACGCTTCATTCGTTGGTACAATTATTAAGTTTATTATTACTTATAATTTCAATCATTTGGCACTCTCTGCGGCTTTCTAATGATCAAAATGAAATTGTCACCTTCAGATTAATAACTATAAATCAGTTTCACACGACTTCATTAATCAAGCGCATTCGAATATGTAACGACAGATCGCGTTGAGATGACAGTTATTTAACAGCTAAGTTTACTATGCCTACTACTAAGCTAAGAAAGTTTAAAAAATTGCGTTTCATTATTTTTCGGTAATTTCTTTTTTCCATTGTAAAATTTTTCAGCCTGTCGTAAAAGGCAACAAAACAACCCTAGCTCCTTGGTAGGGCCCCAAGCCCGTCTGGATGGCAACCACCCTTGGTCTTAAGTATGCCGCTATAATAACCATGTGTTGTGTTGCGGCATCAGTCACCAGTTCCTGTTCCCCTATGGGACCGCCGAGAGTTTGCAGTGCCTCTAGTGTCGCAAGCACCATAGGCGACGGTAACTACTTACTGTTAAGTGGGACCGTTAACTTGTCTGCTGTGTCTCAGCAATTAAAAAAAAACAAGCAAAGGAAATCCATTTACTAACCTTATTTGTCTGCCTCTAAGCTAAAAGGTACAATAATTGTTATTTTCTACTATACCCTAAGAACGAATTCGAATGGACAATAATTAGTAAAATTAAATCGAACATAATCAACTATAGTAAAATATAAATTAAGTAATTCTAGCTCATAAAACTATAAACTAATACCGACTAGTAAATGTCCATTAAGTATCAAAAAGCCGACAAATATGCTCGTTACATAAGTAGTAAAATACAATATATGAAAACTTGAAAGACGGTGTCAACAACAGGCGCGTTGCCCTGACAGGTTGTCACACACGCGTGTCTCGAGGCGGGGGATAATTGATGAATGAGGATGCCCCGCCTGTCACTACTCGTGATGATTGAAAAGACGTTTGTTTGCCACGAATACCAACTTTGTAATTGACAACTGTATTATAAACATTTGTTTTTAAAATATTAGGAGTACAAACATACATACATATAATCACGCCTCTTTCTCGTAGGGGTAGGCAGAGACCACTTCTTTCCAATTGCTACGATCCTTACATACTTGTTTCGCTTCGTCCACTTTCATTATTCCCTTCATACATGCCCTTCGGTTTAGGGTACTCTTAACCTGGCCTTTTTTCAAGACGTCCCTGATCTGGTCTCGAAACGTCCGTCTAGGTCTACGCCTTCCAACACTTCCATTCACACTCGCCTTACACACTTTTTTCGTCAATCATTCTTCATTTATTCCTTCGACTTGGACAAACCATCTCAGCATATCTTTCTCAATTTTTGTCCCTACATCTTCTTTAGGAGTACAAACGACGTTAGTTATTTTTTTATTGCTGAGCTACAGCCGACAGGCTGACGGTCCACTTAATAGTAAGCAGTTACCGTTGCCTATGAATGTTTGCGACGTCAAGAGCACCACCAGGGGTGGTTGCCATCCAGGCGGCCTTGGGGCTCTACCACCTAGCCAAGGTGGGCTGTTTTGTCACCTTTTACGACAGACCAACCCCGGCCGCAGAGGTTAGTATTCTTACTCCATCCCTGCATGGATAAAAATTTGTTAAAATTTTTGTGAAACATCACTTTAAATTAAGTCAGAAATATATACATTTTTTTAATAACTGTACACAATATCAACAATAAAGTCATCTTCATGATCTTAGCGTTAAATCCCGGTTAAAACATAAGCTTCCGCTTTTGTGTACGAGTTCCACTTTCCGACTTTTTGTTCTCTACTTACATGATCTTTGGCATTCCTGATAAACAGTCCACTGGTACGCATATCACCCCTTATGACGCTAAGCAAGCATGATACCAAATCTGATACCTGGAGTCTCTTGCTCGTTCTTTCCCAGGGAAATTTTCCTTTCAAACGGTGTCAAGCCTGCTCTTATTGGGTTTCCCCCTCCTGGCGGAGGAAGCATGGTCATTTGGTTCCCACGTAAGTAAAATGTCAACAGTTGTTTCAAATGTTTCAGCTTTTCAACTAGGTAATATGGAACTCTACACCGAAACAATGAATATCTAGATACTAGAAAATACGCCCCGCCTCAATTAAACCCAGTCTCAAATGTATAGTGATTACTTCTCTATCTCTCTCTCTCTCTCTCTGACCAAATATCGTTAAACCAATATTAATAATTAAATAATTGTAATTATTTTTCTTTTTATTTCGGGTAAAAAATTATGAACTTTTTGCTGTCTGCCAACAAACGCTTATCACGCGATCAAATCTGCATCAAGCTACGTAGCAGTATCATTGAATATTTATACACCGTACACGCCATTCTCAATGAATGAATAATTAAAATTCAGACCATTATAGGTACATTTAAAAAACTTTGGCATTCGCTGGTCGAAAGTTGCCAGATCGGTTAGTTGATATTTCTCGTAGTAATAAAAAATAATACAGTTATAATCATAGGGCATCATGACATAGGTAAAGTTATTGGGTTGTAACAAAGTTTTGTACTTTAAAACGAAGGATCTCCTGCAGAATGATGTTGTGAAAGCATAGATTGAAATTATTGTGCATTGTTTACCGTTATTCTTGTGCCGTGATAAGCAGATAAACAAAGATATAACAGTGGTCTTGATTTTTAAATTAACTAGCTATTAAAATTTTCTATGCATTTATTCGTGATTTAAGAGCTTTACATAATTTTTCGAGATAGCTATTAATTACAACTAAACAAAAACGAAAATGGAATAATACAAATACTTGTGTAAAGTCACACCAAATGTAGGGGTCTGTAAATAAAATTACATGTAACCAAAAATATTTATATGTACATAAGTGTTGTATAAGTATATGATTAAATCTTAAAAAAAAAGATGGCACGAATACCATCTGTCCCCTATAGTAATTATATAATACATACCTGTACATAGCCTATATCAGCTACTCCCAAAGTGTGCGCCGCGGCTCTCCGGGGTGCCACGGTGCCGTTATAAGGGCGCCCAGCAATATTCATTTAAACAATTCACAATAACAAAAATTGCTTGTGAATTCAACTAACCTAACCACATGGTGGTTGTCCAGTCTCAATATATACAAAAACAATAGATATTTTATATTATCCCGAGGAAAATAGTATCTGTTTCTATTTTTCGCGGTTAAATGGTTAATCACTTTTAAAAAGGAAAGTTTTTCAATTTTTCAAAAAAGTAAAAAATTTAGGATATAAGTCTGATGTATAAAGGGCGCCACGGATAAAATCCGATTATTTAGGGGACTTTAAACCGAAAAAGATTGGGAACCTCTGGCCTACCCTAAAGCTGGGCTTAATTCTAGAAGGAATAAACTGTTGCGGCTCTATGAGCGATAATACCGCCTGTTGTTTTACATAGTTCATGTTCATTATATAACATTTTGTTAAATAATAATGTGTTATCTATCTATCTCTTTATACTAAAATATCATTGGAGCAATACGCAAGGATATTACAGTGTGCAAATTCAGAGAAACGAACTACTTAAGAAGTGCATGCTATTGACTTGAGTCAACCGTGCATAGGCGGAGAAAGATATTGACCTCTGCGGCCGGGGTCGGTACCTGTCGTAAAAGGCGACTTAACAACCCACCCCAGCTACGTGGTAGGGTCTCAAATCCGCCTGGATGGCGCCCACCTTAGGTCTTAAGTATGCTGCCATAATAACCTTGTGTTGAGTTTCGGCATTAGTGACCCAACTTCCTGTATACATAAGTATACATCCCATAATGGGATGGCAGCGTGTTCGCGATGCCACTGGTTACAAACACCCAAAGACGAGGGTAACTGCTAAACTCTAAGCGGGCCGTCAGACTGTCTGCTGTAAATAAAAATTATATATATTATGTCATAAATAAAAAAAATCACTTGACTACCGCACACAGTATCTGGCCCATGACTAGACATGTGGACGTTAAGGTTAACTAACTAGTAACGAAATAACTAGCTCTAAATGTGATCTAGTATGCTCGTGTCTCAGGGTATAATATTTGTATTTCGCAATTAATTTGTACGCAATGTATCCTTTAATTAATATAACTAATTAACATAATAATGATGATGACAGGTTTATTAATTAGTGCTCAATCTATAAAAAATACATACTACATTTGGGAATATAATTTAAAATAAAAATAAATTGAAGGTAATATCAAAAATATTTAATCCGATTTGTAACATCGCTAACATTAATAAATTTCCTTTAATTAACATAATAATGATGATGACAGGTTTATTAATTAGTGCTTAATCTAAAAAAAATACATACTACATTTGGGAATATAATTTAAAATAAAAATAAATTGAAGGTAATATCAAAAATATTTAATCCGATTTGTAACATCGCTAACATTAATAAATTTCCTTTAATTAACATAATAATGATGATGACAGGTTTATTAATTAGTGCTTAATCTAAAAAAAATACATACTACATTTGGGAATATAATTTAAAATAAAAATAAATTGAAGGTAATATCAAAAATATTTAATCCGATTTGTAACATCGCTAACATTAATAAATTTCCTTTAATTAACATAATAATGATGATGACAGGTTTATTAATTAGTGCTTAATCTAAAAAAAATACATACTACATTTGGGAATATAATTTAAAATAAAAATAAATTGAAGGTAATATCAAAAATATTTAATCCGATTTGTAACATCGCTAACATTAATTAAAACTTAAATCGACGACAAAGTTTTTTTCACCTGGTAATATTTAACCAGGGCATAGACCTTATTTAATGCCAATTTTTTATTGGCAGTGACTTCGTCCGTTACTTGACCAGATAAGTGCGGCCTGAGCTTGTTTTAATAGCCAACAGATCAAATCAATAGATGATAATGTTAAATCAGTGGTTCCGTGATTGTAGATGACGTTTGCATATTTTACTTTCGTACCTTTCTAATCTAACATAGAAAAGATATTTTATTTTTAATTTTTATTTATTACTGTGAGACAGCAGACAGGCTAACGTCCCGCTTAGAATTTAGCAGTTACCATCGCCTGTGAGTTTTTGCAACGCCAGTGGCATCGCGAACACGCTGCTGTCCCATAAGGGTACAGGAACTTGGGTCACTAATGCCGGAACACAACACAAGGTTATTATGGCGGCATACTTAAGACCAAAGGTGATCACCATCCAGACGGGCTTGGGGCCCTACCACGTAGCTAGGGTGGGTTGTTTTGTCGCCTTTTACGACAGGCCGACCCCAGCCGCAGAGGTTAGTATTATTTCTCCGCCCCTGCACGGATGAAAAAAAAGATATTCAAGAGATAAATAGATTATACTAATAATCAGACTCTTCTACTAATTGGTGCACTCTGTTAAATAACTATTGTGCCTCGTGCTTAAACGCAAGACTAAGGCCAAGGCCCCACCGCAGGTGGCACGCTTAGCGGCAAGAGGTTAGCTGATCGCTTCGATGACTTATCCTAGTGAACCAACACAAGGCACGTTATGTGCGCGGCCTCACCGCTCGCTGAGTGGGTCGCTTGGCGCCTCGATAGTCGCCTAGCGGTTAGCGACTTGAACGGTCGTGTTGGTTTTTTGCATGGATTACTGGGATGCATCATGAAAGAATTAATAATAGCATCTGTTTAAAGATCAAAGGTATCTTGTGTCATACGTAAGTCAAAAAATTTGTCGGAGTAGTTACGCAGTTTTTTGTATAAAATTATGAATTCGCCTTCACTGGAACTCAACATGTTAATATCATGTACCCAACATGTTCAATACCTTTGGTTAAGTGAATGAAATTTGAGGATAGTGTTTCCAGTAAGAACCATTTTTTTAGATAATTTTGAGAGAGACATTTTAGCACAACAAAATATACATCTACAATCACACTTTAGATCACCAGACACGAGTTTTGTAGCCAGGCAGTATGGCCACTATGTATCGAAGCGTCGCGACAACTAAGCTTTCCTCTTAGCTAGCCTCTAAGCGTACTATCTGCGGTGGGGCCTTGGCCTTACTGTTGGGGTTAAGGGGATGGCAGTTCGTTTAAAATTTCAACTTCTTGTGGCCGCTATATCGGTTCTCAAGTCAGAAAGAGTTACGGATAAAACCGATGTAAGCATTACCTTTTCACAGGTTATTCTGTCCATAGGGGAGTTGAGGGTGTCTTCGGGCTTACAGGCTAAAAATGTCCGTTATCTAATATGATACCAGATACTATGGCCCAAGCCATCCCGTCTTTTGCCAGGACGAGCCCCTTTCACGATGGATGCTAGGGGGTAAGGATTTTAAATCGCCGGACTCCGGGGGAAGGTGCTGTGGTTATGTCAGCCTTACCGTCACAACTCTAAAGCTGCCACCTTTGTGTTGCTGGTCAGGATGTGACGATCATTGGCGGGTCTATTTCTTCTCTGCGACACTATATAACGGCCCTTGGTTTGAATTATTACTCAGTGTATAAAATTAACTTTTGATTTAAACAAATACGCTTACAAATTATCTGCATAGCAACAAAAATTGTAACATACCTAAAAGAATATATCTAATATCAACCATAAAACTACTAATATAAGTATCTTTATTTCGTATGCTTCAGCATATTACGTTGTTCATTATAAATAAAGACCATAATACTCATCAGGTTCACTAATATACAAAAATCATCTTTATAACATAGCGATACATGTATGAATGTGGAGTGTCAGCAAACAATATCAATACAACAGAATGGTCGACCCATTCAGAGTGTTACATTAATAAACGTTAATTAATTAAGCATTAGAACAGTCCATGTGGCCGTGTGTTTTATTAAGAGATTTTGTCAACGAATCTCGTGCGCGTTTTCGTTGTTGCGATCTAATCTATCTGATTTTTAAGTGAAATGAAATCCGCATTAATTCCGCTTTGTTGATAACTGTGTTAACGCTACATAAACGATTGGGCAATTCTTTAAAAGCAGCCACTCTTGACAATCTGTTTTGACTATTAACTGGGCATAAACTAAGAAATTCAATCAGTTTGTAATGTTGTATTGTTACGTATAATGCTTTTTATTTTCTAGTTCTATATAATTTCTGTTAAAATTAAACAGTTATCAATTAGTTTTATGAGTTTATTAAAACATTTAATATTATTATAAATAGTCTCTTAAAACATATCTCTATAATGTATTTCAATAAAATAATTGTATGGAATACAATATGTAATAAATGTATGGAACTCATAGGGGACTACCCCTATGAGTTCTTAAACCATAGATCGCATTATGATGATTTTGAGCTTGTTAAATTATTTTAAGGAGGCGAGAGCTTATGTCCTATAAAAGTTATATGTGTGTTAGTTAAGTGTAGTTAAGGTGGTGTATACTATTAATACCTTATAATCTTTTAAATACAATGTAAATAACAGTAGGCAGCTCTTTACTTAAGCTATATAAATCATGAATGATAAAAAATATTATATGCGTTTTTTTGTTCAGGTTTAAAACTTATGTGCCGTTATAAAAAAAAATTATTATCAATATACATAGCCCTATATAATTTGACGATAATTTTATCGTCCGTATTTAGTTGTTGACAATGGTAACGCACATTGCGCGGAAGTGCGATACGACACATGTGCTTCGCAGCATGTGACAATGCTACAGGTGGTAGCCACACTTTTACAATTATATAAATAATGTAAAACATCTCTTATAAAATGATATTACAGCGATCAGTGGGTCTCGGTTATTTTACTTTTATCTTCATTTGCTCAATTTGATTCATATACACTTATCCCTCGATTTACACTGAAGATATGAAGTACCTGATAATGTTTTATTAAGCACAACAAAATATACATCTACAATCACACTTTAGATCACCAAACACGAGTTTTGTAGCCAGGCAGTATGGCCACTATGTATCGAAGCGTCTCGACTCAGAATAAAACAAAATCTCCTCTTATGCTATGTGCTATGTTAAACGAACTCCCACTATGTGCTCATTCAGTTATTTAAGTAAAACAATTTTATTTTTATCCGTGCAGGGGCCGAGAAAGAATACTAATCTCTGCGGCGGGAGTAGGCCTATCGTAAAAGACGACAAAACACCCCATCCTAGTTACGTGGTAGGGCCTCCAGCCAGTCTGGATGGCGACCACCTTTGGTCTAAAGCCGCCATAATAATCTTGTGTTGTGTTCCGGCATTAAAAAAGATAGGTGTAATAATAACTCATAACGTCCGTTCGGGACCAGAGTCTTCCCTTACAGAGGACAGACAATTTACCCCGTTTGTCCACATCGGATTGGCAGATTATCGGTGAATTCGTTATGCTGGATATTTAATTGTCGCTATTTGGTAATTATGTTGAAATATGCACATATACCAAGAAAAAGTAAAGAAACAAGAAAATATATAAATTTCGTCTGATGCAGTTAAGATAAAAATTTAAGACTTTTGTAAATATAGTATTTTTAAAGAAGAGAAAATCCGTTTTATGTCACAATCATGAAGTTTCACATAAAATCAGAGCCGTCTTTACCCGGGGGTTCAAGGGTGGACCCGGGCGCGGAGTCCTAGGGGGCAAACGCAAGTCGAGAGCTAGAAATTTCGATATTTCAATAAACTCTAACTCATTCAATATCAACATCATTGCACCGTTTGTAAACATTGTTTCGTCAAATGAATGCATAAAATAAAAATATAGGCACCAATATTAAATTATTTTATTAAAATTACATTGCGTACGTACAAGAGCGGGGGCGCAGGCTGACCTCCCCGCATCCCGGCGCTAAATACCTATGCTAAGACAGCGCTACAAAAAATGTATGCATTCATATGGTATAAGTAATAACTTAGTGCAATTTTACACTGAAATAATAGGACATAATAGTCACTGAATACTTAAAGAAATTCACTGTTCAAAAAAATTACAAAAATCTTGTTCTTTTATTGCTGAGGGACAGGTCCACTTAATATTAAACAATTGCCGTCGCCTGTGCACGTTTGCGACGCTAGGGGCACCACGAACACGCTGCTGTCCCATAGGGGTATGGGAACGTGGCACACTAATGCCGGAACACAACACAAGGTTATTATGGCGTTATACCTAGTCAGGTCATAAATTCTGTCACATGTTTAATGTAAAATAATTGTAACAAGTTTATTAATTATGTAACCATTCATATACCAAAATGAACTTAACAAAACATAGATTCTTATGACATTAAAGTTTATTCAAAATGACCTCCGTGATTTTGAATACAAGCCTTCAATCTGCGCGGCCAGTTGTCTATCGCAGCACGAACGAGGTCCATGTCAATATCGGCGGCTGCCTTAATCAAGGATGTCTTGAGTGACTCCAAATTGGGATGAGGCTTTGAGCACGCCTTTTCCTCCAAGTGTTGCCATATCTTGTAATCTAACGGATTCAAATCTGAACTGGAGGAGGGCCAGTCTTCGTGCCGGATGAAGTCGATTTCACGCGCCGCCAGCCAGTCTTGTGTGCTCTTCGCTCTATGAGCTGGCGCCGAATCTTGTTGGAATACCCAGTGCCTGTTATTGAACATGGTATGAGAAACAGGTTCCACAAGGTTCGTCAGGACTGTATTTTGATACACAACAGCATTCGTTTTTACACCTTTCTCACAAAAATGTACCTCTGTTAAGCCCCAATAAGAAACTCCCAACCATACCATGAGCGAGGATGGAAAATGACCTCGTTGGACACGCGGAATACGGTTGCTCGCTTCTTCACTACTGTGTGCGTACACCTTATCATTTTGTTTGTTGTAGCTCTCTTCTACGGTAAACATTTTTTCATCCGAAAAAAGAATTTCCCGATATTTTTTTCCCGCGTACCGCTTCAACAAAGCGCGGCATCTCTTCAGTCTCAGGTCCATTAGACGAGCATTCAAACGATGTCCTGTTTTTCTTCGATATGCCCGAAGCCCTAAGTCTTCATTTAACATCCTTTTCACCGTGGTTCTGCTTAACCCCATCTGAAGGGCCAACAGTTTCTGCTTACGTTTGGGATTTCTTTGAATTCGTGCCTTCACAGCTTTTATCACTGCTGGAGTCCTAACAGACCGAGGGCGACCACTTCTTGACCTGTCATCTACACTAGAGTCTTCATTGTATCGTTTGATGGTACGATAAACGAATCTTTTGGTAATATTCAAATTTTTCAGTATGTTAAAAATTTGAATTGGCGCGTAACCGCAACGATGTAACGCAATAACTGCAACACGGTCTTCTTTAAGCGTCCACTCCATATTTAAAAATGAGTAAAATTCTAAAAGTTATACATTTTTATTTTCATGAACAATTCGAAATTCTAATTCAATAAACTTTTTTGTGGCCAGCATTCTAAAAGAAAAGTTTTTACTGTGTGACAATACTTATGACCTGACTAGGTACTTATAGACCAAGGGCGGTTGCAATCCAGACGGGCTTGGGGCTGTACCACGTAGCTAGGGTTGTTATGCCGCCTTTTACCTAGTCAGGTCATAAATTCTGTCACATGTTTAATGTAAAATAATTGTAACAAGTTTATTAATTATGTAACCATTCATATACCAAAATGAACTTAACAAAACATAGATTCTTATGACATTAAAGTTTATTCAAAATGACCTCCGTGATTTTAAATACAAGCCTTCAATCTGCGCGGCCAGTTGTCTATCGCAGCACAAACGAGGTCCATGTCAATATCGGCGGCTGCCTTAATCAAGGATGTCTTGAGTGACTCCAAATTGGGATGAGGCTTTGAGCACGCCTTTTCCTCCAAGTGTTGCCATATCTTGTAATCTAACGGATTCAAATCTGGACTGGAGGAGGGCCAGTCTTCGTGCCGGATGAAGTCGATTTCACGCGCCGCCAGCCAGTCTTGTGTGCTCTTCGCTCTATGAGCTGGCGCCGAATCTTGTTGGAATACCCAGTGCCTGTTATTGAACATGGTATGAGAAACAGGTTCCACAAGGTTCGTCAGGACTGTATTTTGATACACAACAGCATTCGTTTTTACACCTTTCTCACAAAAATGTACCTCTGTTAAGCCCCAATAAGAAACTCCCAACCATACCATGAGCGAGGATGGAAAATGACCTCGTTGGACACGCGGAATACGGTTGCTCGCTTCTTCACTACTGTGTGCGTACACCTTATCATTTTGTTTGTTGTAGCTCTCTTCTACGGTAAACATTTTTTCATCCGAAAAAAGAATTTCCCGATATTTTTTTACCGCGTACCGCTTCAACAAAGCGCGGCATCTCTTCAGTCTCAGGTCCATTAGACGAGCATTCAAACGATGTCCTGTTTTTCTTCGATATGCCCGAAGCCCTAAGTCTTCATTTAACACCCTATTCACCGTGGTTCTGCTTAACCCCATCTGAAGGGCCAACAGTTTCTGCTTACGTTTGGGATTTCTTTGAATTCGTGCCTTCACAGCTTTTATCACTGCTGGAGTCCTAACAGACCGAGGGCGACCACTTCTTGACCTGTCATCTACACTAGAGTCTTCATTGTATCGTTTGATGGTACGATAAACGAATCTTTTGGTAATATTCAAATTTTTCAGCATGTTAAAAATTTGAATTGGCGCGTAATCGCAACGATGCAACGCAATAACTGCAACACGGTCTTCTTTAAGCGTCCACTCCATATTTAAAAATGAGTAAAATTCTAAAAGTTATACATTTTTATTTTCATGAACAATTCGAAATTCTAATTCAATAAACTTTTTTGTGGCCAGCATTCTAAAAGAAAAGTTTTTACTGTGTGACAATACTTATGACCTGACTAGGTACAACAGGCCGCTCCTGCCACAGGGGTTAGTATTCTTACTCCGCCCCTGCACGGAGATGGAGAAGACCATATACACTGACGGACTCATAAACTGCATCAAAGTAACGATTTGTAAATAAATATTTTAACCAAGTATGCAAACTTTCTATACAGATTTAACCCCTTACCGTATACAACGCCATATATGGCTTTAAAAGTTAATGATTTTCTTTTATTAATTAAAGTATTGTTTTTTCGCAAACAACGTTAAATCTGCATATGTAGTTTCTTCCTTTAACGGAACGTATTTTTTGTTATCCATGGTAAGTGCAATCAGTCATAATATTGGAGGATATGTTCAACGCGGCCGACCGTTAGAGTGCAATTAATTAGTGTTAATTTTATGAGTGTGAAAATAGCAATAAAACGGTAAGTAAAAATCCGTAGAATTTCAAAATACAAAGTTTACATATATTTTTACAAGAAATAGTTCTCGTTTCGGCTTTTTTTGTGTTTTTTGTTTGTTTTTGAGCCTTCTTTTGGTATTGCCATATTTGGCTTCGTATGCATTTTAGTCAAAAACATTATGGGTCATATATGGCTTCGCATGCATTTAGATTATTTTTTTCCCTTTGCAGCAATGGACCCTTTTCGCTTCTATGGTGCTTCCAAGCATGTAAATTTGATTCCAGGCGATGGTTTCTTAAATGACGTCGATCTGGCAAACTCCAACTAGCCGAGCCGAAAGTCCTTTGTGTTCTGAGGCTAAAAAACGTGGTCGTCCTACGCGTATCCTACTCGGTACCCCAACAAGCCGAGCCGCCACTCCAACCAGCTTGCTGGACTCGCCCGTACCGAATAAAAAAGCACGAAAAACTCCATCCAGGCATCAAGACTTACCACTTGATTCTGTACGCTCAGATAACGTGGATCATTTCCCCGAGTGGACGATATCAAGTCGACAAATTTGTCAGAACTGTTCAAAATTCCGTTCGTTTACCAAATGTGGGAAATGTAACGTTAATTTATGCTACATGATAACAGAAATTGTTTCAAAGATTTCCATAAAACATAAATTCATTTTTTATTTAATGTATACGAAGCCATATATGGATCAGTACAGTTTCACTATAATGCATACGATGCCATATATGGCTTCGTGTAGTAATTTCTAAAATAAATGCACAAAATTTTTTTTTTCCTCTTTAGATTGTTTATATAATACAAATAAAAGACGTTTTCAGTAAAAAAAATTTTTTTCGTCATCTCCTTCATAATTCATGCAATAAGGGGTTAAATTGAAACCTCTAGATTGGTTCGTGAAATTTAAAACAGCGTAGGGTCATATCCTTAAGTTTAAGTTTGTGTACTGGAAAGGACCATAAGACTTTTTTGAAGAAAAAACAGAAATTTAAGGAAAATTGGTTTAATTAAAAAATTGGTTTTAACAATAGACACAAACTTTATGCAAGGGTTTATTTATGTTTTAATAAGGTGTATTACCTCTACGTGCCCTTATTACGGATTCTAATCGGTTCCGCATAGATTTTAGATAGATAGATAACACTTTATTGTAAACCAATTATATAAACACAATGAAACTTATTTACACAATCAATGAGTACTTGACTTACAATGGGCGGCCTTATCGCTACAGAGCGATCTCTTCCAGGCAACCCGGGCTATAGAACATTATTGGTGTTACATTGATGTGGAAGGGAGGTATGGTAATAAATAATAATTATATTTTATTTACATAATAAATAGATAATATACATAAAATTCAATAATATATATAAAATATAATAAATAAATAGATAAACATACTTAAATATCTATATTTGTAGAATACATAAATAAATATATGTTTTGTTGTTACACTAAAGATAGGTAGTGATTTTTAACCAATTTTTTAAAAGTTGGTAGTGACTTAGCTTGTCTTATAGCAATAGGCAGTGCATTCCAGAGTTTGATAGCATGAACAATGAAGGAGTTATTATAAAAAGAAGAAGTATGAACAGGAGTTTTAAGCGATAGTTCAGTAGATGTACGCAAATTTCGGAGGCCAGACGAGTTAAGAAACTCGAATTGATTCCTGAGGTAAATAGGGGCGTTTGGATAAAAGATAAATTTGTAAACGAGTGAAAGGATATGAGTTTTCCGGCGAAGATGGATAGGTAACCACTTGAGTTTTGTACGAAATTCTGAAACATGGTCATATTTACGCAAACCAAATATGAACCTGATACAAAGATTTTGGAGGCGCTCAAGTTTATTAAGTTGTTCTTGCGTTATATCTAGATAGCTGGCATCGGCATAATCCAAAATGGGCATGAGCAAAGATTCTGCAAGCCTAACTTTAGTGGCAATCGGTAGGAAATTTCTGAGTCTATTAAGAGACTTAAAAGAGAAGTAAACTCGTCGGCTTAGTTCAGCGATTTGAGGTCGCCAAGACAGCTCCCTGTCAATAATAATACCAAGGTCTTTAACCTTATCACCAATCTGAATATATAATCCATCAAAATTAATTTTCGGCAACTTTTCCCATTCAACTTTAGCTAGCATTCTGGAACTACCGATGACAATAAGCTGCGTTTTTTGTGGATTGACTTTTAACCCAAATGAATCACTCCACAGCATTATTCTGTTTAAATCTGAGTTTATTGTGTGAAATGCTTTAAATAACTCAAACACAGAAGCTTGTGTGTATATCTGCAAGTCGTCTGCATAGAGGTGAAAGGATGAAGTTAACTGGTTGGAGATGGAGTTAATAAAAATTGAGAACAATAATGGAGACAAAACGCCACCCTGAGGAACACCAGCAATCAAGTCACGCCAAGACGAATAAGTTTCATCAAGCCGGACTCGCTGCCGACGACCATAGAGGTAACTTTGAAACCAGCCGATCACTTCAGGAGATATGTTAAGAGTAGAAAGAATCCCTAATAATACATCGAAATCGACGGTATTAAACGCGGTACTAAAGTCAAGTAACGAGAGCACTGTTAGCAGACCATTATCCATACCATACCGGATATCATCAGTTATTTTTACTAATGCTGTAGTTGTGCTATGACCTGGGCGAAAGCCTGATTGAAAAGGGTTCATTAGTAAATTTTTATTTAGGAATGCGCTCAGTTGCTTGTGTACTAATCGCTCCAAGACTTTAGATAAGAACGGTAAAATAGATATAGGTCTAAAATGGGATAAAGAAGTAGGGTTCGATTTTTTAGGTAGCGGGATTACTTGGGCTTCCCTCCAAGCTGAAGGGAATGTACCGGAAGACACAGAGTAATTTAATATGTGAGTAAGAACAGGAGTAATAACATCCAGTATGGGAAGGATCATATTACGACTAACACCATCAATACCAACAGCATTAGAAGCAATAGACCTAACTGCACTCTTAACATCACTATCAGAAAATCGACTTAGAAAGAAAGGAGGATGATTGGGAGTAGGTAGTGAAGATAGTATGTTCAAAGTATTTGATTTTGTCAAAGGATCAAAATCGGAAACAGATGAAAAATGCCGGTTGAGATCATCAACACTGAAATTTTTACACACAGGATGTTCAGGTTGTCGGCCTACTCCCAAAGAACGAAGAAATTTCCAAACTTTTGCTGGATTTTCATTTTGCACTGACTCGTGTATATATCGGCGTTGTGCGTCCCTACACACTCTATTGCAGCGATTACGAGCATTCACATAGGCTAACTTATTGTTATCATTTGGATTTGTCTTAAATTTAGTCCTGGCTTTACATTTTTTATGCATTAAAACTTTGATATCTTCAGTGAGCCACGGCGCTGGTAGATGCTTTATTTTAATTTGACGCAAAGGTGCATGCAAATCATACAACTTCAATATGGCTGTATTAAATGCACACACCTTCTCATCGATAGATTCTGCCTTGACTACCCTGGTCCAATCAACCTCACGAGCATCTTTTAACAGATCATTTAAATTTATACCACTAAAGTTACGCTGCAATATAATCTTAGGCTTGGCTTTTGGTGGACGAAGCCTGTAAGAAAGATAGATAAGGTCGTGGAAAGAGAAAGCATCAGCAGGACATTGACCATGTTTACTTACGTGAGAAAGTGAAGAGACTAGAATAAGATCCAAAAGGGAAGGTGTAGAATTTGGGAAATGGTGAGTTGCTTTTAGTGGAAGTATAGTGAGATTGGTAGATAGAGCCAGGTCTTCTAAAGAGGTAGCACGATTGTCACGTTTTAATAGACAGGTATTGAAGTCACCCATTATAATTGTGTGAGCATAAGACGGAATCAGTTTATGTAGGATAGTTTCAAAATTTGAGAAATAATTAACGTGAAGAGATGGACTATAGAAAACACCAAGTAATACCTTTGTATGCCCTATTAGAACCTCAATAAATAAATGCTCACCTGCGTCAGTATTTGGTGGTTGTGAGGACAAGCTTATAACTGTGTAAGGGAAATGTGACCTCAAATATATCGCAACACCTCCACCCCCTGAGCCGACACGGTCATTCCTTATCAGGTGGAAACCTGGTAAGGAGTATGATATGGAAGGTAAGGACGGTTTAAGCCAAGATTCAGACACGAGTACCGCGTGAACCATTTTCTGATCAAATGATGCCAACATATCCGGGAAATGAGCCGGAATACTTTGCGCATTTATGTGAACTATGTTGAAATTAGAAGAAAAACCTGAGAATTGGGTCTCAAGTTCTTCCCTGAGTTGAGGTGTACTGCAGCTACTACCGGTTGAACTATGAGACGAGCAAGACAGAAATTCGGTTTCACTAGAACTGTCTTCGCAAGACATAATATATACTATAAATTAAATTATATACCAAATAATATTATAATATATAAATATATATGTATAAAATAATTTTTATTATGTTAAGTATAAAAATAAAAACTTTTACTACTAAATAAATGTCCATCTGCCTCTGTGTGGATGAGATTGCTATGTAATAACATAACACAGTAAGTAAACAAACAGCTGAGTAATAATATTAACAATAAAACAAAAAATAAAATTGATAAATAACAAATTGCTAATTCATATTTTCAAGAATATGTTTTATCTTTAATTACTAATTTGTTTATAATTTAATGAAAATTTGATACATTTAAAAGCTAAAATGAACAATAACTAATCTACTATGTATTATATAAATTTATATTAAAATTAGAATAAAATAGGTGTATTTATTTGCAACAATGAAGTACATAGAATAACATTGTTCAAATACACAACAATTTCCCTTGCAAGGTTATCATTCATATTATATCATATATATCATTCACATATCTTAAGTTTAGTTGTGCAAATACTAGAAAATACAATATACATATCTCAGATTACAGAATAAAATTATTCTGTAATCTGAGATACATACATATAGGTCTAAAAGTAAGTGGTAATTATAGGATTAGTTAAGTCTATTAGCAAAACACAAAAAGCATACTTTCAAGTAATTGAACTTAATACAAAATGCTTAGCCGCACACACATAAAACAAATATGTTACATAAAGTTTTATTGCATAATTTTGTCATTTTATCAATATACGCAGTACCAGCTTATTAATAAAATAATTAACAAAGATACTTTATTCTGTATATAACATTAGATATTAGATTCTGTATATAAAATTATTATAAAACAACAGTAGTGATAGGTATATATATCCTATATAATATACAATAAAACGCAATAGGTAATCATAATAATAATACATCATACCTATATATAAACAATGTAATATGTGTGTAAAAGGAAATCTAATTTTACTCATAATCAAAATTAATAAAAAGAAAAAAAATAGTAGAATAATAACATCAGTAAAAACAGAAGTAAATATGAGAATTTAGCATTTTTATGTCTTATAAACATAGTTTAAAGTTAAACATATAATTATCATCTAGAATAAAATGATTATAATTCTAACTGGAATTTGTTTATTTCCGTGCCGTTGAGGTCGCACGGCGTGATTTACTAGGGGCACTGCGTTCTTTAGTTGATGGCTTAGTATTCACCTGTTGTTCTGAGCGAGAGGCAGGTACATTCTCCATGTCCGAAAGACGGGTGATGCGATGCCGCTTGCCGTCACTGTCAATCACAAATATGTTGCCGTCTCGGGTCCAGGTCCCTGTCACACCAAATCTTTGCCTGGCCATTATAAAAAGACTGTGTCGTTTCCTAGTCATAAATTCAGATAAAGTTATCCCAGTTCCTTTCAGCTGTGTCTTAGCAAACCACACCTTATTACGTAAAGCGGTGTCGCAGAACTTGATTAAAATGGGTCTGGGACGGGTGGATATCGACGACAGAGCCTTACCCATTCTGTGTGAACGCCGTATACTCATGCTGTTGAAATCGGTAAATTTCAGTTTATCTTTGAGAACCTTAGTCACTAGGGCATTGGAATCTTCTTGCTTCTGTTCTGGTATTCCATGAAGGAGTAATATTTTTCTTCTAGTGCGCATCTCAATTTGATCAGTAGCTATTTGAATCAACTCGATTTGCTCTTGAAGGGTTTTCAGCGTTTCAAAAACAAAGCTCTTGAAATTAACGAACTCGGTCGCTAGTGAAGAAATGGAAGTAGACGGAAGTGAGCTTTTACCAAGTTCACTTTCGAAGGTGTCCATGCGTTCAGCAAAAACTTTTAACAAATTAGCTTGGGCCTCTTGAACGGCTTCCATGTTTGAACAAAGAAATGATCAGATTGTAAATAAAAATCTGTGTTGCGGATGGAAAAATAAAAACACAAGGCAGATGTCTCGTTACACTGGGAATGTGAACATATTACTATCACTTGATATCAATAACTTAATTAATTAATAACTTTAAAATAGCTGAGCAAAAATTTTCAACAATGTTGACAATAGTTGACATCAATGACTATTATATTATTGTAACTTATAAGGATATAATGAGCCCAACGGGATTATATGACTAATAGGAGCAAAAATTTCATCAACGAGTGGAGGTGCAGTAAAGAACGTCGTCAGTCGTCAAGTTAAATGAGATACTGATGACTCAAATATTAAGTTAACGGACAAAAGTATTCAGCAAATGGAGCAAATGTTTAATTTTAGCTCTTATTTTATTTTTTTCTTAAATTCTCACCTCTCAAATCATAAGTGCTTTCTTGAAGATTTTATTAGGGTTATTAAAAGATCTTGCAGAATATTGTCCCATTCGTCTGAAAGTGATGTTCTTACTGCTGCCACTGTCGTGGGCAAAGGGTTTCTCGCATATACAGCTCTTTTTAAATTGTCCCAAATATGCTCAATGGGATTAAGATCCGGGCTGCGTGCTGGCCAATTCATTGTACGTACCCCAACCTCTTCGCGATATTGTCGAACTTGTGCAGCAGCGTGCGGCCGGGCATTATCCTGTATTAAAGTAAAATTTTCGCCTATGAATCCCATGTAAGGCACCACGTGATCTTCTAAGATCTCTGTTATGTAGCGATGTGCAGTCAAACCCCCTCTATTGCCGTTTTGACGGACAATGTCTATGAACACAAGTTCTGTTCGCCCGTTCATCGATATGCCACCCCAGACCATACACGAACCGCCTCCAAAAGGAACACGCTCCTCAATGCAACTTTGAGCATATCGCTCCCCACGTCGACGATAGACATCTGCACCATATAAACATGTCCTACACTCGTCCGTGAACAATACGGAGGCCCATTGCTCTTCTATCCAATTCAGGTGATCACGCGCAAATTTTAAGCGAGCTTGTATGTGAGCTACAGACAACTTTGGACCATTTGCTGGTCTAAAAGGGGTGATATCCGCTTCCTTTAACCTTCTTCTTATTGTTCGTGCACTCACGTTTACTCCACGCACTTCATTAAGCTCTGTTTTGATGTTAACTGACGTGAGGAAACGATTTCGCAGGGAAGTTGTAACAATAAATCGGTCATCACGACCGGTGGTTGCTCGAGTCCTGCCTGTACCACGTCTCCTTCTGTAAGAACCTGTCTCCAGAAACCTTCTGTATATTCTAGAAACTGTAGATTGGTTTAAATTTCTACCAATCGTTCGTTGATCCAAGTCCTCCCCTCCCGCACCAATGCTACAATTTGAGCCGCATGTTTGGACGAAGTATCCATATTATGGTTCAAAAACTTTCGATGAGTTAAAAAACTGACCCAACAATTCTGCTGGTGACAATAATTCAATTGACAAAAGAATAAAAAATTAATGAGAATCAATTTAAAACTGCTATAAATAACACGCAAATCTGATACTACGAGTAAATTTTCTTTTCCCGGCTATATTCATTTGTTTTAGTGCAGTTCTATTTTTAAATTTTCCTTTTCTTTTGAGATTAAGAGCCAGTCTCTCCATATTTATATGATTTAATCTAAAAAGTTTGCATACTTATTAAAAAAATCATTTCAAAGTAATCCTGAACTTTGATGTAGTTTATGAGTCCGTCAGTTTATTACAATTTATCATTACTTTTCAATAAATTATGATCTTTAATATTTTCCTTTAACATTCAATGAAAGAAATATTGTGATTCGAAATCGAAGCGTCCAATACCTGTGGCAAATTATGCAACAGCATACGGCGCGGCGCAGCGAATCACTACTTTTACCAATTATAACGATTCAACGTTCCACTCTATGAGCCGAGTAACCACTTTGATTAATTAATTCTCATCATAAAATCGAGCGGCAAATCAAAGGCGTCAAAACAATCAGTTAAATTTCTGATTTACCGATTCGACATAGTTCTGTACCGAAAAGTTAATCGCTATAGCGTTCAAGTAAAATATTATATTTGTATTATTTGAAATTATTACATAGCGTCAGATAGTGACGCAAACAATAAAAGCTGATTTTAGCGTGACGTATTTTATGCACGGCCCCTAAATAAAAAAATGTACATTGTATTCTCAGGAAATTTACATGTATAATTTTCTATTAATAAAAAATAATGATAATTGAACAGTTATCTGGAACCAAAACTCCTAACTTAAATAATACATAGTTGTGGATGTTAATTTTCAAGAATAAATAATTACAATAAAATTTCAAAACGTTTGAGTACTTTAATACTTTTAGGGAGCTTGCCGAAAAGTATTTTTGGTTGTCAAACATTTTAGAGAAATGAAAAAAAAAATTAATTTGTTGGTGTCGAACAATAGTATCGATTTCTATTCGAGATATCTATATCCGAAAATTATTTTTACCGGCTAAGTGCATCTTCAGGGTATATTGTATTTCACAATACGGGGAGTATTGTCATCGGTCTTGCAAAATGAATGAGACCCAATAATTTTATTAAGGATGTGAAAATGCCATGCATTTTTATAAATTCGTTAATTTATAAACCGTGTAAAAGCGAATTCGTGCATAACATGTACCGTGTAAATCAGAGCATAGGTGTTTGGAAAAGCTTTAAAAAAAGTTTATTAACTTTTGAACCTGACTGTACATGACCAATTGTCATAAATTGTTTATGGATTACGTTGTGATACTTAGCTATTGTTGTATGCTACCTATATTTCAGACCTGTCATAACATGTGACGTCTAGAACTCTTGTAATAGGTCAATGCGCCCTATCGCGGAAACAAGTCAAAGAATAAGTTCTTGTTCTCCTGATTATACTGCAAACTGCCTACACCGAGGTGTTTATAAGAAGATTTTTTATGTGTTTTCATAATCATATTCTTCATTGAATTTTTTTGTTGTTGTTGCGGACGGCCCACTGAATAGTAAGCAGTTACCGTTGCCTATAGATATTTGCGACACTGGCGGCACCGCGAACGCTGCTGTCCGCCTAAGGGTACTCGAACCTGGGTCATTGATACCGAAACACAACATATCATCTAGCTAGGGTTAATCTGTCGCCTTTTACAACAGTTTTCTTATGGTACTCCGCCCTTTCACGGAGAAAGTTTGCTTGGGGCTTCTATAACAACAGCTGCTATTATTTTATTTTCGGCTTAGTCCCTTTAGTACATTTTAGATAAAATGTACGTAAACGTTAAAAAACAACAATCTTAATTTCTGTTTAAGAAAATAAGATTGTTGTTTTTTGACGTCAAAATATTTCTCACGTCAAAATGAAAATTGTCGTTCCATGTGTACATGGAACGTATTTTATCTAAAACGAACTAACCGTTTCTAGTAAGTACTGGAAACGGTTATTATTATAATGTTATTTTTGCTCAGAAAGCTAAGCTGCACAAGAACTGAATGCTGTGGAATAAGTCGAGATTCCTGGCTGTCATAGGTATAAATAAAAGCGATGTAAATAGTTCTTTCTTCTCAATTGCTCTTTGACAGGTCGAGTCCTTTCACTTAACCCGCATGCAGTGTTCGATTTCAATTACCTCCGGTTACTTGAAGGTAAACAGCGATAAAGCAGGATACCATATCTACCTCCATATGAGTGGGAAAAAGATGGAGATATAAACAAATCGCAGGACCGTAAAAACAAGCCACATGTCGCAGGACAGATGGTTCCGACCGCGAACTCTTGCAGGTTGATGTGCTTTCGAACGATGCACTTTTAATTCCCTTTGTCTAGTTATTATTTACATTTAATATATGGAGATATTCATAATAATTGATTACATATTTCTTATTAAAAACAATGCATTTTTTATTACTGAGGGAATGCAGATTATGGATGTTACGACGCTAGGCAGTAACCTAGGGTACCTAGTTGTAACTACTAGGCACCGCGAACACGCTGCTGTCTGTATAGGGGTATTAGACCCTGGGTGAAAAATGTTGGAACCCAACACTAGATTATTATGGCGGAAGACTTATACACTAAATGTGGTTACCAACCAGGGCTTGGGGTCCTGCCACGTAGGTTAGGTAGGTTTTGTCGCCTTTTACGACCCCGGCCGCAGGGGTTAGTATTCTTACACCGCCTCTGCACTGCGAATGTGTATTTATTAATAAAGGGACAGTATGTAAAAATACTTTGTTAATTTTTAGTACTGCAATTACACTTTATCAATATTTTAAAGTAAAGCTATATTATTTTCTATGCAATGATATTTATAATTATTAATTATTATCTAATTAAAAATGTTATCTGTGCAGGGGCGGAGAAAGAATACTAACCTCTGCGGCCGTGGTCGGCCTGTCGTAATCGGCGACAAAACAACCCGCCCCAGCTACGTGGTAGGGTCTCAACCCCGTCTGGATGGCGACCACCTTTGGTCTTAAGTATGCCGCCATAATAACCTTGTGTTGTGTTCCGGCATTAGTGATCCAAGTTCCTGTACTATTATGGGACAACCATAGGCGATGGTAACTGCTAAGTTCTAAGCGAGCCGTCAGCCTGTCTGCTGTTCTACAGCAATAAAAAAATATTAGTGGCTAAGGCCTGTGTAAAGCTCCTTTAGAAAAGGCCACATGCAACTGGGTTTATTATATTGATATTTGGTCACTTCCAGCTAATTTGTAGCTGCAGTCTATTTCGTCTATGTACCGCTCTATAGGACGGCTTTGTACCCTTCGGCCTAATGGTCCAGTGGTGGTAGATTATGAATAAAAATAGATCCTTTTAGCTCTAACTTGGTAGAACTAATGCAATGTACTCGTGCTACACACAATTAGTCTCTTGTAATAAGCAGTTAGGCATTTCATTTTTGATGAAATCATCAGATTAGATTGGCAATTGCACAAAATATTGCCCTTCAAAGAAAAAATCAAACGATGCCTTACCTTTGTTGTCTATTACCTACTTAAATATAATATTCTAGCATATTTTATGAGTTCAGATAATACCCTTACCCTTTTCTTAATTCTGATCACTTCCATAAGACACACAGGATTTAATCGTTTCTAAACGACTGCTTGATTTTCAAAATTTCAAACAAAACAAGTTCTAATATACATGATATATTAAAATTCTAAGAACACTGTTCTTGATACGCGAACGAGAAATAAATTCATTCAACGCCCAAATTCCTGTTTGAACTGGCTAATTGTTAAGTTTATAACGTAATATAGATACAAATCTCTTGGTGCATGTATTCATTGAATAATTCAATTTGAATAGTTGCCTGCAGGTTGTTCAACTTTCGTACACTTAAGACAAAAAAAATGTGAGAACATAATTTTTATTCCGTAAATGTTGTCAAAACTATTAACTACTAGCTAACCTGGAACACGTTGTTCTGCCATATAAATTAAAAAAGCTTATATGCTTCTCCAAGGTCTAATCTATGTATACAAAAATTCATTAAAATTTGTTTTTTTTATTGCTGTAGGACAGCAGACATGCTGACGGCTCGCTTAGAAAACAAGCCAGCGGTTTAGGCGTAAAAGCATAACAAACAAACTCAATGTCATATTTATAATATCAATATGGATACAACATACGATTATTGTGATAATTTTGAATCAAAATTCTTTATCACGTATGAAAATACCTCACAAAAAAAGGCAGTGCGATTCCGATGTGCAGTTCTTAGTTAAAGATGTTCCGCTTTCTTGGCAGATACTAGTGTTGTAACAGCTTGCTTTATATCTGTGCAGCCTTTCAAAATTTTGGCTCAAAGTTATAATTGGCCGGTGGAATGGAAAATTTTAATTGTAGATGTTCATATTCACGCGAACAAAATATAGAAATAAAGGTCATAGTAGACTTTGATTCAGTTAGAAAAACACTGTACGAATTTAGTGAAGGTTAGCTAAAACATTTTGAAATAAATTGAATGTTTTATTTACACAATATTATATCTAATATATTTATACAACAATGCTTTAATTTTTTTAAATATACTATATTCCAAAAAACGAAAAAATAAAACACAAATACTATAAATAATATATTGATGCCAGATCGCTTTCGGCCGGAAACATTCCCAAAACGCTGGCTGCATTATAATCAACAATCTAAGTTATGCTGATGATATGGTGCTGCTGGCTCCTTCGATCAGTACTTTCCGAAAGCTCTTATCTGTCTGTGAGACGTACGCTGCCTTGCATTTACCATCTAATTTATAACGTGCGAAAAACTTGCGGATAAATTGCAGGGGTGTCGCCTTCGCTGGTATGGCCACGTTTTACGGCAACTGGCTACTTATGCGGGGATTTAATGTCGGGCCATGCCGCCACCGCCAGGCTCCGACAGGAGGGGTAGATCCAAAAAGTGCTGGCTTGACGTCGTAGGGGTTGATATGCGTGCCAATAGACTGACCACCAGAGATGCCGAATATCGTGCGAAGTGGAGAAGAAAAAGTCGGAAAGCGGACCCCGGGCGCCGAAGCGAGAGTTTGGGCTGCAACCTGGTTTCAACGCTAAGATGATGATAATGATTACAACGTGCGAAAAACTGAGTGAATAGTGTTTGGGGCCGCGCTACGTAGCCCTCATTATGTTCCTCCGTAACTTTGAGCGTAATAACCACTCGGAGAGTGAACCAATTTAAATATCTCGAGCATCAGTCCAACGACGGTCTTAAAAACGATGCAGATATGGAAGGGGGGCGTAGGGCGTTGTCAGTCCGGGCTAACATGCTGGCCCGCAGATTCGCTGGATGCACGGACGCAGTTAAAATAGCCCTTTTCAAATCTTATTGCACGTCCGTGTGTTCGGCGACTCTGTGGTTCTCATTTACAATTTTTACAATGGACTTACAATTCCCTGCGAAACCAATATAACAATGCGTTTAGGTTACTGCGACTGCCGCGCTTCTGCAGTGCTTCCGGCAAGTTCGCGGACGGGCAAACGGATGGCTTTGAAGCCATTTGGCGTAAAAAGACAGCCTCTTTGCCGGCTAGGGTGCGCGGGAATACCAACACCATCCTGAACATCATAGCGAACAAGCTCGACAGTCATCTACTGTGGGCACTAACGCAGAGGACTAAATTACTCTTAGTTATTTAAGTATTAACATAGTTTTTAAGCTTCTACTAACAATTTATTGGATCTGCGTCTGAATTAAATAAATAAAAACAAATTACCGCATTGGATGGCAACACTTATCTTTTGACCTCACTACAAACCAGCTTTTTGGATCTCGTAAGACTTCTATCAAGCGATTTGATAGGTCTCGATAAAGACTAAGCAAACTCCGTTGTCAATGGATGAATATTTGTGGCGTTTTAGATCCTCTTATTGGCAGCAGCAGCATGTTAAATTAATGTTAGTAAAATTTTAATACTTGTTATGTTTATGTCAAGATCGTTGGAATAGGTTGGATGAAGGCAGCGCAGGACCGCCTGGCGTAGGGGAAACCGTGATCATGAAGGCGGTTCCCCCAGGGCGAGGCCTGTCCATTGCACTGCGGATGGGTTGACCCCTGCGATTATCCCTAATGTGGATAACTCGGGCGCGTAATTTTTGGTAGTGGGGACTGCGTACGCGCTGTCCCCTTGAAAACGCCCTGACCTTCCGCCTGACGCAGGTCCTCTCAGGGCACGGTTGTTTCGGGAGGTACCTGTGTCGCATAGGGCGGGAGATGACGTCGGGGTGCCACCACTGTGGCGCGGGCGACGAGGAGGACACGGTTGACTACACTGTCGCCGTGTGCCATGCGTGGCGCGAGGAGCGCCGCGCCCTCGTCGCCCAAATCGGCGTGGACCTGTCGCTCCCGGTCTTGGTTCTGTCCATGGTCGGGGGCGATCCTGGATGGACGGCCGTCGTCTCCTTCTGCGAGGCAGTCATGTCCGCAAAGGAGGCGGCGGAGCGGGAGCGGGAGTCGACCACCACACTCCCCTCCCGCCAACGCAGGCCACGTCGGCGGCGCCGGAGGGCAAGTAACGACCTCCGGCCGCCGTAAAAAGCGGCCGCGGGCGGCCCCTCGGGGGAGGATCCGCCGCCCGCACTTTTGCCGCAAGGGTGAGGGCTGCGTGCTGTTCCGCGGCCCCCCTCAACTCCTAGAGTTGTTAGGAGAGCGCCGGGGGGACGAAACCCTGACCCCTGGCGCCAACACTTTAGAAGGGGCCCGCCTCAAGGCAAAGGGCGGGCCGGCGCCGGCCCGGGCCACGAGGTCGGCAGGCCATATATCCGTGGGCCCGGGCGTAGGCGATAAGAGAACAGCGGGGTTTTTTAGTGGGTAGTCGAATGGCCAAACATCTTTCCCGGAGTCCCACATATCCCTCGGTCCCCCCGGGCCGGGGAACCCGTCAAGAGAGGTTTTTCCCCGAGACAAAAAAAAAAGGACCGATCATCGTGGAGATCTTTGGGGGAGGCCTTTGTCCAGCAGTGGGCGTCTTCCGGCTGAAATAATGAAGATGATGATGTTTCATAGGCGACGGTGACCACCTGCCAGGGTGGGCCGTTTGCCTGTCTGCTGAACTCTCGCTATAAAAAAAAATTATTTGATGTTGCACATTTCTATGGCCAAATGTGTAAAACTAATAATATCCGTAATTAAATTAAAACCCATATTCGGACGTTTGGAAGATTATGAATGCACACAATACTAAGTATACACTCGAGTTAGTTTGCATTCACGCCACTAATGATTCAATTAACTTTATTAGTCTCGTAAAGGATCTTGTTTATGAATAATAAACACTTTTCCTTTATATTACATGTAATTACTTTGGCTTCGATAAATAAAATTATAGTTTAAACAAACCCCACGCTTTTTGTGACATTAATTTTTACGCGAGTAATTTTATTCTTATGTTGAGAATTATTTTTAACTTTTTAGTTTGATTTATTATAAAAGCGTGGTTTTTAGTTTTTTTAACCCAAATTTTAAGTTTAACTTTTTAGTTCTATTAACTAAATTTTAAACTTATAATTTATTTGTTGTCAATTTCCAATCGGTAAATGTTTTTATTAATTTAACGCCATCTTCCGGCAGTTTTATTGATTCACCACCATCTTCCGGCAGAAGGAAAAGAAAGCGTTAGTCCTGCTGATCCTGATAAAGACTATGGGACAAAATTATTAAATTTTTGTATTGTCATCAGATCCTGACAAGTGTGAAAAATTTTGAATTTATTTGATCGTTCAAAAATCGTACATACAGGTTAAGTTAATAAAAGCGCGATAAAAATAACTATAGTTTAAAAAAAGCTTAAGATACGGCACAAAGCGACACGCTGCTGTGTCTGTTTATAGGTCAGGAACCTGGGTCACTAATGCCGGATCACAACGCAAGGTTATTATGGCGGCATACTAATACAATAGGGGTGGTTGCCATCCAGACGGACTTGGGGCCCTACCACGTACCTAGGGTGGTTTTGTCGCCATCTACGACAGGCTGAAAAAAAAATACAATAGAAAAAAAGAAATGACCGAAAAATGCGTTTCATTGAAGCATTTTTTTAAACTTAGTAGTAGGCATGGTAAACTTAGCTGTTAAAATTAAATAACGGTCATCTAAACGCGATCTGCATGGCCGCAGGGGTGAGTATTCTTAATCCGCCCTGCACGGAGTCTTTCTATATGCAAATAATAACAGCCTATAGCGTCCCATTGCTGGGCTCAGGCCTCGCCCTAGAGAGAAAAGACAGTATACCCACCACGCTTGTCCAAGGCCGATAGGCGGGTTACACGTACCGACAATCTCGGTACACAGATTTCTCCACGATGTTTTTCTTCACTGTCGGTACATGGTAATTACTCTATATTATGCACATTAGGTAAGAAAAACTGCCCAAATGGTGCATGCTTGGGACCTCTAGATAGGTATCCAAGTGCAATACCCAGCTGCCAGATATATAGTCGTATATGTACAAGAAACTAATGCATTTAAAATGTTTGATATACAACCGGTTTATATAGCCTTTTAGTCTCCGTTTTATAAGGTTGTGAGATTACACTTCATTCCCATGGCTCGAAGGACTCCTTTAAATAGACATTAATAGATTTATCATTATTTAATGGTACACGGCAGAAGTGCGATTTTAGAAAAGTAGGTAGGTACGTGAATACGAAAGCCCGAACAAAGAGGAGACGAAGATTGGAAGCACTGTATTCTATCTCATACTCTCGCAGGCTAAATGCTCTGTCAGTATGGGTTTCGCCTTGGTCATGGGACCATGGATCCTGTTTTTGCCCTAAGGACTGTCGCGGAGAAATACAGGGCGAAGAATACGCCTCTGAATTGCCTGTTCTTGACTTGCAGAATGCCTTCGACTGTGTTCCTCCCGCGGTAAACTGGTGGCCGTGGCCGGTGTTAGAGCGACACAAACAAGAACTGGGTGTCACGGAGATGAATATACTGCGGTGGATGTGTGGAGTGACGCGGAAGGACCGCATTAGGAACTCCCGCATTCGCAGCAGTCTTTATGTCTGTGACATTGCGAAAAGCGGACCCTGCACACCGAAACGGAAGTTTAGGTTGTAACCGGGATAAAATGCTTATATGATGATGATGACTCTCGCAAGCTAAATCCTATTTATGAATATATTTTTCGCTTTTTCGTTTCATCGAATTTTAAAATCACAACGGTGCTAAACATGTTTCATTTCAAAATATTGATGAATGTTCTGACAGTTTAATGATACTGTTTAATTAAACAGTCAACTTGTATACTGTTTGTAAGGCGTGCAACGCAGAGGTATCTTCGGCATCTTTCCGCGTGTATTCTTGTATACTACGGGTGCGCGACAATTCTATTTCCGTTAAATAGGTTAGCCAGATGCCTGCAGGTCGATCACTCCTACTCTAAAACAGATCAGGCGATCTTCGACAGTTTGATTGCTTTTTTTTTAGAGCGCAATAATTATCGAGATATAATATGCGCAAGAAATATTTTAGATCATAAGCGTTTGCGCAGGCGTACTCTCAAGTTCCTAAATTCGATGGAACGTCAAAGGACGCAACAAGATCGTCATTATCTTAGCGATTAATTCCGATTGCTGCTAAAACTTCCGTTTTCCCGGTCTTTCTTCACTGCTTTCTTGGTCTTTCTTCACTACGTACGATCTGATACTGATCTGATCCTGATACTGGGACGCATCTTAAGAGATGCGTACCACTCTAGTGCATGTCACAACATCATGTCAGCGGTGCAGATCTTCCTGCGATGTGTCTCGCCAGTCTGTTGTTTCTCATGATTTACTCTCGGGGCCCGATTGCTTCGGAACAAGTGGAGGGTAGCATAGACAGAGGTGCTCTTTACGAACGCCAAAGTTACACTATTGCACGCTTGACATGAGGATGCAGCCTTCCACATTCCCAGAGGGATTCCACTGCGGTTTAAGGCTTTAGTGCCAACACCATTTACTCCGTTCCGGCCATCGTTCTTGTGATAGTCGGGGCTAAACAGGATAGGATACTGCTGACTCCTATCTCCTAATAATATAATCACCCGGTTATATAGAAACGAATCATTCACTATAAGGTTTTAAGCATCATCAGTGCAGAGGCGGAAAAAGAATGCTGACCCATGCGGTCTGGGTTGGCCTGTAAAAGGCGACTAAACAACCCAAGCTAGAGCTCCAAGCTCGTCTGGATGGCATCCACCCACCCCTGGTTTTTAAATATGGGGCCACAATAATTCTAGCACCAATACGCGGATGACGTCAGCCTGTTTCCTGTCCTACAGCTATTTATAAAATTAATGGCGCACACTCTATGAAACCACGCTGTGTGGCAACAACGGATAGAATTCGAGGAACCCTCATGCGCTGTAAATTTACATAAACATACTACCAATTAACAGGAATTGTTTATGCAAATGTTGACTTTCACCTGAACATGCGCGGGCGCAACTTTATTCATTTTCGCATGGAAATTCAAAAATGAATACCTACACGACTTATTACAAACATTATTGCCCTCTGTTTCTCTCTTTAAAAGCTATTAAAAAGAACAGACAGTACGTTTAGAACAGTGATCTGCAATCCCGGGTTCTTTGACTCCTCGGTTACGGCTCTTCCGTTAAATGTATAGTCTAGGCAAGGAATATTTCTTATTATTTATAATTATTTCCGTAACAATGTCTCCTACTACAGCAAAGCATATGTTAAAAATGGCTTTTTGAATAAATTTCAATTGTGTGATCTACATATATTTGGCTTGATCTATATTTGGCTCTTTTGGATGACAAGGTTGACGACCACTGGCCTAGAGGAAACAATAGAATAGATAAGGGTTGCATTCCTATTTCAATCATGGATATTTTAGATTGGCGTGCTTTTACCCCGAAGATTGCGAGCAATTTGCAGTATGTCCGATGTTAGTGGCCCCTTGTCTAACAACGTGCTGTGAAGATCCACCTATTTGCTATCCCTGCTTGCCACGATGTCCTTCGCCGAAGGTTATGTATTGTTGTAACTTGCCAAGAGGAAGATTACTGTGAGCCACCACCAAAATATATGAAGATGGACGCATTGTGCGCAAGCTGCCTGTGTCTGCATTCAAGCGTAACGGTATGCAGGACCAAGAGCATTCGAAGGCGCTCGGCACTGCAAATTTCCTATTTAGATGCCCTCGTGACGTAGTTTTCGAATGTGAGTTGTGCATAAAAGTCAGCGACCCGGCAAAAGTACGGTGGTACACTGCACACCCAAACCGACACTCGGATGTTGTTTACTCAAAAAGAAACTAATAAAAGTGTCGCTTGAGGACTTAGATGATTGACAACGAAATTTCGTGCCCTACTTTCAATGTGAAACGAGAAAAATAATTTAAATAAAAAGGACGACAAATTTTTCCCCAAAAAGAGGTTAACGTCAGGCAGGCGGCCGGCTGTAAAAACTAAGCCACAACTATTACAACATGTAACATGTTGTGCCGACCCCATATAATGTGGGATAAGGGCAGGAGGAGGAAGAAGAAGGAGATTTTAGATTCCTATATCAGAGTATTTATTCAAAATCAAATCCCAAATAATTGAGATGAAAATCTATATCCTCTAATTTCACGATTTAAATTAGCTTGTCATAATGTTTCTATTGCAAACTTAGCACTATATACAAAAAATTTTTTTTTTTTTTTTTTTTATTGCTATAGAACAGCAGACAGGCTGACGGCCCGCTTAGGATTTAGCAGTTACCGTCGCCTATAGGTGTATGCAACGCCAGTGGCATCGCGAACACGCTGCTGTCCCATAAGGGTACAGGAACTTGGGTCACTAATGCCGGAACACAACACAAGGTTATTATGGCGGCATACTTAAGACCAAAGGTGGTCGCCATCCAGACGGGCTTGAGGCCCTACCACGTAGCTAGAGTGGGTTGTTTTGTCGCCTTTTACGACAGGCCGACCCCGGCCACAGAGGTTAGTATTCTTTCTCCGCCCCTGCACGGATAAAAATAAAATATGATTCTAAACCATCGTCAATTAGCGGGAATGTTTCTAAAAGACTAAACTCTTGTGTCTAGGTATTTTTTTTATTGCTGTGGGACAGTAGACAGGGTGACGGCCCGCTTAGAATTTAGCAGATACCGTCGCCTATGAGTGTTTGCAACGCCAGTGGCATCGCGAACACGCTGCTGTCTCATAAGGGTACAGGAACTTGAGTCACTAATGCCGGAACACAACACAAGGTTATTATGGCGGTATACTTAAGACCAAAGGTGATCTCCATCCAGGCGTGCTTGGGGCCCTACCACGTAGCTAGGATGGGTTGTTTTGTCGCCTTTTACAACAGGCCGACCGCAGAGGTTAGTATTCTTTCTCCGCCCCTGCACGGATAAAGGTAGCAAATCTATTGCGAATGCAGAAGTACACCTTCATAAACCAGCCCCCTAATCAAACCAGAACGACTCCAAAATCTACATAGAGGACCAGAGTTTTAATCCCAAACAACAAACTTATTATTTCCAATAAAATTATATATATATATATATATATATATATATATATATATATATATATATATATATATATATATATATATATATATATATATATATATATATATATATATATATATATATATATATATATATATATATATATATATATATATATATATATATATATATATATATATATATATATATATATATATATTAAGATTTTAAAATTAAACAGAATTCTGAAAACAATCACGATCGATGCTTACGTTATCACTTTTTGCCACTTGAATACAGAAGATCCGTAAGTGATGTCTGTTTACTTATTAACATTGCAAATGGATCATACGACTGTCCCAAACTTTTGGCTAATATATGATTCCGTACACAGCACAAAAATTTTAGAAAGCGACAACTGCTAAGTGTGCCCTTTGCACCTACCAATTATAGACAAAATAGCTTTTTTATTCGAGGTGCAAATGGATTTAATCAATTAGATGCCTGGATTGATATCGATTTATTCACAACAAAAGTTAACAGATTCAAAGTAATGATGGCTAAATACTTTTTCGACACTGTTGAAGATTGAATATAAGTTGTTATTCTTTTTTACTGTGTTTATGAGTAGTGGTAAATAACTAACTGTTAAGATTTGTAACCAGCAATAGTTTTTAAGAATGTTAGATTATAATACCTATATATTATACTCGTCATATTGTAATTTTTATTAGCTTGTAAGTCTTATTAAAATAAATAAATATTTGCAAAGTTTTTATAAATCTAATATATAAAATTCTCGTGTCGCGGTGTTTGTTAAAAAAGTCCTCCAAAATGGCTGGACCGATTTGTATGAAATTTTGTGTGCATATAGGGTAGGTCTAAGAATCAGCCAACATCTATTTTTCATACCCCTAAATGATAAGGGTGACCCACCACAACATTTTTTTTTATTTTTTTTACAAACTTTTTATATTTTATTTTATTAACATTTAGCATAGAAAAATACATACAAGTTCAAATTTTCTCTCTTCTACGATCAACCCCTTTTTTTAATCGTGATTTTTATATTATTATGTTCTATCCACAGATCCGCAATAGGGTTGCAAGATGGCAATCGAATATAGTAATTGTAATACGATAAATTTTCATGTATAGTTTACAATTACAATTTAATTACTTTTTGTCGCGAAAATGAAACTTGAATGGAGTTAAATAGGGGTGAACATAATTAAATTTTGTTTTTTAAATTATTTATATGGCAGAATAACGTTTGCCGGATCAGCTAGTAATTATATATTATTAATGTCTCAAAATAAAAATGTCGATCAAAATATGATCCTACAAGATCTCATCGAAAAACAAGTAAGAATACATTTTCATTTATCCACATTATGTCTCTATTTGTCAATGGATAAGGATCAGTTGACATGAGACAAATAAAAAATTGTCTATGGGAAACAAATATGATATCTTCTAGGTAATTAATACTGCTATGTGTGACTGCAACTTCATATGACTTTTAAGATGGCCGCCGTCGGCGACAATCAAACGTATTATATTACGTAAAACAATCATTCCTATAATGACCACTACTAATTTTTATATATTAAAATTTGAATATCAAGGAAACATAACGCGCCAGTCATAGACTGAAGTATAATAAATAAGGCTAGCATAATATAATGAGATTCTTCTCTGTCGGAAGATATCCGGCTTTCTAAATCACTCCCGATCTTTAAAAGACTTGTAAGGGAATACTATCTGGAAGACTATTTGTAAGCGTTCATGTATGTTGTTTTCATTTGCCTGCTTTTTGTCGTTGATTCTATGTAATAGAACTGACAGGCTGTTTAAATTACTCTCCGGATTATATGTTTGCTTTATATATTATTTATGCAACGTATTTATGTATGCATGTATTTATTGTATGTATTTATGTATTCGTTTTAAATGAATATGCAACACTACCCCACTTTCAGCCCTCTCAAACTCTAATTCATCCTAAGGTTGCATGGAAGAAGTCGCTTCCAGCGATAAGGCCGCCGTTTGTACAATCTTTTGTTTGTTTTGTCCTTATATATTTTGTGTATTGTGTAATAAAGTATATTCATTCATGATATAATGAGAAGGGATAACGTCATGTAACACAGCAAATGTGATAAATGAGAGTTAACGGATACATACTGTTAGATATGGACAGGAAATATAATTTTTGTATTTTCGGCTATTTGCTAAGTGGTAGAGCTCTAAGCCCGGCTGGATGGCAACCACCTCTGGAGTTATATGCCGCCATAACAACCTTGCGTAGTGTTCCGGCATTAGTGACCCAGGTAACATAGGTTCTAGTATTCAGTTCTATACGGACAACAGTGTGTACACGGTGCCCCTGGCGTCGCAGACATCTATATGCGACGGTAACTGCTTACTAGTGGACCGAGCTATAAATAGTAACTCATCAGTTTCTCGGGGAGCCACAAGAGGAGACATGTGGATCATTGACCCTGACGATGCTCTTTGGATTTTCTTTCACGTTTGGGCAGTTAGACGCTAGGAGCTTCTGTAAAAGCCAAATTTAGCTACACTTATGGTTCCATTGGTATCTCAGTGGTATTACACTCGGATGTCAATCTAGAAGTCCTGGGTTCGAACCCTAAATGGCATGCGCCGTTTAACCAGTTTTTCTAGCTTTCACTGCATATCTATACAATTAAATAAAATTGGAGGGTCTGTTTGTAATATTAAAATAACCGTTTTTTACTAAGTGCATTCGGACGTATACACGGTACATATGTGGCGGCACTAGTTGCACGTCACATCACTAACCACGATAAAAAATAAGGCGGTCAGATTTTGACAACTACTAAGCGTTGGTTTCCCTTCCCGGCAAAAATGTAAATACAATTATCTAGTTTATAATCATAAGCCTTGTACATTAAACTTCTGCCTTTGGAATAAACGACTGTAAGCATCCACGCTCCCCGGATTTCATTTATCTCCGACAATACGACCCGGAGGTGTCTGCGACCTCCACATTGGTGACATTCGACGCAAGAAAACAAAGACTTTCCGATAACTTTACGGACATATGGAAATACAAAAGCCAGCCGCAGTATGTACTGGTAGCGTATCTCCACTGAGCAGTTGAGCACTTCGAAGATAAATCGCATAAGTCTACTTCCTTCACATACCTATTTAGGACGACGAAGCACCTGTCGACGCCTACAATAACCATAGATCGTGTTATTCCAATGAAGCAACGATTCTAACATAGATGGCAATAGGATTCTCTGGAGTCAGCTTGCTGTTCACACATCTCATGGAAAGTATGGTGTTTTATTATAGTAAAAGTGACAAACAGTTTCAAAGTACTAAATTCAGTTTTTTTTTCTCTTCTCTCATAATGGAAAATAAGGAAGTGCATGAACAATTGCAACAACTCTTAGCTGCAAATGCAGCACTACAAAAACAAATTGAACAAAGTGAGAGAGAATCAAAAGTGTGTAGAGTGACTGTTAAATTGCCCGCATTTTGGGCTGACAAACCAGCACTTTGGTTTGCTCAAATAGAATCGCAGTTCCAAATCGCCAACATTGTGACAGACTCTACCAAATACAATTATGTAATAGGTCAACTCGACCAAAGGCTAGCCAGTGAAGTGGAGGATATTATAACAAACCCACCACCTGAAGGGAAGTATGAAAAATTGAAAAACACTCTTATACAACGCCTTTCTATCTCACAGGAAAAGAGGGTTCGCCAACTGTTGAGCGATGAGGAGCTTGGTGATAGGAACCCATCACAGTTTCTCCGGCACCTACGTTCTCTCGCAGGTAACACACTCACAGATTGCAATATTATACGCCAGCTTTGGTTGCGCCGCCTGCCACAGCAAGCACAAGCTATACTGGCCGCACAGGCTGACCTGGACCTAGACAAAGTATCAGAATTGGCTGACAAAATAGTTGAGTTGGCCCCAACTCCTGTTATGGTATGTTCGACTGCCACACCCGCCAACAGTCTGAATCTTACTATACTAGCCCAGCAGCTAGAAGAGGTCAGCAACCAAGTTGCTGCTCTATCCAGACGACAGAACCGACCCTCACGAGACCGATCCTCGTCATCATCTCGCGGTCCTAAAAGATGTTGGTACCATCGGAGGTGGGGTAGTAAAGCCACTAAGTGTGTAAAACCGTGCACCTGGGAATCGGAAAACCTAAGCCGCAGTCAGTAATGGCGGCAACTGACTGCCATAATATTGGCCGCCGCTTGTTTGTCACGGACCAAGTGACCAAGCGCCGTTTCTTAATTGATACTGGATCTGACTTATGTTGTTATCCACATAGTTGGCTACCGTCACGCCGAAAAGCTACCAACTATGACTTAAGCGCTGCCAACGGTAGCTGCATTAAAACATTTGGCACAATTAATCTTAAACTCAATTTTGGTCTACGCCGTGACTTTATCTGGCAGTTCGTCATAGCTGATGTCAATTCGGCCATTATTGGCTCTGATTTTTTAGCATTTTATCACCTGTTGCCAGACTGTCGCAACGAAAGGATAGTCGATGGAACCACGGGACTATCATCCATGGCTCCCACCACTGACATTGATCAACCAAGCGTTCGAGCAGTCGCATCTGGAAAGCCCGTTTTCATCGAACTTTTGGCGGAGTTTCCAGACATTGCACGTCCACCTGGCTTGCCTCGAGTTGTTAAGCACAATACGGTCCATTACATCAAAACGACGGATGGGCCTCCAATCTCGTGCCGCCCTCGACGTTTGGCGCCCCAAAAGTTAGTCTCGGCTAAAAAAGAATTTGAGGACATGGTGCGATCTGGTACAGCTCGACCATCTAAAAGTGCCTGGTCATCACCGTTACACATGACCCTTAAGAAAGACGATACTTGGCGGCCATGTGGCGACTACCGCGCATTAAACGCCAGAACAGTACCGGACAGATACCCCGTGCGCCATATACATGATTTCGCCCATAATCTCTCTGGTTCGAAAATATTTAGCACTATCGATTTGGTAAAAGCATACCACCAAATACCAATCGCTGAAGAGGACGTGCCGAAAACTGCAATCGTTACCCCGTTTGGCCTCTTCGAATTTCCTTTCATGACTTTCGGGTTGCGAAATGCGGGGCAGACATTTCAGCGATTTATTGATGAGGTCACTCGGGGTCTCGATTTCTGTTTCCCTTACGTGGATGACATCCTCGTCCATTCCCCTGATGAGACTCTTCATCTGGAACACCTTCGAACTCTCTTCAAACGCCTACAAGATTACGGAGTCGTGATTAACCCCTCCAAATGTATGTAAATAAAGTAATCTATTCCTTTATTTAAAACTCCCGCGCATCCTATAGACAATAGATTTTTGTTGTATACTTGACGTTTGACAGTTCGGCTATGCTGTATGGGTCAAACGTCATTGTTAAAAGAGGTTAAGTTCAATATTTTATAAGCATGTAATTATTTTCATTAAACTAATTAAGATCATAGAATAGGAAATATCAGCATAAAATGTTGTTTCTCTTTACAGGTAAGTTCTATATTTCGTATTATTAATCTAGAATAACTTAAAGTGGTGTATAGTACTTGCCTAACAATAAATTCTCTTTACAGAGCAACGCATTCTGAAGTTTTATTTCTAAAAAGAAGAACATTATAAAACAACATTTTCTACAGCTGGCACCTAATAAATATCAACAATGGAGAAACTAAAATTTGAATTCCTGGTTAAAGCAAGTAGTGAAGATCCAAAGACGAATGTGATTTGCATAACATCGGTTACAAATGTCGCCGGCCATACATACATTTTTCCAGATAGACTACAACCTATAAAATTACACGATGCTATCACCAATACCCAAACATTTATAAAAGTTAAAAATACATTGCAAAGGAGACATGATAAAATCCAAATCTGGATAACGATAACACCGGATATGGAAAAAATATATACTGATGAAGATGGAAACATCCAATTTAAAGACAACTACTTACAAGAAGCAAAAAAATACGAGGAAGAAACAAAGAATCAGGGTATTACAGAAGAAACTTTAACCAAAATCATAGAAAAACTCAGTGAAATGAAAACCAAACCACAGAAACATGACAACATGAAAAAACTAACAGAAAAAATGGTGTTAGATAAATTTACTTCAAAAATGGCAAATGCTGCCCAATGGATAGAAATTTTTGAAACAGAATGTCTGCGCCTTGAAATAGACGAAGATCGGAAGAAAATTGAAGCCTTAAGAATATTCTTGGATGACTCATGTAGAGACTGGTTTAGTTCCATGCTTATTAAAAACACCATTGACTCGCAATGGCCAGTTTGGAAGCAGAGTTTTTGCGACACCTATGCAAACAAAGGCTGGACACCGACCAGGTACGCATTCTCATATAAGTATAGACAAGGATCATTGCTTGAATATGCCCTAAAGAAAGAAAAGCTGTTACTAGAAATAAACAAATCCATGGATAAACCTACCTTGATTGACCTAATAGTTATCGGCTTACCAAACTATATAGCAGACAGAATTGACAGAGATGAACTCAAGGAGACTGAAGATGTATTTAAAAACATAAGAAGATTAGAACATTTAATAAACAAGAAATCATGGGAGAAGAAGACTACACCATTGGACCAAACAGTTAAAGAAAAAGGTAGAAAATTCCAGCCATGCAAGATATGTGAAAAAGAAAACCGAGGAAGTCGCTACCACCCAGAATCAATGTGTTGGTATAAACATAAGAATAATGATAAGCAAAAGAGAGATCAGGTACAAACAATTAATAATTCAGAATTAGAAGTAGAATTGAACCAAATAAATCCAAAAAACTAGTTCTCCCGCCATTAATAAAACTAAACTTAACTTTGAATAACACTATTGATATTTTAGGAATATATGATTCAGGATCTAACGTATCATTAGTGAATTCACGATTACTATCTCTAAACAGCGGCTTTGCTAATATATATCATAATAATGCAAAATTGAAAACAATTAATGGCGTGAAAACAGCTCTAGGGCTAGTAACACTCAAGGTTAAAATCTTTAATATTGAAAAGGATGTAAATGTATTTGTACTAGATGCAGAAAACTTTGGCTATGACTTTTTAATTGGGTTAGATTGCATTAAAAGTTTTTACCTTGTGCAAAATGAGAACTTAAAAATCTCCCAAAATATACCTGATAATTACTATAAAAATATAGGTTACTTAAGTGAAAATGAACACCCCGGCAAATTAATTCCTGGCTTTTCAGGTACCGTGGGAACAGAAAATATAATAAGTGAAAAATATGAAAAAAAAATTAACTTCAATGAACATATTAATAGCTTTGAATGTACGGTAAATCACCTAGACCTACAACAACAATCACAAATAGACAATTTAATAAGCAAATATAAATCTCTTTTTGCAAAAGACAAATACGATATAGGTACAGTTAAAGGCTATGAGGCCCATATTGATTTAATTATAGATAAATATTGCAGCAAAAGACCCTATAGATGCACTTTTGAAGATAAAATAGAAATTGAACAACAAATATCTAAATTATTACAACAAAATCTGATTGAAGAATCTTATAGTCCTTTTGCAGCCCCAGTAACATTGGCATATAAGAAAGAGGAGGGTAAAAAAACGAGGTTATGTATAGATTTTCGTGATTTGAATAAGATTGTTGTACCACAGTCACAACCATTCCCGTTAATTGAAGATTTAATGGTAAAAACAAGAAATTGTAAGTTCTTCACTACACTTGACATAAACTCAGCGTTTTGGTCAATCCCATTAAAAATCAACGACAGACAAAAAACAGCATTTGTTACACAAGAGGGACACTTTCAGTGGACCTGTTTACCATTTGGTCTAAAAACTTCTCCGGCCATTTTCCAAAGAATATTAAGTAACATCATAAGAAAACATAAACTAACAGATTTCTCAGTTAATTATATAGATGACATATTGATTTTTTCAAAAACATTTGACGAACACATATACCACCTTTCATTGTTATTGGAAGCCATTGAGCAAGAAGGGTTCAAATTGAAATTTACTAAATGTAACTTTGCTCAGGACTCAGTCAAATATTTAGGTCATATAATACAAAATGATACAGTCACTCCATTAAAAGACAATTTAATAGCTATAAAAGACTTCCCAGTCCCAAAAACACAAAAAAATGTACGCCAATTCTTAGGAAAGATAAACTTTTATGGAAAATATGTGCCAAACATATCAATAATATTAGACCCCTTACATAACTTGTTAAGAAAAGATCAAACATTTCACTGGTCAGAAAAATGCCAAACATCATTTGACACAATAAAAAACCTACTATGTTTAAAACCAATTTTAGCTATCTTTGATTCAAATTTACCTATAAATATCTATACAGATGCCAGTATACAAGGCATAGGGGCAGTATTAAAACAACCACAACAAAATGGTGAAGAAAAGCCATGTGCATATTTCTCACGAAAACTTAATGACACACAAAAAAAGAAAAAGGCTATATTCCTAGAGTGTTTAGCGATAAAAGAAGCCATAAAATATTGGCAATTCTGGCTTATAGGGAAACAATTTACTGTTTATACAGATCATAAACCTTTAGAGAAATTAAACATTAAAGCAAGGCCAGATGAAGAATTAGGAGAACTTACACACTATTTATCCCAATTTGACTTCAACATTATATACTCACCCGGAAAATACAATTTAGAAGCAGACAGTTTGAGTAGGAACCCAGTGTTAGAATCACATGAAAGTCAGGAACAAGAATTAAAAGTAGTAAACACCATTACATTGGCAGAAATAACTATTGACCAAGAACATAATGATGACATAAAGCAAAATGTAGATAAATACAAACTAAAAAATAAACTATACTATAAAAAAATAGGAAAAAGAGAAAAGATTGTCTTAACAGAAGAATTTAGTAAAAAAATTATTAAAAATGTGCACTACCTATACTGTCACATAGGAGTACAACAAATTAAAAATAAAATACTACCACATTATACTGCCAAAAATTTGATAGAAAACATTAAAATAATATGTGAAACATGTGAAATATGCATTAAAAACAAGACTAGAGGAAAGTATAAATTTGGGCAAATGTCCCACTTAGGTCCTGCAAGCGAACCTTTTGAAATTATGTCTATTGATACAATTGGTGGATTTGGAGGTTCGAGGTCAACAAAGACATACTTACATCTTCTAGTTGACCACTTCACTAGATTCGCCTATATTTTAACATCCAAGACACAAACTGCAGATGATTTCATAAAATTGCTAAAAATGGTAACACAAAACAACAAAATTGGTATGATATTATCAGATCAATATCCAGGAATTAACTCTAAAGATTTTAAAAAATTTCTAGATTCACAAGATATACCTTTGATATTTACTGCAGTAAATGCACCCTTTTCAAATGGATTAAATGAGAGATTAAACCAAACACTTATTAATAAAATTAGATGCAAAATAAACGAAAATAAAAAAAACTTAGCGTGGACTACTGTAGCTCATAAATGTACCCAGAAATATAATGAAACCGAGCACACGGTGACAGGGTTTTCCCCCAAATACTTAATGGAAGGCAAACAAATTCACATTATTCCAGAAGAATTAAAAGTATATTATAATATTACATATGATAATTTATTACAAGATAGGAGAACTGCATTTAAAAATACTCTGAAATCACATGAATATAATAAAAAACGATTTGATAAAAGTAGAATAAAGCATGAACTAAAAGTAGGAGACTATGTTTATGTAGAAAACGGTAACAGGCTAAATAGAAGGAAACTAGATGAGTTAAGAATTGGACCATTTATAATAATAGAAAAGTTATCAAACACAATTTATAAGTTAAACACTGGTCATAAAAAATTAGAATCAAATCTCTTCCACATAACAAAGCTTGTCCCTAAGTTAAATTAATAACAAGTATACCAACTTATTTATGTTAGTAGTTAATATAGTATAGTAAATTTGATATTTTACATTTTATAAATAACAAATATTAGTAACAGTTATATTATTATATGGATAGATTATTAAGCATGTTATCATTGTGTAATTAGGCTACTAAATTTAAGATATGTAGTTGTAAGAATCAATATCTTAATTCTAATAGTAATTGTTAACATTATTCTTAAGCGAGGGGGGGAGATGTAAATAAAGTAATCTATTCCTTTATTTAAAACTCCCGCGCATCCTATAGACAATAGATTTTTGTTGTATACTTGACGTTTGACAGTTCGGCTATGCTGTATGGGTCAAACGTCATTGTTAAAAGAGGTTAAGTTCAATATTTTATAAGCATGTAATTATTTTCATTAAACTAATTAAGATCATAGAATAGGAAATATCAGCATAAAATGTTGTTTCTCTTTACAGGTAAGTTCTATATTTCGTATTATTAATCTAGAATAACTTAAAGTGGTGTATAGTACTTGCCTAACAATAAATTCTCTTTACAGAGCAACGCATTCTGAAGTTTTATTTCTAAAAAGAAGAACATTATATGTATTCTAGGAGTAGCTGAAGTAAATTTCTTGGGCTATCACATAAATAGCGAAGGTACGCGCCCTCCTCAGGATCGCATTCAAGTTTTATTGGATTTTCCACCTCCTGAGACTGTACAAGGCATGCGCCGCTTTCTCGGCATGCTAAACTACTACCGGCGTTTTGTTCCTCATGCTGCCCAATATCAAGCCCCACTAATTGAAGCCCTGGTTGCAACCAACAGCAAAGGAGCTAAGCCATTTCCTTGGTCTTCGGAATTAATTCAGCAATTTGAAGCCTGTAAGAAAAGCTTATCCTCGGCAACACTATTGCAACATCCAGTAAACAGTGCAAGATTGGGTCTGTTCACTGATGCATCCAGCGTCCATATTGGATCTTGCCTCCAGCAAAAGATAAATGGTCAATGGTTTCCACTTTCTTTTTTTAGCAAGAAACTTACACCAAAGCAACAACAGTGGCCGGCTTATTATAGAGAATTACTAGCGGTGTACGAAAGTGTCCAACATTTTCGATATATCCTAGAAGTCCAGCATGCCACAATATTTACTGACCACAAGCCACTCCTATACGCTTTCTTACAGCGACGAGAGAAGCTACCACCTCCTCAGCTAAACCAGTTATCCTTTATTAGTCAATTTACAACGGATATACAGTACATAAAGGGTGAGGAAAATATCGTCGCCGACACGATGTCGCGTATCGATATCAATGCCATCTCTTTAGATCAAGATCATGATTTGCTTGCAAAGTCACAGGCCTCGGATTCAGAACTGGAAAACTTGTTACAAAATGGTTCTAGCCTAAACCTCACTAAAATTAGTCCACCAGGAAGTAATATACCAATTTATTGTGATGTTTCTACGGGAAAGCCGCGACCGTATTTGACACCTTCCTTCCGAAGAGCAACATTCAACAAACTACATAATCTGAGTCATCCCGGTATTCGCACCACTACACGCCTTATGACAGAACGTTTTGTTTGGCCATCAATGAAAAAGGATTGCCGTACCTGGTCCCGAGCTTGTGAGGCGTGCCAGCGTAGCAAAGTCTCGAGACATAACTCAACTCCTTTGGGTACGTTCAACATACCATCTGGGCGATTCATGCACATTCACATTGACATTATCGGGCCATTACCAGTCTGCAATGAGTACCGGTATTGTTTAACTGCAATTGATAGAGTGTCTAGGTGGCCCGAAGTTTGGCCTATGCGATCTATCACAGCAGAGGAGGTGGCAGAAACTTTTACCAGGGAATGGATTTCCCGCTTTGGAATACCATCAGTTATCACAACGGATCAAGGCTCCCAATTTGAATCTGACCTGTTTAACCGACTATTATTGCAATTTGCCACAAAACGCATTAGGACTACTTCATATCATCCCTGCGCAAATGGGATGATTGAGCGTGTCCACAGACAGCTTAAGGCAGCGTTAATGTGCCATAAAGACTCTTGGATGAGATCTCTCCCTATGGTCTTGCTCGGAATGCGGTCGGCTTTCAAAGAAGATCTCCAAGCCACAGTTGCAGAGACTGTTTACGGGGAGACTTTAAGACTTCCCGGAGAAATGTTGATACCTTCCTCAATTTCAGACAAAATTGAAGACGCCACGGATTTTGTAGTACAATTACGCCAGAAGATGTCAACTATCCGCCCAGTGCCCGCCTCTCGACACTCTAAAGACTCAACCTTTATATTTAAAGAGTTGGCAACTGCCTCACATGTCTTTTTGAGAGATGACACCGTTCGCCGGGCACTGCAACCGCCATATACAGGTCCATTTAAAATATTAGAACGCTCGCCCGATGGAAAAACATTCACTCTAGCCGTTAAAAACAACAAAGTTGTAGTAAGTGTAGACAGACTTAAACCAGCTTTTATAGATCATACTGATAATGAACGCATTCAAGCTGAACATCTGCCTACCCCACCTAACCAAGATAAGTTACCTGTCAACCAGAAAGAGTTGCCAACGGTAGTACCAATTCCCATAAAAGTTCCAGATGAGAAAGTTAAACAGCCATATACCACACGCTCTGGCAGACGTGTTAGATTTAAGAATTTTGACTGATCATACTTTATTAGTATTATTATTTGTAATTATTTTACTAATAATTGTTAATTTCATTTGTAATATTAATACTGTAATATTTTTTTTTAATTTTAGGCATAAGTGATTATAGTAATTTATAATGTTATTAGTAGCTCGATACTGTTGTTTTCAACTTTAAATTTTTGTTGTATCTTTCTCCGTGGGGGGGTGGTGTGGCGGCACTAGTTGCACGTCACATCACTAACCACGATAAAAAATAAGGCGGTCAGATTTTGACAACTACTAAGCGTTGGTTTCCCTTCCCGGCAAAAATGTAAATACAATTATCTAGTTTATAATCATAAGCCTTGTACATTAAACTTCTGCCTTTGGAATAAACGACTGTAAGCATCCACGCTCCCCGGATTTCATTTATCTCCGACAATACGACCCGGAGGTGTCTGCGACCTCCACACATATACCAAAACAACATTTTTTACAATTTTTGTCTGTTTGTTCCGGCTAATCTCTGAAATGACTAGACCGATTTTGACGGGACTGGATTTGGACGATTTTCACTGGCAGATAGCTGATGTAACAAAGAGTAACTTAGGCTACTTTTATTTTAGAAAAAAAAAAAATGGTTTTAGTTAAAAGTGACCAGATTCGGATTTTTATTATCCAATTTAAGGTGACCTCAGATTTATATCATCAATCATATAAAATAGGGTTCAGCTTAGGCTGGACTTTGTAGGTTCGAACGCACTTTGTATTTTTCATTTATTTATATTTTAGGGTTTATATGGTTTGTAATCTAAAATAAACCATAAGATACATATATCCAAAAAATGCTGCCCAAAGTCACTATTCCACGCGGACGGAGTCGCGGACACAGCTAGTTATAGCATAATTGCTATGTACAGACGATGAAGGAAAATACCGTAAAAAATCCTATATACAGATCTCCGATATGTGTAACCCGCCAATCTGTCTTGGAGAAACGTGGCGAGTATTGTCTATTCCCCCTAGGAGAAGGCCCGAGCAGTATATACCAGCAGTGAGACGTTATGGGCTGTTGTTTGTTATCATACTTTTTGGTGCACAACAAACAGTTGTTTAGAAGAATGAAGAGTCAGGGAATGGCATCAGGTCCGCACAACATGTCCGGTTGACTACATAGGATCCGCTTTCGAAATCCTAAACTTCAAGTCTTGGTAGGGCAGATTCGATCTTCACTATTCTTTTTTTCATATAACAGTTTCAAAGATTTCTCTGAATATGACTAATGAAAAAGAATAGCTTAAATTGAATATGTACAAAGTTTGTGACGTGATTATATGCTGATTTTTTTTAAAAACAATTCTCTACGCTATGTGAAAACTTGTATATCGCTCCCCCTGGCATTGTACAAGTTTTGTTGAACAGGAAAACTGGGGTGGTTTATTTAGGTATACCAGCGAAGAGCGTCCAGCGACTTGCCAACTACGGGGGCGCATGGTCATATTGCACATCCCTCACTCCCTCACCACGAGTCTCCAAGTGGGGTGAGCATCAGGTATTTCCATCTCAAAAAATTAAAACTTCAGAACAAACAACTGAAAACCTGTGTCATAAAAGTTTATTCGCAAACATTTTTTTTATTGCTGAGAGTAAACACGCTGACAACCCACTTAACAGTAAGCAGTTACTGTCGCCTATGGATGTTTGCGACGCTAGGTTCACCGCGTACACGCTGCTGTCCTATAACGGTACATAAACCTGGGTTACTATTGCTGGTATACAACACTCAGTCATCTAGACGGGCTTGGAGCCCTACCATGTAGCTAGGGTAGGTGTTGTCGCTGTTGTTTTGTTTTGTCGCTTTTTACGACAAGCTGACCCTGGCCACAGTCGTTATATTTTTACTCCGTCCCGGAGAAAACATACTTAATGGACATACTCGTACACTCATCAAGGCCAGAACAAGCTATTTGAAACAGTAAAATTAATTCCCATTTTCCTCGGGCGTTTCATTGGCCCAACTAATAAAAACTGACCCAAATATTTGAACAAAAGCAAAGACGTCACAGTTAAATGTAGACAAATACATGGAAAAATCTCAATGGAACTACGTGACTATGGGACATGATTCACAAGAGAGACGAAGCCGCGAGAGAATATATGTATGTTTGTGTTCCTGTTCTGTAAGAAACATGCATGATGAATGGTTGTACTGGAAATTTATATTGTTATAAATCGGCTGAGGCTATTCCACTCTCAGGCATACTACGACTTAATTATTTAAACATTTATTTTGGACTTTCAAAATAGTTTTTAAAATGATACCAAACATCAGCAACTATTTTTAAACTATGTTCTATGTGTTGAAATCAAATCTCTTTCAACGTGGCTGATTCAAGTTGTAATTTTGTAAATCACGTTACGGTTTTCATCATACAGAACTAATCTATATTTTTTTATTGCTGTAGGACAGCAGACAGCCCGCTTATCTTGTTTCGGGGCCGAGAAATATCTCGGACACTTCGACCCAATGGGATCTTTTGTGTTCCCCTAGATAGCGATCACTCCTCTCCAATCTCATTGAAGATTTGCTTCATGAGTCTAACAATGAGATATGGAGATAGGAGCCTGTAGTCTTCCGGTGTCGGTATCCTACCCCCAAAAGATTCATTCGCCTCCTGGCCAATGCATCGCATGTACACAGTAGGTGTTCCATGCGTTCTGTATGTTCCCCACACAACCTGCACATGGGTGTCGCGGTTAGACCCATCTTCATGAGCATGTTATTGGTTCCAAAGTGCTCAGTAAAGGACCCAAGTAAGTAGCGTATTTTCCCCCTGCTCATGTTCCAGATGGATCCTTGTGCTTCGTACGTGGATCCCAAAAATTTTTTGGAGTGTTCCAAACCGATTCTAGTCAGCCAGTGTTGTTCTTAAATGAGGTCTGCAAAATCAATGAATGTGGCTTTCATGAAGCTAATCGGAATGCCTACACATGGTTCTGGACCCATAAAATCATTAGTTTGACAGCCCGTTTAGAATTTAGCAGTTATCGTCGCCTATGGGTGTTTGCAACGCCAGTGGCATCGCGAACACGCTGCTGTCCCATAAGGTTACAGGAACTTTGGTCACTAATGTCGGAACACAACACAATGTTATTATGGCGGCATACTTAAGACCAAAGGTGGTCACCATCCAGACGGGCTTGAGGCCCTACCACGTAGCTAAGGTGGGTTATTTTATCGCCTTTTACGACAGGCCGATCCTGGCCGCAGAGGTTAGTATTCTTTCTCCGCCCTTGCACAGATAAAAACCTACTACTGTCTTTATTTCCTAACATGAAATATTATTATACTTGTATATAACTAAAATATTAATTAGGACGGCGTCTGTAGCGCAACGACTTTCACACGTCGGAACACTTGTAATCACAGGTTCGATTTCCGTACTGAGTGTAGGTCGTGTATATGTATTTATTGATAAAAGAAGATTAAGTAATATATCAGTTGTCTAGTAACTCATAACACAAAAATATACTAAAATAAATAAATGTAACTAAAAGACAAGAAATTGTAATATATATATACACACACACATATATATATATATATATATATATATATATATATATATATATATATATATATATATATATATATATATATATATATATATATATATATATATATGTGTGTGTATATATACAGATAAATATTAATGGAATGGAAACATTATGTAATAGAATAATGAAAATTTAAAACAAAAGATAAAAGAAAAATACAAACCGGAAAAATAATAATCGCCAAAAAGTGAAATTGCGGAAAAAATAACCGGTTAAATAAAAAATGACAAATAAACTTCTAGCCACACTAAATAAAACAGAGCCGCTCGTATAAAAAATATCATAACACAAGTGCTTTGCGTGAGTTGTGTCAGTATATTTAAAGTTATGGAAAAGCTAGTGGTCTAGGCGTTTCCTAGCTGTTAGGTGGAAACCAAATATTCTTCCGCATTTTATTAAACGTAGAGCTAAGCTAAGAGCTGACGAGCTTGGCTTGCTTTGCTGCCCCGCATAATTTATCTATTAATATAATTAATTCTATTTCTCTATTAAAACATTTCAAAATCAATCTAATATTATGAGCAAATCCTTTAATGGCGAGAATTCCTTTTAAATCTTCCGCACAACCAACAAATATATTACTTGGATAGATACATTACTACACACATCAAAAAAGTCTAAGCAACATGTACTAATTTAAATTTTAGGATGGTGGATGAGCCGCTGTATGGATGAACTTCCTGAATGCACCTGAGCCTTTCAGTATTTCCGGGCCGACGGTATAGTCGTACCCTTCTTGTATCAGGCCTAAACCCGAATTGCGACTCATCGGAAAACATATTTTTATCCCATTGTTCCTGGGTCCATGTTCTGCGTTCTCTACACCATTCATTTCGACGAGCGCAATTCCCGTGACGAATCGGTGGGCAACTAATTGGGCGTCGAGCTCGTAGGCCGTACTCATGCAGTCGATTTCGCACAGTTTGGGGACTTACATCAACACCACTTGAATTTTGTACCCTCAAACTTATCTCTCGAGCGGTTAACATCGGCTGGCGTCTTGCAGTCATTTGTATGTACCGGTCATGCCGAGTGGTTGTACTCCTTTTACGGCCTGGATGCTGTTCAGCGGGTTCCCTTGTATTATTGTAGCGCTGCCAAAGACGACAAATAACACTTCTATGAATGCCAAAATGCCGAGATACCTGAGATTGATTACTTCCCGCTTGCAACATCCCTACAGCTCTTTGCATTTCATTTGCCGTCAAATGACTTCGCTCCATGACGTAAAGAATAACTAACAATTCAATTTTGTCGATAACTTTATTTAAATGGTTGGTAAAATTATAAAATCAAGACTAAACGCACTTAAATTCAAACAAACGAACTTAAATTCAAAAACGCACTTAAATTCAAACAAAACATTTAATTTTATGAAAAAAACAAAACATAATCGAATTTCTTTTTACAACCAGCCAGTATGTCATCAATAACAAAAAAGTTTACATACCTACGCACTTTGAGTGAGTAGCCTTAGAAATTAATTAGTATAAATGGTAAATTTGTAATATCATGCATGTTGCTTAGACTTTTTTGATGTGTATACTTTCCAACTGCTCGTATTTTAAAGTTAGTGCTCTGTTAGCACTGCTTGGAAATGACCTGTATCTGGCATTCCTGGGGCAACATTCCCCGCCTCGATACTGCTATGCAACATTGTTGCGAGGCACGCCTCGATTTAAGATCAGCTGTAGTGACCTCAAGCGGGAACATGGCCGCGGATTGAACAGTCGTGTGTGGTAAACGTGATGAACAATATACTTAGTTACTTTTAACTACCAATGTCAACTGCAATTTTAGCCATTACCGTAATAAATACACACGCGTTACTTATTGACCTGTTCGCCAACTGTTAAAGGTTTAAATAATATCGTGAACATTAAAAGAACCTATTAGAATTAGCTCGTTTATTCGACTAGCGCACCCAGCCAACCAATAATAAGATAAAAACTAAAACTACCCACACATTGATACCACTTAGAATCGCGTATATCAGAACATGTATTCTTATAAAAGGGATCTACGACAAAATAACAGACAATACGCAGCCACCTGCTGCTGGCATATATGTTGTGTATTTATACACATATACATATAATCACGCCTTTCCACTTGCTACAATCCTTACATACTTGTTTCGCTTCGTTCATTCTTAAAAAATATCCAATATACAATACATGTGCGGACACTCGTGTACTTACACTGTTTATGCCAGTCATCACGCACAAACAGTGTCGAATCCAAATCGCCTCTGCCTATCAACGTTTGTCACCGATAAATGATTCGCAGACGAATTGTAGAGGTTGTCAGGCCGATCCCGGCAGGACGAAAGGGCGCCGGGCGGAGCTCGGTGCGGCTGTACTCAGATCAACCGAGACGAACCTTGTGTATTAGGTAGGGTGGCAGACTGGACAGTACTTACTACCGTCAGATATCGTCAACACAATCTGATATTACCAGTCAGATATTTAAAGAATTACGTGGGGCAACGGATTTCGAATTTCGGAACGTGTACGGGCGTTTGCAGACGCGATTCCCGTAACGAGTGTGGCTTTTAACGTATGATCTATAAATATTTATTTACAAATGAAAAGTGCTCTGCTGCTAACTCTGGGGCTAGATCGCGCTGTATTAATTGTCATAGTAAACTTATTTATTAATATTTGGGGTGTAAAATTCTCCACCAATCATTTTAAGATCCAAATTAATACTTCTTCAAAACTGAAGTTTCACGAAAAGATACCAGATACAAATTCAAAAAAAGCGCATTTATGCCTTTAGATAAGGGTCAAAAACAAATCCCGGACTTCATAGAGGAAGTACGAAGCGTAAAAAGTATTGAAATATGAACATAATAATAATTGTTCCCATAATGAGCAGCAACGATTCTCATGTTAGCTAATTGCTCTGCGGCCGGGGACAAACCTGTCATAAAAGGCGACAAAACAACCCACCCTAGCTACGTGGTAGAACTCCAAGCCCGTCTGGATGGCGATCACCTTTGTCTTAAGTGTATGGCGGCATTGCCATAATAACTCTGTGTTGTGTTCTGGCATTAGTGACCCAAGTTCCTGTACCCTTATCCTATAAGGGCGTGTTTGCGATACCATATAGGCGACGGTAACTGCTAAATTTTAAGCCGGCTATCAGCCCGTCTGCTGTCCTACAGCAATAATATATATATATATATATATATATATATATATATATATATATATATATGTATATATATATATATATATATATATATATATATATATATATATATATATATATATATATATATATTATGCGGGGTGGACTTAGCGTAGGTTCAGTTTGTGATGGTTTACATTTGTGATTTCTTGCATCCCTCTCATATAAACACAAACATACAAAGCAATACGTCATTAATGACACCCTGGTGTAACGGCTGATGCACGTTAGTACGGTTCGATTCCCGCCCAGCGTCTGGGTATTTATGTAAAACATGTATTTATTTACAAAATTTATTTATGTAGTACATGCAATAAAAAAGCGAAAGTCGTGAAATTTACTAAAGGTACGTTTGGACTAATAATTTCTTATTAAAATTTGATTGCAAAATTTTTCCATAAATACTAATGATATTATTTAAAAATGTTTGTCATTTTATTCTGTGGTGAAGGGCGAAGGGCGAACGCTAGGGCGCAGACAGGGAGACGTCTCCCCCACCGGCTGGTTTACTATTCTAATCGAAGTCGAAATTAGACATGGGCAGATCATGAGCGAGTGATAAAAAAGAACGAGCTCATTTTGATTTATGTCTCGCCATTTTTTGCCGAATTACTGATTCAGATAAATCATTCAGTGCTTCAGTATATTTCTGTAGACGTGTCTCGCTTATCTACGTACTAACTAAAAAGGTCTAAGTTTCTTAGTGTAACGGCTAACGCATGTACTACGCGTGCGTAGGTCAAGGCTCCGATTCCCGTGTCACGGTGTCTATGTATAATATGTATTTTTATATATATCATCATCATCTCAGCGTTCATCCCGGTTGCAACCCAAACTACCGTTTCAGTGCCCGGGGTCCGCTTTCCGACTTTATATATATATATATATATATATATATATATATATATATATATATATATATATATATATATATATATATATATATATATATATATATATATATATATATATATATATATATATATATATATATATATATATATATATATATATATATATATATATATATATATTGTATGTGTGAACTTTGTGAATGTTAGTACCATATATAGATAGATATTGCTTATTATTATTATTATTTTAATTGTAAATCCCCTACATCGCCATATTACTTCCAGCTGGGTTAACTGGAAGAGATCGCATTTTGTTTTACATTATTTTGTTATTACTTACGGCAACGGATGCTTACGTGGGAAACAAATGTCTGGCCATGCCACCTCCGCCGGGCCCCGGCAGGAGGGGTAGACCCAAAAAGTGCTGGCTTAACGTCGTAAAGGGTGATATGCGTGCCAATGCGCTCACTACCAGGGATGCTGAAGATCGCGCGAAGTGGAGTAGAAAAAGTCAGAAAGCGGACCCCGGGCACCGAAGCGAAAGTTTGGGTGACAACCGGGACTAACGCTAGGATGATGATGATGATTATTTTGTTATTACTTATTTTATTGTGTTCTCCTTATTATAAGTTTTATTATAAATGCAAGCAATAAATAGAGTTATCTATTTATCTATCTATATGTAGTATATCAGTTGTCTAGTACCCATAACACAAATGCAAGACAACTTAATTTTGAACCATATGGCGCTGTGTGAAATGTTCTAATATATTTATTATTATATATCGCTTACATCTTCGTTGACGCGTTGAAATTCAAATAAGCGACGTAGCGTCTACATTTAAGCGTCTGAGTTATTAAGTTATAATAATAACAGCTCACAATAAAGTAGAAGGAATGGAAAGTGTACCTTATGCTTGTTTAAAGCTGATCTGCGGATTACACATACCGACGATCTTGGTACGCAGCTTAGTTTTTACATGGCGATTATGCGATACTATGCACATTAGACAGGAAAAACTGCCTAAGCGGTGAACGCCACCGTGGGTATCGAACCCGGGACCTCTAGATTGGTGTCCGAGTGTAATACCACTGAGCTACGAGGTACCTTGAATTAATGTAATCCAACAACAACAAAATGAATCAATATACCTGAAATAATCATTATTAGAAAATTAACACCAATTATGAATAAACTATTTATTCGTGCAGGGGCGGAGAAAGAATACTAACCCCTGCGGCCGGGGTCGGCCTGTCGTAAAAGGCGACAAAACAACCCATCCTAGCTACGTGGAAGGGCCTCAAGCCCGTCTGGATGGCGACAATCTTTGGTCTTAAGTATGCCGCCATAATAACCTTGTGTTGTGTTCCGGTATTAGTGACCCAAGTTCTTGTACCCTTATGGGACAGCAGCGTGTTCGCGATGCCACTGGCGTTGCAAACACCCATAGGCAACGGTAACTGCTAAATTCTAAGCGGGCCGTCAGCCTGTCTGCTGTCCTACAGCATTAAAAAAAGAACTAGTTAACCCGGCAAACGTTGTTCTGCCATATGAATTAAAAAAAATCTCTAATCTATGACTATATCGAAATTCATCAAAATTGGTTCAACGGTTTAGGCGTGAAAGCGTAACAAACAAACAAACTTACTTTCGCATTTATAATATTAGTTAGAATTATTGCATAAAACAAACAGATATTAAAGTAAACATATTTAAAGTGAAGAGCTATTCTTTTTTACAGCTATTTCGCCCGCGTCTAATGCGGGCCGACTGCCAAGCGGACATTACATTAAAAAGTTTTAAGTACTTTTTTTTATTACTGTAGAACAGCATACAGGCTGACGGCCCACTTAGAACTTAGGGCTTATGCCAGGGGGATTATGGCTTAGGGCTTATGGCTTATGCCAGGGGCATCGCGAACACGCTGCCATCCACGTAGTGGTACTGTAACGTGGTCACTTATGCCTGAATACAACAAGGTTATTATGGCGGCATATTTAAAAACCAATGGTGGTTGCCGTCCAGACGGGCTGGGGCAGACAGCTGGGGTGGGTTGTTGTGTCGTCTTTTACGACAGGCGGACCTCGGCTGCAGAGGTCAGTATTCTTTCTCTGCCCCTGCACGGGTAAAAACGCAAGGACTTTACTTATGCGTGTAGTACAAAGATTGATCATAATTGTTGCGGTTTTATTACAAAATTTAATGGAAAGTGGAAAATAGGGATAGAAACAGATTGCGGTTTTAACTGGTCCAATAAGATAGACTGTTAACCGTAAATTACGTTTTCAGGGAAGGTTTTACTTTTACTAAAGGGTTTACTAAAGTACTATTTATTAGGGTTTCCACTAGTAAATAGTACATTTTTAAATTATATTTAAAACTCTCTAAAATGTTATATAGGAAATGATCGTTTGTTAGCGCTAAGGCAGTAAAATCAGCGATCGAAAGTTATACTACGATGACATGAAACAATTAAAGGATCATCTGCCATAATTGTTACCGGCAGTGCACTCGCAGCATTGCGAAGCAGAGTAGGTCTTTTATTGTTTCGTACTAATACTTTTACCTAAAACGAGCTCATGTAAAGGTAAAAAGCATTTAAAATTAAAAAGGTTATATGTTACAATGTGATCATACATACGCACGTACTCACGAACACAACAAGCTTATTAGTTTCGCAGGTAGACGCAAACGCTACAGTAGCAACTGGCTACTCAATTTTATACTAGAGCAACTATTTGCAATATCTATTAGTTATTGTAAGACTTTGATACACTTACATACATTTAATTTTAATTATCTGCTCTTGATGCTTTAAAATTTTAGAGACCTTTAAAGTGAATAACTTTATAATTTAGTTTAGCCAATAGATTGGTTTGTATCAAAAACAATATGGGTAATTACGCTAATATTATAGCGACTTGTGATCAAATCTACGTAAATATTGTTTGTAGTTAAACAATATTCTATTGTTTTATTGTTATTTACAAATTTGTAATAATATCTTAGATGTACTGTTCCTCCCCGTACAGGGTCAGAGTAAGAACACTGCGGCCAGGGGCGGCCTGTCATAAAAGGCGGCAAAACAACCATGGATAGGTGGTAGGGTTCCAAACCCGACTGGATGAGAACTACCCCTGGTTTTTAAAACATGCCACCGTAATGATTCTTGTGTTCCGGCACTAGTACGTTCCAGTTCGTTGGCAATGCTATGGTGTTGCAAACGGACATAGGCTACCATAACCATCTACTATCAGGTGGACCGTTTGCCTGTCAGCCTATATCTGCTATAAAAAACTGTTATTTAATGTTTATAGAAATCAATTCTGGCTAATTTCAGTTGCACTAGATAGATAGATAGATTATTCTTTATTGTCCACCAAATATTATTGTATACATGCAAAGTAACTTAATATTAAACTTATAACTAGTGCACAATAGGCGGCCTTATCGCTAAGAAGCGATTTCTTCCAGACAACCTTATGGTCGGAATGCAATCAAAAAACGTTTTGCTATAGGTGGCGCGCAAAAAGTAATATGAAATATAATAATATATTACAAATAAGATATAATAATAACATTAACAATATAACATAAAATACAAAATATAACATAAAAGCAAAAAGCGTAAATAAAATATAACACAAATAAATTAGTTTTAATCAGTTGAATATTAGTCTTTAAAGGCTTCATCCAGATAATAATTTCGAACTAGTTTTTTAAAAACTGGTAGTGATTTCGCTTGTGTGATTGCAATAGGCAAGGAGCTCCATAGTCGGATAGCCTGTACAGTCAAGGAATTATTGTAAAAAGATGAAGGGTGTACAGGTACTGTTAGTTTAAGACCACTAGCTTACACTTTGGGGAATGATATTCTTCATTGTCAAACGGCTGATCTGCTGGTCTAATCCATCCACCTTGGAGAAACATACCAGGTATATTGCTCGTTCCATCTAGGGGGAGATCCAAACCTAACAATGGGACTTTACGGGCTGTTAATATATTCCTCGTTCAATGTTGTCATTGGGCGAGAATAGTGCCCGTTGTTTGCATTGATGGCCATCCGTACTTTATTACATGGGTCGAGATAATCACTACAAAAGAAAATATGAAACATATTTGGCTATTTGGATTTCAACAGTGGCAAATGTCACTTGAACTTGACCCTGAAGATCTCGCATGAGTCTTGGTTCTCCTTACAGCTCAATCTTCTTTTTCCTGCTCTTATAGCACGTTATATGAGATCGGCACAATATGTTCTCTGCTTCCACTCAGCTATGTAAGACGGCATCATAACAGTCACAACATTTTTACTTATCATGTTTTATACCAGCTATCCATTTTTTCTTTTGTCACCCAAAAGGAAGGATCTGATTCTCCTTGCAGCCCAATATGCTTATATTTCTTGAATAAAATATAAAAAAATTAATACTAAAACTTCATCTTACAAGCGCTTATCTCGATAGAGTCTGTAGCGAGAAAATTTGCGTCTTTGTAACACTTTCTGGCCACAAGAAAATATTAACCGCGAAAGCAGCTGCGTCGTATGAATAAAAAAATTAATGTGGGAACAGCACTAAACACCAAAGAACCAGACGGTCAGCGAACCCGTTTACCTGGCTTGCGAAATTGGAAATATACTCAGTGCAGACCACAGACAATATCCCTTTGTTGTCTACCATCAGATGTTACTCGTATCTTCATTTACGCAACGATATGAATAAATAATTAATATTTATTTTAGTATATCATCACTATTGCATCCAAATTGTTGGTTTCGGGGCTCAGGCTTCATAGCTTCGTTGTTGAGTATGGGTATATTATATAAACACGTACACATACTCATAGAAACACGCTGATACTCATATACACACCCTCACGTACAATACTCATACATACTTAAATTATTATATTTTTTATTATTTTAACAATTTTAAGCAACGGACGGTTTGTTTTGGTTGTGTCAGTCAAGCGCGCGAACTTCACTCAGCATGGCGGCCGGTGGAGGCATCAGGCATCTTTACACGAAACGACTGCTGAGGCTCTACGACCTTTGAGTCGTGTCGATATATACTTATGTTTAATATTGATAGATTTGTGAATTGTGTGTCTTTGAATAATGTATAATAAATATAATAATATATGTTTGTATGAGTATTGTGCGAGAGGGTGTGTATATGAGTGTCAGTATGTCTATGAGTATGTGTACGTGTTTATATAATATACCCATATTGAGTATAAACACTAGGTAAAATAGTTTCGCGCATTTTTTGTCACTATCCGTAACATTCCTATTTCTTGTAAAAACAATCGCAAAAATTTATGAATATAAGTAAGAGCTATCCGTAAATGTAACCAAAGAGACTGACATACCTTGCAATATGTATATGCTGGCTGAAGTTAGGCGCTAACGTTTGTTGAAGGACCGATGGGTGATGGAGCAAACGAGTGAAGTGAACACCGAGTTTCGGCCAATAGAGTATACTATAGAAGATGAGAGTCGATTTTTTCTAATGGGAAAAAGCAGACAGGCTGACAGTCCACTTAAGACCAAGGGTGGTTGCCATCCAGACTTGTAGCCCTACCACATAGCTAGTGTTGTTTTGTCGCCTCTTACGACAGGCCAATCCCGACCGCTTTAGTTAATTAGTTAGTTAGTTTAGCATTCTTACTCCGCCTCTGCATGGAGAGTTTATGTAGTTTTTACGTCGTAATGTAACAATATTGTTTTTGTATCTTTATAGTACTTTCCACGTGAAGGAAAAATAGAAATTTAGACGAGTTTTAACGTCTTGAGCGCAAAAAGCCTTAACTAAGAAGGCATTTTAACACAACATTATAAAAATTTAAACTAAAAACAAATTAATCTTTATCCGAAAAATCTTTGAAATTCTTTCAAGCTGCAGAACGGGATCGATGGAGACAGCTAGTTAACGGAATCAAACGGAGTCACGATCCTCAGCAATGAGGGACCGAATGAAGAGAGAGATCCGAAAAATCTTTGAAATGAATAAATGACTTGCAAGGTATTGTTCGTTGTACAAAGCTTTATGTCTCTAGAGAAGTGTAATAAATTAAGAGAAAAATAAAAATTGGTGCAAGCAGGCAACGTCATACCGGGCCACATCAGCGATGAGCGAAGCGAGAGCGTTCATTTCCGTGACATTAGGTAAAGTTTCTATGTCTATACATAAATATATACTTTATAAAAAATTGAGTCACTAAAAGATAACGAATTAAATATAAGATATTTATTAATTGTATTTTAATATATGTATACTAAAGTGTCCTTGTTTTTGGTGTTAAATATTTGTACAGGTAAGTACTCGTATCAATAAATTTGCTTCGCTAAAATGACTAATTTATATGTAGTATTGTAGGAAATATATAAAGCCAATAAATGGTTCGGAAGGTAGATCAATAAGGATATCACTGAATTAGGATTGATATAATTTTATTTAAATTGCGGTTTCACCCACTCTTGTACACAATGGGAGCCTCGAGTTCCTTTGGAATGACGCCCTAAGCCGCAATAAATGCGAGTTATAATATTATTCAAGTCGTGTTGCCAAGGGCCACCGATTTATGACCGAATCGATTCCATGTTATGGTGGGGCCACAGAAATTACGATTTTAATACTCAATTATCTTGGTATTAGTTATTTATGTTAACATACTAGTAAATATAAAAATACTGTAATATAAATACATACATTCACGTCTCTTTCCCATAGGGGTAGGCAGAGACCACTTCTTTCCACTTGCTACGATCCTTACATACTTGTTTCGCTTCGTCCACTTTCATTATTCCCTTCATACATGCCCTTCGGTTTAGGGCATTAAGTATTTATTAATATACTGGGATAAATAACATATCTATTCCCAAAGTAAGCAGCAGATCGTTAGTTTTATGAGTATTAGACAACTTATATACTATTCTTTTGGAAACAAATTCATATACATCAAAAAATCGACTATATTTTTTTTACTTTGTATTCTGAAAAATAGGTCTAGAAAATTCCCTTCAAATATGAGCTCTTAATTTTAATGGAAAGGTGCTCCGCCTTACAGTTTTACATTTTTTCTTCAGTATTAGAAAATAAATCATATATCTCTACTAACTGCGTAATAAAAATATATGTTCTCGTATAGTTGTAGGATGTTCTACAAAAAAATATATTTAAGGTTGAAGTTTGATTATTTTAAAACAAATTTTCAGACAAGAAAAAAAAATGCACCTTTCTGTATTGTTCCAACAATCAAGCACGGTAGTAGCTCAATTATAGTCTGGGGTGGCTTTTCTAGCCAAGGAACTAGTAATTTGATCAAAATTGACGCAATCATGAAAAAGGAAAAGTACATAAAATTTTTGAACTAAATGCCGTACCTGCCGGGTTGCGATTAATTGGAGATGAATTCATTTTCGAACAGGACATAGCTCAAAATTATGCAGAGGATATTTAGAAGAGAAAGGGGCACAAGGGGTGTCAAAAAACATGGTTTGAACTCCTCAGAGCCCGGATCTCATTCCCATTGAACTTTTGTGGGAAGAGCTTGATAGAAACGTCCGTAATTGTGGTCCATCCTCGCGAGAAGATATGTAGAATGCTTTATGCGAAATTTGGAGCAATATATCACAAGAAACTATCAAAAAATGGATTGCCCGTATGCCAAGATTTGTGAAAAAAGTCATAGAATGTAAAGGAGGATTTTTTGATGAAAAATCAGTTTAGCTAACTATAGCCTTTTTTTAGCATGGACTGTTAATATTTCTTTACGCTTTTCAAGTATATTGATTATCAAAAAGTGTTTTATTGGATGATTTTACAGTTTTATTAAACATTTAATATTTTATTGGTGTTTTATTTAATTTTGCTACTTTAATTAAGTTGGTCTTAAATTTTTGGCCTGCAGTGTATTACATACATAAACACCAACATTCAAACTCACAACCCCTGCAGGTGTTCAGATTATTAGTATTAGTTATACAGACGTTCTAAAACGCAAAGAGATGCAGAATCTCTCCGAATTTTCCAGTTGTTTCAATTAAACGTTCTAAAACGCAAAGAGATGCAGAATCTCTCCGAATTTTCCAGTTGTTTCAATTAAATAATTCTTATAAAATTATTTATCTATCTAATTGCTTACAACTTTAATATACTGATATTGTTTTGAATCTTCTTTTATTCCTCACAAATAAAAGTAATATATTCGTACAATCAAAGTTGAGTAGATAGACCTTCAAAGGCTGGTTTAAAATACACCTTGAGTGTTGAACTCAACTTTAGGCGCGTTTTAACGCTCATGATGAATCCAAATATTACGGGTTTCGTGGCCACAAACTACTACGCGAAAATATCCGCATGGACCGCGGATTAGGGGCCGCGAGTGGAAAAACCGCGGCGTAGTTATATCCGATAGAGATATAGTGCGACGAGACGAGAATTTTAATGGTGACGAATTAATACCGAGACGGTTTTTATGCGACTGATATTGAGAGACCATATATCCACTTATTTAGGCACGTGCCTATAGTTGAAGAAACTCACGCCGTACATTTGGGGTATATACAGGTACTGGACTTTAATCACGACTTAATAATTAATAAATAAAATTAATTAATTATATACTAGAACAATTCACACAGCGCCATCTAGTCCCAAAGCAAGTAGCATAGCGCTTGTGTTATGGGTACTAGATAACTAATATACTAATTATATATTTTTCATTTTGTATATAAATACATATTATACATATACACCCAGACGTGAGACGGAACTCGAACCCGTGACCTCCGCAAGTGTACCGAAGAGCGTTAGGCGTTAAGCCACGGAGGTCATCATAAAATACTCATATAAACATACGTTTCGATTACAAAAATGATTGCATTTTTAAGATACTTAAATTTTATGTGTATTTATTTTGTTTAATTATTATGTAACCGTACTAAGATTTAGCTAATAATCGTAGACTATATTTTGTTAATTTATAAATTTCTTTAATATTGTTAGTTCACTGAGCTATCTATATATACATATAAGTATGACTAACTTTATCGATCTTAAATTAGTGCAAAGTAAACGACAGACAGACAACGTCTGTTAAAAACTAAAAATGTAGTAATTATTCTATTTAAAAAAATAATAATAATCAATGAATAGTGACATTAAATATAAAAGAATTGCTCCTAGATGGGTTCAAATTACCAACCTTTTCTCCAATAATATAAAACTAGGTGAAAAGCTAAAATACAAGAAACATAGTATCGATTTATCATCATATTTCAAGCGTCGCATGTCATATGCAAATTTCAATTATTTATATATTCATTCACAAAAGGACCCCAAAATTAATAGACACAGAAACCGGTCGTAATAGACCAAAATGCCACATTCTTACGAAACGTACCGCCAAGTTACGTTATATAGGTACAATGAAAACGAGACATATCCACAAATTCACTTGAATAAATCTATTTTTTGTGATCTATATATATATATATATATATATATATATATATATATATATATATATATATATATATATATATATATATATATATATATATATATAGGCAATGGAGGCAGACATGTTAAATAATTCCACTATGTCCTAAATTGACTTCCGCAAAATCATATATCTATATATATAAAATGATAGAGGTGTGTGTGTGTGTGTATAATAATGTGTGTTTGAGTGTGTCCCGATAAGCTTAGTTTGGAAATATGCAAAATAGTGTGATTATGTACTGGTTATCATAATATTTGTTAAAAATATTACGTACAAAATTCCAAACTAAAACGTAAAATTAAATAAAAGAACAAATTCGACAAAACTCCGTCTTTTCATGTTAAAACTCGATGGCCACATACTTGCTAATTTTGGATTTAATATAATAAATTATATAAAATATATTAATTCTCTTCAAATTATACAGGAAATGATGTTAGGAGACAATGAAGACTTTACATAGTTTTCGCTATTACGTAGATCGAGCGACTGCGTCAATGTGGGTGTGTACTGGTCTAAGATACGACTAATATTTATTATATTTAAATTATAATCAAATATTATATCACAGCGATACTGCGCCATTTCCGTATTTATACACTATTTAAATATTACGTCGTAGTGTTTTAAATTTAAAAATACAAGAAATATCACACCGTGGCATTTGGCTACCGATCCCCAGACTTAATAGTACGCTCCTCGGAGTAGGGAGATGGGCAATTGAGGTTGCAAGATCAACAAGCCACAGATAGGCTAACACAAGCCGCTGATGGCCGTCGATGACCAAGATCGGTCCATCCAGCCAAGATGGGCCAACGTAGAGCTTCGGTGAAGTCACGCCATCATGGACTTGTGCTCTAGCAGCTCTATCCACGTCAGCAGGGGGTCGTTGCCCCTGCGTTTACGCCAGGGTAAAGAGTAAGCTCGAGGCCCCAAAATCTCCAGAACAAGAGACTGTGGGAAGTAGATCCAGATCGGAATTTGTAAGAAATATTAGGAATCACAAGGTATTATGTATTATACAACTGTAAGGCAGTTAGCAGACACCTAAAATACAAATAAACTAGCTGACCCAGCAAACGTTATGCCGTATAAATAAGAAAAAAAAAACAGTTTACCGATTTCACCCCAGTCAAGTTAATTTTCGCGACAAAAGTAGCTTATGTTCTTCTCCAGTGTCCAATATATCTCTATACCGAAAAAATGGGGCGTCCCCTTGGAGGTAACGAACACTATACCGGTAATATGTAAATACAATAGTAATTGTAACTATTTATGTGAGTGGTTACGCAAAATGGTTCTTTTTCATGAGTTTTGATTCTGTGGTCTTTCAGCTTTGTTTTGGTCTAATCAGAATATTTTTAAGTGCCGTAGTTTTTTTTAATGAATTTTTTAGTGAGCCGAGGTAGTTTTGGAAAAATTACAGCTTACACACAGCGCACACTATTTTCTGTGATGTCAGGTACCTAAGTTTCTACAATCAGTATTATTATTTTACTTTATTTTAAGGTTATCTCTAGTACAACGAAGTAATAAAATTGTTATCTTTATCTTGTATAGGTAAGAAACGACGTTCGTACGTGTCAGAATGAGACGCTGCGCCCCTCCCCCGCGCTCGAGGCGATACTCATTTCGACTCCAAACTTTAATGTGATTCACTCGAAATCAATTATTTTCCCTTGAGATCCCTTTTTGCGTAACCACTCGCCTACATGTTATTTCGTAAATTATACAGGGTGACTTTGACAAACCCGTCCAAATTCACACAGAAGAATCTTTAGTAAAAGTTATGAGAAACGTGTATTTTAGTTTAGTATCGCATAGTACAAAAACGTTGAGTAATCAGCATCACAAAGTCATTCAAAGAACTCGCAATTTACATAATACGGCGGAAGAGTGTCAATGACCTCTCCATCGGTACAGCAAAAAACTGGCAATGACCTAGTAAGCGGGCGAGGACGGCGGTCATTGCACCGGGCGAGCGAATACGCACTACTCATTTACGCGGGAGAAACAGAGACAGGTAATAACAGGTTAACGTACGGCGTTTGTACCATATGACCATTCTGTACGATTGAATTAATGATCATATTTTCCTTGCAATGAAATATTTTTTGACATACAATTTTTTTTGCAAAAATGGGTTCCTTAAATGATGATTAGTGCGTAAAAAAATTTTGGACGGGTTTGTCAAAGTCACTCTGTATATAGGTTAATGAGAACGTAAACGTTGTGAGATGCATACCTACACAGTATGTTCTATCATTTACTCCGTGCAGGGGCGGAGTAAGAATACTAAGCCCTGTGGTAGGGCCCCAAGCCCTTGATGGCAAGCACCCTTGGTCTTATGTATGCCGCCATAATAACCTTGTGTTTTGTTCCGGCATTAGTGACCCAGGTCTCTATACCACTATGGGACAGCAACGTGTGTCGCAAACTTCTTATTGTTTCTTCAACTGCTTACTGTTAAATAGGCCGTCAGCCTGTCTGTTGTCCTCATCAATAAAAAAAAATAACAAACAGCGCAGTTCTCAAGCTCACTATGGCGGGAATTGTATGAAATGTGTGCAAAGTGGAATGCCTCTAAAAGAATAACCAAAATTTGACCATAACTTTTTAAGTAGGTAGTGGCAAATTACAGGCGCTAGAAACCTCTTAACTTTGGACCCGATTTGTCCATCGCTTGAAATACCATCATAGTATCTTTGTATCATTATAGTATCATAGTAACACAACACATAATGACGTGTTGCGCTATTTGTATACAAAATAATTGTTTTATTCTCTTTTTGTCATAAAGAAAGTGTAGTAAGATTAAATGTATGTATATATGTATATATATACTTATATATGGAGGATTCTTGCAGATTGAATATATAAATAAGCAATAGAACTAACATAGGATTAATTATAAAATATCAAAACGAACAACTAAATTTAAGAAACAATTTTAACTACTAACAAATAATTAACGACACTAACATAGCATTTATAAAATGTAATCTGCACAAAATAAAAGTTTTTTTTTTTACATTATGTATGTTTTAGTATTAGCTCGAAAATATTAGTAGACTCATTAAAATCCAACAACATTAAATAAATACAAATAAAACGCCCTTACTAAATTACATATGTAAAACTACATTTCAAAAAATAATATTGTATTAGCGTGTCTCTTAAGCGTATGGCTTGGACCACGTCCGATTCTATTTGAGGCGGTGTCAATGGCTACGAGGAACCGCCTAACCCATTCACCCGGTTACGCAGCTGTTACCGCCATAGTAACATACCGTTTTATATAGAGAATTCTCAATAATAAAATAAAAGATCAATGAATGACATACATAAATATCTCAGGTTAATTTAATGGGCGATAACTAGGTCAAGAGTCGATGTTATGAGATGCGTGAAATACAGATTTGGATATCTGTATTTCACGCATCTGATAACATCGATTGTGTCAAGGTTCGCATTTCTGGCGCGTGGGCAAAACGACGAGCGGTGGCTGGTGCCATTTGTGATCCCAAAATTAAAATTCAATTTTTTTACGCAAAATTTAGTTCCTAACTGAAATAATTTTAGAAAATCAAATAACTATTTTATAACTATTTTTTGCAATATGAACAAAATATACCAACGCTTCATAACGTGTTTGGCTATCACAAGAAGAAGAACTGGCAGGGACTCCTCAGCTACACGTCTAATTGTAATTTTAATATTATAATATTTTGTAATATTATAATATTTTTAATCTCATTATAATGTAGAAGCTCAAAATACACATAAAAAGGAAATAAATAAGAAAATGATAAGTTGATAAATCTTTAATTAGGCTGAGCCTTTTACATGGTTCTAAACGTGGCCGGTAGAGAAGCGGTCTATTGAGATAAATATGCTACAGTAGATGTATAGAATGAAGCAAAAGACTGTGAGGAATCGCACATCGACGGCAGTATACAGCTCTATTAAATGACTGACAAAATGTGCAAGAGTCGCATACTGAGGTATGCCACATTCTAAACTAAATGCATAGATTTGTGAGGATTTCAATAGCTTGCAGCCCGTTTTTTAGGATGTCTAGATTAACCTATTTAGGAAGGGTCGTGTTGGGATGCAATTGCATTCTGGGTTGCCCTAATTAGACATGCATTTGTACTGCAAGCTTCAGTGCAAAAGGTAGCGGAGTTACGGAGTTAATCGTCTCCAAAAGGCGATAAGATGCAGCGGAGGTAGCTAGATTCGTCAACGTGTGTTTCACTTTTAAAATCGGAGAGTAATCGTAGGAGTGATTATCTTTAAGGCAGCAAATATAGCAATTATAGCAATATCTGAAAAATTTAGACACAAACGAGAAAAGCAAACGAAACTTAAATCGAAAATTCATTATGCACATGAATTATATTTGCGGAGTGGTTTTTTAATAATATCATAGTTCACTTTTGTAATCTTTTTATTGCTGTAGGACAGCTGGCTCACTTATGGCTGATGGCTCACTTAGAATTTAGTAGTTAACGTCGCCTATGTTTGCAACGCCAGTGGCAATGCAAACACGCTGCTGTCTCATAAGAGTACAGTAACTTGGGTCACTAATGCCGGAATACAGCACAAGTTTATTAGGGCGGCATACTTAAGACCAAAAGTGGTCACCATCCAGACGGGCTTGGGGACCTACCATGTAGCTAAGGTGGGTTGTTTTGTAATTATTAGAGGTAGGTTGTTGTCGACGTGAAAGAGCTTCGATAATGTTTGTTGCATCAACTGCAGGCCGTTGTAATACGTTATCATACAATTATGAAAAAATTAATACTTGTTTCATAATTTTTTAGGTGACAACTTAATATTATTGAGTAATGATTATTTATATCAGTTATATCATAATTTTAAAACTAAAGTTGTCAGAGCGACTAAAACGATCTAAGACTAACATTAAGTTTTTAAACCCGGAACCCGTTTGAGAAAACAAGACAGAGCTAAAACAATAATCAAAAAGTACTACATGAAAACCGGGGGAAAAACTTAATCAGACGAAAAAATAAAAAAAAACATTTCATGGTTCAATTCATGCGTCACAGACTACTTAACCTTGAAGCAAAATTTCTTTCAATACATTCGTAACTATTACGCGAAGACGTAAAAAGACCCAGACTCGCAAGAATCAGCGATAAATTTTCCCGCTCTTCTTCCGGATTGTTACGGGTGTATATAAAATTTTGGCATTTCACAAAGTATCTAGCTCAGCGAACATTCAAACAGACAGAGAACTGTCGCTTTTGAATGTTTCCTATACCGGCAGCACTGCCAACCCAACTAACGAAAGAAATGTTCTATGAGAAGTACATTCCTAATCCGATCCGTGTACGCAAAATGATGATTCTACAGAACCGTTGAGTAAATCGAGAACCTATCATAAATAAAGTAATATTTTTAAAACAATTCCCTGCACTTTTTTAATCGTATTGCAGGTATTTGAAAAATAAAATGGGCACGTACGCCTAGTCAAACTATTGGCATTATAAAAATAATCCTTAGGAATTATACTCAAATCAGTCACCAAATATATAATAAAAAAGTTATACAAAACTTAAACCTTGCTTTAAATGCTAAATAGAAGTTATTTAAGATCAAACGACCGTTTAAAGCAAAAAATGTTACATCAAACATTGGTTAGCGATTAGCAGAGTATGTTTGACTAGCATCAGAAGAAAATCAGGATTTGCTACTAAAACGACGATTAATTTGCGCTCTTATCTGTATGCATATAAACATAGAAACAAATAAAAAAAACTTTACATTATGCAGCTCCGTCTCTTCAACGAATCTTCATGTTCTGTTAAAAAGGCGTATAAAAATTTTCCAAATAAAAAAATGCAATAATAAAAATCTTTCATCTGCCTGATTAAATAAAACTGTCTAGACATTTGAATAAATTCCCAGGCGGGAACCACATACCGGCGACATAATTTGTTCAGTCACGTAACTCTAACACGGATACGTAACTCTTTCTTTATATTTGGGTCAATAGGCGAACATTCTTTTTATTAATATTTCCTTCTATTTCGTTTTTATTTTATTTATTTAATATTTTTCAGAAACTATATTAAACTGGCACATACACCTGATGGCTACATAGTTTATATGTTTCTACAAATAAAATCCTATTTGTATTACCAATGTAATTTTTTTTTTAACTTATAATTTAGAATTTAAAATTTTCCTAAAGGTATAAAAATACTGGCGGGTAATTTATTGAAGGTTTATTAAAAGCTCAAAAATAAAATAAACGCCACATTAAAAGAATATAATTTTTTAGAATAATTTAAAGCTCTCATCAGACGTAAGATGGTGTTTCTCTCAATGTACATATATTTTACTAATGTGACACATAATTTGTCGACTGTTAACATACGGACGGCGTAATATTTATATTAGTCTGAGAATGCCGGCAAGAAGGGCACGATTAATCTGTTCAAAAGTACCCACTTGTTTTGAAAATTAGCACGGATAGCGGAAAATTTCCACTGAATGTAAAACAAACCCAAGAAAAAAATCTATTTTTTAGCCCTGTATGAATGAGTGTATCTTCGACTTTTACACCAACATAGGAAAGGGATGACGTGGCGCTATTTTCATGTCAGAGTCACAAGTGTTTCTTCTTTTTTTTTTTCTTTTTTTTTTTTTTTTTCAAAATTGGATGAAGGATATTTCATATACACTTCGCTAGGTGATATTCAAGCCGGGCCGGATGTCGACCGTCTCTTAAAATGTCGCTATAATAACTTTGTGTTGTGTCCTGGCACAAGAGACCCACGTTTCAGTTTACATACGCAGACGGCAGTTTATTGCAATGATTAAGTGGCAGCCTGTCTGCTGTTTCAAACAACATGTTGCAGTAAAGAAAATCACATTTTAATTTTAAAATAATACATCCGGTACATAACACATCCGCGCAGGGGCGGAGTAAGAATATTGACCTCTGCAGCCGGGGTCGGCTTGTCGGAAAAGGCGACAAAACCACCCAACCTAGCTACGTGGTAGAGCCCCAACCCGTCTGGATGGCAACCACCTTTGGTCGTAAGTATGCCGCCATAATAATTTTGTGTTGTGTTTCGGCATTAGTGACCCTAGTTCTTGTACCCTTATGGGACAGCAGCGTGTACGCTGTAACTGCTAAATTCTAAGTGGGCCGTCGGCCTGTCGTGCCCAAACATCGGAGATGTTTTTATAGTTTCACACTGAATTGAGAAGAAGTGTAGCACAATTAACACATCTTTTGAATGAAGTTTTAAAATGTTACATCATCATAATATAATATTTGTCTGCTACAGTTTTGGGAATAAAGCAATTTATACATAAAAATAATGGCTACCTCCCACTGTTACCTTAGTATATAAATAGAACAGATTATTAAGTTAATTTATGTTTGAATCGAGTGTATTATTTCCTGTCCCCATTCTAAGCTAGAAACAAATTAGTAGTTAAGACGTTGCGTCGTAAACTGGCCGGTCGGCAACAACTCATTACATTTACATATGTAAAATCAAATTTATTGTTTAATTCTACGTAGAAGACTTAATATACATATAAAGGCACACGGAAATGCCTATTACACATTATATAATATAAACATTGTATATTTGACAGGTGACCGTGAGTTGGCTCGTGCTTATGTGGAACGAGATTTATATTGTACTAGCTGACCCTCCAAACGCCGCGTCTGCCATTTTAATATATATATATATATAAAAGTAGCCTATGTCCTTCTCCAAGGTCTAATCTATGTCTGTAGAAATTCATCAAAATTGGTTCAGCGGTTTAGGCGTGAAAGCGTAACAAACAAACTCACTTTCACATTTATAATATTAGTATGGACGGATGGTTTTGCCTAGAAATTAGAATAGGGTAACCCTGTCACTTTCCTGGTAGTCGTGAAAGGAATAGAAGAAAGAAACGACTAATGGAATACTTCTTTTACTGGTCAATTAAAAGTATATGAAGGATTTATTTCAGTATTTTCAGTCAGTGTTTTAGAGTTTGAAGGATGATAATAGCTCCTGTAGAAACCAAATATATATCTAAGCCAACTTTTATCTTGTGTTCTACTATTCATCCATACTATCAGACGACCCCCGTGGCGTAATGGATAACGAACTTCGCTACGCTTGCTGAAGTCATAGATTCGATTGCCGTCTCGCGTCTTATATAGTGCTTGTATAATATGTATTTGTTTACAAAATAAAAGTATATATGTATAATATTAGATATCTAGTACCCATAACACAATTGCTCTGCTGCTTAGTTTGGGACTAGATGGCGTTGTGTGATTTATCCCAGTATATTTATATTTACTAATTATTACATCTATCCTTTTTTCACACGGCTGTGAAACGTGGCGCTAGAGCGGCACAAACAGAAACTGCGTGTCACGGAGATGAATATGCTGCAGTGGATAGGTGATGTGACGCGGAATAATCTAATCGCATTAGGAAAGCCCATATTCGCGGCAGCCTTGATGTTCGTGACATTGTGAATAAATTGGTTGCAGGAATGTCGCCTCCTACCGGGGACATTCCCGTAGGTGAACGAACGAGCCGAGGGCATCGCAGAGCAATGACCAAAAGTCCATCCATCAGGTGTTCAGTGGGTATGCCATTGTGACCGTGGCTATCCTTTGCTATTCAGTCGAGTGGTCGCACTAGCAGGGTGGAGGACCCCACATACCCGCGGCACTATAAAAGTGCAGTTTTCCCCGGGCAAAAATAAAAACAATATAAAGGAGTGTCGCCTTCGCTGGTATAGTCACTCTATAGTACCACTCACATGGGGAGGAAATGCCTAGCTCTACCGTCTTCGCCGAGCCCCGACGTGAGACATAGACCGGAAAAATGCTGGAGAGATGTCGTAAAAGGAGACATGCGTGCCAATGGAATCACTACCAGGGATGCTGTTTTGATAACAGTTTTCGGTATTCCTAGCAGTAAGCCTATTGGCACATCATCCTTTACAACGTAGTTATAGTCAGTATTTTTGCGTTTACTCTTCCTACCGGAGCCCGGTGGAGGCTTCGTAGCTAAAAAATGTTCCTCACTAAATACGACTATTTATTATTTAGAAAAATACAATTAATCATCCATTTCCTGGACTCTCTTCTTTCTTGTACGAAACGGTTCTCAAGAACGTTCATTTTGCGCCCTCTCTAGATTTCGAATGAGCTTTCGGCTGAGGTGTTCCAAAAACATGCGTTAGAGAATTTCTTCTAGGCCGGCAGCGAGTCGGTGATTCATCTGGTGTTGCAAACGTCCATAGGACGGTAGACCACCTGCTAGGGTGCGCCATTTGCCTGTCAAGAAACCGCTTACAAAAATCTGTGATTTACAATCGATTAATGTAAAGTCTCATTATTAAATTCTTATAATTAAAGTTTAAAACAAATAAAAATTATATTATGTTAAGCAATTATAAAATGTAGATGCGCTGTTGCTTATAATTTCAAGGAATATTAAAATATAAACAGTTTACATTACTTGTTACATTTTCATAAACCAAAAAGGTACATGTTGTAGTAATTTTGTAAATCATAAAAACATAATAAATATAATCATTTAATTTCTAAAAATGTATGCAATAATTAAAAATCCAAGAGCAACTGAAGTATGTATTTCTAAACAAAATTATACAGGGTAAAACTTACAGTAAGTTTCATTACATGACGAAAATACCTGTGAGTTAGCAGAATTGATCATGAGCATACTACCAAAGTGCGAAACTAAATCGTGTCTCCGTCTATTTATATGCTCTTTGTAAACGTTAAAATTATTTAACTACAAATATATTTATATCACTAAGCCACAGTAAAGTTTCCAAATTATATTCTCGTTCTAACGGCGGTGTCAACACGCTTCGAAATCTCAGTCATTTATTGAAAAGGCCACGAAAATTTCACAATACATGGCTAATTAAAAGCAAAAATATACTATTTATTAAATAAACTAAATAAAGAATAAACTAAAAGTAAGCTCTCCGTGCAGGGGCGGAGGTAAAGGCGACAGCGGGAGGCACTTCGGGGGAGGTTCCGCCGCTCAACTCTTTGAGTTGTCAAAGGAGATTGCCCGGGGGACGAAACACTGACCCCCTGGCGCCAACATCATGGAAGAGGCCCGTCTTGACACAGGGCGGGACGGCACCGGCCCGGGCCACGAGATCGGCAGGCCACATATCCGTGAGCCCGGGCGTAGGCGATAGGAGAACAGCGGGGTTTTTTTAAAAGCGACAAAATAATCTTAGTTAGGTGGTAGGGCTTCAAGCCCGTCTGGGTGGCAACGTATGCCGCCATAATAACCTTATGTTGTGTTCTGATATGATTGACCAAGTTCTAGATCCCTATGGGACAGCAGTGTGTTCGCGATGTCCCTAGCGTCGCAAACATCTATATGCAACGGTAAGTGCTTACTATAAAGTGGGCCGTTAGCCTGTCTGTTGTTCCTCAGCAATAAAAAATATTAAAAGAGAGTTATCCAAAATCTTTATGTAAATGGTTTGTGGGGTATTCTCTCACTATATTGGCAGTGAAATGGTTTAATAAGTTTAGATGATTTAAGATATTATAAATATATTTAGTACATATTTGCATTCTTAGGTATCAATTCAGAACCACCTCTGTAGCATAACGGTTAACGCACTTCAGTACGCTTGCGGAGGTCACGGGTTCGATTCCCGTCTCGCATCTTTATGTATAATATGTATTTATTTCCAAAAAAGAAGTACTCGTATATATATAGTAGTATATCAGTTTCTTAATAATCGCAGAGAATAAACTATGATGAGATAAAATTCTGGTAATTACATTATACTGTGGCCCAGTTGATGGAAGTTTTTGAGATAATATTTAATTAAGATACGTGAAAATGTTGTTAATGTTTAGTATAATACTTCAAGTAGAACCTGAATATAATAACTTTAATAATTAAAACGGGGCTACTTCAGAAACAAGAAATAACATAACAATGCGAGATCCGGTATAAGAAATATACACCCTAGTCTTTTTTTTTAGACAGGCTGACGGCCCGCTTAGAATTTCGCAGTTACCGTCGCCTATGGGTGTTTGCAAGACTAGTGGCATCGCGAACACGCTGCTGTCGCTTAAGGGTACAGGAACTTGGGTCACTAATGCCGGAACACAACACAAGGTTATTATGGTGGCATACTTAAGACCAAAGGTGGTCGCGATCCAGACGGTACGATATGGGGTTCTTCAAAAAAGGCGTTATAAAATTTCTTCGAGGCCAGCAGCGTGTTGGTATTGCCTCTGGTGCTGCAAACTTCCATAGGCGACGGTGACCATTTGCCATGGTGGGCCGTCTGCCTGTCTGCTGAACTCTAGCTATAAAAAAAAATTATATCCAATTTAAGTTGACCTCAGATTTATGTCATCAATCATATGAAATAGGGTTCAGCTTAGGCTGGACTTTGTAGGTTCGAACGTACGTATTCCGGAGGCGCATGGCGTAACAGTTGCATTCGATAATACTGACTGTTTGCATATTTCATTTATATTTTAGGGTTTTCAAAGTTTATAGGGTTTATAATCCAAAATAAACCATAAGATATATCCAAAAAATTCTGCCCAGTCACTATTCAACGCGGACGGAGTCGCGGGCACAGCTAGTATATGTTACGTTACTTACAATAAAAAAAATATTATAAATCGAAATGTGTACGAGCGAGGTTTGTATGCAAATAGTTTGGTAAGGTCAACATAGAGTACACAAGGAGGCCATTTAACAATGGGCAACTGACAAAAATCATCAATGACCACAGGAAAGTTACTACGAGTCGTAAAGATCATTTTGTTAAAGTTTTTATAAACTTCTCATGCGTACCTTTTCATTGAAGATTGAGTAGATCAAAAGACAATATATTTTGTTAGCTAAAAAAATTTCACTTTTATAAAATTACTACCTTACCCGGCAAACGTAGTTCTGCCATATAAATTAAAAAAAATTGTTGTAGCCTATGACCTTCTCCAAGGTTTAGTCTATCTCTATACCGATATTCATCAAAATTGGTCGAGAGGTTTAGGCGTGAAAACGTAACGTACAGACAGAGCTACTTTTACATTTGTAATATTAGGATGATTTGAACTGTGGACAAAATCATAATTTTTGTTTGCTTTTTCTTAAATCCTAGAATTCAGTAGTCACGCCAAACAAGGTCACGGAACGGGAGGGTGTCTAACGTCCTCCGGCCGCGAGCGGCTCCACGAGGGAGATTCTGCTGCCCGTTCCTATCGCAGGGTGATTGCACGCATGCTGTTCCACGCGCTCCCCACAATTCCGCATTGACACAGAAGCCGAAACCCCCCGGCGTGCACCAGGGAAGAAATCTGACATAAGGAGCGGGCTAGCACCAGCCTAGGCCATGAAATCGGCAGGACAGTATGTCCATCGGCCGAAGCACTAGGCAATAAGAGAACAGCGGAGTTTTATTTGTGGTTTTAAAGTCTTTGATTGCTTATAGAATTGCCTAGGAAGTGGATTTTAGCAGTAGTTCCCTACAAGTTGCGTATATGTATGAGAAAGTCCTTAACACATTGTTGACAGTACAAACTATCAATGAACGATTGCGATAAAACCAAGTAATCATTGGAACTATACATTGTCGGCATTTGAATTTAAATCGGATTGAAAGCTGTTGCTAAGGGCGGGATCGCTTGGAATCACTTTGAGTACTCACAAAGGAGGTGCCTTTACATTGTTGACGTTAAATAACCTATTGCTTCCCTATATACGGACATATTATAATCGCCCCTACATACATTCTTACTTAATTGGGGACAAAAAATATTACATAATTAAGATTTTAATTATCACACACACACGTTTGACTTTGTGGATACACTTTAGTATATTGATGACAACAATTATATCTTATATTGTGTCATGTCATTTTATTTTTCTTTTTGTTTTTGTGCTTCGTAGCATGACATATGCTTTGCGTCGGTACCCTCCCGCGACCTGTTTGTTTCCTGTTTTTATATTCACAATTCTCCGATGACAACCTCCTGGCGTCACGACGAACGCAGGTTGGTACGCTTTACGTCCCCCAGCCTAGAGAAGGGGCCGTAGGGGCGTATTGTAAGTCCCACACTACCCCGCCGCATTTCCCACTCTGCGGAGTGTGCATTATGCATTTTCACCTCCCAAAAAAGAGGTCGGTACGCTTGCGGAGGTCTTGTATTCAATTCCCGTCCCACATGTGGCTTTTATGTATAATATGTATTTATTTAAAAGTATATATGTAGTATGTTAGTTGTCTAGTATCTATAACACAAGTTGATGCAACTTACTTTGGGACAAGATGGCGTGGAACGAAATGTCCCAATATATTTATTTATTTATACAGCCACAACTAAATTAATGAATCGGATATGATAAAATATGGTTATTACGAAGGAAACTACCATCTGGGGTTGAGGGATTCCAAGTCCGAACGGAAAATCCGAAAGGTGCCTTTCCTTTGTGGTCTATTAACTATTTGTAGATGATGGAGTCGCAGTATTTTATAAGATTAAAAATATATTTTACGTTTTGTGTATTAAGTTATCTAAATTCCTAAATACCAATAGGTTCAATTTGGACCAATAATTATACAAAATGGTTATAGTCTCCTTTTAACATTGCTCACGTAAAGCAAGTTCTATGAATAAGGTCATATTGCGAAATAAACAAAGAGGGAATATTGATGAGCCTTCATAGGTTTTTATTTCGAAACTCAACTTTGCGAATTTACATACGCAACATTAGTGTTGTTCTACTGGATATGTGTTACAAGATAAAATATAACAATATAATTTATTTTATAGAAGTTGATGAATGTCGCCGCTAATATAGCATATAGTGTTGAATATATATATATATATATATATATATATATATATATATATATATATATATATATATATATATATATATATATATATATATATATATATATATATATATATATATATGTGTGTGTGTATATATATATATATATATATATATATATATATATATATATATCTAGTCAGGTCATAAGTATTGTCACACAGTAAAAACTTTTCTTTTAGAATGCTGGCCAAAAAAGTTTATTGAATTCGAATTTCGAATTGTTCATGAAAATAAAAATGTATAACTTTTAGAATTTTACTCATTTTTAAATATGGAGTGGACGCTTAAAGAAGACCGTGTTGCAGTTATTGCGTTGCATCGTTGCGGTTACGCGCCAATTCAAATTTTTAACATACTGAAAAATTTGAATATTACCAAAAGATTCGTTTATCGTACCATCAAACGATACAATGAAGACTCTAGTGTAGATGACAGGTCAAGAAGTGGTCGCCCTCGGTCTGTTAGGACTCCAGCAGTGATAAAAGCTGTGAAGGCACGAATTCAAAGAAATCCCAAACGTAAGCAGAAACTGTTGGCCCTTCAGATGGGGTTAAGCAGAACCACGGTGAAAAGGGTGTTAAATGAAGACTTAGGGCTTCGGGCATATCGAAGAAAAACAGGACATCGTTTGAATGCTCGTCTAATGGACCTGAGACTGAAGAGATGCCGCGCTTTGTTGAAGCGGTACGCGGTAAAAAAATATCGGGAAATTCTTTTTTCGGATGAAAAAATGTTTACCGTAGAAGAGAGCTACAACAAACAAAATGATAAGGTGTACGCACACAGTAGTGAAGAAGCGAGCAACCGTATTCCGCGTGTCCAACGAGGTCATTTTCCATCCTCGCTCATGGTATGGTTGGGAGTTTCTTATTGGGGCTTAACAGAGGTACATTTTTGTGAGAAAGGTGTAAAAACGAATGCTGTTGTGTATCAAAATACAGTCCTGACGAACCTTGTGGAACCTGTTTCTCATACCATGTTCAATAACAGGCACTGGGTATTCCAACAAGATTCGGCGCCAGCTCATAGAGCGAAGAGCACACAAGACTGGCTGGCGGCGCGTGAAATCGACTTCATCCGGCACGAAGACTGGCCCTCCTCCAGTCCAGATTTGAATCCGTTAGATTACAAGATATGGCAACACTTGGAGGAAAAGGCGTGCTCAAAGCCTCATCCCAATTTGGAGTCACTCAAGACATCCTTGATTAAGGCAGCCGCCGATATTGACATGGACCTCGTTCGTGCTGCGATAGACGACTGGCCGCGCAGATTGAAGGCTTGTATTCAAAATCACGGAGGTCATTTTGAATAAACTTTAATGTCATAAGAATCTATGTTTTGTTAAGTTCATTTTGGTATATGAATGGTTACATAATTAATAAACTTGTTACAATTATTTTACATTAAACATGTGACAGAATTTATGACCTGACTAGGTATATATATATATATATATATATAACAAATCAAGTCAATTTATATCAATATAAGATCTTATAGATTACTGATTGAATGTCAACAATCTACTACCGTTTCCAATACAAAACGCTAGTTAAAGAAGAAAGGGCGAAACAAACACCCAAAAATTGGATTTTCATAAAGCTATTTTTCATTTTGACGTGGGCTTAACCTTGAACTCCATATGTCGATTTTAAGACTGTGTGGGTATGTTTGATCTTCAACGTTTTTGGGCTGCGCACACTACGACCGAGATTAGCGGTGCGGTGGGCGAGAGTGGGGCCGCGTGTAAAAAAGGTTATTATAAAAAAACGAAACACCATTCTAAAGGGTCTCCAAATTTGTTCATTCGTTCAGTAATGAACGAAACATAAAATAGAGTTTCTAATGTTCGTTGTCAGCCTATTGTTGTATACAGCTGGACGTAGGCTTCTCCAACCCCGACCGCTATCCTTACGCAGGTCATAAGCTCATCGGCAGACTTACACTAATTCAACCACCATAATAACCTTGTGTCCTTAATCAACTGACTAAAACACTTGTGTGCGTGTATACCAGCATATGTGATCTAGGTTCCAATTCCCCTACGCGGACGACAGCGTGTCAGCGGTGCCCCTCGCATCGCAACATTAAGAGGACCGTCAGCCTGTTTACTTTGTTCCAAAGCATTAAGTTATTTTTATGCTGTAGGACAGCAGACAGGTTGACGGCCCGTTTAGAATTTAGCAGTTACCGTCGCTTATGGGTGTTTGCAACGCCAGTGGCATCGCGAACACGCTGCTGTCCCATAAGGGTACAGGAACTTGGGTCACTAATTGCCAGAACACAACACAAGGTTATTATGGCGGCATACTTAAGACCAAAGGTGGCCATCTAGACGGACTTGAGGCCCTACCACGTAGCTAGGATGGGTTGTTTTGTCGCCTTTTACAACAGGCCAACCCCGGCCGCAGAGGTTAGTAAGTATTCTTTCGCCGCCCCTGCACGGATCAAATCAAATTGCGCCTTATTTCCCAAAACAGTCGAATCCATAGGTACACGTGTCGTTATCGTGGCCTTCGGTGTGTTGGCCACGTAAATTCACGCGCCGAACAACATGTGTATCTAAGTTACGGCCAATTTGCGTTATCACACACGAACAATTAAAAGGGAAGAGGGATTTTTAACATGCTCAAATATATATAATATTTACAATATATACATGTTTTGCGGAAATTCATATCATTTTTGGATTAATTAGTGATACGGTGTATTTGTACACCGTAAGAATGAATGAATTTTATGGTAAATATGGAATATGGTAATTTTTGTATTATTACGGTCAACGGCTCTTCTCTTCTATTGTACCAACCGAAGTACCACACTGCTGGGTATTATTATTAATGTGTAAAATTTCAACGCGTTGTTTTTCAGGAAAATTCACCTAGAGCTACAGGATGAATTTTCTTTTTCCATCAGTGGCACGAGAAACATGATGCAATTGGTGTAATTCCGCGGTACACCATTTATCACATTTATCCTTAATGTGTTTTTTCGAGGAACAGCAGACAGGCTGATGGCCCACTTTTTTTATAATGCTGTAGGACAGCAGACAGGCTGACGGTCCGCTTAGAATTTAGCAGTTACCGTCGCCTATGGGTGTTTGCAACGCCAGTGACATTGCGAACACGCTGCTGTCCCATAAGGGTACAGGAACTTGGGTCACTAATGCCGGAACACAACACAAGGTTATTATGGCGGCATACTTAAGACCAAAGGCGGTCGTTATCCAGACGGGCTTGAGGCCCTACCACGTAAGGGTGGGTTGTTTTGTCACCTTTTACAACAGGCCGACCCCGGCCACAGAGGTTCTTTCTCCGCCCCTGCACGGATAAAACACTTAACGGTAAACAGTTACTGCCTATAGATGTTTACGACGCTAAGGGTGCAGGAACCAGGGTCACTAATGACGGAACACAACACAAGGTTATGTACATACTTGTAGCCAAATTATCAGGGTAAATTGACCTATTTTAATATGTTTTCTTTAACAACAAGAAGAAATCAAATTGACCACCTAACGTTATATAAAATATTGTACTCTCTTATAGACCCCCTACTTTTTTTAATTTAGAACAGCAGACAGGCTGACGTCCTGCTCAGAATTTAGCAGTTATCGTCGCCTGTGGATGTTTGCAACGCCAGTGGTATCGCTAAGACGCTGCCGTTCCATAAGGGTACAGGAACTTGGGTCACTAATGCCGGAACTCAACACAAGGTTATTATGGCGGTATACTTAAGACTAAAGATGGTTGCCATCCAGACGAGCTTTGTCGCCTTTTACGACAGGCTGATCCCGGCCGCAGCGGTTAGTATTTTTACTCCGCCCCCCTACGGATAATTTTTCTACCACCAACACTATTTTTTTTTAATACTACTCCTATTAAACATGCGATGATATTCAAGTATTCCAACTTTATCGCGCTTGATAACAAAAATGTCAATGGACACTTCTCGTTGATATTGAAAATTTTTAATATGATTTAAAAAGATTTTTGCTTTAGGTCAGTTTTGTTTTTAAGTTCTGCTTCAAATAGGTAGCAAAGGAAGGCTTCCATTTAGTTTCCATTCGAGGTTGAAGGGGTATCATTGCAGTTACAGATGAGAACAGGGGTTCAAAAAGTAATAACACTGCTACATCAATGGTATCACTAGAGACAGTGACACAAAAAGGCGCTTGTATCTTATTAATTATATCTTCATTTGTTAAAATACAAGTAGTTTTTTTTTTAATTAAATTCCCATCTCCTGACGTACATAGAGTCAGGACTTTGTTCCACTTTTTTTTCTTACTTATTTATTTTCTACAAACTTATTTACATAATATATAATCTAAATTAAAACTTATTATAATCAAATCTTACTATGTATAACCTTATCTTAAAATTACTATTTCTTTATTTATTATTTATTTTATTATTTACTATTTCATATTTTATAGTTACATGATGTTAGTATCCAAAATACTTCCGAGTGCATTTTTTCCCTTATGCATAAAAATATTATTACCTGGATAATTAATTAACTTTTTCACAATTAATTCTAATATTCTTCGTAGCTAAGAAACCCGATTCTTTTAAGTACCGCTTTCTTTCTTTTTTTGCCGGGGAAAACTAAACGTAATTAGTGCCGCGTCGGAACTCCCGGGGGAGCCGACGCGGGCATGCGTGGTTCACCCTGGTTGCCCTAGTACTGCGACTACTCAACTGGCTAGCAAAAGATAGCCAGGGTGGTCGCGGCGGCATATCCACTAAAAACCCCGGTCGCCACTCCTTTGTGGGGGGTCGCAGGATCGACATTTGGTCATTACTCTGCAACGCCCCCAAAAGGTCTGCTTTCTATGGCATCTTTTCTTCTCCAGTGCACTAAATACATCCAGTTCATCTTTCCTTGCAGGAGCGGAGTAATTCTACTGATCCCTGCGGCCGAGGCGAGTGTGCTCCCAAGCCCGTCTAGATGGCTAACTCTGATCTCTGAATATGCCGTCATAACCACTTTCGTAAGGCCATATTTATAGGTTGAATCCTCACGCAGAACAAAATACGTTAGGATCTACGAGTAGTTGCATGATATGTGTATACATATCCGTCAAGGGCCACTGCTTAAGGGAGGTTTACTGTACAGGTGTATGTCGAAGGTCGTCAACCGTTAAAGTTCATATGAAGGAAGAATGTGATAATTATTACGGTTACGAATTTTAATTTAACTATAATTATAAATAACAATTAGTAAACCAGGATGCACCTTTCGACGCGTGAGAATAGACATTATAAACAAAATTCTAGTTAAGGACTGTTTTCAAGGCGTGCGTTAGAGCGTACAAAAATGCATGAAAACGTAAACTCAAAGAAAATTATACATAGGAGAAGCCACTACAAAGTTATCATTTTCAATTCTTATTCTTTCTTCTTATCCACATTCTATATGTCGAGCGTTCATTTATTAACAAGAGATTTATCTCAAAAAGAAGAAAAAATTTCTGCAGGTAACTGCAAACATTACGTAGGTAAAATATTCATATCTTTGTACTAGTTTCATTACCTTATCGATCAGCGAAGTTTTCTTTATATTTATTTAATTTTATGTATATGACAGAATGAATTTTGCAGTCGGCGGTTGTTTATATTGTACTATAACTACATGTAGTATAATTATCATGTATCTCAAAGATGTTAAACGATACTTTTGAAATGCTACATTTGAAACATATAAAAAATCATATTATTGTCATCTGTTCAGCCAGATGTTCGTGATAGTTTGTTTAGGTCGTAATACGCGCGTTCTGTTGAACCGCACTTTAAATAAACCTTGCACGACGCTATTTCCCTCAGCATGAAGCTCCAAAAGCTTATGAGAAAATATTTTAAATAAGCGAATAAACACCTTATTAAAATTTTTCTTTGAGATACATGAGACGTTCCAAAAGGCGGTTAAAATGCACCTACTAAAGTACAAAATTGAAATTGAAAATAACCGTTCTTGTATTTTATGCTGGGATAATATTTTGAAATTAAAGCCATAAAATTGCAATCTTATTATTATTATTATTTTTCTTACAGCTAAGGCTGTCATCGTCTCAGACGACTAACGACAGCAACACCGGGCGGAAAAGGCATTCCGACCCCGTGGGAGCGGGGTCGATCAGCCGTGGCAGCGTGCTCGGGGCGCGTCTCCTGTGAGGCGCGCTCCCGGCTCGAACGCTGCATGGGGACAGTTGATAGCAGCCACGAATGGCAAGAATACTATTAATGGCTATCGACTTCACCGGTGAAGCCGATCCTATTCTAATCTACTACCGTTTCGGAGTGCTTGTAGCTGGGAGAGAAGAAACGGCGAAAGAAACTCCCCCGCAACACATCTATTCTACGTGTAATTGTGTAGTGTGTGGTTGTGTACGGCTACAGGCTATGGGGGGCGGAAGGCGTCCCTAAACCTATTCCAATCTTATTACAATGTCAAAGGATAAATAAAAGCTGAAAGAGATTGGGTTTCGCCGTAAGACGTACGCGTTCTAAACGAGTTACGACCGTTAGTAATGCGTAAGTAGGATAACGAACGTAATACTGAAGGGTCATTCTGAGTTTCTGAGTAAAAATTCTGAGCCAGGATATTGACGGGAAGTATAAGTTTTATTCGGGAGGGATTAACGGGATGTTAGTTTCGAATAGTAAGTTGGCGCAGATTATCCGTCTATCAGGCTGAAGGGCGCCCTACATCACGTGTATCGAGACGTGGTCCTAGAGTGCCCAGGACTTTTGATTTAATCACCCCTCGGTTCTGAGACAAAGGGCCTATCGGAAGACAGTTATTTTGTAGAATGGTTTAACAATGCTGGTGCATTATGGTGATATAGGTCCAATTTAGCACATTGCGCCTCTTTCTATTTGTATTCTTTCTTCCATAAATGTATTTTCTAAATAAATAATTTTCTTTCTTTTTAACAAATGTGATTATTAAGAAATTTGCATATTACTGAATGTGTTTGAAAATAACAGATAGTTGAAGCTTCACGAATTTAAAATGTTACAATATTATAAAAATTAGTCTTAAATAATGTTTTCATAGTTTTATCCGTGCAGGGGCGGAGAAAGAATACTAACCTCTGCGGCCGGGGTCGGCCTGTCGTAAAAGGCGACAAAACAACCCACCCTAGCTACGTGGTAGGGCCTCAAGCCCGTCTGGATGGCGACCACCTTTGGTCTTAAGTATGCCGCCATAATAACCTTGTGTTGTGTTCCGGCATTAGTGACCCAAGTTCCTGTACACTTATGGGACAGCAGTGTGTTCGCGATGCCACTGGCGTTGCAAACACCTATAGGCGACGGTAACTGCTAAATCCTAAGCGGGCTGTCAACCTGTCTGCTGTCCTACAGCAATAAAAAAAATTACCTTAATTTCGGACGGATTTTAGCAATGCCTTATATACTTCGATAAATGTTTAATCACATGTATACTGAAGTAGTCTGTTTAGGATGAATATTTTTTTATTGCTAAACAGCAAAATGTCTGCCGGTCCACTTAATCAGTTACCATCGCCTATGAACGGGGCACCGTGAACTGGAGAACCTTAGTCACTAATGCCGGAACACAACGCAAGGTTGTTATGGCAGCATACAAGTAATTATGCACCAATGGTGGTTGTATTCCAGACCCCGAACCACCTAGCAAAGTTGAAGTTAAATTATAACAGACATTGTTTAATGTATTTAGCAACAAGTTCCAGTCGGGGGCATCTCTTCGGCGGCGAGAATGATAATTATGAACAAACCGTTTGAGTCTTACCAAAGGTGTAAAAGAGCAGGTTTTGATTTCATTTCCTGAGGTGGTATACAGGTGGTGACACTCCGAAAAAATCTTAAGCCACCGTTCCGTCTAATTTCTTGTTATTATAAAAAAAATCATTACGTAATAATTTCCAAGCTTACTGTTTCCAAGTTAAGAAAAATATCTTTTTAATTAAATTTAATTAGCAAACAAAATATAATTAACGGTAGAAAAACACACAATTTATCAGTGAAATAGCGCACCGAATACACTCATAACTAAATTAATATCTTAAGGTAATTAATTATTGTTATAATTATGTAGATTAGGATTTTATTCTTCAGCGATTTAATTGAAGGCACAATGATATTTATGACTAGCCAGGCACTTACGGGATGATGGTTATCTTTGTTAATATTTGGAAAAAACGGAAATGTCTTTATCATTTCAACGTATTTAATATTAACATACTTGTTTGATTTTAACGCCAACAATGCGGAAAATCTTCTGTTAGTTTTTTTGATATTTTACAAACAATCTAATTTAGATACAGGTTTTCCCATTGCAGTACGATATGGAGGTTTTAATAAAAGGCGTTATAGAATTTCTTTCTAAACACGCTTGGACTTCGGAGAGACTGCGTATTCTACCGTCTGTACAACGGGGAGTGTTCTGAAGAACTATTTAGAATGGTGCCCTCGTCGTCTTTCTACCACCGCACTGCCCGCAATCGGCACTTCTTGAAGCCTCTTCTTTCTTGGACAAAACGGCTCTCAAGAACGTTCATGTTGCGTACTGTCAGGGTCTGGAATGAGGTTTTCTCAGCGCCGTACGGTATGGAGTTCTTCAAAAAAGGCGTTATAAAATTTCTTCGAGGCCGGCAGCGCGTTGGCAATGCATCTGGTGTTGCAAACGTCCATAGGCGACGGTGATCACCTGTTATCAGATGGGCCGTTTTGCTTGTCTGCTGAACTCCAGATATTAACAAAATCATAAAGTAATTGCATGTCGTATTAATACATAAAATTTTTCTCTGTGAAGGCATTGGACGGGTCACCTCACCCACCTCATGTAGGGTCAAGAAGAATGAATCTTGCCCTCTTCTATGGAAATACTATTTTTACTTATCCGCTAGAAATAGATAATAAATTATCGCGTCTGGGTGTTTATGTATAATATGTATTTATTTACAAAAAAAAAGTATATTATGTAATATATCAGTTGTCTAGTACCCATAACACAAGTGCTTTTTTTTTGTCTCGGGGAAAAACCTCTCTTGACGGGTTCCCCCGGCCCGGGGGGACCGAGGGATATGTGGGACTCCGGGGAAGATGTTCAGTCATCCGACTACCCACTAAAAAAACCCAGCTGTTCTCCTATCGCCTACGCCTACGGATATGTGGCCTGCCGATCTCGTGGCCCGGGCCGGTGCCGGCCCGCCCTTTGTCTCAAGGTGGGCCTCTTCTGAAGTGTTGGCGCCAGGGGGTCAGGGTTTCGTCCCCCCGGCGCTCTCCTGTATTGTAGGAGTTGAGGCGGCAATAGTGCGGGCGGCGAATCCTCCCCCGAGGGGCCGCCCGCCGCCGCTTTCTACGGCGGCCGGAGGTCATTGCTCGTCCTCCGGCGCCGACGACGTGGCCTGCGTTGGCGGGAGGGGAGTGTGGTGGTGGACTCCCGCTCCCGCTCCGCCGCCTCCTTTGCGGACATGACTGCCACGCAAAAGGAGGCGACGGCCCCGCCAGGATCGCCCCCGACCATGGACAGAACCAGGGCCGGGAGCGACAGGTCCACGCCGATTTGGGCGACGAGGGCGCGGCGCTCCTCGCGCCAAGCAGGGCACACGGCGACAGTGTGGTCCACCGTGTCCTCCTCGTCGCCCGCGCCACAATGGTGGCACCCCGACGTCATCTCCCGCCCTATGCGACACAGGTACCTCCCGAAGCAACCGTGCCCCGAGAGGACCTGCGTCAGGCGGAAGGTTAGGGCGCTGTGGCGCCTTTCCACCCATTCGGCCAGGACGGGCTTCACCGCTTCGATGGTGGCGAGACCCATGCTGGGCTGCGCGAGGCGCTCCTTCCACTCCACCATGAGCACCTCATCGCGCAGCTCTGCCCGCTTTACCTCCACTTCGCGAGGCGCGGGGCGAGAGCCACGCTCGGCCGCATCCCGACGCGACTGGTACAATAGCGCCAGGACTCGGGCCTCAAGGTCCCATGGTGAGGATCCGGCCAGCAGGGAGGCCGCTTCGAAGGACACCGTCCGGTATCCCCTTATCGCCCTGACGGCCAGGACACGCTGCGGCCTGCGAAGCAACGCCGTCGTTTTGGCAGTCAGGCCATCCGCCCATATCGGGGCCCCGTAAAGGGCCATCGACCACACGATTCCCTCAAAGAGCCTGCGGCAAACTGCGCCCGGCCCGCCGATATTCGGCAGCAGACGGGAGAGTCCCGCCGCCGCCCGAACTAACCTCGGCGCCAGGCGCTCGAAGTGCGCCGCAAAGTCCCATCGCCCGTCGAGCACCAGTCCGAGATAATTCATGGACGGCCCGACGGCGATGCGGACGCCTCCTACCATTATGCTCAGGCCCGGTGGCGGCCTCTGGCGGGGCCCGTAGAATATAAGGGCCTCTGTCTTGTTTAAGGCCACCTCCAGGCCTAGTAGCCGGATTCTAGCCACCGTTTGCGCCACCCCAGCCGTGCCCAGATGGCACGCCTGGCGGGGGCTCCTCCCGCGCGCTATGACGAGCGTGTCGTCGGCGTAGCATATGATGCCGACGCCCGGGAGGAGCGCCCCCCTCAGGACCCAGTCGTATGCGATGTTCCATAGCAGGGGGCCCAGGACCAACCCCTGCGGAACACCGCACACGACGTCTCGCCGACTTTGCCCACCCTGGACCGGGTAGACGACGGCACGGTCGTCCAAATATGCCCCGACTATGCGACGGAGGTAGGGAGGCACCCGATGGTACTTGAGCGCCTCCCGCACGCAGCTCCACGGCAGGGTTTGAAGGCGTTGGCGATGTCGAGTGACACCGCCAACAGCACCCTGCCTCGAGCCACCGCGTCCTCCGCCTTAAGCTATATACTTTGGAACTAGATGACGATGTGTTAATTGTCCTAGAATATTTTTTTTATTTTTTAATACTAAATAAATAATTTTAAATCTTTTATTAAATTCTAAAGACAAATTTTCACAACTATCAAACAATAATTTACATTTCATACACGTGACCAAAATATTTACCGTTAAAATTATACACACGAGATAGACAAAAAACTAATGCGAACCGTTCATTTGCAGCCTAATTCATTGTCTTTTATTATATTGGCACAACTGGTTCTAACTCTCCTAGCCTGGAGGCATGTAAAATAATGTAGATATTATCATTTAACTAGATCTCTTTTAGTTTTTATCGCTTCATTTTTTTTGCCAACGCTATATATTATTTTAATAGCCATCTATCATTGTATAGGTATTTTAATATAAGAATATTTCCGGTGTCTAGCTGACGAGGTTATCTTTGACTCGAAAATTCCTGATGGAGCTCCATAAGGAACGCACCCATACTTTGTGACCTGAGCTCGCGGGCCGTATGCGGCTTTTTATCTCCTGGTCTACGGCTCATCCCCGAAATGTTCAGTCCAGGCGCGGAATATTACTTATTATCTATTATTATTTCCGTAATAATATCTCCAAATAGAGTAAAGTATACATTTTAAAGTGTGTTAAAGTGCAGGGGCGGAGAAAAAATACTAACCTCTGCGGCCGGGGTCGGCCTGTCGTAAAAGACGACAAAACAACCCACCCTAGCTACGTGGTAGGGCCTCAAAGTCCGTCTGGATGGCGACCACCTTTGGTCTTAAGTATGCCGTCATAATAACCTTGTGTTGTGTTCCGGTATAAGTGTCCCAAGTTCCTGTACCCTTATGGGACAGCAGCGTGTTCGTGATGCCACTGGCGTTGCAAACACCCATAGGCGACGGTAACTGCTAAATTCTAAGCGGGCCGTCAGCCTGTCTGCTGTCCTACAGCATTAAAAAAAACGTACGCAATTCGAGCGGAGGTCACGGGTTCGATTCCCGTCTCGTGTCTGGGTTTATATGTATAATACGTATTTAGTTTATGAAAAAAAGTATATATGTATTATATTAGTTATCTAATACACATAGCACAAGTGCTATGCCACTTATTATTTTGTATTATTTTGGGTATTTTTTTTTTGTTTTTGCTTGGCACATCGTTTACATCTATGTGTACAATTGTGATATAAAATTTTTATATCAAGAAATCATTATGTTTATTTAACTAGATGTCGTCTACCCGGTCCAGGGTGGGCAAAGTCGGCGAGACGTCGTGTGCGGTGTTCCGCAGGGGTCGGTCCTGGGCCCCCTGCTATGGAACATCGCATACGACTGGGTCCTGAGGGGGGCGCTCCTCCCGGGCGTTGGCATCATATGCTACGCCGACGACACGCTCGTCATAGCGCGCGGGAGGAGCCCCCGCCAGGCGTGCCATCTGGGCACGGCTGGGGTGGCGCAAACGGTGGCTAGAATCCGGCTACTAGGCCTGGAGGTGGCCTTAAACAAGACAGAGGCCCTTATATTCTACGGGCCCCGCCAGAGGCCGCCACCGGATTAGATGACGCTGTATAAATTGTTCCAGTATATTTATATATTTATTTTCTAGTTTGCAACTAAATTTGCAACTTGACCAACACATACTCAACGAGATCTAGTTAAATAAACATAACGATTTCTTGATATAAAAATTTTATATCACAATTGTACACATAGATGTAAACGATGTGCCAAGCAAAAACAAAAAAAATACCCAAAATAATACAATTAAATACCCCATTTTTAAAATATATTTGTATCTGACATTTCTTGAAAACTACCGCCAGTGCCCGATTTTACGTAACGGAACGTAACATTATACGCGCCCCTAAAATAGTGAAAGGTTTTCAAAAATTATAATAATCACTCATTACCAGCATCGTGTGCGATAAAGAATAGTAAAAAAGTTTATTGTCTATTTAAATAGAACTTTTATTTTCTACTCTCATCTTTATTTCAGTACCGCTATATCTAGGATCGTGTAATAAAGAATTATAAACCGTGAAATGCTTGAAAAATATTTTTTTTTTGTATTTATTTTAACATTACACCTAGTAACACATTCCACCATTACATGTTTAATTTAGGATTTGTATCTATTATATCTCGTTTTAAAAAAGAAAGAGCGACAAGGATGGATATATTTTTATGAGTCGATGATACAATAACTAAAAATATACATTTAAATACGTATGGTGTAAGGTACCGTATAATTTGAACAACGTGTTCAAGCGGCGCCGTGGCTTAGTTGGTTAAAGCGCCTGTCTAGTAAACAGGAGATCGCGAGTTCGAATCTCGCCGGGGCCTGCCTAATACAAATATATTTTTTCAATTAAAGTTATATTTTTTTAATATTATACAATAGTTTTCAAGTATAAATTATACATTTCAATTGTGTATACATAGAACTTTTAAGTGGTATGAATTTTTGAACAAAACATTTTTTTTTCTTTTGTGTAGTGGAAAAATTAAAGATATTACATAATTAAATATATTATGTACACACTTTTGATTTTAATAAATAATGAATTTCTTTCGCGTTATATACATTACAATGGCTTTATATTTATTGCATATATACATAATATTATTGGCCAACTAAATAAAATGTATTTATGATACATTAGTAATGCCATAACATTTTTTTTATAATTTAATTTACAACACAAATACACGTTATGTCACCAACTATTATGAAAACTTTTACGTACAAGCCCGTCTGGACACAACCCCTGGTGTGTCAGTATGCCGCTATAATAGCGTTACGTTCTGGTATTAGTTACCCAGGTTTCCGTACCTGTATGGGACAGCAGCACGTTCGCGGTGCACCTGGCTTCGCAAAACATCTGTAGGCGACGCTAACTGCTTTCTGTTAAGTGTAATAAAATAGTAAATAAAAAATCCTTAATAATAATAATAATAAAGCCCTTTATTCAGACCCACTTAGTATCTATTTACAAAGTACTAATAACTATAAACTATGAGTATGGATATACAAAATATATATATTTTTGTAGCTAAATTAATCTATTCTATTCTAATACTTAATTATTTTTTGTAAGTCTGTTTAACAATCGGCAAAGGCCTCCTCCAACCTTTTCCATTTCTGTCTTTCTTGAGCCACTCTATTCCACGTTACTCCTGCTACTTGCCTAATGTCATCATCCCACCTTTTCTGTGGTCTGCCCCTTTTCATTTTCCCTTCTCTAGGGTACCATCGTGTCACAATTTTGCTTAGAAAATCCTTAGTATAAATTATTATTACGAAGTATTCCTATATATATAAAATTATATATTCAAATTTGTAAAATTCTCAAATATAGGCCAAGTATGTTAGAAGCATTATAATGATTACATGCATATAAAAAATAGAAAACTGTGTCACGTTACATAGACTTTTATATTTCCGCTGTAAAATAAACTTAACGTCGACAAAGATTGTAAACTTTAAAATATATTACTCAGAATAAAATAGGTATGGTCATTAAACAAGCGATAAATACATTATATCGACGCTGAAAGGCTACTAAACGACATTGAGTGAACTCTCCAGGTAAGTGATTTGAAGTTCAAATAGAAAAAAAATATCTGGACTTGTCTAATTGTTGGATTTAAATGATCCAACAGAAAATAAGTAATCATTTTGATTTCGAGATGATAAAGCGTCATTGAAAAATATAAGAATAATTTTAATCTACCATATATAAATTTAAATATATTCTAGTTCGGAGTGGACCAGCCCGACGCAATAGGTTTAGGGACGCCTTCCGCCCCCCATAGCCTGTAGCCGTACACAACCACACAGTACACAAATACACGTAGAATAGATGTGTTGCGGGGGAGTTTCTTTCGTCGTTTCTTCTCCCCCAGCTATAAGCACTCCGAAACGGTAGTAGATTAGAATAGGATCGGCTTCACCGGTGAAGTCGATAGTCCCCAATTAATAGTATTCTTGCCATTCGTGGCTGCCCTTCGTATATTCCCCATGCAGCGCTCGAGCCGGGAGCGCGCCTCTCGAGCCGGGAGCGCGCCTCACAGGAGACGCGCCCCGAGCACGCTGCTATGGCTGATCGACCCCGCTCCCACGGGGTCGGAATGCCTTTTCCGCCCGGTGTTGCTGTCGTTAGTCGTCTGAGACGAAGACAGCCTTAGCTGTAAGAAAAAAAAATAGTTCGGAGTATTTTTAATCCGTGCAGGGGCGGAGAAAGAACACTAACCTCTGCGGCTGGGGTCGGTCTGTCGTAAAAGGCGACAAAAGAATCCACTTAGCTACGTGGTAGGCCCTCAAGCCCGTCTGGATGGCGACCACCTATGGTCTTAAGTATACCGCCATAATAACCTTGTGTTGTGTTCCGGCATTAGTGACCCAAGTTCCTGTACCCTTATGAGACAGCAGCGTGTTCGTGATGCCACTGGCGCTGCAAACATCTATAGACGACGGTACCCGCTAAATTCTAAGCGGGCCGTCTGCCTGTCTGCTAGCCTACAGCAATAAAAAAAAATTTAATCGATGGGATCTAAAATCTACTTTGTTTTACTTTGTGTAGATATATCGTGAGATTTTGGATTTTTTCTTTTCTTTCTTTTATTTCTCTAATCAGTTTAAAGGTGAGAATATTAATAAAGTTTAGAAAAAATAAAGTGTATTTCGGGTCGCAAGGACTAAATACTCAGTGGTTTAACTTAACACTTATTTTTTGCTGGGTAAGTAGGTAAGCAAGTAAGGTAAGTACCTACTCGAGTTTGTAAATTATATTTGAAATCAAAGCGGTTGATACTATATAAGTAGCCTCGGTTATCATTACCAGTATTGGGATATTAGTGAAACTAGTTGATATTTTCATTTCATATTTTTTCATTTCTATCACTATCGTAAGGTACAAAACACCATGTACGAGTATAATGATGTAAATCGATTTTAAAAAGGTTAAACGAGTCGTGGATTATGAAAAATAACGTAGTGATGATTATGAAAAGTAACGTAATATCGGACATACTGCAAATTGCTCGCAGTCTTCAGGGTAAAAGCACGCCATTTTTATTTATATCTCACTTCTTTTTATTTTGTAAATTTTATATCAAAATAACCCACTAGAATTTTGATATTTTTATCTAAGCATTATACTATAAATCCTAAAAAAGGCTATAGTAGGTATCTTTAAGTTAAAAGGCGTGGAAACTATTGTAATACGTACTACCACATCCACCCACTGCGTTCTTATTAACAATATGCCGCTCCATGGATGGCACATGACTACGCTGCACAGCTAAGGGACAATATAATGCGAATCTAATTGAGTAAACAATAATTCATAAAATATCATAGGTTATATTGTGTAGTAATGCAATTATCCCCCTCTCTCCATGCAGGGGCGGAGTAAGAATGCTAACCCCTGCGGCTGCGGTCGGCCCACCGTAAAAGGCGACAAAATAACCTACGTGATACGGGTCCCTTGATCTTAAGAATCCACCATAATAACATTGTGTTGTATTCCGGCATTAGTAACTTTTGGCAGTAGTTTCTGTACCCCTATAGGACAGCAGCGTGTTCACATGCCCCTAGTTAGGAGACGGTAACGGTCGCTTATTATTAAGCGAGCCGTCAGCCTGTCTGCAACAGCACCTGAACACCTTGGAAATAAAATAACACATAAGACGGATGGCACCTTAAGCGACGTCTAATTAAGTAAATAAACGCTTGTTTTATGGCTCAACTTGAGTATTTCTAATACAACGTTCTGCAATTTGACTCCACTAAACCAGGCATTTCTTTGGATGATTTAAATTATCCCACTCCAGCATTGTCAGATAACACTAAAATTAATTTACAATTTTGCACAGAGACCCTAACATGTCTTTTTTATTTAGAATTTTTTTATTGCTCAATAAAAAGTGTAATCAAATTTCTAAATGCATTTTGAGAGAATACAATATCATTATTAAAATTCTTTTATTTGGACTAATTTTATTGCTATACATTTTATTTTTATATATTTTTGCTTAAAATTTATTACGATACCAATCATGTTAATCTCTGTTCGCATCCTTTTTTCATTTCTTTTCTTTCTTTTCACATACCTACATGGTCATTATGGTAGCAAGGATTTGACAATTAAATATTTCTGGAACAAATTAGTTCACTCATAAAATAAATTCAAAAATAAACAAACAAACAGTTTAAAAAATAATGTTTATAAGTTAGTTAAGCCGTACTTTATACGCTAACCGAATCCTACCTTTTTTTTATCTCCGGACGAAAGCCGGCGAGGTTATGTGGGGGTTGCCGTCCTTCTGCAATCAAACCAGTGTCGGCTTGGGCCATCGTATTGACAGGCCAGTTGTCCGTCGACCCAAGCACTAGGTGATAACAGAAAAGCAGGTTTGTTAGTGGCAAGTCGGCTGCCTCCACCACACTTGACCCCCCCCCCCCCCCTTCCGTGTTCGAGAGACTCGCAAAGGAGTTTACCCCGAGAAACAAAGCCATAAAGTAATATACATACTGCTAAGCTAAGCAATTTATATAAAAAAAAATCGGTAATTTATTCTAACCACTCACCTAAGAAGTTGAATAAGGCAAGAAATGGTTTTGTTATTTCTGTTGCTAATTATTGTTAGTTTATAAAAACCAAAGAAGGACACCGTACGAGTTGCCTTCCAGTATTGGAGTCATTCGGTAATCGTCCTTCTCTTACTGTTTATTCCATCTATTTATTATTTTTTTTAATACAAAATCAAAACGAAAGCAACATCGCACTTAAAGAAATGGTACATGACATAAAACAACGGCACATAACAAACAAGGGCGTGTCATATTCAGCTTCTACCAACGGATCAACTTATTACGGTAATCTTTGTAACTATTGACCACCCGTTACATATTGGACTTCAAAGTCGTTTTGTTAAATTGGCATATGAAATAACATATATCCGCATTGTCAATGCACGGTCAACATTTTATGAATGGACAATAAATAATACATAATTCAATGCAAAATATGTTTACATTACTTTATATTTAGGTTGTAAATTGTTTGAATTCATTACGTGAAAGTTGTACTCTAGATCAATTACAGATAATGATAACCTGTAATATTGAGATTGTTCACACATGCATATTATATGGTTTATATTCGATTATAATTATCGATATATTAGCTGCTATTTGAAATGAAGTTCCGGTGGTAGTCCTGAGTCATCATCATCATCATCATTTCAGCCGGAAGACGCCCTGCTGGACAAAGGCCTCCCCCAAAGATCTCCACGATGATCGGTCCTGCGCTGCCCTCATCCAACCTATCCCGGCGATCTTGACCAGATCATCGGTCCATCTTGTGGGGGGCCTACCAACACTGCGTCTTCCGGTACGCGGTCGCCATTCGAGGACTTTTCTGCCCCAACGGCCATCAGTCCTTCGAGCTATGTGCCCAGCCCACTGCCACTTCAGTTTTGCAATCATCCGGGCTATGTCGGTTACTTTGGTTCTCCTGCGAATCTCCTCATTTCTGATTCGATCTCGCAGGGAAACTCCGAGCATAGCCCTCTCCATTGCTCTCTGAGTGACCATGAGCTTTCTCATAAGGCCCATAGTTAGCGACCACGTCTGCGTTCCGTATGTCATCACTGGCAACACACATTGGTTAAAAACCTTCGTCTTGAGACACTGCGGTATTTGGGACGAAAAGATTTTACGGAGCTTCCCGAACGCTGCCCATCCGAGTTGGATTCGACGAGTGACCTCTTTCGCGAAATTGGACCTGCCTAACTGGATCGTTTGACCCAAGTAGACGTATTCGTCAACAATTTCGAAAGTACAGTTCCCAACTGTTACGGGGGTAGGTGCGACATGGACATTAGACATGATCTTCGTCTTGTCCATGTTCATTTTGAGACCTACTCCTTGGGAAGCTGTATTGAGGCCATCAAGCATATGGCTTAAGTCTTCCATGGTTTCAGCCATGATTACGATATCATCTGCGAATCTAAGGTGAGTGATGTACTCACCGTTAATGTTGATGCCCAGTCCGTTCCAGTCCAGAAGCTTGAAGACATCTTCCAACGCAGCAGTGAACAGCATCGGCGATATGACATCGCCTTGTCTGACTCCCCGCTGCAGTCGGATAGGCTTCGAGTTCTGATCCTGGAGACGGACTGACATGGTGGCGTTTTCATACAAACACTTCAACGCTTTGATGTATCGATAATCAATGTGGCACCTCTGGAGAGACTGAAGCACCGCCCAGGTCTCGATCGAATCAAAGGCTTTCTCATAGTCCACGAACGCCAAGCATAGTGGCTGGTTATACTCCTCCGTCTTCTGTATAACCTGCCGCAGCGTATGTATGTGGTCTATGGTGCTAAAACCTTTTCGGAATCCGGCTTGTTCGGGAGGCTGGAAGTCGTCAAATCTGCGCGCGAGACGATTCGTGATGACCCTTGAAAACAGCTTGTAAACATGGCTCAGAAGTGATATCGGTCTAAAGTTCTTCAAAAGGGTTTTGTCGCCCTTTTTGAAGAACAGCACCACTATACTTCCGTGCCAGGCCTGCGGCGTTTTGCCATCGAGGATGACGGAATTAAATAGCTTCTGGAGGATTTTAAGCACAGGAGTACCACCAGCTCTCAGAAGCTCGGCTGTAATTCCATCATCACCCGGCGCCTTGTTGTTTTTAAGCTGTTTAAGGGCCACACTAATCTCGTACAGACTGACGTCTGGGATATCTACGGTGTAGTGTCGGGTTAATTTGGCTCTTGGGTCTTTAGCCTTGTTGTTAACAGGTGCCCGTGTGGTCGTGTATAGCTGTCCGTAGAACTTCTCGACTTCCCTCAAAAGTTCGGGTTTAGACGAAACGACCCTGCCGTCGTCGGTCTTCAGCTTCGTCAGTTGGCTCTGCCCAATAGACAATTCTCGTGCGAATACTTTAGAGCCCTTGTTACGCTCTATAGCCGCCTTTACACAGTCTGTGTTATGGCGGCGGATATCGCGAGTCAAGGACTTGGAGATCTGTCTATTTAGCTGCCTATACTGGGAAGCATCGTCCGGGGACTGAAGGGTCATTTGACGTCTCACATCCATCAATTTGAGAGTAGAATCTGAGATTTTTCCGGTTCTTTTTGAACGGCTGGCCTTGAAGAATTTAGACCCGGCCGTTTGAACAGCTTCCACGAACCTGTTATTATACTCGTCCACGTCAACGCAGTCACCGAGGCATTCGAAGCGGTTTTGCAATTCGAGTTGAAAGTTTACCGGGTTTTGGATCTGTATGGGTGCAGGTCGGAGCGTAGACTTCACCAGTCGAGACCTCTCCAATTTTGGATTGATATTCAATGTGCCTCTTACTAAGCGGTGATCACTCCCAGTTTTCACCGAATTGATCACAGAGACATCATTGAATATCTGTCTTTTGGTCGACATAATGAAGTCAATCTCATTTTTGGTGGCACCATCGGGACTAATCCAAGTCCATTTGCGTTGTTCTGGCTTCATGAAGAAGGAGTTCATCATATACAGGTCCTCCTTCTCCATGACGTCGGCCAGCATCTGGCCTCGGGTGTTCCGATTTCCGAACCCAAATTGCCCCACTCTCAACTCATCGCCGCTACGTTTCCCCAATTTTGCGTTGAAGTCTCCCATGACAACGATAAAGTGGGTTTTAGAAGTGTGGATGGCTGTTGAGATGTCCTCATATATGGCTTCCACCTCTTCGTCAGTCCTGAGTACGAACTCGTTTTGTAAAGGCTCCGACTTGTATGATGGTTTAAATCACCAGTACACTGATAATACTTTTTAATCATATAATTTATGAAGTGAAAAAATCTTTAACCGCATTGAGGTTGTGCGCGTTAGACGCTCTTTGGATGAGTGAAATCTTGTGAGTTCGCGTCACCGACATGCGTAATAACAGTATATATGTACTCGTAGTTATACAGGTGACGTATTGTCCTATAATAGTGCTGTGTATATCTCAAGTAAAATTGAATGGATAATGTAATTATGATGATAATTTTAATTTAAACATTATTCATGGAAATTTAAAATTTTAATACTAAAATTCTAAGTTATAAGTTTTCACTTCTATCGGCAGTCCCTATGACTGCCAATTTTTTTATGTATTTGTTTTCAAAAACTTTCTGCATCTTTATAAATATATAATTAAATTTGGAGACGGAATAATATTATTGCACGTCGATGACATTAGTTCGCTCAAGGTAATTGATACTTTTTTTACAAGAGCGAATGCCATTTAAACACCAACCCGAGGGGAAAACTATGCCAGAGCTTCACACGTAGTATAAGGGTGACTAGCATGTGAAATTAACCTGGGCCACCCACGTCCCCTTTCGAAATATTTTATAAGGAATAAAGATATCCTCCTCAAGTTGAATAAACATCGTGATATACCCATCAGCTAGCATGACGCCTTGTCTACTATTTTATATTTTCTTAACATCATCATCATCATTTCAGCCGGAAGACGCCCACTGCTGGACAAAGGCCTCCCCCAAAGATCTCCACGATGATCGGTCCTGCGCTGTCCTCATCCAACCTATCCCGGCGATCTTGACCAGATCATCGGTCCATCTTGTGGGGGGCCTACCAACACTGCGTCTTCCGGTACGCGGTCGCCATTCGAGGACTTTTCTGCCCCAACGGCCATCAGTCCTTCGAGCTATGTGCCCAGCCCACTGCCACTTCAGTTTTGCAATCATCCGGGCTATGTCGGTTACTTTGGTTCTCCTGCGAATCTCCTCATTTCTAATTCGATCTCGCAGGGAAACTCCGAGCATAGCCCTCTCCATTGCTCTCTGAGCGACCATGAGCTTTCTCATAAGGCCCATAGTTAGCGACCACGTCTGCGTTCCGTATGTCATCACTGGCAACACACATTGGTTAAAAACCTTCGTCTTGAGACACTGCGGTATTTGGGACGAAAAGATTTTACGGAGCTTCCCGAACGCTGCCCATCCGAGTTGGATTCGACGAGTGACCTCTTTCGCGAAATTGGACCTGCCTAACTGGATCGTTTGACCCAAGTAGACGTATTCGTCAACAATTTCGAAAGTACAGTTCCCAACTGTTACGGAGGTAGGTGCGACATGGACATTAGACATGATCTTCGTCTTGTCCATGTTCATTTTGAGACCTACTCCTTGGGAAGCTGTATTGAGGCCATCAAGCATATGGCTTAAGTCTTCCATGGTTTCAGCCATGATTACGATATCATCTGCGAATCTAAGGTGAGTGATGTACTCACCGTTAATGTTGATGCCCAGTCCGTTCCAGTCCAGAAGCTTGAAGACATCTTCCAACGCAGCAGTGAACAGCATCGGCGATATGACATCGCCTTGTCTGACTCCCCGCTGCAGTCGGATAGGCTTCGAGTTCTGATCCTGGAGACGGACTGACATGGTGGCGTTTTCATACAAACACTTCAACGCTTTGATGTATCGATAATCAATGTGGCACCTCTGGAGAGACTGAAGCACCGCCCAGGTCTCGATCGAATCAAAGGCTTTCTCATAGTCCACGAACGCCAAGCATAGTGGCTGGTTATACTCCTCCGTCTTCTGTATAACCTGCCGCAGCGTATGTATGTGGTCTATGGTGCTAAAACCTTTTCGGAATCCGGCTTGTTCGGGAGGTTGGAAGTCGTCAAATCTGCGCGCGAGACGATTCGTGATGACCCTTGAAAACAGCTTGTAAACATGGCTCAGAAGTGATATCGGTCTAAAGTTCTTCAAAAGGGTTTTGTCGCCCTTTTTGAAGAACAGCACCACTATACTTCCGTGCCAGGCCTGCGGCGTTTTGCCATCGAGGATGACGGAATTAAATAGCTTCTGGAGGATTTTAAGCACAGGAGTACCACCAGCTCTCAGAAGCTCGGCTGTAATTCCATCATCACCCGGCGCCTTGTTGTTTTTAAGCTGTTTAAGGGCTACACTAATCTCGTACAGACTGACGTCTGGGATATCTACGGTGTAGTGTCGGGTTAATTTAGCTCTTGGGTCTTTAGCATTGTTGTTAACAGGTGCCCGTGTGGTCGTGTATAGCTGTCCGTAGAACTTCTCGACTTCCCTCAAAAGTTCGGGTTTAGACGAAACGACCCTGCCGTCGTCGGTCTTCAGCTTCGTCAGTTGGCTCTGCCCAATAGACAAGTCTCGTGCGAATACTTTAGAGCCCTTGTTACGCTCTATAGCCGCCTTTACACATTCTGTGTTATGGCGGCGGATATCGCGAGTCAAGGACTTGGAGATCTGTCTATTTAGCTGCCTATACTGGGAAGCATCGTCCGGGGACTGAAGGGTCATTTGACGTCTCACATCCATCAATTTGAGAGTAGAATCTGAGATTTTTCCGGTTCTTTTTGAACGGCTGGCCTTGAAGAATTTAGACCCGGCCGTTTGAACAGCTTCCACGAACCTGTTATTATACTCGTCCACGTCAACGCAGTCACCGAGGCATTCGAAGCGGTTTTGCAATTCGAGTTGAAAGTTTACCGGGTTTTGGATCTGTATGGGTGCAGGTCGGAGCGTAGACTTCACCAGTCGAGACCTCTCCAATTTTGGATTGATATTCAATGTGCCTCTTACTAAGCGGTGATCACTCCCAGTTTTCACCGAATTGATCACAGAGACATCATTGAATATCTGTCTTTTGGTCGACATAATGAAGTCAATCTCATTTTTGGTGGCACCATCGGGACTAATCCAAGTCCATTTGCGTTGTTCTGGCTTCATGAAGAAGGAGTTCATCATATACAGGTCCTCCTTCTCCATGAAGTCGGCCAGCATCTGGCCTCGGGTGTTCCGATTTCCGAACCCAAATTGCCCCACTCTCAACTCATCGCCGCTACGTTTCCCCAATTTTGCGTTGAAGTCTCCCATGACAACGTTAAAGTGGGTTTTAGAAGTGTGGATGGCTGTTGAGATGTCCTCATACATGGCTTCCACCTCCTCGTCAGGATGTGTCGAAGTCGGAGCGTAAACCTGAATGACTTTCAACGAATACCGTTTGGTAATTTTGAGTATTAGGTACGCTACCCTAGTCGAAACACTCCCCACCTCAGTAACGTTGTTCACAAGAGATTTGTGAACGAGAAACCCGACACCACCTTGGGACAGTTGGTCGCCCTCCCGGAAGTAGAGCAGATTTCCGGAATTTAGGATTATTGAGTCCTCTCCCTGTCTTCGGACTTCAGATAACCCCACAACATCCCATCGCAGTCTGCTCAAAACTTCCTCCAGTTCCTCCAACTTCTCGTTGGTCCGCAGTGTCTTGACATTGTATGTTGCCAGGGCCAAAGGTCGTCGTTCTTGGTAGCGAATCCGAACCCGGGGATTCTTCGCACCCCCTGCCCCGTCGCTTATGTGGCTGCTACCGTGACCACCACGAACGGGGCCGCCGGGGACTAGGGGCCGTGGCCTGTGTGTATCTGTCATTTTAGGGGGGGGGGTTTTGCCATAATCGCCACGCTTGGCAGGCGGGTTGGCGATCGCAGTATTCGCAGTTGGTGATGCTCTCACGGAAAGATGCTGCTGCCCATCCTCCGTTCGTTCTATCCCTTAGTCGTCTCTTACGACACCCACGGGAGGAGATGGGGTGGTGCTATTCTGGTGCGACACCACACACTACAACAGTGACAATAAAAGGTAGTAATTAATGGGCAACTACAACATAGTTTACAAAGTATTCCAATTTCACACAACTATTTTTAAACTCTACACATATATATGAGCGACACCAATAAAAAATTCCAATAAACTAAAATAAACGATAATGATCCATTATAATACATGATAATGACAGTTTGATTTGTATTATCTTTATAAACACTATTATTAATGAAGTATGTTTTATAATAACTTATCTAAATTGTAGTATAGTCTTGAAATGGGTTATATTTTCAGATTTCAAACGATCAATCACACACATAATTATTAAAGCCCTTTTTGGGGAAAAAAAATCAGTCATCCTTTTTATTTAAATTATTTTCTGGTTTCACATTGAAAGTAGGAAACGAAATTTCGTTGTTAGTCATCTAACATATCCTCAAGCTACACTTTTATTGGTTTCTTCTTGAACAAACAACATCCGAGTGTCGGTTTGGATGTGCAGGGTGACACTTTTGCTGGGTCGCCGACTTTTACGGGGTCCGTGCACAATCACATTCGACAACTATGTCACGAGAGCTTCTAAATAGGAAATTCGCAGTGTCAAGCGTCTTCGATTGCTCTTAGTCCTGCATTTCATTGCGCTTGAATGCAGAAACAGGCAGCTTGCGCACAATCTTCTTATAATTTAATGGTGGATCACAGCAATCTTCCTCTTAGAAAGTTAGAGGCCTTGAAACACGCAGCTTTTTCACAATAATACATAACCTTCGGCAAAGGACATCGTGGCAAGCAGGGATAGCACATAGGTGGATCTTCATAGCACGTTTTTGTACAAGGGGCCACTAACATCATACATACTGCAAATTGTTCGCAGTCTTTAGGATAAAAGCACGTAATTTTTATTTAGATTTTACTTCTTATTCTTCTGTAAATTTTATATAATAATAAATAAATTTGTACTAGAATTTTTTCTTAGAATTTTCTTAACATACTTTGTGGGAATATTTTTAAGGTTAAAGTTTAAAATAAATTATAATAGATATAAATATTTTAATGTGAACGATATACACATTTATATTGTTCACATCTGCCAGGCTTCCCATGACGGTGCTCATTTTTTAGTGAGTAAAAAATTAAACTATTTATTCAAATATTTAAAAATTATTTTATTATTTCGTATTTGATCTCAGTAAATATTTCATTCGACTAAAATTAATCTATTACTACTACATTGTTTTATTGCTAAGGAACAGCAGGTGGGCTGACGCCCCACTTTATAGCTATTAGTTACCGCCGTCTATAGATATCTGCGACGCCGGAGACATTGCTAGCACGCTGCCATTCGCGTATGGGAACTGGAAACCTGGGTCACTTATCCCGGAACACAACACGAAGTCTTTATGGCGGTTACATTTAGATACCTACTTATCTTTATGTGCAGCTCATCACTTTCTCCCTTTGAACGAACGACGCGCGACGGCTTATTGCAGACCAGATTATTCTTAAAAAAATTATGACATCTGTTATTGATTGTCCACATATACTTTCTTAAATTTAATCTTTATATACCTCCTCGAATACTCCGTAACAGACCTTTATTCTTGCTGCAATCTGGTTCCACTAATTACCGTCAAAATAGTTTTGTTTATCGCGCGTCTAATTAATAATTAATTAATTAATAATTTAATAATAATTAATAATTTATTTCAGAAACAAGTCCCATACAATACAATACAATACAAATTTATTTTTATACACATTATTTAAAACACATTATTTAATTAACAAAATTAACAAAAACATCAGCCACTGCCCCCAAACTAGAAAAGTATCTGTGTCTTGGAGGCCGAGGCAAAAAATTTCCATTGCATAATCCGTGCGGTGTGGGTGTGTGTATATGAGAGTATGTTGTGTATGAATACATTACATAAGTATACACAATACTATACAAATAAGAAGAGTATTTTATATACAGACATACTGGGAAATAAAATATTATGAAAAAATATCATGTCATTGGTTTGATTAGATTTTCAGTGTCATCATAATTAAGTTTTTGCAACCAGTTTGAAACAATGTTCTTACATTTTGATTTATGGTAGGAATAAAATTTTAATTGTATGTTCAATTTATTGTATAGATATATGCCCAAAAAATCAAAAAAGCGATGGGAAGAGCTAGTGTTACAGAAACGTTTTTGAGATATCTTATTTTTTATTCGTTTGGTACATCGTGGATTATATTTTGTAATGGAATGCTGTCTTATAACAGTTTGTAGTATAAAAAGTTGACGTACTGTAAGTACTTTGGTTGTCTGATATAGGGCTGTAGTTGGATGGAAATAAGGGAGGGAGAACAAAACTTTCAGCACACATCTCTGTGCTCTTTCGAGTTTCAGTAGATGAGTTTTACAAGAACCTCCCCAGACTGTAATACAATAAGTTAACAAAGATTGACATAGAGCAAAGTAGGTTGTCATGAGAATTTTATTGTTTGATATGTGACGTAGGTTTTTAAAAATAAATATTAGTTTTCTTACCTTAGATGTAACATAGTCTATGTGTAGTTTAAAGTTTAAATTTTTGTCTATAATAATTCCTTTAACGAATTAATTAATGACAGCAATACCGACTTAGACCTGTTTCATTCTAGTATTAATACAATGAAAAGACAGCTTGAGCTTAATTTTTTTACGAAATACATTTGATAATGTTAAATATGTACATTTAGTGAATTTACCCATTAGATTGATTCTCAATCATTAGATCGATTAATGACAACAAGTTTGTATTATTTGTTCAACTCTAATCTGTCACTATCAGTGGAGACTTGTAAAAGACTTTCTCTTTATTTATTATTAAATTATTAAGTGTTATTAATAGTCGTAAGTCTCTCTAAAACTTAAATAAATAAACAAAAATAAATCAATACCAGGAATGGTTGCTATTCAGACAGACTGACATCCTTATACGATGTTGTTTAGTCGCCAGAGATTGTCGCTCCCGGCCTTGGTTCTGTCCATGGTCGGGGGCGATCCTGGATGGACGGCCGTCGCCTCCTTCTGCGAGGCAGTCATGTCCGCAAAGGAGGCGGCGGAGCGGGAGCGGGAGTCGACCACCACACTCCCCTCCCGCCAACGCAGGCCACGTCGGCGGCGCCGGAGGTCAAGTAACGACCTCCGGCCGCCGTAAAAAGCGGCCGCGGGCGGCCCCTCGGGGGAGGATCCGCCGCCCGCACTTTTGCCGCGAGGGTGAGGGCTGCGTTCTGTTCCGCGGCCCCCCTCAACTCCTAGAGTTGTTAGGAGAGCGCCGGGGGGACGAAACCCTGACCCCCTGGCGCCAACACTTTAGAAGGGGCCCGCCTCAAGACAAAGGGCGGGCCGGCGCCGGCCCGGGCCACGAGATCGGCAGGCCATATATCCGTGGGCCCGGGCGTAGGCGATAGGAGAACAGCGGGGTTTTTTTAGTGGGTAGTCGGATGGCCAAACATCTTTCCCGGAGTCCCACATATCCCTCGGTCCCCCCGGGCCGGGGAAACCCGTCAATAGAGGTTTTTCCCCGAGACCAAAAAAAAAAAAGTCGCCAGAGATCGTATACGACAGACCGCCGCTTGAAAAATCTATCGAGCCATAAATACCTGTTTAAATCTTTAGAACATAGTTTCAATTAAATTAAAAATTATCTAAATTTAATACACTAGAACCTCTATAATTCGAACCTTGATATGTCGTAAACGTCCCATACTCGAATAAATGTTGTGTTCTCTTCCCGTCAACCCTTTAAACCTACGTTGCTCGAAATTTGAATCCTTTATAAGGCGGAATTAGTAAGTCCTTATAAGCCTATTCAGTACTTATGTTCCTTCTGTAACTCTAAAAATTAATTGGACCACTCCATCTCGACCACAACAACGTTTGATTTTACAACTTATACAACTCGGTTATTTGAAAACCGACTTTAAGAATACACCGATAATGTACAACATTGTTTCTTGTAACTAGGATTTTTATTTATTTCACATTACTCAAAATTGGTTGGAATAAATCTTTAGCCTGTCTAGATGGCGAACACCTTTGGTCTTAAGTATACCGCCATAATAACGTTGTGTTGTGTTCCGGCATTAGTGACCAAAGTTCATTTGCCCTTATATATTCGATTGGGAAGATCTCCAAATTGCTGGATCAAATTTGATAAACACTTTAACTGCTATAAAGCTTACTTAAATAAAAAGTCTTATCCGTGCAGGGGCGGAGAAACAATACTGATCTCTACGGCCGGGGTTGGCCTGTCGTAAAAGGCGATAAAACAACCCACCCTAGCTACGTGGTAAGGCCCCAAGTCCGTCTGGATGGCGACCACCTTTGGTTTTAAGTATGCCGCCATAATAACCTTGAGTTACGTTCCTGCATTAGTGACCCAAGTTCCTGTATAACCTTGAGTTACGTTCCTGCATTAGTGACCCAAGTTCCTGTACCGTTATGAGACAGCAGTTACAAACACCCATAGGCGACGGTAACTGCTAAATTCTAAACAGGCCTGTCTGCTGTCTTCCAGCAATAAAAAGTAAGGTATGAAATCTTACTTCTTAGATATTGTTCGACGTATTTTATTGAAATCCTCACTAATGCACACAAATACTATTATTAAAATATTACCCATTCGGACTTGTATATCTTACAGAGATCATAATTATAAAATATATTCAGGATAATAACTTATACTCGCAATTCTGTAATAACCGTAGAGTATACATAAGCAAGCTATGCTTATGTATACTCTAAGGTAATAACAGTACAAACTGAGTAATGGATAGGGATGTAATTTTTTAAATATCGATACATCGATATTGATATATCGGTTTAGTAAGCCGATATATCGTCTAGTAAGCTGATATATCAATATTTACCGTAATTTTTTAAAATCTTATAAAAATCCATTGTAATTTAAGTTATATCAAACGTTTACCGATTATGTTTAGGGATGGAAACATTTTAAATATATCGATATGGCGTATTGTCGATATCGATTAATATCAATGCTTTTAGGCGTCGATATATCGTAGCAAGCCTAGTAATGGAGTGATTTTTAAAATTCATAAAACCATGTTAGTAATGCAGACTAAAGAAATCCATACTAATTATAGAAATGTGAAAGTAACTATGTCTGTCTGCTACGTTTTTAGGCCTAAACCGTTGAACCAATTTTGATGAATTTCAGTATAGATTGGACCTTAGACAAGGATATATGCTACTTTTTTAAATTTATATGGTAGAAAAACGTTTGTCGAATCAGCTAGTAGATGAACTTATAACACATTCTCCGCGGCGCATCTCAATTGGATATATTCATCAGCTCTCACTCTTATTTTAAAAAACATGTCCTCACTTATGTATGTGATTAATTAGGCTTTCTCTTTTTCAACCTATTTACACAATTTAGTAATTAGTTTTTCTATTTCAAATTACTACCTATATATGTACCTATACTATGACCTGGTTTTAAGATTGTAATCTGAGACAATTTTGAACTTCCATTCTACTGGTACAAAATTTTTAGTTTGTAATTTAATGAATAGGGTAGTATCGGATACTTGAAGTGAGGAATACTGGCTCACTGAGATTAATATTCACTAGTGATCTTCTCTAGATAACTAAAGCGGTTTGTTCATAAATGGATATGTTTTGTATATTGTTTGAATAAATATAAAATTAATTTTATCTGAAAAAAGAAAGAAACCAAAAACAGGAAAACTATAAATAATAAAATGGTTCCAAATCGCTTTCGGCCGGAAACGTTTCCAAAACGCTGGCTGCATTACCGCGTTGGATGGCAGCACTTATCCTTTGACCTAAATACAAACCAGCTTTTTGATCCCGTGAGACCTCTATCAAGCGTTTTGACAGGTCTCGATAAAGTCTATCTATGTGCTTGTGGACCCCAAGGCCCCAGAGTCTCAACACCTAAAGCCACAAATATGAATCCGCTCCCAATGGATGAATATTTCCGGCGTTTCAGGTCCTCTTGTTTTGCAGCAGCAGCACCAGCTATCAGAGCTGTATCTGGAAGATGGGAAGCCGCTAATGTGTCTACGCGTCCCATACCAGAGGGCATCGCATCCTCCAGGGCACCAATGTTATCCCGTCCGGTCTCCTGCCATCGTCGCGATTTAGTCCATTTAGTTCCAAAATGGAGGGTACCCCGACGGTGACAAGAGAACGACGGATAATGTCATTTAATGCAGCGTGTCGTGGTGATCGGCCAGCGCTTTTGCAACACGATAAACCGTGGAGCCTAAATAAATTGACACAGGGTCATGCAGTGAAAAGTATGCAGCAGAGCGGATGTGATGTAGGTACTAGACAATTTATATACTTTTCTTAATTAATAAAGTAAATACACACATAAACAGCCGTTGCACCATACAGGTCGAGTTAGGATTTTTTTTTATTTATTCTTTATTGTACAAAAAAAAATTACAGATTACATAATATATTTTAAAATAGTACATTCTACAAGTGGCGGCCTTATCGCTTGAAGCGATCTCTTCCAGGCAACCTTTGGATGGACAGGAGTGATCAATAAAACAAATAAAAATGTAATGTGTGGGAAGGTTTGCAAATATCTATAGGTACATGTAGATAGTATAAAGAAGTATACATAAATACACAATTCTATACATAAATAAATAAGAAAAAAAAAGTGAAACAGAATGGGAGTAAAGTAAGAAATTAAATACTTGATTTTAAAAAGTGTTCATGCAGAAGCTTCTTGAAGGAGTAAATGGACTGAGCTTCTCGAATATTAGCAGGTAGCGAATGTATTTTGATTAAAATGTTTTTGTTCGCAGCATGAATCAGCCCGTAGATAAAACGAAATTCTGTATTTCCGCATAATAATAATAGAAATGGCGCGCCGAGATACGTCAGTTTATTTCAAGTCCGCAGTTTATCTTGACCCAATACCGGCGGGTAGATACATAAAACAAGCGCAGATGGCGGTTGCTGCAATGCGCACCTCGCATATATCTTTAGTGGTGATAATACAAGGCTTTTCTCGATCCTAACCAAGGTTTTTTATTCGTGCAAAGGCGAAGAAAGAATACTAACGTCTGCGGCCGGGGTCAGCCTGTCGTAAAAGGCGACAAAACAACCGCCCTACGCTACTAGCTACGTTTTTTTTTATTGCTGTAGGACAGCAGACAGGCTGACGGCCCGCTTAGGATTTAGCAGTTACCGTCGCCTATAGGTGTATGCAACGCCAGTGGCATCGTGAACACGCTGCTGTCCCATAAGGGTACAGGAACTTGGGTCACTAATGCCGGAACACAACACAAAGTTATTATGGCGGCATACTTAAGACCAAAGGTGGTCGCCATCCAGACGGGATTGAGGCCCTTTTTGGTTTATGCGTGGGATATGAACCCACATCTATTGGAGATCCGTTCCAATCGCGCTTACCAATTAGGCCAGTATCTACGCGACGTACTCAATTTGTCGTTCGCATTCTCGTCCTAATTCCCATAAGGACGGACGTTCACGTCATCTACGAGTAGGTATCACACAACGTTTACACACTTGTTCTGATACTCAATTTCTGGTAATAAATTTTTCCATTCGTAAATAAGTTATGTAATTAACCTAGCATCTTAAATGCAAAATCAATAAAACGAGATCAACAATTTGGATAAATTAATCTTTATTATTGGATTTGACTTTTTGAAGTAATTAATAAGAAGAATAATTTGTTCACTTTTTAAATCGTTGAATACTTTCTAGTTTTATTATTGTTTTTTTTTGATTATTATTGTCATTAAAAATACTAAAATCTTTCATAACATATGTATATCTTCAATTTCCGATGGCACTATCTATATTATAGATAGTTTAAAAAAATATCGATAACTATCGATATTTCTCACTATCGATAGTATCCGACCACTATTAGAGTCCCTAATTTATTATCCTCAAAAAAGGGAAGTCACGGGTAACAATTGGTTAAGCGCATTTATAAAAAAAACATATTACACTTCACGTGTGAGCACACGGTGGCAACTGCAACTTTTGCAGGGGCATGAAGGACCATCTTTATGCACAAGAAGTATTTAGGGAGAGGAGAGCGACTACTGTCTGAATCCCAACTAAGAGGAATCCAGGATTGTTACCGATTTTGTTTTTTTTCTAACCAAGACACCACGTTGATCATCAAAAAAGGTTGTCTATCTTCTTACGGAGAGAACCAATAATCTAAATTTTAGAAGAAGAAAGAAGAAAGAAAAGCATTTATTTAGGAACAAAATATACATATGATACATATTATAAATTTAATAAAGTTCACTATAATAATAATTTTGTCCTAAATTGGACCTAATTCAGCATTAATGCTGGTTTGTAAAACCAGCGCTGGTCTTCCATTAGGCCCTTGGAGTGACGTCACGAACACTCCAAAACCTTCATCAAACCCCAAAAAAAAACATTAATAACAACGAAAAAAACATCCATAGCGTTATACAAAAAAAAAATACATGTATGAAAAAGGTATGAAAATTTCGTATACATACATATGAATGAAATTAAATTTCCAAAATTTTAATAATCTCACCGTCCAGGGGCAAAGCAAGAATACTGACTCCTGTGGTTTGGCCTGTTGTAGAAGGCGACAAAACAACCCTAGATAGGTATCCTAGTATAATGCCATAATATCCTTACGTTGGGTTCCGGCATGAGAGACCCAGGTTCCAGTTGCCCTACGCGAACGGCAGCGTGTTAGCTATGCTCCTGGCATCGCTAACATTAATAGGCGACGGTGACTGCTTACTAGCAGTGAGGTGGCACGTGAGTGTACCGTCAGCATCCGTTCCTCAACAATAATTTTCTACGTGGGCCTCAAACCCTTCTGGATGGCGACCACCTTTGGTTTTAAATATGCCGCCATAATAACCTTGTGTTGTGTTCCGGCATTAGTGACCCAAGTTCCTGTACCCTTATGGGACAGCAGCGTGTTTGCGATGCCACTGGCGTTGCAAACACCTATAGGCGACGGTAACTGCTAAATTCTAAGCGGACTGTCAGCCTGTAGGACAGCAGTCCTACGCAATAAAAAAAAATCTAAGAATCATTTTCCAATTTATTTAGTGAATAACTCAAAAAATGAAATACGTTTCACGAGTACCAGATTAGAAACTTTTAATTATTTCCAATGCATCACATACGAACAGGTATGAAATACCAATTTTCTTCGAGTTAAACGTCAATCTTAGTTATGATGATAGACATACCTTTTTGCTGTCGGTACTTCAATTACAGAGTCCCAACGGTACAGTGGAATAAGGTGGCACGTGGGAACATGTACCTTACACCTAATTTGCTAACACGTTACTGAATCAATCAATCAGCTACAATGATGATATTAGTAAATAGTAGAAAGTTGTCGCCGAGCCTGAAGTATCTATTAAATGATTGCTGGCTTAAACCTTTATTTCTCTTTCCGTGAGGGGGCGGAATAAGAATACTGACCCCTTTGGCTGGGGGAGGTCTGTTTTAAAAGGCGACAAAACAACCTAGGTGGGACTAGGTGACAGGACTTCAAGCCTAAATATGCAGCAATAATAACCTAGTGTTATGTTTCCACGTTGCAAACATCCATAGGCGATAGTAACTGCTTGCTGTCAAGTAGGCTGTCAACTTATCTGCTGTTTCACAACAATAAAAAATCTTCCACTAAATTTTCGCACAAAACAGAATTGCCCAATCAATACAGTACTATAATTATAAAATTCCGAAATTTAATTATCCTATTGTAATGTCAAAGAAGCTCGTTAATTTACCATTTTATTAGCAATATTTTATAACATACCCCAATGCACGTATTTTATCCGTGCAGGGGCGGAGAAAGAATACTAACCTCTGCGGCCGGGGTCGGCATGTCGTATAAGGCTACAAAACAACCCACCCTAGCTACGTGGTTGGGCCTCAAGCCCGTCTGGATGGCGACCACCTTTGTCTTAAGTATGCCGCCATAATGACCTTGTGTTGTGTTCCGGCATTAGTGACCCAAGTTCCTGTACCCTTATGGGACGTCAGCGAGTTCACGATGCCACTAGTGTTGTGAACACCCATAGGCGATGGTAACTGCTAAATTATAAGCGGGCCGTCAGCCTGTCTGCTGTCCTACAGCATTAAAAAAATGCACTACTCCAATATTGTTTTTCGATGCATAGTTTTATTATCACACGCCCCCCTCCACAATATTACTTTAGATATTGAACTACTTTAAGAACGACAAAGTTTTTTATAGTTAAACTTAAAAAGCACAAAAAGTAAGCTGGGGAAGCAAAAAAATACATAAAATTATGAAAAAGAACGTTAATTAATTTTTATTATCATTTAGGACTGACGGGTGTGATACGTGCTCTATTGCGAAGGTTCCCCCTTTCAATCCGCTCGGCAACGTTGTAATAAAAATTTAATTCAGAAATAAGTACCATACATTACAATTACTTTAAAAATATTAGGTAAAAATCAATAAAGGTTACAAAATTATAAAAAAAAAAACAAAATTAATATTAATAAATTATAAAATACAACAAATAAATTACAAACTTATAAAATTAAAATGAGTTTAAATATAATTTAAATTAATTTTAATGCCTACCCTCAATTCGAAAATAATATTTTTTAGGTTCTAAGCTACAAGCGATATAAATAAATATTATTCACAGTCTTTCAATGCCTAGCATATTATTAAAATAGTACCTACAGTAACCTACAGTACTAAAATAATACATACATATCTTGTACTTCAAGTATGGTCGTAAAGCGATGCGCACTAATAAAACCGTCACGATCCACAGCGGAAACATAAAACTACATACTTAGGTCCCAAGGTCAGAAAACTTTAGGGCCTGGCACCGTTATAACTAAATTTAAATTAAAAATTATAATTATGCCGGTCGGTGTATACACAGGTAAGGCCACATTTTACGGCAACCGTTACTTCACATACGCGGAGAACAAATGCCTTGCCACCTCCGTCGGACTCCGCCAGGAGGTGTAGACCGAAAAAGTGCTGACTTGACGTCGATAAAAGCGATATACGTGCTAATGGAATCACTATCAGGAATATCGAAGACCATGTGAAGTAGAGAAGAAAAAATCGGAAAGCGGATCCCGGGCACCGAAGCGAAAGTTTGTGTTGCAACCGGAATTTAAAAAGGATGATGATGACACGTGTAAACGTCGTATTTCATATTTTTAATTCAATGCGTTGCTTTTAGTTGGTGAAAACGAAACGTGATTTTAAAAAAGCCCGGGTTTTGTATACCAACTGGCAATTAGGTCTGAAGATCTACTCCCTCAAACAATTCGCCCCAAACAATTAGTAAAATAGATCCGCCCTATGACCGACGATGAGGCTGACATATCCACGTCAGCTTCCCTCGGGAACCCAGTGCGGTCATTACTTTTCCCCGGGACAAAAAACATAAAGGCCTTGCATACCCAATCATAAACTTCATAAACCTAAAGAATTATGCCTATATTATTAGATAAAGCAATCACAACATTGTTGCAGTATTGCCATAATAAGTTTTGTACCATCACCACTACCAACGTTATTAACTTAATCAGGACAAACAACAGACAGGCTGACGGCCCACTTAACAGCAGTTACCGTCGCCAATAACTGTTTGCGACGATTTCCCATAGGGGTATAGGAACCTGGGGTTATTATGGCGTCATATTTAAGATTGAGGGCGATTGACATCCATAGGGGCTTGGGGCCCTACCACGTAGCTGGGGTGGGTTGTTTTATCGCCTTTTACGACAGGCCGACCCCGGCCGCAGGGTTTGTATTCTTACTGCACGTAAAAAATGCGCTCACCAAACACTCGTAGCATTAAATTTTCGCTGAACGTACGAGTATACCCACTTTCCGTAAGATGAATTTTATTTTTTAACACGCTTTTATTACTATACCGGCACGCTATGATGGCCGTTTTGACGTTTGTCCACTCATGAAGTTTCGTATTACTTAGTAATTACATTTGAAGGAGCAAATTGCTTTTATTGACACGTCGCTATTGACAAAAAAGAACAGCAATTTGTTCCTTCAAATGTAATTACTAATTAATACGAAACTTCATGATTGGACAAACGTCAAAATGGCCATCATAGCGTGCCGGTAGTTTAGTCTCACTTTTGTACGGTTGTACCTATGTTTGTTTGTAACCGATTCCTTTGAACTCGATTCTGACCCACTTTAAACGGTCAGGTTTAATTTAAACTTTGTAGACTTATCAAGGACTGACAACAACAAAATAATTCGATAAGATTATTTAATTATCTTGATTAGGATCCTGATAGGAGGAAAAGCGTGGGGTGCTCGATAAATCAGTTCTAGAAAATATTCGATCGGTACGATTAGTCCAAAAATTGTACGAAACACATGGCGCCCCACGCTTTTTTCACAATAATACTAATATTTTACGTCCATTATTTTATTCCTATATTAAGAATTATATTTCACTTTTTTGTTCGATTTATCATTAAAGCGTGTTTTTTAGTTTGATAAACTATATTTTTATTAGATATAACATCGCTTTTTAGGGGAACGATTTTTTTTAAATCGCATCTACAATATTCGAAAGCTTCGTCGTTCAAAAACGGGTGAAAATTCAAGACAGTAATAATGTATGCCAAACTTAACGAGAGCATAATTCCCAGAAATTAAGCCACTGAATCAGCAGCATCGTCAGAAAGTTTCTAGAAGCTTCTTTTTATTGCTGACCTACAGCAGACAAGCTAACGGTCCACTTATATTAAGCAGTTACCGTCGCCTGTGGATATTTGCGACACTAAGGGCACCGCGAACACGCTGCTCTCCGCATATATTATGTAGTTACACGAACCTGGGTCATTAATGGCGGAAGACAACGCAAGGTTATTAATGGTTGCCATCCAGACGGACTTGGAGCCTTGGTGGATTGTTTCGTCGCCTTTTACGACAGGCCGTCCCCGGCCGCAGGTGTTAGTATTCCTACTCCGCCCCTGGATGGAGAAAATCTGCTAAAGAACAGTATGTAAATATTAGAATACATTTTTTTAACTTACATACAATGCATAAGCAGCATACGAACTATCACGGCTAATGTATTCAAAGATACCTAGTAGTACGCTACTAGGTATGTTGAATTCAACCTTAAATTTATGGGCCATGACCACTATTTAACGATCAGCACATAAATATTTCATATCTGCACACTACATATAAAGATTTAAGTGCGTGGGAGTATTTTTTAATTATTTTATAGGGATTTTGCTTCTTTACCCAAAAAGAGGTTAACGTCAGGCAGGCAGCCGGCTGTAAAAACTAAGCCACAACTATTACAACATGTAACATGTTGTGCCGACCCCATATAGTGTGGGATAAGGGCAGGAGGAAGACTGCATTGTCATTACCTATAACACCATTGATAAAAAGATTCTACGTTATAAACCAGAAAATTTTAAACGCTTCACTAATGTTCGCTTGTAAGTTGAATGACGTCATATACATATAACTTTGCCGGGTTACCAGTTAGCGCGAAATTTATAAACTTGGCTGCGAACGAAGGTCATCATTATAATAACCAACCTTTGAATTATATTATTTAATGAAATCAACATAATAAAATTAATTAATGTTAAGATTTTGGTGAATTTCCATTCATTATTAATATGTATTAATGTTTGGCAATAAATTCAGTAATGATTTAATTTTATTTAAAACTAGGGTCCTTATGGGATATATATGCTAATAATAATAAATTTAGATTATCCACATTTACATTTATTTCGTATTCACTTTATACGTATCAACTGTTTTAATTACCGTACTGTTAGACAGAGGCCTCTGTAAATTTGCATTAGCCCTAACCTTCTTCAGAAATAGTTCAAGTGAGGTGGAACTGTAACATTGTAACACTGTAACATTCTTATACTACTTTTAAAACAAAATCTTTATATACCTATTCGTATAAGCGAATTACCACAATCATCATGAGATTTCGGAAACTATTCACCCGAACTTGAAATTTGGCATAGTTACCTCACATATCGTATATAGACGACCTCGGTGGCGTAACGGATAACGCACTTCGGTACGCTTGCGGAGGTCACGGGTTCGATTCCCGTCTCGCGTCTGGGTGTTTATGTATAATATGTATTTATTTACAAAAAAAAAGTATATAAGTAGTATATCAGTTGTCTAGGGCCCATAATACAAGTGCTACTTAGTTTGGGACTAGATGACGCTGTGTGAATTGTCACAAAATATTATTATTATTATTATAGACGCTCACTGAGAACGGATTTTGCGTAAATCCTATTCAACATGTATTTATATATCTATAATGCGAAATACCAAATGAAATACTCACAGACGTTCTAGACACGCTTGGACTTCGGAGAGACTTTCAGTCTCTTTGCGTATTCTACCGTCTGTACAACGGGGAGTGTTCTGAAGCACTATTCAGAATGATGCCCTCGTCGTCTTTCTACCACCTCACTGCCCGCCATCGGCTAAGTGTTCATCCCCATTTCTCGGAGCCTCTTCTTTCTTGTACGAAACGGTTCTCAAGAACGTTCATGTTGCGTACTCTCAGGGTCTGGAATGAGCTTCCGGCTGAGGTTTTCTCAGCGCGGTACGATATGGGGTTCTTCAAAAAAGGCGTTATAAAATTTCTTCGAGGCCGACAGTGCGTTGGTAATGCCCCTGGTGTTGCAAACGTCCATAGGCGACGGTGACCACCTGCCAGGGTGGGTCGTTTACTTGTCTGCTGAACTCTAGCTATAAAAAAAAACCACTTATCACGAAATTTTGAAAACTATTCACCCGAACGACTTGAAATTTGGCATAGTTACTCCATATCGCATGTCTGTAGACGCTCACTAAGAACGGATTTTGCGAAAATCCCATCCAAAATGTAACTTTTTCAATTTATATAGTAAAACAACTTTTGCCAGGTCAGCTAGTATCTAGTAGTAGTCATCTGTATGCCAATACACCTGCGACATGGAATGATGTACATTTGTATCCAAAGCTTGTATAATAAATATCCTCAAGTAATCTTGTAGAAGAGGGAGGGGTAGAGCACAAATCATACAATCACTCTCCCTCTTTCCGTGGGTTACGTGGGCTCATGAGAAACCGACCTAAGTCGAGGGAAAGTCAATATTAGTATACAGTAATCCCCCTTATAACACGGTACTCGTATTACGCAGTTTCTTATTATGCGATTTTAGTCCCTCGTATAACACGGGTATTCCCCCATATAACGCGTTGATTTCAAACGTTATATTTCTGTATGTACTGTGGACTTTATAATAATTTGTGCAGTTCATAATTAATTTCGGGTAGGTGCTTTAAAATGTTCTTAGTTTAATTTTAATAAAACGCACATATTTCGTTCATAGCATAGTTTTTCTTAATATTCGATTTAAATCCCCTTTAACGAGAAAAGTTAAACGTTAATCATTTGTACATAACGCATTACATGGAATCATACGAGCGCGTTATACGAGAATACTCCTACAACGTGTTTCGTATAACACGGAAGCAATCTACCGTGTTATAGGGGGGATTACTGAATAATATAATTCTTACGAAAAATGTCACAAAACACTTGACAACAGACAATATTCATATTAGAACACCAAGTCATAATTTAATATTAATATGCAGTGACGTCATTAATTTGACATTATAAATATAAGGTCAGAGGTTATTAATATACCATAAATATAAATGTATATAAATAGATGTAAAATACAAATTTTATAAAGAAAAGTAACAGACAAAAAATAATAATTCAATTACTCGTAGTTTGTTACATATTAGCAGATTCGTCAAAATGTACATTTTTCTTTCTCTTTTCAGGGGTAAAAATACCGACCCCTGCGGCTAGAGGTGACCTGTCGTAAAAGTAAGTTTAGCCCGTCTGGATGGTGACCACCTTTGGTCTTAAGTATGCCGCCATAATAATCTTGTGTTGTGTTCCGGCATTAGTGACCCAAGTTCCTGTACCCTTATGGGACAGCAGCGTGTTCCCGATGCCACTGGCGTTGCAAACACTCATAGGCGACGGTAACTACTAAATTCTAAGCGGGCCGTCAGTCTGTCTGATGTGAAAAAAAAGGCAATAAAACAACCCCAGCTAGGTGGTACAGCTCGAAGCCCTTCAATATGGTAACCACCCGTGGTCCCTAAATACAACCTATTACAGGTATGCTAAAAAAAATCAATCAATTGTAAAAAAAGAAGACAAGTTCTAACATACATCTAGGCTAGCTCTAAAAAATTTGCAACCATCTATAGTTACGTTCCATCATCTTCCATAAAAATCTGACTTTCCAACCTTAATAGGCTGTAAAACATGTCCTTGTAAGTCATATGCGTGACTAAATAAATATTTAAATGAATATATTTTGATTAATTCACGCATATAACGATTCTCACTGTCAACTAAATTATAAACCAAGAAATATGTTAGAAAATAACATAAAGAGGAAAACTTTGAAAAAAAAATGTGTCTCACACATACAATAAATGTTATTAACATAATTTTTAGACATGGGCACAAAGGACGGAGGAGTGCAGAAGTACAAATTTGTACAATATACCTACACATTCATATAAAATCAGTCGCGAAAATATTATATTGGGTACAAATTTAACACGTTGATTCACTTTTAAAGCTACTGCATAGATTTTATCGCGGGCTTTGAGCGCGGCGACCGAATCAAGAAATTCCATAACGAAAAAAACTTACCACCCCCACTCCGACATCGATAGTTTTAGTTTTTTATTTATTATCGAGTATAGATATATCTTGTCCAAAAAATATCGATAGAAAACATTGATACTTTAGAAGAAAAAAAAAATTACTGCATAAATAAAAAATAAATAAATAATTATAATTGCATAAGTTGATTAAAATGCTATGCAATAGCTTTACCGCGGCAGTCCCCGAGTGCCACAATAGGTTTTATTATTTATTAATGACACTGCAGTTCTTTAAACTCTTCAACCTCTATGGCAGTAGGACGTCGTCATGCTGCGATGGCTGCAGTGGTCATAGGTTTTATTATCGTCCCAAATCTGAGTTTTTTTGTTAGTAACAGCAGACAGCCTAACGACCCACTTAATAGTAAGCAGTTATCGTCGCCTATGGATGTTTGCGACACCAGGGGCCCCGCTAACAAGTTGCAGCTCACGTAGGATAAAACACAACCCAAGATTATTATTGTGACATAAATATTGTTGTTCACTTTTTTTCATAGGCTGATGGCCCGCTTAGAATTTAGCAGTTACCGTCGCCTATGGGTGTTTGAAACGTCAGTGCCATCGCGAACACGCTACTGTCCTATAAGGGTACAGTAACTTGGGTCACTAATGTCGGAACACAGTACAATGTTATTCTGGCGGCATACTTAAGACCAAAGGTGGTCGCCATCCAGACGGGCTTGGAGCCCTACCACGTAGCTAGGGTGGGATGTTTTGTCGCCTTTTACGACAGGCCGCCCTCGGCCGCGTGGATCAGTATTCTTATATGTCCTTGCACTGAGGAAAGTTCTGCAGTTTTAGATAACGATTATCGGTAGACATGAATATTATGTCGGAGGTCGTTTATCGATTATTTATGCACACATTCACATGTGACGGTTATATTGTAAAAAAAAATGACTTTTGGTCAATCCGATCGCTAGTAATTACGACCGATCTAAAATTGTGGTTAATGAGTGTGCGGGAGACGATATGGATTATTGGCTTGGTCACACACGCATCCGGGGTCATTTTCAACTTTGATTTGTGGATATACGCGGCGAACCCTTCGGGCCCGCTCAGGATCTGCCCAAGATGTATTTATTTACGTTGCTTGAAAGCGCAAATTATTAAATGTAACATCTACAGTAGTATTTTTTATGATATAGATTCATATCATCCTGGATTACGATTCTCCATTATTACTTATCTAAAAGACCACGGTATAATATAACGTATAAAAAACAACTTAATGATGTGACAACAAAGTGTAAATTTGTTTATACTTAATAAAGTCGTACGTTTTTATGAATGAGCTCGATATGAATAGCGGCCGGATGTGACGTCACTGCGATGGCGGAGAGGCGCCTGCGCGTACGCACCCTACGCGGCATTGTTATTATACCTACTCCGCAACTAGTTTCACGTACTGATGATGCATTTTTATGCACTGTCATTGATGTTATTTATCGCTACTATTTGACGCGAATAAAATTTTAATTTAAGCGTAAAATAAATATGTGTTCCGTTCCATGAGTTGCGATAAAACTGTTTGCATAGATAGCAACGTTATAATTTTGTTGCATTAAAACCTTCAGATAATTTATTTCAATAGGATTAAAAATTAAATTCATTATCAAACAAGAAACTTAGGTTTCATTTTGTCTTAATTTTTGTAGTGGAACTCCTCTAGCACCGGTATTATTCGAACATTTGATAAATCGAAAAAGCGACACCAAAAAGAGACTATAATATTTAAAAAAAATTAAGGATGCAAGAGAATTAGATAGAATATAAGTAACGAGTGTTTCCTATAATCTTCTTCTCTTTGTTCGGGCTTTCGTAGCTTACTTATAAATATATCTAGATAAAAGGTTGCCTGGAACCTGGAAGAGATCGCTTTAAGCGATAAGGCCGCCTATTGTGTATTAGTTGTAAAAACTTCTATGTTTCTAGATAAATTGAGTATACAATAAAGAGTTATCTATCTATCTTACTAACTTTTTTCCTAGATTACTTTCAGCATCATGGCTTTTGGCGTACGTGGCGTTCGTTCTGTTGGTTATAATTTATATGAAAATCATTATAATGATTTATTTTAAATCGTTAAATATTTTATGTTTTAATGGCACGACATCAATTTGAAAAATCTTGTCGAAATACGGGTATCAAATATTTTCAAAGCCTACAATGTATTTATAAAATTACTCAAATTAATGAGATTTATTAGACAGGTTTAAAATTGAATGACTACAACTTAGTCGTAACATTATATAATAATTATTTACTCGAACGTAAAACACAGTTACAATGTAAAACCGGTCACATTGTAATCAATATTGTAATACCATATAAAGCTTAACAGCAATCTCTTTGTCATATATATTCTTAAACATGGTTAAAATATTAGTAACTAGTTGACCCGGCAAAGTTGTTCTGCCATATTAATTTCAAAAAAAGTAGCCTATGTCCTTCTCCAAGGTCTAATCTATGACTATACCGAAATTCATTAAAATTGGTTCAGCGGTTTAGGCGTGAAAGCGTAATAAACAAACAAACAAACTTTACTTTCGCATTTATAATATTTAGTTAGGATGAAAATATGAGCAAGGTATAGCTGTGACTAGCCGTTCACGCCCGCTTTGCTGGTCGAATCTGATATAAGAAAAAAGAAAATTGAAAAAATAAGAGAAGTTTTCGTACGCATGCGCGCTACACAGCTTGCCCCACTTCTCTAATAAAAATCGTTGTGTCTTTAAACTTTAATAACTTTATATTAAATGAAGATAATGCAATATTTTTTTAGATAAGGGCCAAGTGCCAAGAAATAAAACTTAGAAAGTTTAATTGAAATCTATCCAGTAGTTTTGCCGTGATGCGCACACAACTGCAGACCTCTATCATTTTATTAATATAAGTATTTAACTCTTTGCCTTATTTTAATTTCATAGAAAGGTTTTCTTCGGATCCCACACATTTTGGGGCGTAGTAGGTTGTGTAACTAGGTCGGTGTATGGAACCCGTGAATCTAATTCTCTAAAATTGCATTGTTATCGCCTAAAGCTTGTACAGAAATGTTTTTTCACAATATACATAATTGACGGACGAAATTGTATTACAAGCCCGACCAGAACAAAGTATTTGCAAATGATCTAAATATCTTATCCTGCCTGGGAATAGATTCCACAGACTATCAAAAGACCATAAACTTTATTGATTGAGTCAAAATATAAAACACAATATACTTTTATGAACAGAATTCTTGTTCTTTTTGTTGGCAGAACCGCATCCGTCGTGGGAATGTTGGTGAACGCTTACTAAGTCGCATAAATAATGCAGTTTTACTGCGAAAAATCTCAGGCACGTGACTCATTTTTTTATTGTTTGTATTGAATTTGAATGAGGTGTAGAATTCATTCAATGCATTTTACGACTTAGATCACGCCGTGGTCGATGATCGTACCGAGTTCAAGCACCGGGATATTTGCCCGCTTAAAGTGTTTACGGGTGAAGAAAAGTTTCTGATTACAAATAAATTATAAGAGTACGTGGTAGCCAAGTGTTATGAAACTTATAACATCTAAGGATAAGCATCCGCACTCTGAATCATATTAAAATAAATAATTTTTTTCAACGTAAAATATAAGAATATTTAAAATAACATAGTATTGCTATCGTTTTTTTATAGAATTTAACCAATATAAAAGCCTCTTTAGCCTTTCTTTTCTATGTGTTTATCATCATTAGTAATGTTTTTAATGCAAACATTCAATATTTACAAATTAAAATCCTCAAAAAATATAATAAAATAACTAAAATTTTATTATTAAAAGGAGTCCCTTTAGGCAAGATTCCGAAGATACTGGCAGCGTTCCCTCTTTGAATGGCTAGACTATTCTTTGTCCGAGGCAGCTGCCAGTTCTTCGGTCTCCTGTGATGTCGACTAACCTCTTTGCTATTTCCTTAAAAAGCCTTATAGCGCTAGGACCCCACGGACCAAGAGTCTCGACACCGAATGGGACAAAATCATATTCGGAGCCTAGACCACTGTATTTGCATGCTTTAGCTTTTTCAGCCGCTTCACAAGCCGCACCAACTCTGTTGTTGGTTCCATGTAGATGGGATTGATTAATAAATGAATTTTTAAAGTAACATTACTATTACATACTAGCTGTACCCGCAACTCGATCCGCGTGGAATAGTGACTTTGGGCAGAATTTTTTGGATATATCCTATGGTTTATTTTGGATTACATACCCTATATACCCTAAAAATAAATGAAATATGCAAATAGTCAATATTATCGAATACAACTGTTACGCCATGCGCCTCCGGAATACGTACGTTCGAACCTACAAAGTCCAGCCTAAGTTAAACCCTATTTCATATGATTGATGACATAAATCTGAGGTTAACTTAAATTGGAAATTCAACCTACAATGTCCAGCCTAAGCTGAATCCTATTTCATATGACTGATGATATAAATCTGAGGTCAACTTAAATTAGAATATAAAATTTACGAAACTTATCATTTTTAACAAAAGCTATTTTTTTTCTAAAATAAAAATAGCCTAAGTTACTCCTTGTTACATCAGCTATCTGCCAGTGAAAGTCCCGTCAAAATCGGTTTAGCCATTTCAGATATTAGCCGGAACAAACAGACAGACAAAAATTGTAAAATATATTGTTTTGGTATATGTATGTGTATACGTCCGAATGCATTTAATAAAAAGCGATTATTTTAATATTACATTTTATTCCAATTATATTTATTTGTATATATACTAGCTGACCCGGCAAACGTTGTTCTGCCATATAAATAATAAAATGTCAAAAAATTAAAAAAAAAATTTTGGGGGTGGGTCACCCCTAACATTTAGGGGGATGAAAAATAGATGTTGGCCGATTCTCATAGATACCGGATAAGCACAAAAAATTTCATCAAAATCGGTCAAGCCGTTTCGGAGGAGTATGGCAACGAAAACTGTGACACGAGAATTTTATATATTAGATAATGTTATAATTGAAATGTAAGTCAAAAATAAAGTGAAGTTTCATCCATAATGTCCAGGGTACATCAGCTCTATGGCCTAAAATTCAACTTGTTCTTCCTCTTTCTACCCCTATCCTACTTTATGTGGGGTCGGCACATGCTTTCCCTTCTACTCTCCTCTGTTAGTCGTCTCAACATTCACTCCATTTTCGCTATCTTTTAGAGAGAAAGAAAGAAACGTTTATTTAGAGCAAAATATAATAATAATAATACATTAAAAACGTCCTCTGCTCAGCATATAGTTGATTATGAGAAACCAACGCTGGCACTCCGCAGAGGCCTACAAATAATGACAGGATTCATTGAGCAATACTTTTGTGCTGCATTTCATACTAAATAAATTTTTACACAATTAAATTATATAACTACCTTGTTATCTATTTATAAACAAAATAAATGAATTTATTGAGACACTTCACCTTTTCTTTGGTATCCATCACTATCCATCCATTCGCTCATTTGAAAATGAACATTTTCATTATAAAAAGAAGGTCAGTAATTTTACTATAAACATATTTTAGTAACAATGACATTTATATTCGGCATATAATGTTCGCCATAAGGACGGCGGGTTTGCAAAGAACCGGGTCAAGGCTGAGCCTGTTTGTCGACTGACACATGCCAATCTCATCCTCAGCATAGTGACCAATTTACTGTGAGAAATCCTAATGTATAAAGGTCAAGTACTGTTGGCAATAATATGTCGACTCCCTCTATTATCCAATGATTTGTAAATGCTATAAATAGTTCAATAATTTCCCTAGTTAATCTAGAAGAGTAGGGGCTCCGTTCAGTTTTCCACCCGGGTTTTTAAAAGCCAGACAGTAACTGCCTCTGTCCAAACTAGTTATTTAGATTTGCAACAAACTGCAAATTATGCAAAGGCAACAATAAAGGAAGGCATGCAGAACCGTTATCTTCAAAATTACATGGATGCAGGCTCCTATAGCGTAAGACTGTTAAACAAAATAATTAAATAAATAACTATATTACGACACAGCACCATCTATCCCAAAGTAAACAGCAGAGGACTTGTGTTATAGGCACTAGAAAAGAGAATGTCGCAGTCACAATGAGCAAAAGTCGATCCTGCGATTCTCCACAAAGTGACGACCGGGGGTTTTTGTCGATATGCCGCTGTACTATCCTGGCTAGCTGACACATACCCATGTCCGCTTGCCCCCGGAGTTCCGACGCGACACTGTTAAAGTATAATTTTTCCTGGATAAACAAGAAAAAAAAATTGTAAATAAATACATATTATACATATAATTCCCGCAATATCATTCATATGGGCAAAAACTAGTCAACAAAGTGATGCGAAGTCATCAGTCTATAGTTGTTCTTGTACCCACAGCTTAATATATATAAATTAATCAACTATGAAAATTTATATGATCTGTTGTCAATGTCATGTTTTGATCTAATAACATAATTATCGTAAAGACGTTGCGTTTTCTTTATAAAACAACCCGTAGGCAGTGATCATTACACCCACAGGTTGGTGGTTAGAATCCGCCAATCTGTGTGTACCTGAAGGCTTTTCTTGTTTTACAATCATAGCTCTAAATGTGTATAATGACCACAATAATTTAAAAAACATTCCTTCGTTGTGCTCGTTTTCTATTAATAAAATAATGAGAGATATTTTTTCAATAAAATGTTTCATCTCTTTTTTTATGAGAGTAATTCGTAATCGCCTTGCTCCCTAAAAGTTAAAAATATATTTCTCTTTTAACATTTCCTTATTGCTGAGGAACAGCATAAAGGCTGACGGCCCACTTAGTAGTAAGCCATTACCGTCGCCTGTGGATGTTTGCGACGTTAGGGGCACCACGAATATGCTGCTGTCCCATAGGGATACAGGAATCTGAGTCACTAATGTCGGAACACAACACAAAGGTAGTTAAGTTAGGAGCATATTATGAATTGTCATTTTTACAATTTATATATTAAACGACAGATTCCTACACAAGTGAAACTCTGTAAAAGAGGGGTTTTTTGTCACACAGTTAACGCCCTAGACGAACTATTTGCATCTTAAAAATATTTTGTCCTTCGTGAGCATCGAACCCATAGAAACTTACTTTATCTATTACTAAACAGTATTATTAACTTCTATCACCAATGCCTTTAAAGAGAGGTTCGCTTAAAGAAAGGAAATGAAATTGGTTGGTATTATAGTTTTTTTTACATAATACATTTGTGGCACAAGATAAAAACCTGTATCGCATGACTTTTTTCATATGGTACATAGATTTAAAACTCCGTCCGTGGGATGGAACCGCTGATATGACCTTTTTCTCTTCTTCCCCCCCCTTATCCTACATTATATGGAGACGCGCAGAACATATTCTTTCCTTCCACTCTCCTCTGTTAGCTGTCATCTCTGTTAGTACTCATACTCTTTTTCACCATAACAAAACATTTACGCAATCCATTCATCATCAAACAGAGGATGTAAATGGGTACATGAGGCTCTCGTCCTTTATCCTCACTCTCATGCAGTGAAGGATTTGTATTCTTGGCCGCCCTAGGCCCCAGGCCACGTAGTAAGTACCAGCCACCCCTTTCTCAGCAACCATCATATTGAGTACATAATGAATTTACTGTTTTGCCAACTTTTATCGAAATCGATTCAGAAATTTAGTAAACTATAATATCTGCTAGTTTGTAACATTTTCCGAGGTTTCAGGTATAATTGCGAATTTAAATAAAACATTTAAAATTGTTTTATTTATTTAATTACAGGTTTATTCTCATCAAGATAACATTTAATTAGTGATTTAGGGAGATTATTGTTATACGATGCGGTGCGGTGTGGCCCACCATAATGTGCGCGAGCCTTTAGAATATTTACGTACTTTGAGTTATTTCTTGTTATCATCAGTGAATTTTTTGTCACGATTGGCCGCCCTATATCTGGCCGCCCTAGGCCCGGGCCTCTTGGGCCTTAGGGCAAATCCGCCACTGCTCTCATGTCTATCAGTTTTCTTGTTATATCTTCCTTTCGCATTAGGTTTATGAGCAAACCAGTTGAGTTTGTTACTTTTAAGTTTTTCAATAACTTTCGTTCCTTTTACACTGCCTCTAATATACTCATTTATATCCACAGGAATTGTGAAAATGGATGAAATTAAAGCTGATGTATAAACATGTATATACATCGGAAGGATCAAGAGGGCATGACACAATTGGCAAAATAAGGAATTAAGTTGAATTGTCCGTGCTTACGAATGGGGCCATTCTGAGAGATATTTATGTTAGCATGGTGTTTATGGGATGCTTCAAGGAGAAATCTGAATGCGGGATGAGAAAGGTTTCACTTCTAATTTGTGTCAGAACTTCAGAAATTAGAAAGATATGATTTAAGATTCGTTTTCTTTTTTTTTTTGAGAAAACTCATCATCTCAGCGTGAAATCCCGGTTGCAACCCACATATCCGCTTCGGTGCCCGAGGTCCGTTTTAGTACTTATTTTTTTTTTGTTCTTCTACACTTCGCACGGTCTTCGGCATCCCTAGTTGTGAGTCTATTCGCACGCATATCGCCCCTTTATCAAGCTAACACTTTTTGGATCCACCTCTCCTTCAGGACCCGGTAGTGGCAGCAAAGTTAGACAATTGTAACCAGTAGCCGGAAAACATGGTCATAATAACGAAGGCGATTCTCTTGAAGTTTGCCCGCAATCTCACGCACATGAAACGAATGCGGGAGTTTTTGACGCGGTCTTTCCGCGTCATTCCATACATCCAATCAGCACTCCACTCACAAACACTCGATTGGAGTTAGAAATATTACATATAATTCATGTCCGTGACACGCATTTCCTTGTGTCTCTCCAATATAGACCAAGCTTTACTACCCTATAAAAGGACAGGCCATTAGGCAAGGGACATGTCTATAAAACCATCATTAGATGGTTTTATAGCCATGTCCCTTCAACTTAACCGGCATCCTGAGGTTACAAATGACACCATCACTTCACGCCATTTGGCCCACGCAGCAGCAATGCGTGCCTTGACGTCGCAATTGATGTTCCTGACTTTTTTGATCACAAAAGGGTGTGGAATCTGTAGAGTTACGGCCAGGTACTCGGTTTAGCCACATTGAGCTTACACGCGAAGTCGTGTCTTCACGCATCGCACCAACCTACCATAGTCTCCGTCTACCAGCACGATATCGTCAGCAAATAGCCTCATGGCTGCTCACGTGCATCTCTGATACTGTTTGACAGGACGTCTAATATCACGCTGGATAGAAACGGTGACAATTCTGTACTTTTGCAGGCGTTATCTGTCACTAGTCTCTGATTTTTTAAATGAAAAGATTGCTCTCTAAGCTAGAATATTATACCATTATTTATTTTATTTTTTATTGCTATAGGACATCAGACAGGTTGCGGTCCGCTTAGGATTTTTTTATTGCTATAGGACAGCAGACAGGCTGACGGTCCGCTTAGAATTTAGCAGTTACCGTCGCCTATGGGTGTTTGCAACGCTAGTGGCATCGCGAACATGCTGCTGTCTCGTAAGGGTACAGGGTACACCGTATAGCTTGATCAGAACCCTGGTTCAAATATATTATTATGGATAGTGTGAATTGTCACATTGTGGTTGACCACATTACTAGAAGAATGTTGAACCTGAAAATAGATGGGTACAAGGGCAGAGCGTTTGTGAAGTGACAGATGAACAATGCCAGGATAGGATAAATTGGAAGAAAAATACATATTGTGCCGATCCCAAATTATTGGGACAAGGCCAAGCCAATGATGATCTGAATTGTCACAGTATATATTTATTTATTTAGCACACAAATACACCGACCGACGTCGTGTATGCTAAACAGATATTTACAAATGTTCGTCATTTACGAATGTTTTATGTATTTTTTTATAATCTATGCTTATCGTTTTAACATTTTATTTGATGTTTTATTCACAGACTGACTAATTAATTTGGCAATAACAATTTGTTAACAGTTGTACTGCTACTAACGTTTTTCTTCCTGTTCTTGTCTAACAACAGTTGATCGAACCAAGCGTTGCTGGCTCATTATAAAATCATTCCCAATTTCTTTATTGCTGAGGACAACAGACAGGCTGACGGCTCACTTAATTGTAAGCTGTGTGTGTGTACTTAATTGTGTGCTGTTCGTATAGTGGTACTGGAACCTGGGTCTCTAATGCCGGCACACAACGCAAGGTTATTATGGCGACATACTTAATTACTACAGATAGTTGACACCCAAGGCTTGGGGCCCTATCACCTAGCTTGGGTTTTGTCGCATTTTACAACACGACCTCTATATATAATAATAGAATAGACCCTTGAATGTATGTTTACTATTACCTTGATTTTATGTTAATTAGTTTAAAAGGCCCTTTTATAAAAAATAAATGCAAAATAAAGTATAAATATTAATAAAATTACATTTCTTTGAAACAAAAAGAAAAAAGGACAACATAATGACCGGTACTTGGAGTAAATGCGTACGCGACTAACCCAGTGCTTGGAAAGGGGCAGACTCAAAAACGACCGGTCGGTAAAGTGGTATAATAAACAATTAATTTACAACAACAAATATTAAGAGCAATAATTGACATAAAAACTATCCATTTAAGTTGGATCAAATTGCAGATAGTTTCGAAATTGAATGAAAATCAGTTCAGTAATTTCCGAGTTAATCCCGAACATACATCGTGACAGGAGATTTTTTAAATATGTAAGATACCGGGTGAGAACAAAATGTGCTGTTTTTCCACTCTCTGTCAGCTAGCTGTCTTTAGAAATGTCAGCGCTTGTCTTAAGCATATATCATTTGTTAATAGGTTTAAAATAAAATGCAAAGCGTTTTGTATTTTATTTTATTCGGTGCTGCTGATTAAACAGGCAGAGGTAATGTAAAAAATGGGGACGAAAGGGTTTCCGCTAGCTGACAAGGTAATAAAGGCTCTAATTTCCTTTCCTAAAATTTTAAAACTGGAGGTATTTTTTACAGCTGGAATTAATCAGACAAGAAAACGGTTCAATGACAAGAGAAAAAACGTTCACCGTCGTCCATGGACATTTGCAATAGTAGGGCCCCCCTGCCAACGCGCTAACAACTTTGAAGAAATTTTATAATGGCTTTTTAAATCCCATACGTACTGCGTATCCCGTGTTATGAAAATAAAAATAATTTTTAGTAATAAATAAATAAATATTTATAAAATACTGCAAGTGCAGTAAGGTTTACTATTAAGGAGGCGTTTTCTAGAGCATCCTGTCGAAGACGATCTCCGCTGCCGCTGTTTTTACTTTTAATAATTATTGAAATTAAAATTAATAATCAAATTTCAAGCACTCTGTAATTAGGGTAAAATTGGGCTGGAAAGATATTTTTTTTTGCTGTGGGTTAGCAGATAGGCTGATGGCTCACTTAGAATTTAGCATTTACCGTCGCCTATGGGTGTTTGCAGCGCTAGTGGCATCGCGAACACGCTGCTGTTCCATAAGGGTACAGGAACTTGGGTCACTAATGCCGAAACATAACACAAAGTTATTATGGCGGCATACTTAAGACTTAAAGGTTGTCGCCATCCAGACGGGCTTGGAGCCCTACCACGTAGCCCCTTTGTCGCTTTTTACGAAAGGCCGACCCCGGCTGCCGAGGTCAATATTCTTACCTCGCCCCTGCATGGATAAAAAGACCATATTATAAAGACCCTAAATAAATTAGATCAATAACGTCCTTAATGTCCTTTGTGGCTTAAAAGAAAAGTATATGTATAGTATAGGTATATCAGTTGTCTAGTATCCATAACACAAGTGCTATGCAACTTACTTTGGGAGTAGATGGCGTTGTGTGAATTGTCACATTGTTACATTTGGATTTCATATATTCATTTCACGTCAGCATTCAAAGTGTTGAATTGGTTATCGTTCATAGGATTACGAGCGCTCTTGTACAATCGGGCTTTTTATGTTTCAATGGACCTTGAGACAGAATGGGCCCCAAATTTGTATGCCATAACTGGTAGAAGGTTTCATTGTGGTTACTATGCAATTTGTTTCAGAGTTAAATTTATTAGCCGAATGCTAATAAAATGCCGATTTTTAAGTACATCAAGTCTTGGACTCGCAGTTACACTAATTTGCAGTAGAATTAAAAATTTTATACAATGAATAAAATCATTAGTCGAATATATTTATTTATTTATTGGAGAATATGATTTCACATTTAATAGTGAGTAGATACCGTCACCTATGAATGTTTGCGATGCTAGGGGCACCACAAATATAATAGAATAGAATAGAATAAACTTTATTTTTTATAATTAATGTTACAATTCAATAGCCTGCCAAGTTCAGGCAATGTTATTTACCTATATGTCTAAACTAAGATCTAAGAGTAAAGTTAATAGGGCTCAGTTCATACATGAACTGGCTCACGCTTAAGCTATATATTTTATTTACATCAGTCTTAAGGCTAAAGGATAGGGATACGAGGAGGGACCGTTCGCTTGCAGAGCGGTTTGCCTCTTTCTTTTTTATCAACATAATCAATTTCGCCTGCGCGCAGGCTAGGCAACATAGGATTATGGTGGTTCAGTTTATTATATTTATCACCAGGGAGTGTAAGTCCAGGGATTTGCTGATCTTTTAACTTGCGGAGCATGTCTTCATGAAGGTCCCTGGCACGTATGTACCACGGATCCTCATCAAGCATTTCCCAGATTACTTCTGAACTCGTATTGCGAGGAAGGTTAGCCGCTGTCTTCAATGCCATTCGATATTGCCTCTCTAATTCAGTTAGCTTAGACTTACACACCCTAGGGTATAGTTGTACAATGCCGTAATCAATAATTGGTAGAATAGTTGCTTTGATCACTTTAAGTTTTGTTTCAAGGGACACTTTACTATACCATCCTATGATGGGCGCTAGCATTCCACGCACTTGTCTCACTTTTTTCACTGTCATTTTTACATGTTCCTTCATCACTAATCTTTGGTCGAGATGCACTCCAAGATATTTTATGTTACTTTTTATTGGTAATGCCTCATGATGAAGTTGTATGGTGCGATTGAATTTGCGTTTATTTGTAAACATTATGCAATCTGTTTTGCTCACATTGCACTGCAGACCCCATTCCTTGTAGTAGTTTATAATCGTCTCAGCAGCCCATGTCGCTCTCCGCGCTGCTGTATCTGGTTGGCTAGCCTCATTTAGGATGCATAGATCATCAGCATACTGTGAGAGTGTGATACCTGCGATGTGAGTCTTGGGTATATCACTCATGTATAAGTTGAAGAGGATCGGCCCCAAAATTGAGCCCTGTGGTACCCCGTGCGGAACCGGCTGCCTTCTTCCATACATTGTTCGGTACTTACCACGAACCTCCCGATTTTTCAGGTAATTCTCAATTAGCTTAATCACATTATTTGCCATTCCAGCGTCAAACAGTTTCCTGCTTAGCCCTGCATGATTTATGGAATCGAAAGCTTTACTGAGATCAGTAGAAATCATCGCTACACTGTTGTCCTCTGCCAAAGCATCTGTGATAACCTTACCAGTTCGTAAAATTTGAGTACCTGTCCCTTTATTTTTTGTAAAACCGTGCTGGTATTCTGGGATAAGATACAAACGATTCACTTCTGAAAGCACTCTACTATACATAACTCGTTCGCACAGCTTACCCAGCACCACAAACACGTTGCTGTCTTCAAAGGGATACTGGGAATATATCAAGTCGGAATACATATATACCAGAGGTAGTTGCCGTCCAGACGGGCTTGGCGAGCTACCACCTAGTTAAGCTTGTTTTGTCTCCTTTTACGACAGGACGACCCCAACCGCGGCGGTCAGTATTCTTTTTCCGCCCCTGCACAGAGAGAAAACCGCCCCTGGCCTCATCCCGATCGTTTGGGATCGATACAGTATGTCTTCTTCGTCCATTTTATTCTACCCTGGCATTCTTCATCTGTCTATGGGTACAACATTCTTCTGGAAACGTGATTAGTAAAAAAAGGAACGCAAACTTCATAATTTAAAGATATATCTTTTATTTATATCTGTCGAACAACATATAGGCTGACGGCCCACATAATAACAGTTACCGTCACCTATGGATGTTTGCGACGTCAGTTGTGCCGCTAACACGCTGCCGTCCGCGTAGGGAAACCGTTTCTATCCGTGCAAGGGCGGAGAAAGAATACTGACCTCTGCGGCCGGGGTCGGCCTGTCGTAAAAGGCGACAAAACAACCCAAGCCCATCTGGATGGCGACCACCTTTGGTCTTAAGTAAGTCGCCATACTAAACTTGTGTTGTGTTCCGGCATTAGTCACCCAAGTTCCTGTACCCTTATGCGACAACAGTGTGTTCGCGATGCCACTGGCGTTGCAAATAACACTCATAGGCGACAGTAACTGCTAAACTCTAAGCAGGCTGTCAGCCTGTCTGCTGTCCTACAACAATAAAAAAAGAACTGGAACCTGGGTCCCTAATGCCGGGACACAACAGAAGGTTATTATGGTGGCATATATAGAGATCAGGGCGGTTGCCAACCAGAAGGGCTTGAAGCCCTAATAACTTAATTAAAACTTAATACAATTCCACATACTTTAAAAATTCTAATAAAATTCCAACATTATTGTCTAATTTCACCACTCCTGGCATCACTTTAAATCTTATTATTAATTTCTTAAATACTCTTGTGTATTATTTCGCGTTATAAGGCGGAAAGAAAGTTAATATGATTATTTTAGTACTACATATCACTAATATAAAAATTGCAGATACACTAAAAAATATTAAACAATTGATCACTAGACGAATATATACAATAAAAACAATAAATAGTGTCCTTAAAAAGAACAAAGCTCAGCTCAGCTGGTCGTCAAAAGCAGCTCTGGTCTTCCTTTCTCTCTTATTGGAAAGATGGCTGATATGATAAGATACTATTATCTATACATCTATACAAATAAATAAAATCGGAGGGTCTGTTTGTAATATTAAAATAACAGCTTTTTACTAAGTGCATTCGGACGTATACACGGTACATATACCAAAACAACATTTTTTACAATTTTTGTCTGTCTGTTTGTTCCGGCTAATCTCTGAAACGGCTGGACCGATTTTTACGAAACTTTCACTGGCAGATAGCTGATGTAACAAGGAATAACTTAGGCTATTTTTATTTTAGAAAAAAAAATGGTTTTAGTTAAAAGTGTTCAGTTTCGGATTTTTATTAATACAATTTAAGTTGACCTCTGATTTATATAATCATCAATCATATAAAATAGGGTTCAGCTTAGGTTGGAATTTGTAGGTTCGAACGCAGTTTGTATATTTCATTTATTAAGATTTTAGGGTTTATAGGGTTTGTAATCCAAAATAAACCATAAGATATATCCGAAAAATGCTGCCCAAATTCACTATTCCACGCGCACAGCTAGTTTTAGTATAAGAATCAGTAATAATATTTGGGCGGACAAGACGAGGCCATACTAGTGTAGCTTACAAATACAGGAAAATACAGTTGTCGCTAAGCGACGTATCCCCAGGCTTCGAGGCGGCCTAAAGTAATTTGGCAGGGCGTCGGCGCGCTATGGCGTTGCTATGCGGACTCGGCCTGAATAAGGGATCAAAAGGGAAATGAATATCGATAACATAGCTTATGATAATAACATTTAACTTCATTATTCGCAATGAAAATAAATTTAATAAATTATACCCAGCTCGATATGGATTTAGTCAGAACAAAAGTTAGCATATTCAAAGCAATGATAGGTAAACACGTTTTCAGTGCTGTTGAAGATACATTTTATTTATTGCTGTACGACAGCAGACAGGCTGACGGCCCGCTTAGAATTTAGCAGTTACCGTCACCTATGGGTGTTGTTTGCAATGCCAGGGTACAGAAACTTGGATCACTAATACCGGAACATAACATAAGGTTATTATGGCGGCATACTAAAGACCAAAAGTGGTCGTCATCCAAACGGGCTTTGGGCCCTACCACGTAGCTAGGGTGGGTTGTTTTTTCGCCTTTTACGACAGGCCGACTCCGGCCGCAGAGCTTAGTATTCTTTCTCTGTCTCTGCACGGATAATATATATCTAATGTATTAGATTATTTATACATATTATAACTTTTATGTCTTACTAAAATAAATAACTAAAATAAATAATCATATTTGTAACTATAGTTACGTTTCAACCATAATTTCACAAGATCTCAGGAATAATCTGTGAGCCACGAGTGCCGGAAAGTTTCATACGTAAAAGTTTTAATATGTTATGGGGAAGTAAGAAGGATGGTGCTAAGGTGGCAATTTTGAAATGAAATTATAATGGATGGATACAAAAGGAGTGGTAGATCAAAGAAAAGATGGATAGATTACGTCAAAGATGATATGGGGAAAAACGTATGAATGTTTATATGACGACTAGAGAAGTGTGGAAGAAAAGAACATGTGCCAACCCCAAATATTGTGTAAGAAGAGCATGAAGAAGATATAAATATTCTGAGACAATTGACACACCGTCATATATTCCAGAAGTAAGTAGCAGAGCTCTTGTGTTATGGATACAAGACACCTGATAAAGTATAATACCCCGAATTACGATAGCCCGTTTATGCGAATTCGACTAACAATGTCGGATGTTTATAATTCTTTCTATCATATTCGTGATTTATACGATGATTTTTTTTTTTATTATTTATGAAATCATTATACGATAGAAAAAATCGTGACACAGATTCAAAGTACACACAAGTATCCTTCAACATTTCAACGTACATATACAAAATCGTATTAAAATAAATGTATTTGTATATGATAGAGAATGACAGGTGCACCAGAAATTGTTAATTTTTTTATCAGTCTCATAATTAAACATGCACATCTTTACATCTGCATTTACATCAGAACACTGCAATATATTATGTAAATATTAATTTTAAGCAATTCGTACAAACGATTATTCAGCTATTTTCCACGTACGCACAGAAATTTGTCTATTCAATAAAACTTAAATGCGAGCTAAGTGAACGCATCAAAATCGTATTATTAACTTATATAATATATATTAGCTTTACCACTTAATACTTTTCAAAATGAGTAAATTTATCATATAACCAGTTTTTTTTATCGCTGACGAACAGCTGACAGGCTAATGTAATGCCCGTGCTTTACACTTACGAACACGCCACTGTCCGCGGATACGAATACGTATAATAGTATACTGGATCCTGAGACACTAATGTCGGAACACAAGCCGGCATATTTATATATCAGGGGTGGTTGCCATGCAGACGGGTTTGGGGCCCTAACACGTAGATAGGGTTGTTTAGTCGCCTTTTCCGACAGGCAGACCCCGGCCGCAGGGGTAAGGTTACTCCGCCCCTGCACGGAGAGAGATTAATATGAAGGTTTATAATATGTTTAGATAACTGTATAATAACTCAATGTTAACTTTTTAGGCATTTTAAGTGCGTGTCTATTTTGATGTAAAAAGGACTGGCGAAAAAACGACGAACCCATATAAACTATATGCAAGCGTTTGAAATCTATAAATATATATTATTTTATGATGAAAAGCCCTGAAAACGTAATAAATAATTTGTATTATATCTTTAAACCACAGAGAGTAAAAAAATTTAAGGAGAACCTATTTATAAATCATATTATTCTTTGGAAAGGTTCTTAAATATTTTAAAATAACATTTATCAATCGGAATCAAATAAGGCTTTAGTGCGCTTTTATAATGTAAATATATAATAGTTTGTACTCAGATGTTATTTATGCTTAGAAAATTCATAAGTAAAGAAATAAAATATTTATTTACTATAGAAACTGGCCTATTTAGAGACGACGACCATTGCAGTTGAAGTGTATTGTTATTGTAAAATTGAATAAAGATTATTATTAAAGAAAACATACCGTAAAGCTGACAAATATATTTAGCCATTCATCATTTTGCTGTTTCTAAGTACGACTAACAGTTGATTTATAAATATCTATACAAATAAATAAAATTTAAGGGTTTCTTTGTAATATTAAAATAACCGCTTTTTACTAAGTGCATTCGGACGTATACACGGTACATATACCAAAACAACATTTTTTACAATTTTTGTCTGTCTGTTTGTTCCGGCTAATCTCTGAAACGGCTGCACCGATTTTGACGGGATTCTCAATGGCAGATAGCTGATATATCAAGGAGTAACTTAGACTATTTTCATTTTAGAAAAAAAAATAGTTTTTGTTAACAATGATACGTTTCAAAAATTTTATATTCCAATTTAAGTTGACCTCAGATTTATATCATCAATCATATGAAATAGAGTTCAGTTTAGGCTGGACATTGTAGGTTGAATTTCCAATTTAAGTAAGTGTAATCCAAAATAAACCATAAGATATCCAAAAAATTCTGCCCAGTCACTATTCCACGTGGACGGAGTCGCGGGCACAGCTAGTATATTAAATAAAATTGTATAATAACATGGCAAATTTTTATGGCTTTATTGACGTCTTTTAGTATTTCTCACAAATACTTCGACTACCTCCGTGGCGTAACGAATAACGCACTTGGGTACGCTTGCGGAGGTCACGGGTTCGATTCCCGTCTCAAGTCTGGGTGTCTATGTATAATATGTATTTATTTACAAAAATAAAAATAAACATGCAGTATATTAGTTAAATAGTAACCATAACACAAGGCACAAAAATACAGATGTTGCGAAATTTTTACAATGGGAACTTAACTTCTTACTATCGAACACCGAAAAGGAATTCGTATCACGCCCTTCCTTTGCTGCTAATAAACTGGCATTTTTTCTCGAATTTCATGTCATCATAGTATCTTAATGGGGTGGTACAAATTTTCTCATTGACCGATAATGAACCAAACTCACAAGTGTCATAAATTCGTTGTGTTTACATATATCAAATGTTTTATTATCAAAGCTTGTTTTATAAATTAACGAAATTACTTCTGGGAAACGATAACTATTGAATTCCATATTAGCTTTATCTGTTGCCAAGGTTAAAGATATAATGTAACGTAGTTAACGCCAGAAATTCGCGAATTGTGATATGTAGTTGTCATCGACGAATATGACCGGTACGCTACATGTGCGTGGCCTGTGAATACGGTTCATTAGGAAAACTTAGTTTTACGGAGATTAGGTGTGTTTGTTTGTTTTTTATTGACGTAGGACAGCAGACAGGCTGACGGCCCGCTTAGAGTTTAGCAGTTACCGACGCCTATGGGTGTTTGCAACGCCAGTGGCATTGCGAACACGCTGCTTTTCCATAAGGGTACAGGAACTTGGGTCACTAATGCCGGAACACAACACAAGGTTATTATGGCGACATACTTAAGACCAAAGGTGGTCGCCATCCAGACGGGCTTGGGGCCCTACCAATTGCGTCCTTCTCATTTTCACTTTTTATTGAACACCCCTAGTATACCGCGAACACGCTGCTATCCCATAGGGGTACATGCACCTGGGTCACTAATTCCGGAACACAACACAAGGTTATTATGGCGGCATACTTATAAACCAAGGGTGATTGCCATCCAGACTGGCTTGGGGTCCTACCACGTAGCTAGGGTTGTTTTGTCGCGTTTTACGACAGGCCGACCCCGGTCGCAGAGGTTAGTATTATATATAGCAAGTTTCTAAATGACCAGTGAATAGAAAACTCTTGTTCTGATGAAGTGCATATTTTTCTCCAAAAAAATAATTACAAACAGTCACGAATTCACGGTTCAAAAACCGCAGACATTTTTTGCGATGTAAAATTCCGTCTAGATGTTAGCATTATTGTTACGAAACCAACTTTTTGGGGCAATAAGCAGCCATTAGACAACCTTAATTACCCTCGATGGTTATTGGCCTAGGAAACCTAACTTGGTATAATCGTATTAATTAATAGGTGGTCCGCAAACGCCGGTTGAAGACGGACAAGTACGTCAAAGTCAGTCCGTACTAATATTATAAATTAGCTGATACCCGCGATATTGTCCGCGTTGCTTGATATATTAACAAAGTTTTCGTACGCACGCTCGCTACACCACTTGCCATGCTTGGCTACGGCAAGAAAACACATTTCTTAAAACTTTAATAAATATTAAATGAAGTCAAATAAAACTTAGAAAATTGAAATCTATCCAGTACTTTTGCCGTGATGCGCGCACAACTGCCGACCACTATAATTTTATTTATATAGACGTGAAAGTAACTCTGTCTGTCTTATTTGTTTATTAACAGATGAAAAGTATAATCAGAGTAGTCTAGAACCCACAACACAAGCGTTTTACTGCTTATCCGACTACGTATTATTGTGTGTTGACAAAACTTTCCTGAAGTTGTCGTTGTATACAGCCGCCATCTTAAGGTCAGTTTTGTCTTAGTATCTTTATATTAATACATGAAGCAAAAACTGTATACCCCTTTTCACGAAAATTGCACGGACGAAGGAGTATAAAATTTGGCACAGTTAAAGTATATGGAGAAGCTACATTTTTTGGCTAAAATCCATCAGAAATGCATTAAATTAATAAAAATAAACATTACTACTGCTCGAATGGTACACAACTTACACACACATACATACCTTACTTACGCTTTTGTTTTTTTTTTTGTAAGAATTTCTGGCCTGGTAAAGACAATGAACTGATAACCATATACGATATGGATTTATAATGCAAAACATTTTGATGTTTTACAGTAGTGCTGTTTAAACTGATGTAGAAAAATAGCAAATTAACTGAGTAGCTATGATGAAACCTTGGATTATAGAGGTATAAGGCCTTTGTCAAAAGAACCCTAATAAAGTTCAAACTTAAAAATTAAATGAATTATGGTTGAATTTCGCTCAATTGCATACGAAACTAACCGTCCCACTTCCCGTTGGCTTAGTACTCAAATGTACTTAGACGCCAAAATAATGGCGATCAATTTAAATTCAGAAAACCTTCTGGAATTTTTGATTTTAGAACACAAGGCTATGATTACTTATTTAACACAAACATGTCAAAAGTGCTCTATTGTCAAATTCCGTTTTATATACACGTGTATATAATAATTCCAATACATACACCGAATATATGTATATTTAACATATGCTTTTATGTTCGCACAATGTATAGCAATCACATGTTAAATATTCGGGGTTATCGGGGGGCCTTATTCGCAATTTATACTATAAATGCGATATCCATGGCTCTTGATAGATTTAGGACTTCCCTTGGACAGCCCTTGCGGTAGGAAAGACTTTGTGTGACAAAAAAATTATAGACACGACATAGTACAGTAGTCTTAAGACGATAATGTACACGGATCTCCATAAGGCAACGCTGTGTGCATTGCGCCTGCATTATTATTTTTATAATAATTTAGAAATTAAATCCATACTAATATTATAAATGTGAAAGTATTATCTGTTATAAATGGCCGTCCGCTACGTTTTCACGCCTAAATCGCTGAACCAATTTCGATATAGAGACATATTGAACAATGATTTTTTCAAATTAATATATATCACTGAAAGTAAAAGAATTAACTTTATGCGACGTAGTGTAGTGTAAAAAAAAACACTGCTTGGTCTTTCATATACGTGTTTATGCTTAGTACGTCTACGACAGTCCAAGTTCCAAGCTACTATTTACAAGCTGTTATGACTACGGAACAGAAGATGAGACGAGACCTAAATATTCTCAAAGAATAAAGGTTAAACTATTCGATTATAATCACCATCTTCTAAAATGCCACTCCCAGCTGTACCTGATGCTGGATATGTTCAAACCTTACAATTTGGAGCTCGTGGTCATAAGAACAAATTTCCGAGCACCTCTTTGGGTAGATGCTTTAGAGTGACTCTTCACTTTCTTAACCTTTAGATTTTTTTTAGAAAAAGTTGAAATAGATATGGGTAAGTTTTTACAGGAGCGACTGCCGTCTGCGACATACAGATCTCCGACGGCAATATTAGAACTACACGGATGCTGCTCGCAATATTGATCTCGGAGGTGGGGTACGTCAGGGCTCCGCGTACTCGGCCACCCTAGTAGGAAGAATCCCCGGTCTATGGGGGACTCTTCCCTCAGAATGATGCTTGCGGTCATCGTACGCTAGCACTGTTCTGAGTGGCCGTCACCCTGAATATAAGCCTTGGGGAGGTTTTATAGTAGGCAGTCAGCACGGTGCAGTTTCCAACGAGTCTCAAAAGAGCCAGTGACCCTGTGCGGCAGATAATGTGAAAGCGCAATTTTTCCTCCGCCGGGACAATAACTTCCCAGATTAATTCTCTTTCAAATTACTGTAAAAGTTTAAAAAGTAATAACAAATATAAATATACGTAGATAGACCAATTGTTACTATACAAAGGATCGATCTACGGCCATGATAAAAGATTGACATAAAGTCCGTCGTCCGCCAAAAACAATGCGGTCCACCCGAGCGGGTGGCACATTCACAATGAATATTTGAGATGAATCACACAGCCGCCGGCCGCCGTCAGTCTGCGCTGCGACCTACATCCGAGAACCGACCCAGTCCTATTAAATTCGCGCCAAATTATAGTCACACTACACGGTTTGTAGCGCCAAGGTCAATTCATACGCACACCAACGTACCAACGTAATCCTTGCCAACGGTCATAGACCTACGGAAGTTTAGACGGCTAATGTAAAATGATACCCCGCCGTCAATACGCTTCCTAGCTATATACACAAAATGGGATTATTCGAGGGGCTCTCTGTTGGTTGGTTCGCGAGTTGTATGTCATAATGTCATGCGGCCTTCAATTTTTATGTTTATGTTAGCCGCGTGAGCGGGCACACTCGCGCCCGTTGCTGGGAGGAAGTGGAGCTTGTGGGCCAGCCGCCATGTTCGGGAACCTTTTCGCGGAAATAGCCCAGTGCGGATTGTTCAATTTTCAGACTAGCCTGAACCTAACCATTTAGTCCCGATAACAAGAGTAGGTTAGATAATAGGGCACATAATTATGCTATTTCTTTGCTTGTAAAAACCAAGGAACTAGTAGAATCGAGAATGAATAGTGCGTATTATTAGTATTTATATATCGGAAAAGATGCTGTAACGATGAAGACATGGCCAATTCAACGGCTACGCAAGTGGACTGTTACAATCGAGTTTGTAGGTTCCATCCCACGGAGGCCAAAACAAATAAATGTGTTACGCTGACGGCCTCATTAATAGTTCGCAGTGACCGTCGCCTATGGATTTTTGAGATGACAAAGGTGACGCGATCACGCTGCTGTCCGCAGGGTACTGGAATCTGGATGACTAATGTCGGAACACAACACAAGGTTATTATGGTGGCATATTATAAAACATATATGATTGCTGCCATCCAGGTGGGCTTGGAGCCGCACCACTTAGCTTATTAAGTCTGGTGAATATTGTCAGAAGAATTTTGGTTCGGTAAAAATAATACTATATGAAATTCGGTAAAGACAATATGAACGCTCTACTAGTGTAATGTAAAGAAAATGAACATAACGAAAAAGTTACAATGAAAATATCACTGTTACAGGCCGTTGAATATCGTAAGCAGTTAGTTACTAATTAGTCACGTGTACGCGTCTTCATAAATGTTAATTTCAGTTCACAAAAAGTTGGAATCATACTGGAATTTTCACAAATAAATTGCTAATTAAATTCCTCCAGATAATATATTTAATAATTCATTCACTGTTTTAAAAGATAAATTTAAAATAGATTAGATAAAGTGTTAATGATCTCATTTCTTATCGCTTTAAATATGAAATTTAGCTAGCCGCCAGTTGTCTAGATTTAACCCAACAGCAACTCATAAGCATAAGCTAGAAAGACTTCAAAATGTTTCCATCCGGTTCATATTTGGTTTGCGCAAATATGACAACGTATCCGAATTCCGTAAAAAACTTAAATGGTTGCCTTTTCACCAGAATGCTCATATAATCTCCCTTTTCTATAATATCCTCTTTGATTCTTGTTTTCCATCGTACCGTAAAGAGAGTTTTACTTTTCTGCCACCGTCCTCTACCCGTGCCTTGCGCTAATGTTATCACCTCACCTTAGCAATTTCAACTCACACCAGTTCCTCATTTGTGCATAACTCATTAACAATAAAAGCAGTTTACTTATGGAATTCGCCCCCTGTTAATATCAAAAAAGCAAAAACAGTACATTCATTTAGAACATCAGTTTTTGATTACTACTTGGAGGAAGCATAGTAGCAGTATTTGTTCAATATAGATAGATAGATAACACTTTATCACCAAAATTACAATTTACAGCACAAGTGTATAATAAACTTACGGTGAAAAATCGGCGGCCTTATCGCTTACAGCGATCTCTTCCAGGCAACGGTACTCGTAAAGAATTTGAATAAAATATCTGGCGAGAAGATGGCGCTATAAATATTAGAATATAGATATAAATGCTAAAAAATAATAATAATATATTAAAAATAATAACAATAAATATATATCCTAGAACCAAATATATACATACACAGATATATGTATGTATATGGTATTTTTTTTTATTTTTTTTCTCTTTTATTGGTATTTATATTTTACTAGATTAATCGTATAGTATTTATTGTAATATTATTTGCACGTCACCGCTATGTATTTTATAATTTATTTACAATTTACTTACTTGCGGGTTGCCTGAAAGAGATCGCTTTAAGCGGTAATGCCGTCCATTGTCAGATAGCATATTTTTTTATTGCTGTAGGAAAGCAGACAGGCTGAAGGCTCACTTAGAATTTAGCAGTTACCGTCGCCTATGGGTGTTTGCAACACCAGTGGTGTCGCGAACACGCTGCTGTCCCATAAGGGTACAGGGACATGGGTCAGTAATTCCGGAACCCAACACAAGTTTATTATGGCGGCATATTTCTAAAACAAGGGTGGTTGCCATCCATATAGGCTTGTGGCCCTATCACGTAGCTAGATTGTCTTGGCCGCAGAGGTTAGTATTCTTAATCCGCCCCTGCATGGAGAAAATTCCTTTTGCCAATACAGGCAGTAAAAGGTACCGTTCGTTTGTCTTTACAAGGTTCGGGTATAGATTCCAGTCGTCCCCATAAAATCTAAATTTAGTCACATTACTTGTGACTCTTTACCCTGGACGCTTGGAATAATCCATTCGCTTTTCAATTGATTCTATTTCTTTGCTCGTAAACAAACAAAGAATTAGTAGTAAATGAATCCGGAGATGTCTCAATAGTTCGTCTCATTAATAATTAAACTGCGCTAAAACACGATTAGTCTTAATACAAATATATCTATTATTCGTGAAACTAAAAACCAATACACTTCACCTCGTAACCAACCGAAATGCAAATAACATTATTGAATAATTTTGCTATAAATAGCGTGATAATAAAGTTAAAGCGTAGTTTTGCCGTCTTCATGTGACAGCACAAACCTGTCTCATCGAATATGTTTTATTTAGAGAGACAGATAATAAATATTGATAAAATGACATAAAAATGATCAGATTACACGTTTATGAATATAACTACTAAACGTGACAACGAGCATTAGAAAAATAATGTAATTTAACAAAGAAAACTATGATTTGATTGAACACAAAGTTGCATAAGCTTCTAGCCCTAAATAGAAGACCTCTGTCTTTAATATGTTTTGTTTTGATAGCATTTGAGATCAAGAAAATAAATTACGTTATATAAATTGATTATATTACCTAGTCAGGTCATAAATTCTGTCACATGTTTAATGTAAAGTAATTGTAACAAGTTTATTAATTATGTAACCATTCATATACCAAAATGAACTTAACAAAACATAGATTCTTTTGACATTAAAGTTTATTCAAAATGACCTCCGTGATTTTGAATACAAGCCTTCAATCTGCACGGCCAGTTGTCTATCGCAGCACGAACGAGGTCCATGTCAATATCGGCGGCTGCCTTAATCAAGGATGTCTTGAGTGACTCCAAATTGGGATGAGGCTTTGAGCACGCCTTTTCCTCCAAGTGTTGCCATATCTTGTAATCTAACGGATTCAAATCTGGACTGGAGGAGGGCCAGTCTTCGTGCCGGATGAAGTCGATTTCACGCGCCGCCAGCCAGCCTTGTGTGCTCTTCGCTCTATGAGCTGGCGCCGAATCTTGTTGGAATACCCAGTGCCTGTTATTGAACATGGTATGAGAAACAGGTTCCACAAGGTTCGTCAGGACTGTATTTTGATACACAACAGCATTCGTTTTTACACCTTTCTCACAAAAATGTACCTCTGTTAAGCCCCAATAAGAAACTCCCAACCATACCATGAGCGAGGATGGAAAATGACCTCGTTGGACACGCGGAATACGGTTGCTCGCTTCTTCACTACTGTGTGCGTATACCTTATCATTTTGTTTGTTGTAGCTCTCTTCTACGGTAAACATTTTTTCATCCGAAAAAAGAATTTCCCGATATTTTTTTCCCGCGTACCGCTTCAACAAAGCGCGGCATCTCTTCAGTCTCAGGTCCATTAGACGAGCATTCAAACGATGTCCTGTTTTTCTTCGATATGCCCGAAGCCCTAAGTCTTCATTTAACATCCTTTTCACCGTGGTTCTGCTTAACCCCATCTGAAGGGCCAACAGTTTCTGCTTACGTTTGGGATTTCTTTGAATTCGTGCTTTCACAGCTTTTATCACTGCTGGAGTCCTAACAGACCGAGGGTGACCACTTCTTGACCTGTCATCTACACTAGAGTCTTCATTGTATCGTTTGATGGTACGATAAACGAATCTTTTGGTTATATTCAAATTTTTCAGTATGTTAAAAATTTGAATTGGCGCGTAACTGTAACGATGCAACGCAATAACTGCAACACGGTCTTCTTTAAGCGTCCACTCCATATTTAAAAATGAGTAAAATTCTAAAAGTTATACATTTTTATTTTCATGAACAATTCGAAATTCGAATTCAATAAACTTTTTTGTGGCCAGCATTCTAAAAGAAAAGTTTTTACTGTGTGACAATACTTATGACCTGACTAGGTATATATAAGTAATTAATAAGGTAATACAAAATTAGACGATATTGTTGTAAACCACGATAAAACTGTAGTAACAGTTGTAACAGTTTCTATAAATAGATTTTATACAGTAAGGTTAGTAGAGTCGGAGAACTTAGAGTGCAAACATGTATATTCATAATAAATTATTGAGCAATATCGAGCAGACAGTGTCACGGGTCATACAAAAGTTATCACGCTTGGCAACATTGTTGGATGAATAATACATAAACATTGGGTTCATTAAAATTTATTATCTACGAGCCGTTCGCGCCCGCTTCGCTGGTCAAATAACAGAAAAAAAATCGAAAAAATATGAGAAGTTTCCGTGCGCATTTGCGCTACACCGCTTGCCCCACTTCTCCGCGGCAAGAGAACACACATCACTGAACCTATAGTGCTTAAAAACTCGTTGTATCTTAAAACTTTAATAACTTTATATTAAACTAAGATATAGCAATATTTTTAAGGGCCTGAGAAATAAAACTAAGAAACTTTAATTGAAATCTATCCATTAGTTTTGCTGTGATGCGCACACAACTGCAGACCTCTATCATATTTTTTTATTTATATAGATTAATTCATCAAGACATTTAAAAAATCAGTAGATACTATCAAATACCGATCGATATAAATCACACTGTAGTCAAAAAATTTATGTACTTACCTTAGTCATAAATTTCTACCAAAAGCTAATTTTCCACTTTGTTCAACGATTTGTTGCCCTTGTGAAAATACATATTAAGATTACAAGATTATTAACAGGAAATTTAGGACGGTTAAGACGAACTTACCTCAAAACCTTTCTTCTATTATTCGGATGGAGTCTGCCAGCCATGTCTGGATCAATCGCTTTTAATTTAGCGTGTATTTCTTCGTTAGAAAAATCTTTTTCATTATCGACATCACGCTTCAGTAGTTCTTTTGTTAATAATTTACTATCTTGAGAAACACTGTCGATATTGGTTACTGTATTTTGCATGTCTTCCAAATTTTGAATATAATTATTTGATTGATTTTTTTCCATAACTGAAGCAGAATCTTCATTTGTTTTATTTGAAATTTCATCAACTGTTTCACAACCGTCGTGTTTTGTTTTCAATTTTGACTGATCATTAGAACTTTGATCAACAGAGTCTCTCTTTCTCCTACTTCTATCCCATAGCAATGCTTCATTATCATCCATATCTTCAACTAAAATCTTGTATACAATCGATTCCATGTAGTAGTTTGTGCCGCCAACTATGATTGGTATCTTGCCTTGGTCGATAAGATTATCTATCTGGGGATTGAGTTAAGGAATTCTTGACATGATAAATTAATACTATAATTAATTGATACTATCTACTTTATCGGCTCAAATTTGAAATTATATGTATTTAGTCTCAATACCAAAGACACGCTTATGTAAGTTGAAATTCATTATTATCCCATGAAAAGGGATGACAACTGTGTTTGAAACCTATTAAATTGTATTGCTATTGTATGTTAGATTAATTTAGTTTTTTTTTTGTATAATATTTACTATCTTGATTTCTATGTCTATTGTGCACCGCCTTGTACTACTACTTTAAATATTTCTGATAGGTTGTCTGGAAGAAATCGCTATTTAGTGATAAGACCGCCGTTTGCTCACTATGTTGTACTATTACCTACTTCTTTTTATGTCTTTTTTTCTGTAAAATTGTGTGGTGAACAATAAAGAATTATCTATCTATCTATCTATCTAAATACTACCATCTATGGGGACTCCTCTATGATGCAACGGCTTTCGCACGTCGAAACGTTTTCCGTTCCTAGTCCAGGTGCTTGTATGAATATTTATTCACAAATAACTGATACCCGCGACTTCGTCCGCGTTGCTTGATATATTATCAAAGTTTAAGTGCGCATGCGCGTTATACTGCTTACCCCACTTCTTCGCGGCAAGAAAACACACATCATGAACACGCAGTGATTAAAAAAATCATTGTTTCTTAAAACTTTAATAACTTTATATTAAATTAAGATATCGCTTAATTTTTTCATATAAGGGCCAAGTGCTTAGAAAATTTAATTGAAATCTATGCAGTAGCAGGGGCGGAGAAAGAATACTGACCTCTGCGACCAGGGTCGGCCGGTCGTAAAAGGCGACAAAACAACCCTAGCTTCGTGGTAGGGCCCCAAGCTCGTCTGAATGCCGCCATAACCTTGTGTTGTGTTCCGGCATTAGTGACCCAAGTTCCTGTATTCTTATGGGACAGCAACGTGTTCGCAATGCCACTGGCGTTGCAAACACCCATAGGCGAAGGTAACTGCTAAATTCTAAGCGGGCCGTCAGCCTGTTTGCTGTCCTAGAGCAATGAAAAAAAAAAAAACAACTGCAGACCTCTACCATTTTATTTATATGGAAGTATATAATATAGGGGAAATAATTTTAAAATAAATATGCAATATGAATGTTATGAATAGATGTAGTTATCGTATGAACATAAGGCAGCACACACTGCTAGCGTGGAAACCGTTACAGAAGAGATCCTTTTATAAAAAAAAAAAAAAACTTCCAATCGGCTATAATGTAGCTTGCTTGGCGCCAGCGAAGTATTTAATCTGATAATCACGCAATGTTTATGCAATGTGTCACCATTTTAAAATAATTATACTGGAATTGAATTAACAGAGTATTGTTCATTAGTGCCCCTATACAGAAAAGCCGTAAATGTAGATTTTTAATATAATAGGGTTAGGGCACACTGGCTGATCCCTGTCACTATATTTAAAATGTTACAATAGTCATATTCCATGACATATGTTCACTCATCGTTAAAAATTTTAAACGTTTTAATTTCCTTTTTTTTTTTTTTTTTTTTTTTTATTGCGTAGGACAGCAGACAGGCTGACAGCCCGCTTAGAATTTAGCAGTTACCGTCGCCTATAGGTGTTTGCAACGCCAGTCGCATCGCGAACACGCTGCTGTCCCATAAGGGTACAGGAACTTGGGTCATTAATGCCGGAACACAACACAAGGTTATTATGGCGGCATACTTAAGACCAAAGGTGGTCGCCATCCAGACGGGCTTGAGGTCCTACCACGTAGCTAGGGTGGGTTGTTTTGTCGCCTTTTACGACAGGCCGACCCCGGCCACAGAGGTTAGTATTCTTTCTCCGCCCCTGCACGGATAAAATTTCCTGTGATACTATCGATTATCTAGTATTGAAGATGGCGGAAAACATTGCGAAATGTCACCCCACCATCCGCTTTGGACAAGCGTGGCGTGTTATTATTAAAGACACGGCAAGAATTAACCTCGCGATCTCCAGATTGGATCATTATTTTCGAATAATCTTTTACCAAGGAATATACGTCATTGTCGTCATATACTGCTTGCAATCAAAGTTCCGCTTCGGTGCCCGGGGGCGGACCCCTGTACCTATACTGCGAATTTTTCTTTTACACTTCTCACGGCTTCGGCATCGCTTGCAGTGACTCCATTGGCCTTTACATCGTCGAGCCAGCACTTATTGGGCCCACTTTTCCTGCCAGGATTCGGCGGAAACAGACAGACATTTATTTTCCAAGTAAGTAGTCTGCTGCAGAACGTGCCCCCTCTAGTGAAGGTGACACTCTTGCAGTCGGTTTGCAATGTCACGGATATAAGCGCTGCCGTGAATACTAGAGTTTCTAACGCGATCCTTCCGCGTCATTCCACAAATCCACAGCAGCATATTCATCTCTATGATGTGTAGTTTGTGTCGCTCGTACATCGGTTACATTTCACAGCCGTATAAAAAAAGAGGTGTAATGATGGTATCATAGACTTCAACTAAAGATCTTACAGATCCTAGGTATTTGACCTGATCCGTGCACTCGACCGTGTCATCGCCTATGTGCGCGGGTATGGGATCTGTAGAAATACAGGTCAAGTATTCGGTCCTCACCACATTCATTTTCAGTCCGCCATCCTCTAGCGACTCCATTCACGCCTTCACGCGTCGCACCAACCTACCCTGTCCGTTTCCGCTAGCTCGATATTATCAGCATACATGATCAGGCACGGGGGCTACCTGTGTGGAATTCTGATTCTGTCTGATAAAACTTCCAATACCACGCTGAAAAGAACCGGACTTAGGAATATATGATGTACTCAGCCTTAAATAAATATTATAACAAATGTACAGAGGCATGCGTGAGCGCGTTACTGATTCCTAACATAAACCGTAAAATCCGCGAACCATTGTGTTAGGCCATCCAAATATGGCACACCGTTAATGAGCGATTGATAACGCTATTGACATTTTCAATGGTTACACAATAATTATGGAAAATACCTTATGTAGGCCAAGGCTTGAATACGGAATAAATACAATTTGGCCCTTCAAAGTTTTATAATTATCAATGCCGAAAATAAACTTCTTTCTAAAAAGATAATCCGCGGAAATCCAAGTTATCCATGCAGGGGCGGAGAAAGCAACCCACCCTAGCTACGTGGTAAGGCCCCAAGCCCGTCTGGATGGCGACCACCTTTGTTCTTAAGTATGCCGCCATAAAAACCTTGTGTTGTGTTCCGGCATTAGTGACCCAAGTTCCTGTACCCTTATAGGACAGCAGCGGGTTCGCGATGCCACTGGCATTGCATTCTAAGCGGGCCGTTATCCTGTCTGCTGTCCCACAGCAATACAAAAAAAGTCACGAGTAGAACAGGTCTAACCTGTTTCATTAAATGAAAATAGATTACTATCACCACGGACAGGAAGGTAGCATTCGGCTTATCTTTTTGGGATTGGGGCCAGACAGCACTCGCCCCAAAAGAAACAAAATATTCACATATATTCCACTTTCTTATATCTCTTTGACCAAGAGAAGTAACAAAAAAAAAAAACAACAGCCCATTAGGTTCTCACGTCTACTTATGTGGGCAACAAATTTCTAGCATGCCGGCTCCGTCGGGCCCCGGCAGGAGGAGTACGCTTAAAAAGTGCGGGGCTTGTAGCAAAGAATGATATACAAGGTGTAATGTCCAAGGTGATTCTAAGAATGCAGGTTTCCTCGCGGTATTTTCCTTTACCTTAGTTACATGGTCATTATGTCATGATGACCATCATTAACTACCTAAGCAGTACAGATCATCGTTGAATTCGAAGTCGTGACGTCTCGACTGATCTCTGAGCGTAACACCACTAAGTTTTCACTAAATGTAAAGGTTGCGTATTGATAATAATTCTGCCGTATGACTATACCGTAAACCGAAGTAAAACCCATCGATGCTACCGAAACGAAACGCTTGTAAGTAAATCTATAAAAACTCAAGCGATTTAGGTAAGGACACTTAGTGGTTTTATTAGAGGCCGAACTTTTGCAACTTAAGCCGAGGCACGTCCCGCCCTGCACTATGCCACACAATAAGAATTGATGATACAGCCTTAGATGAAGCGCACTCACCTAAATGATAGCCTCTTGAAGACCATTAAATTAAGAAGATCCGTGTATATTACATGCTTATGGTTTTAAGCCTTTTCTTTCGTCCTGGAGGAATTTGACATAGATTTCAAGATAATTTAGACGCACTTCGTGACGCATGTGGTGGGAATTGTTTATGTGTATAATGTATTTTATAAAAGTGCATAAAAAGGATACAATTTTCAGGGCTCTGTTTCTGAAATCGACAACAGTGAACACTTGATGCGGCTCCAAAATATCCAGGAGGTGATGGCGTGCCATTTCTCTCTCTTGTCGACTCGCTTTTGCCGTCACTACATCCAGCCCCTTGTATATCTGTAACAAAGGTTTAAGTTTAAACTAATAGTTAGTTTACAATCAGTCCTAAGTCTGGTTAGAGTTCATTTGGTAGCTATAATATGTTTCTATTCTGAACTTAATACAATTAAGTTGTTTAGTCGTTTACTTAATTAAGTTGAAATAAAACGAAGGCTTAAATAACCGATTGAATGTTATGTGGAACACATACACCTGTTCCCGTTTCAGAATTTCTGAGTTCCCAAATAATTAATACTAGTGGTTGCCCAGGGGTCGAAATTCGACCATAATTCATGTTATTTTTAAGTCTGAACTTCATTAGGGTTCTTTTATCAAAGGCTATATTATATACCTCTATAATCCAAGGATTCATCATAGCTACTCAGTATATATTTTTTTATTATTATTTAAGTTTTTACTTATGTATAGTATATTATAAATTTAAATATTATATTACTAACGTCTATCCACAACCTGCCTACAAAGAATATTGCGGTATTTTGGTCATGTTGCACGCAGGGATACCAGCAATTTGGAACGCCTTGTGGTGACCGGTAAAATCGAGGGAAAAAGGCCTAGGGGTAGAAGTCCCAAACGATGGTCGGACCAAATAGCGGAGGAGCTGAAAATACCTGTCAGCGACGCACTCCACCAAGCTGCAGAACGGGATCGATGGAGACAGCTAGTTGACGGAATCAAACGGAGTCACGATCCTCAGCTATGAGGGACCGATTGAAGAGATTACTATAAAATTAACATTAATGGTCTCTACCAGGCCATAAACTCTTATGAAAAAAAAAAACAAAAGCGTAAGTAAGGTATGCATGTGTATGTATGTTGTGCATAATTCGAGCAATAAATAGTGTGCGTAATGTTTAATTTATTTTATTTAATATAATTCTAATGGATTTGAAGCAAAAAAAAAATAGCTTTCTGCACTTGTCCTCCATATAAGCTTTAACTGTGCCAAATTTCTTACTCCTCCGTTTACGCAATTTTCGTTCAAAGGGGTACAAAGTTTTCGCTTCCCGTATTAATATATACCTAGTCAGGTCATAAGTATTGTCACACAGTAAAAACTTTTCTTTTAGAATGCTGGCCACAAAAAAGTTTATTGAATTCGAATTTCGAATTGTTCATGAAAATAAAAATGAGAACTTTTAGAATTTTACTACTTTTTTAAATATGGAGTGGACGCTTAAAGAAGACCGTGTTGCAGTTATTGCGTTGCATCGTTACGGTTACGCGCCAATTCAAATTTTTAACATACTGAAAAATTTGAATATAATCAAAAGATTCGTTTATCGTACCATCAAACGATACAATGAAGACTCTAGTGTAGATGACAGGTCAAGAAGTGGTCGCCCTCGGTCTGTTAGGACTCCAGCAGTGATAAAAGCTGTGAAGGCACGAATTCAAAGAAATCCCAAACGTAAGCAGAAACTGTTGGCCCTTCAGATGGGGTTAAGCAGAACCACGGTGAAAAGGGTGTTAAATGAAGACTTAGGGCTTCGGGCGTATCGAAGAAAAACAGGACATCGTTTGAATGCTCGTCTAATGGACCTGAGACTGAAGAGATGCCGCGCTTTGTTGAAGCGGTACGCGGGAAAAAAATATCGGGAAATTCTTTTTTCGGATGAAAAAATGTTTACCGTAGAAGAGAGCTACAACAAACAAAATGATAAGGTGTACGCACACAGTAGTGAAGAAGCGAGCAACCGTATTCCGCGTGTCCAACGAGGTCATTTTCCATCCTCGCTCATGGTATGGTTGGGAGTTTCTTATTGGGGCTTAACAGAGGTACATTTTTGTGAGAAAGGTGTACAAACGAATGCTGTTGTGTATCAAAATACAGTCCTGACGAACCTTGTGGAACCTGTTTCTCATACCATGTTCAATAACAGGCACTGGGTATTCCAACAAGATTCGGCGCCAGCTCATAGAGCGAAGAGCACACAAGACTGGCTGGCGGCGCGTGAAATCGACTTCATCCGGCACGAAGACTGGCCCTCCTCCAGTCCAGATTTGAATCCGTTAGATTACAAGATATGGCAACACTTGGAGGAAAAGGCGTGCTCAAAGCCTCATCCCAATTTGGAGTCACTCAAGACATCCTTGATTAAGGCAGCCGCCGATATTGACATGGATCTCGTTCGTGCTGCGATAGACGACTGGCCGCGCAGATTGAAGGCTTGTATTCAAAATCACGGAGGTCATTTTGAATAAACTTTAATGTCATAAAAATCTATGTTTTGTTAAGTTCATTTTGGTATATGAATGGTTACATAATGAATAAACTTGTTACAATTATTTTACATTAAACATGTGACAGAATTTATGACCTGACTAGGTAGATGATCCATGATATAAAAAGAAAATAGGGTCCTTTTGACGCACCATCACTTCAAAAATAATAAAGATATCGGGATGGCACTGCAAGTATTCAACGCGGAAGATGGTCCTAGGCTACTTATTTTCTGGATTTCATTCACACTTTCCCATTTTATTTTCAATTTACATTTTTTTTTGTTATTCGACCAGGAAAGCGGGCGGAAACGGCTAGTATTAAACAAAATGGTGTATTGACCAACGTCGGAACGGAGGCTACGTGTTCGATTACCGTCCAGCCCTTGGGTGTTTATGTATATGAATTCATTTATGAAAGAAAAGTATTTAAGTAGTATATAAGTTGCTTAATACATATAACACGGTATGCTCTTTTGGGACTGAATGGCACTATGAATTGTCCAGAATATTATTATTTATGATACAAATTTAGCTTACGGAAGCTCGAAATTGTTTTTGATTAGTGAGGAACAGCAGAAAGGCTGACGTCCCACTTAATAGTAAGCAGTCAACGTTGCCTATGGATGTTTGCGACGCTAGGGGCACCGCAAACACGCTGCCATTCGCTTCTAATTCACTCATCACTTGACTCGGAGATCGTCATAATAATAAATACTCAGTTTTGCACTGTGACTGTGGCATCCGATAAGTTGGAGGTGACTTTGATCTTGTTGAGCAGGAAGGACTATTGCGCAATCGTATCGCAGCGATAACCTCGGACCCTCTACATTGTTACTTGCTCAATTTATTTGGTTCATTTACGCAAATGCGATAATGCGTGACTTTCAAAGATACAAAAGATTGGGTCATTTCAGAATTTGTTTTATATTTTCATTGACGTTGTGGAGAGGTCAATAATATCAGACGCATTCGACAATGTATCGAATAGTGTTGTGATGAGTGTGTTAGCATCGACATAATTATATATAATATATATATTTATATATATATATATATATATATATATATATATATATATATATATATATATATATATATATATATATATATATATATATATATATGCTACTTTAATATTAATATGTATCAAATCTATGTGAGGTATTTAAGTTGAAACACTTCTTTCGGCATTCAGGATGCCATTATTAAGTAATTAAAGTACTTCAATAAAACACTTCCAAACCACGAAAGCACTTTTATTTAGACACGAATTTTATTTACTGCAATTTAAAGCAATACACTTAACTTTCATTTTATCTTGGCCAAAACCTTTGGATAAAATCAAAGTATTAATTACACCTTTCATTTTACTTAATACTTATATTTTTTTATTGCTGTACGACAGTAGACAGGCTGACGGCCCACTTAAAATTTAGCAGTTACCATCGCCTATGTGTGTTTGCAACGCCAGTAGCATCGCGAACACGCTGCAGTCCCATAAGGGTACAGGAACTTGGGTCACTAATACCGGAACACACCACAAAGTTATTATGGCGGCATACTTAAGACTGAAGGTGGTCGCCATCCAGACGGGCTTGAGGCTCTACCACGTAGCTAGGGTAGGTTGTTTCGTCGTCTTTTATGACTATACTACCTATATATTCTTGTTTTACATACAGCATGATCAATTTTAATTATTAAGTACATACACTATTTTTGCATCCGCTGAATATATTTACCGATATATATAATTTTACTAATATATATATTTAAAATGTTTATAAATCGTTTACAATGATGGAAAAATTTACGCAATCTAAGTAACCGTTACCAATCATTTACTCCTCATTTATACTCTATTTCGCAAAGTACTAGCATTTATTCGCAAGTCTTAGGATAGGACTTCACAGACTGGAGTTCACTGCTGAGCATGTCACAGCGCAAAACTGCTACGCTTCTTTTTAAGACAGTGATTTTCCATTACACTTTTAGGTAAAGATAGGTAACGTTTATATAGCTCGATTTGGTTACTGCTTGCAGTCTGATCTCACAACCTTGAATGGAACAAGAACAGGCTAGGAACAACAGATAGGCTGAAGGCCCAATAGTAATTAGATACGCCTATGGATATTTGCGACGCTGACGTCCACGTTGGGAAACTGGATCAATTATGCAGGAACACAACACAAGGTTATTATGGCGGAATATCTAGAGACCAAAGGTTTCGCAGGCCCCGGCCACAAGGGTGCCGAAGAAATAGACATGCATCTATTCTTTTGATAGCAAGTTAATGTCACTTCTCGTAACCTAGGTGCTTGGGACATACGATCCTTCGTATGTCTCAAGCAACCAGTGTGAGTTTAGTCTTGCGTCTGATACGAGGGCATATGTGCTTTGCATGAGACCAGCACTACCATGCTGCGCGTCGCGGTCTATATTAAAAAATCATATTTATAATATTATTTATTATAAATAAAAATAATTATGATGTCATAACCTATTTATTTATACAAACATACTATATATTTATATATAGGCCATGCTGATTAACCTCAATAGATTTAACCCATTCAGGTTAATGCATGAATATTCAAATAATGTTCAAGGCATTATTCAACCGATTTCAAGATGGCTTCCTTCAGCCACAAAAGACTGGAAGGAAAAGTCGAAATAAACTAACGTATCATTAAGAATACATACATTAGTTTATTTTAGCAGGTGCTAAGACATGCTTAAAAAGGCCGCTATAAAATGGCATAGATTTCAAATTTGATTTACAGATGCAACTACAATCCATCGTCCGTTATTTAGATTAAATGAATGAGTTGAGTTGGATATAGAACATTTTGGTGGTCCCTTAAACCTGGTGATGGCGCTAACTGAACGGGTATACCACATTTTTCGTTGCTTCATTTCTGAATAAAAAACATTACAGGACGCGTTTTTGGCAGTGGATTACAATTTTTCTCCGTGTAGGGGAGGAGTGAGAACAACCCCTGCGGCCGGAGGCGACCTGTTGTAAAAGTCAACAAAATCACCCTAGAAAGGTAGTAGTAGGTAATATATGTGACGTGTTCCAGCATAAGTGATACAGGTTCCAGTTCCCCGTCGCAAACATCCATAGGTCACCCTGCTTGCTGTTCCATAACAACAACAAAAAAAAAACTTAAACTGAATCCACTTATTCCAACTTTGATGACTTTTAGACAGTCTTTTGGAGGGTAATTGTCGAGACAAATGCCAATGGTGAGTGCGAAAGTTTACGATGCGTAATTTCTGTACTTGAGTCTTTTATGCTTCAGCCGTCCTTCTTCCATACATTTCACATATGATTTAAACCGACAACTTGACTTACATACGTATTTACGTGGAAGGATGTCCTACCAACCATACATGTCATTATAAAGCCTAATGACATTTCACACTTCACTGCATGTTGCGTTGGAGGAAAATACTGGGAAAAGGAGTTAGTTGGAAATTCTGTTCCTTTAAGTGTCCGCCCACTGAATTAAGACAGGTTTATATCGAGTACGGAAACGAATATGACACGTTTTTTTTTTCGTAAAGGCGAAGGATGTCGGACCCAGACAAAGCGACTTCAGGCGGAAATGCATTCCGACCCCGTGGGAGCGGGGTCTATCAGCCGTGGCAGCGCCTGAATGCGCCTCGTGTAAGGTGCGTCCCCGGCTCGATCGCTGCTTGGGAAGTAAGAAAGAGAACATGAAAGGCTAGAAATTTAGGGATAATGTCAACTGCACCAGTGAAGCCGATCCTATTCTAATTTCCTAGCGTTTAGAAATGTGTATAATTGGCGGAGAAGGAACGGCGAAAGAAACTCCCCCGCAACCCGTCTATCTACGTGTGTTTGTGTAGTGTGTAATATGTAAGGTCGAAGGTTAAGGGGGACGGAAAGTGTCCCTAAGCTTATTTCGTGGGGCAGAGAACTGTATGACCGAAATTTAACAACAACATCTTAGCAAAAAATTGTGACGGATTCAGGTATACGCGGCGGAGCAAGTGACGATATGGTCTAGTGGACATATAACACATGCATTTAAAGACAAGCATCTATTTTGCGTTTTTATAATCAGTTTTTATATTTAATTGATTAAATTTAAATTTAAATGATAAACAAAGAACACAGCTTCAGTGAACTTGCATGATAGTGTAATAATAACTACGGAACTAATAAGTAATAAAGAAAAAAATAAACAATTGTAAATATAAAATTGCGAACTCATTCATTTAATCTTGGACGTGAACAGCAGGCTTAATAAATAAATATATAAAATAGCCTTTATTGCTGTTTCTTTCCTTACAATTAATACATGCCTACTTACTAAAAAACTAAATTGATTTAACAATTCTAATTCTTTGCATTTGAATGACCGGCAACTGTATATTTGTGTGAAACAGCTTGTCTGTCGACAAAGGCCTCCTATAAATATTTCCACGTATTCCTGTTTCTTGCTAAACGGATCCATACCGGACCAGCTATTTTCTTGAAGTCATCTTCCCATATCTTGGTTTGTCTGCCTCTATTTCTTTCTCTATCTCTTGGATACCATTATGTTACTTAGTCCATTTCTATTTACTTTCTCTTAACATGTGTAGCAGGTTTACGGCACACTTAATGGTAGTTACCGTAGCCTATGGATTTTGGTGAAGCTCCGCGATCTTCCGCCCGAGGGGCGGAGTAAATATAACCTCTGCGGCCAGAGTCGGTCTGATTTTTTTCTGGAGTAGAAAAATGCCCTTACGCACCACCTGGCACGCGGGGCCGCGGCAGGTCCGTGTGCGACTCGCGGGTGGGGTACCCACTAAAAATCTTATCCAGGCTCCTCTTACCGCCACCCCGAACAGTGTTGGCCTGCAATGGATTCGGCCCTCTCCAATCAGGGGAGACAAAATCCCCCGACCTCGGGAAGCAGTTAAATTCCCCAGGACTCTTCTGCACGCGTAGAGTGAGTGGCGCGCGGAGCCCCAACGCACCTCCTCTCCAAGGCCTTGCTGGCTTACCCTTTCCTCATAGTAGCCGCTTGCGACCTCGCACTATGGTGGCCGAAGTCGTTCACCAACCTTCAGCGACGAGTGTCCCTACGTAGGTGGGAGAGCCGTAGACTCAGCCGCTCCCGTACCCTTTCCACCGCCTCTTTGGTGACCATCACAGCCTCACAAAATGAGACGACGGCATTAAATTTCGAGGGACTCCCAACCATAGCTTCAATTATGGCCGGAAGCGAGAGGTCATTTCCAATTTCAGAGACGAGGTGTTGACTCTGATTTCTTGAGAAAATCATCTTGGGATGAACATACCTGAAGGGCATGCAGTGCCGTATCCTCGTCTCCAGTACCACAGTGATGGCACCTTGATGTTGTTTCCTGCCCTATCCGACACAGGTACCTCTCGAACCATCCATGCCCTAAAAGTACCTGTGTTAGACGGAACGTCAAAGTGGCTTCTGTTGATCCAGGAACGCAGAGTGGACCTTATTGCTTTAAGTAAGCAATGACCCGCGTTGGGGTTCTCTAGACGACCCACCCAAATCGCTATGAGATTTTTGCGGAGCTCAGCTTTGTGGACCTATAATTCGCGAGGCGCAGGACTTTCGCTTCGCAGGAGGGCCTCTTTGCGCCAGAAGTATAAGGTGGCACAAGCTTTCGCCTCAAGATCCCATGGCGGGAACCCGGCTAAAACGGAGGCCGCTTCGAAGGACATCGTACGATATCCCCTCGCTTCTCTGACGGCCAATTCCCGCTGTGGTCTACAAATTAGCACTTGACATCTAGCCGTCAGGTATTCTGCCCAGATTGGAGCCCCATATAGGGCCATCTACCGTACGATTCCTCCGAAGAGTGTTCGGCACGCTGCGTTTGGTCCCCCTATATTAGGAATAAAACTAGATAAAGCTCCAGCTACCGGAGTCGGCCTGTTGTAATAGGCGACAAAACAACCCTACATTGTAGGGCCTCAGGGGTTGGATGACAACCACCTTTGATCTATAAGTATGTCCCATAATAACCTTCTGTTATGTTCCGGTATTAGTAGTGACTCAGGTTCTTGTACTCTTATGGTACAGAAACGTGTTGGCAATGCCATTGGCGATGCAAACATCCATAGGCGACAGTAACTGCTTAATATTAAGTGGGACTTCTGCCTCTCTGCTGTTCTTAAGCAATAAAAAAAAGACTCGTTTGTCTGCAACTTAATACTGCAAGGAATTATGTTCATTTTCAAAAATTTACTAGTTTTACATCACGTATGCTCGACAAATTCAGCTGTATCAATATGAACATGACGGAATTTTATCTTAAACTTTAACTTTGTCTTATGTTTTTTATTGCTAAAGAACAACAGATAGGCTGATAGATAGTGTCACCTATGGATGTTTGCAACGCCAGGGGCATAGCTAACAAGCCGCTAACTGGTCACTTATGCTGAACCGCAACACAAGGTTGGTATGTGGGCATACTTATAGACCAAGGGTGGTTGCCATCCAGACGGGCTTGTGGCCCTACCACTTAGCTAGGGTAGTTGTCGTCTTTTATGACAGAATGACCCTAGTCCCAGGGGTTAGTATTCTTACTCCGCCCATAAAATGAAGAGCAAAACTACAATAATCCGTGACGCAAATATAAAAGATCCATATAAATCATTGCTGCAATCATGCTGACAGACATAACATAAATTCTGTAATGTTTTATTAACACAGATGTTTAAATGTTGTTGCCATGGACACAAATGTGTGGTACAAGTTAATGGCTAGTTGCAGTAAATTTACAATGTTATTATATTTATAAATTAACGTATAATATGTATATAATATCAAATAAGATGCTAGATGTTAGGGCTCGAGCCCCGTCTGGAAGGCACCTTGGTTTTTAAATATGCCCCCAAAATAACCTTGTGTTGTATTCCGGCATACGTGGCCAAGGTTTCCAGTATCGCTACGATAATAGCGTGTTTGCGGTGCCCCTGGCGTTGCAAACACCTATAGGCGACGGTAACTGCTAACGAGACTGCCGTCAGCCTGTCTACTGTCCTACAGAAATAAAAAAATGATGAATTAAATCTATTAACCTGTGTATCCTCAGAACTATATAATACTGAGTTTACGTAAATTCCTAGTAGTGGCGAAGAACGTAGTAGTAATGAGCTGCCAACAAAAAGCTGCTTTTAACTGTTGGACTGCTTTAAAAAAATGAAATTCAGGATTACGCGGACTAATTCTATACTACAAACGGGATAAAGAGTATATCAATAGCTGAATTTTGAGATCTAGGGCGACTACCACAAGCGTATGTAGACCTCTTTATGGAACGTTCAAATATTACGTAACGAACATGGGATGAGGGAGAATGGCTCTTGTAAAACGTTACGATGTGTTACACGGGCGGGAGGAGTTGATTGAACTCGCGTAGTTACGCGTTTACGTAAAAAATTTTTAACCTTTCAAAGCGGTCGAGTTAAGAGAAGAAAAACAAGACATTTCAAATGTTAATAAATAATATTAACGCGATTGAAACGATAACAATGGTATTTTAACGACTTTCCGGTACTTTACACCACATAATTTTGCCTATGGGTAAATATGGTCACTTGGTGGTTACGTAACGTTTTAGTGTGGGGGGGGAGGTGTAAAGAAGAACGTTACGGCGCGTTACAATTTCAAAAAATCTCCAAATATTGCGTAAAAAAAGTTAAAAAGCGTTCGGACTTAAATCTTATGTCATGAAATCTATATGATTAATAAAAACTATATATTATGGATTTCGAATTTTATCAGTTTGTCACGTGTCTAACACCTCTATCAAATTTATTCTGACGCCACACGCTTGTAATAGCGGACAGTGGGGACACACCGCAACCTCACTACGTAACATTTATATTAATTTCATACATAGCAGCAAAGCGGTTATCTTATCGCGATTTTTACGCGCTACGTATAACTTCCACGTGTTGATATTACCAAACATGGATTTCCTGCTCGTTTCAATCTGAGAGGCTAATGGCCCTTTTCTTAAACTTTAAAACTATGTTGAGATTTATTGTCGAAAGTAAACGATCTATAAAATTGGCGCAACATCTATTGGCTGGAGTTTCAAGTCTTATCTTTATTTTCATACCTTAGCTACTGATTCGTGGTACAAAAAGTGTTACAAAACCGCTACCCGCTACGCTTGTCCAAGGTTGGTTGGCTGGTTACACAAACCGGTGATCTCGGAATGCAGGTTTCATCGCGATTTATTCACCGTCATGGCAAGGACATGGCAAATATGTTATATATGTATATATATATATATATATATATATATATATATATATATATATATATATATATATATATATATATATATATATATATATATATATATATGTATATATTGATATATATCAATCATCATCTTAGCGATGAATCCCGGTTGCAGCCCAAACTCTAGCTTCGGCGCCCGGGGTCCGCTTAACGACTTTTTCTTCTCCACTTCGCACGGTCTTCAGCATCCCTGGCAAGCAACAAGCAAAAGTAAATCGAAAAAATGAGAAAGGGTCGATAGAATCCAAAAATAGCCTATAACCATTTACAAAAAATTCCGCGAATAGTAGTAGTCCCATCCCGATATGTTCAGTAGTGTGTTTTATTGCGTAGGACAGCAGACAGGCTGACAGCCCGCTTAGAATTTAGTAGTTACCGTCGCCTATAGGTGTTTGCAATGCCAGTGGCATCGCAAACACGCTGCTGTCCCATAAGGGTACAGGAACTTTGGTCACTAATGCCGGAACACAACACAAGGTTATTATGGCGGCATACTTAAGACCAAAGGTGATCGCCACCCAGACGGGCTTGAGGCCCTATCACGTAGAAGATATGTGCGTCTCCATTGTCAATTGGGGGCGTACCGGCCGGCGCTTTGGCCCAGGCGGTGGGGTGTGCATCAATAATTTTACAAATCACAAAAACACAGTCGTCAAACAGAACAAGGTAGCAAATGAAGCAGCGGTTACACTTTGTATATAATAAAGATAACAGAGTCCACGTGACATTGAAATTCGCACACCTCCACTATCTCAATAACTTCATATACTCCAGCGTATATTTGTAATTTCAATACGATAGACACCTCACGTGCCCTTATCAATATTATGCCAATGTAAATTTTAGCCGAAACAGACAACCGAGTTATGTGATGATGTGTCTGTCCATATACAATATAATGAACAATTTTCTCCATGCAGGGGCGGTGTAAAAATACTGACAAAACAATCCTAGCTAGGTAGTAGGGCGCCAAGCTCAATAATGGCAAGCACCCCAGATATTTAAATATACCGCCATAATAAATTTGTGTTGTGACAAGTCATAAGTGAACTAGATTCCAGATTTTCTATGGCGACAGTAGCTGCTTACTTAAATGAGCTGTCAGCCTATCTGCTGTTCCACAGCAATAAAAAAAAAAAACAATCGATGAATATTACAACATTTAATGTATACATACTCGTATATAAAACATTATTTAGATTATCACACAAGCGGCGGGAAGGTTCTGGAAGAACGAAGCTACCTACAATGTGAGAGTATAAATGAGGCGTCTAATAAATAAATAATTAATGATAAATGTGAAAGTTCAGAATAGTATCATAACCTTAAATAAGTTTAAAATTATGATGTAACCCTTCTTAATTACAGGATGTCACGGCCTGACTAGATCATCGCGGTCGCGGCTGTCCCGCGGCCTCGGCACACAAGGCGTACGAAGGAGTACCGGCGTGGCGTGGCTTTAGTGGGTATAACAGCGACGTACGTCCCCGGCGTAAAGAAGAGGACGTACGGGCGCATTGCACGTCAGGCGTTTCAACATCCCGAAAAAGAATACGACTCACAATTATGTTTCATTAATGCCATAGGGCTATAAATGAAACACTTTAAACTGAACCCAGATGAAATGCTTATAAAAGTAGTAGCAGAAGTATCATCTTACTTCGCGACCAATATAACCTCAATTTCATGCCTTTACGATACGCTGCAAGTTTTCTTCTTATATACGAGTAGTTGTGAAAATGCCAATGTGTTAACATTGGCATCTTCACAACTGTACTTGTCAGTGTGTAGATGTGTTAAATTTGTATACACGACTTGACAGTGTACGTATAGTACTCCCCATAAGAATGACCTAGTTATCACAGAAGCAACAGACGCAATGGAAAATTTTGTTTTGATGTATATATTAGTTATCTATTTGAGATAAACAACCACGGCTTTTATCAAATAATATAAAATCATAGTAACATTTCAATACCTACTGTAAAAAGATTGACCCATTTTTTGTTTTGGTTGATAATAAATACGGAAACAAAACCGCAGATAAAGCTAGTACCCAATAGTCGCGATATCAACGCCTTATCGTCATTCACAAATACGTCCTAGTTTATAAAAGTGTTAAGTTCACGTGCATATTTGCGTGAATGTGGGGAATTATTTTATTCATTGAGAAACTTTCCGCAGACGTTGGTGATATTAATGTTTGTTCTTAAAGCGTTAAAGAGACAAAAACGAACGCGGGTTAGCAAAAATATTTGTTGCACTCAATCTCTTTTTGTAAAAGTATTTCCTGGGCATGATACAAGAATACATTCGTTTCATTCGGGTTGAATTTGTAGCTTTCATTTCGGAACCTGAGATAAGCATTCCTTATTTGGAAAAAAATTATATTATTTAAATTTATATTTAAAAGCAAGTCACCATTGTTTTCACATATATACCCCACCGTATCCCCCATACTCACAACAGAATAGTGCGCCCGTACTATGCATCTGAGCACCAAAGTTGATAAGTGGATGAATACATATATAATATGATGAGTGAATGATATACCTTTGAAACTAACCCTGTAGCTCTACTACTGTCCTACTCCTGAGGGGAAGGGAAATACATTTGCGTACGCCTTCTGCGCAGGTAGTTTCACAGACATCTGCTAAACTGCAGCAGTTTGCCAGCAGCGCTCTCATGGATCACTTAACAAACATGCCAGCAGCAACAGCCATTGGCGTTACAAACACCCATAGGCGACGGCAACTGCTAAATTCTAAGCGGGCCGTCAGCCAGTCTGCTGTCCTACAAAAAAAAAATACAACAATCCGACTTCGCCGGAATGCTCACTTGCTATCCAGTCCTCGTAATTTGCGTTTTACCTATGAGATTTCTAAAAGTTCCTGGTCACCGTTCTTCCCATTTTCGTAAATCCTTTACTTATCATGCCACTCTTTAGTGGAATTCACTTCCTATCACTATCAGACAAGAAAAATTCTTAGGAGTGTTCAAGCGAATGGTTGTCGAACATTATTTAAATATGTAGTATACTACATAGTGAAGTTTTTTCTTTTTGTACCCGTACGATAATTTAGTACTAGTATCATTTATGAGAAATTTACATGAATATGGGTTGCTTGAAAGAAATCTGTTAGAGAGGTATGGCCGCCCATTGTCTCCAATATTTAGAATATTCTGTTTTACTTGTATCATAATTATTTGAAGGGAATAATGAAAGTGGACGAAGCGAAACAAGTATGTAAGGATCGTAGCAAGTGGAAAGAAGTGGTCTCTGCCTACCCCTACGGGAAAGAGGCGTGATTATATGTATGCATGTATGTATAATTATTAGGTTAAGTTATTCACAAACAAGTCTATCTATTTATCTAAAAAATGTGTACATAAGGTCACACTGCGGGATAGTATTGGCTAATGCTGGAATAGGGCATCCTGGTGGGAGGGCCGTTCACTTCGCGGTGACGTCATCACCCACTCGATAGTATTATGCAAATGTCGGCATTGTCGTCACTTCAACAGTAAGTTAACTTTTATAAAACTTTCATATCGATATGGCACTATTCAACACTTTTTGCATTCCACGTTAACATATAACAATATGTTAGTAGGAGATGTAAGGGAATAAATAGATAAATTAATTAATTTATGTACAATAAATCCATAAATTTTTGTACAAAGAAGACAGAAAAAAGGGAAGTAGAAATAGAGAGAAAAAGGAGGAGGGAAATGGTTATAAGAAATGCTATAACTAAGAAAGTGTCGAAATGGACTTTGAAAACTTTTATGAGAGTATGAGTCACGTTTATTTTAATATTAAACATTAGTACATAGTGTTATTTATACTCCTGGAGTCAGCTTAAGATGTTGACGCTAAACGCACGGTGCAGTTATGGACTTGAAAATACCATTATATAATTGTATCCTTAACTTCTCGCTCGCTTCGCTGGTCAAATGGAAAAAGTGAATCGAAAAAATATGAGAAGTTTTCGTACGCATGCGCGCTAAACCTCTTGCTCTTTTTTTTAGATAAAGACCATGTGTCTAAGAAATGATATTTAGAACATTTGATTGAAATCTATCTAGCAGTTTTGCCGTGATGCGCACACAACTTATCCGTGCAGAGGCGGAGAAAGAAAACTGACTTCTGCGGCCGGGGCCAGCCTTGTCATAAAGGGCGACAAAACAACTCTAGTTACGTGGTAGGGCCGCAAGCCCGTCTGGACGGCGACCACCTTTGGTCTTAAGTATGCCGCCATAGTAACTTTGTGTTGTGTTCCGGCATTAGTAACCAAAGTTCCTGTACTCTTATGGGATAGCAACGTGTTCGCGATGCCACTGGCATTGCAAACACCCATAGGGGACGGTAACAGCTCAATTTTAAGTGGGCCGTCAGCCTATTTGCTGTCCTACAGCTATAAAAAAAACAACTGCAGACTTGTATCATTTTATTTATATAGAAGATTAAGTGACGGCAGTCGGTTAAGGAAATAGATTTAAAATATTTAACCGTAAGATGTAGTTTCATATTTGTACATTAAAAGATAATATTAGAAAAATAAACACGAAAATAATTTTGCATAGTCAAAATAACCCAACCTAACCAAAATATTTCTTGAAATGTCCAATAAGTTAGACAATCCTTTAAAAATGATTATTGAATGATTTGTTAACTTTTCTTTGCTTTACTTTTCGTTATTTGGATATTTCAAGATAATATTAAACAGGACAACCTTAAAATGTTTAAAGAAAAGAAACGGTGAGAAGAAACTAGTTTGTCTATGTCACAATCGACATCAAAATTACATTAGGTTTTGGTTACACTCTCATTATAGTTTTTTTTCTGTAATTTACACGGCTTTTTTATTATAGCAGGAACAGTTATAGTTATCTATGAGTGGCATTCGCGTAGGGAAACTGAACCTAGGTCACTCACACGACTGCTGTCGAATGGCCTTTTTTTGCCGACGGTCCCGGCTGCAGGGGTAATACGCACTCCACCCCTGCAAGTAGTGATGAGCAAAGTAAGACCAAGACCAAGATCAAGACAGTCTTGGTAACAGTCTTGGTCTTGCTTCTCTGGTCTTGGTCTTGCGTATTCAGTCTTGGTCTTGCAAAATCGCAAGACCAAGACCAAGAGTGCAAGAACAAGACAAATTTTGCTCATCACTAATGCTTTCGTATCACAAGAGATGCTTTCGAAAATAACCTCTCAGCTGGGACAGATGTAGCCGAAATTGACAAAAAATCTCGAGCCGTTTTTGCCAAAATAGGATATTGAAGCTCATGACGTTTCCACCAACGTAGTATATCTTCGTTACGCAAAGCTCTAGGCTTTTTTTTTGTCTCGGGGAAAAACCCTCTCTTGACGGGTTCCCCCGGCCCGGGGGGACCGAGGGATATGTGGGATTCCGGGAAAGATGTTCGGCCATCCGACTACCCACTAAAAAATCCCGCTGTTCTCCTATCGCCTATGCCCGGGCCTACGGAAATGTGGCCTGCCGATCCCGTGGCCCGGGCCGGCGCCGGCCCACGCCTTGTCTTAAAGCGGGCCCCTTCTAAAGCGCTGGCGCCAGGGGGTCAGAGTTTCGTCCCCCCGGCGCTCTCTTGTAACAACTCTAGGAGTTGAGGGGGGCTGCGGAACAGCACGCGGCCTTCTCCTTCGCGGCAATAGTGCGCGCGGCGGATTCTCCCCCGCTTTCTACGGCGGCCGGAGGTCGTTGCTTGCCCTCCGCCGCCGACGACGTGGCCTGCGTTGGCGGGAGTTGACTCCCGCTCCCGCCCCGCCGGCCCCTTTGCGGACATTACTGCCTCGCAAAAGGAGGCGACGGCCGACCATCCAGGATCGCCCCCGACCATGGACAGAACCAGGGCCGGGAGCGACAGGTCGGCGGCCAATTCCGGACGGGACTCGCACCCCCGTCGCGTGCCGGTCAGCTCTAGGCTGACTCAAGTACTGTTTTAACTCTTTTCTCGAGAGATGAGAAGCTGACGAAGAAGATGGAGCTGAATATAATTTATTGAAGTCTTTTTTTTCCTCTGACCGCGCGCGATCATGATCGAAAATAATTTGTAAAATGTCTAAAATTCTTGTAAACGTTTTCCTCGGTATTTTAATCACTGTAAGAAAAAAAGTACAAAGTACTCGAAGAAAGTACAAATATAAAAAAAAGTAGCTTAGCTGTAGAGCTGTAGATCAACCATGTGTTCACCAGACATCAAAAAGAATAGTAATTTCAAGAATATTCTTGTAAATCCTTTTTTTTTTCAAACAATGGTAAGATGCCTTTTTTATATTCGGTGTTTAAATTTAGTGGAATAAACTGGAAATTATAAACACACAAAATGTTTTGTTCCGACAAAACATATATATAAGTTGTGACAAACATTCTAATATATCCTATTTACAACGGAAGTTATAATTTTTAGTTTAGTCTTGCATTTTGGTCTTAGTCTTGCATTCTCGGTCTCGGTTTTAGTTTCTTGTTCTTGTTCATTCGGTCTTGGTCTTGCTAGTGTTTGTATGATCTTGGTCTTGCAAAATCGCAAGAACAAGACCAAGACTGCAAGAACAAGACAGATTTTGCTCATCACTACCTGCAAGGAGAAAAAGGCTTTCAGCATACCCGATTGTAATTAAAATATTTACATAAATTTTGACTTACTGTCTTCAATCGTCAGCTAATTCTTGAACAATTGAAGTACGAGCGAATCGGCAATGAAGGCGCGAGCGGACTAACAGCGCCCACTAGGGCGGACGTATGTGGGGCGACGACCCCAATTGGATCGACTACTAGGATTGTATTGGCAATAGATAATGATGATTATACCGCTGACTCACTTTACATCTAATCCTTTTTTAAATTGATCTAGATATTATTTACATTCATTTTTATCAATGAAAAGTTATACAACTTTAGCTTCTTCAGCTAACAAGTAATAATAACTTGGGACCAAAAGGCTTAACGGGGCTTTATGATCTTTGTTTGTGTCTCCGATAGATGTCAATTTAATATTCATCAAATAATCTTTTACGCCCTTCTGTATCCAACTAATTTGGTTCTTAGCATTTTTCCTTCATTTCCTTCATCTTATATGGATGGCCATACCATTCTAGCCTGTTACTATTTACTCATCGTTTTCACATCTATACAAATAAATAAAATTGGAGTGTCTGTTTGTAATATTAATATAACCGCTTTTTACTAAGTGCATTTGGAATTGGATACGGTACTCGTACATATATCAAAACAATATTTTTTACAATTTTTGTCTGTCTGTTTTTTTTCGGCTAATCTCTGAAATGGCTGGACCGATTTTGACGGGGCTTTCACTGGCAGATAGCTGGTGTAACAAAGAGTAACTTAGGCTATTTTATTAAAAAAAAATAGTTTTAGAAAAAAAAATAGGATCTCATGGTTTTTTTGTTATCCGACCAGCGAAGCGGGCGGGAACGGCTAGTATTTCATTTAAATGTTACACAATAAATTATTTATGTTAAAAATTAGTGCTCGTGGGAGAATGGGCGCCATTACATTGAATTGATGTCAATCAAATAGATAGCGAGAAGCGTTAACGCTTAACCGGGCTTAGTATATGTAACATTCGGAATAATGTGGATATCGGGCATTATTTGAAATAGGCTTGTTATAAGTTGGCAGTTTCAATCAATGATATTATATTATAATATAGATATAAAAATTATTAATTATCTACTTACTGGGTCCTGATAGTCAAGTTTTTTGCCTAATGTGTATTAGAACATAATTATCCCTTATCAACGAAGAAGGAATGCATCACGAGAACCTCACGGTATGAGTACCTCAACAATCCACCGTGGACAGGCGCCGCGGGTATACTGTACGGTACGTCAATGGTTGAGGCCCGGGATGGGGATGATGGCAGTGGAATATTAGTACTTTTAATAACATTAAAACGCTGTTTAGAAATGAATAAATACAAATATAACACAAAATATGAATAAACACAGGTTAAATGACAAAACTTTCCTTCTCACACTCATAAAGAATTGTTTAAACCTTTCCTGGTCTGTGTTCAATTCTCAAGACCATGTGAACGGAATCGCGGGTAGATGATAATAATTTAATAAAGTTTCTATAAACCTATTTCCACAGTTTATGTTAAATGTCTTGTATATAAGCAATTCATCTCAGCTGCGCGGTAAATATGAATGGTGAAATGGCCTAGGTCCCCAGTTATCGCAGTTGGCGGCCCACGCGATTCTACCTACGCACGTTGTACTTAGGGCGGGCAATGTTTTCACTTTCCATTCAACCTGTATTCTTGGAAATTTATTTTTATTAATGTATTATAAATAAACAACGTGTTTGTAAACACGAGTTTATTTTAGGAATTGGTTTTTGATTTCTTGATACAGATGTAGCATGTTATTTAAACAGTTACAATATATTATTTTTCCGTGCAGGGCAGGGCCGGAGTAAGAATACTAACCCTGCGGCCGGGGTCGGCCTGTCGTAAAAGGCCCAAGCCCGTCTGGATGGCGACCACCTTTGGTCTTAAGTATACCATAATAACTTTGTATTGTGTTCCGGCATTAATTACTTAAGTTCCGGTACCTTACAGGACAGCAGCGTGTTAACGATGCCTCTGGCGTTGTAAACACCCATAGGCGACGGTAACTGTTAAATTCTAAGCGGGCCGCCACTGTCGTACAGCAATAAAAAAAATATTGACCTCTGCGGCCGGGGTCGACCTGTCGTAAAAGCAATCATCCCAGGTTTTTAAATATGCCATACTAAGCGTGTGCTGTGTAACGGCATAACTGACAGCAGTTACTGCTAACTATTAAGTGAACCGTGAGCCTGACAGAAGTTCGACACCCATAAATGATTTACTGGTCCACTTTGAGTAACAAGCTTTGTATTGTTAGGCGAAACTACCAAAGTATTTCATTTTATTGGGTAATATATACAAGTAAATATAAAAGGAAGTAATATTTTAGATATTAGAATACAGATTTAGATTGCCGGGTCTAAAACTCAGCAAACTGAAGACCCCTCCTTCGCAGCCTGTCACCGAGCAAAAGGAGTGTACACACACACACACACACACACACACAGAGAGAGAGAGAGAGAGAGAGAGAGAGAGAGAGAGAGAGAGACCGACACACACACACACACATATACAGCTTTTAATTGTAAATCACCTACACCGCTATATTACTTCCTTTAATTCGTTCCTGCTGTGTTATCTGGAAGAGATCGCCTTTGATTTTACTTTATTATTATTTTGTTATTACTTATTTTACTGTGTAGTTTTATTGTGTTGTCCTAGATATAAGTTTTATTATAAATGTAAGCAATAAAGAGTTATCTATCTAAAACATGTCCTTCATCCTATTAGTTGTTTTAGAAAAACACGATACTGTGAATTGTATACGAGTATTTGTAGAAATCCTAGCGGACTATTCTCGGAACTCCGCAGACAGGGTACGAGCTATTTACATAAGTCACTTCAAGGATTTAACGATTTGCTCGATAAATACATACAATGTACAAATGAACAAATACAATGTACAAATACAATGTTTGAGTGTTTGCACTCAAACATTGTTCTCTGAAGTTTTTGCATATTATATATAATTTACACAAAAACGGTTGTGTAAATATTCACTATGTGTAAACTGGACTGACACACACACACACGCAAGCGCACGCGTATACGCACGCATACACACGCACCCACGCACACACACGCACACACACACACACACAAACTCATACGCGCGCGCACTAATACACGTATTCGGATAAAAAAGATAATATTATTTTGTAAAATTTCTATGAGATACAGGCTACGCCTAGTTCGAGAGACAGTAGCACGCACATCTTTTTTGTTTCTATGGATCAAATGTGAACAAACACATGCTTTTATTTTTCTATGTGCCTGCAATTTTGAAACAACGTTTATCATGTATATTATCTAAAGTGTCGTATTCACAACGGTGAGTGTTCTGACGAATTACGGTATCTTCATCCATCTACATATACTGACGCCACCACAATCCTGCACGCAGAGGTTCATGATATATTTATTTAACGCATATGGAGGATATAAACTGTGTTTCAAGCTCGAGTTTCCCCATTGCACTACAACATGTCCTTTCTGCAGCTTGCTACATTTGTGCAAAAAGTCATAGTAAATAAAGCATAAAGCAAAGATGTCCAACGGATGTAAGACATAATACAAAATACTTCAAAAGGAACGGACAAGGGGCCTTCCGTACTTTTTTATCCGCAAATTGTATACAGACATTACTTACAACGCCATATCGTGTTGCGAGGCCATTAAGCCTCGTCTGGGGTCTCCCGACCCTCGTCCGCAAGAGGTAGGTCAGGGCACAGCGAGACAAAGACAACCAGTTTTGTTGACCTTCACGAGTCTACCGCGAAATTATACGGGGGACAAAGGTACATTTGGCCGGTTGTACAAAAAGTGAACGCGATCTATGTAATATTATTTTTCGTCTCTTTGTAATAGGTCTTTACCTATGAAATTGCCGTTCTGCAGTACTGGCCATTTCAAATCAAAATAATTTTTGTTTGGCTAAGAATTCTAATTTCAAATTAATTTTATTTTAAAAACACGGAATTCTTTTTCCAAAGGTAGTCATTTGTTTATTGGTTAGTGTTACATTTTCATCGCATTTCAATCTTTTCATCATGGATACGTTAAAAATTCGAGTAATTATGGAATATGAGTACCGTCGTGGCAGCAACGCGGCACAAGCGGCACGCAACATCAACGACGTTTACGGAGCTAACACTACAAACCAACGCACCACCTGTTATTGGTTTGCTCGCTTCCGTTCTGTGAATTTCAACCTGAAAAATGAACCTCGCGGTCGTCCAAAGACTTTTGTCGACAATGACGAATTACATTAATTACACAATCTACGGCTGAATTAGCAGCAGCTTTCGACGTTAGCCTCAAAACAATATTGGTCCATTTGCGTTAAATTGGCAAGGTAAAAAAGCTTAACAAATGGGTGACCCACGAACTCAATGATCGCCAGCGCGAAGTACGCGTCGAGACGTGCCTTGCACTGCTCAATAGACACACAAATGAAGGAATTTTGAACCGCATTGTTACCTGCGATGAAAAATGGATTCTGTTTGATAACCGCAAGCGCTCAGCAAGTTGGTTGGATCCTGGTTCAGCACCTAAACAATGTCCAAAACGAAAACTTACCCCTATAAAAGTGATGGTCACTGTTTGGTGGTCTAGCGCCGGTGTGATTCATCACAGCTTCTTACCAAACGGGGTGAGCATTACTGCAGATATATACTGTGAAGAACTGAATACAATGATGGAGAAGCTGGCACATCTCCAACCAACATTGGTCAATCGCTCGTCTTCGCTGCTCCTGCACGACAACGCGCGACCTCATACTGCACAGCAGACGGTCTCCAAGTTGTAAGAACTGGGGTTGGAAGTTCTCCGTCATCCGCCCTACTCACCAGACTTGCGCCTACTACTTTTTCCAGAATTTGGATAACTTCTTGGCGGGAAAAAAGTTCAATACCCGAGAGGCAGTACAAAATGCCTTTTAAGAATTTGTTGCCTCCCGTCCAGCTGATTTCTTTAAGAAGGGCATCAATAATTGCCACTGCGTTGGCAAAGATGCATTAATTGCATGGGTGATTACTTCGATTAATACAAATAAAAAAACATGAAAAAAATTCGTTTAAATTTTTTCATACAAAACGGCAATTTCATAGGTAAATACCTAATATTAATTAATTTATATAATTACCTGTAGTTGCTATTATTATTATTTCGAAAGGTGGCTATGCTAGTTTGATCAACCTACTATCACTGCGTCCAATTTAATGAACTATTGTGATCGCCACATTTACTATAGCTCATTGGCAAAGCCTGCCTCGTTGATGTAACAGTTTTTTGGCAGTAGCTGCTCGTATCTCATCCGGTTTCCAGCATGTGCTTTCATAATATGAGATTACGTTTATGCATCAGGGAACAGCAGTGGCACAGCAGGTGCAGAGGCGTTTCATCTGCCTCGTTACAGAATCTGCAGGCTTTGCTATCCCTGATCCTTATGATGCTGAGGTGTTTAGGAAACAATGTCCGTTCCCTTAGGGGGAGGACCGAGCCCAGCAGTGGGATGTTAATGGCCGATATTATTATTGTTATTATTTTACATTCTAAATTACATTTCTTTATTTACACTACGGGGGTAATATAGAAATTTACTAAGTATTATTACCGGGATTTATAAACGGCTCTAAATAATAATGATATCTTAATAATATAATATAAGCCATGATTATGGACTGTAAATATATTAATAAATATATTGGGACATTTCAGTTCCAAACTAAGTTGCATAGCACTTGTGTTATGGGTATAGATATTCTATTTCAAGAAGTCCGTCTGGCTTTGAAGGTTGTAAGGCGTGCACATGCATTGTTTTAGTGTGCGTAACCTCGGGAGCACTTAGTTTCGATCGCGACGTGGTCCAAGTCACTAACGTCGTCCGCGCCAACATTTTTTAAGCAGTAACGTCAGCATGATAAGTAAACACAGAATAGTTTATCCACAGTGAGGTAATATGTTTTCCCATAAATTGCATCACACACACTGAAGATAATATAATATATATTATCTTCGACATATCGCTTACCATACAATTCAATGGACCATCATACACAGTTAATATAATTTATATTAGATCATCTTAAGATAAAATACTTATATTATGTATTATGCTCTATATTGAATGAATGATTTTCTATTATCTTCGATGTGTGCAATGCGTTGCTGTACATGCACAGCAATACATATCAACATTATAAAATTAGTTACATATTTGGTTTTGTTTTAGGGTCGAAGCATGAGTAGCTAGCGTTTATCAGTTCCTACGAGAAAAGTATGAATTTACGAAATCAGTTATGGAGCCTAATTGTGATTTGTCTCATTTACGAGACATTACACGGCGTGCAGCTGAGCCTACATGTGTTTCTATGAAAACTGTCCAACGGATATTAAAAGAAGAGAAGGAATTGCCATCCACTTCATAAAAATTCACTTCTGCTATGAAGAAAAGAAAGCGAGATAATAAAATAGAAATAGATAATTTTACCCCCGATGTTGTTGGAAGTAAAAGAACCTGTATTAATTAAAAAAAAAAAAATTAGAGTACTTTAAAAACTACAAATTAGATTTTGAGTTCGTAATTAATTTGCAGGACGACTCCGACGATAGCGAATCGGAACTTGAATGTTTATCTTATAGTTGCTAAGTTTTTGTAGTTAAGTTGCTTTTTTCATTATCAAATAAACATTAGAGTTTCATAGTCAGAGAGCGCATATTAATAATATAAAATAATAAACAAAAATGCTTACATATCTACGACTATTTTATTTCTATTATTTATATATTATATTGTTTTATTTCTATTCATTGCAACCTATCCCTGCAGGGGCGGAGAAAGAATACTAGCCTCTGCGGCCAGGGTCGGCCTGTCGTAAAAGGCGATAAAACAACCCACCTTAGCTACGTGGTAGGGCCTCAAGCCTCTCTGGATGGCGACCACCTTTGGTCTTAAGTCTGCTGCCATAATAACCTTGTCTTGTATTCCGGCATTAGTAATCCAAGTTCCTGTACCATTATGGGACAGCAGCGTGTTTGCGATGCCACTGGCGTTGCGGACACCCATAGGCGACGGTAACTGTTAAATTCTAAGCGGGCCGTCAGCCTGTCTGCTGTCCTCTTCTTCTCTGGCGTTACACTCTTGCCAGAGTGGTCGTGGCCGTCACGTTGAGGTTTTTGTAGCCTGTTTTACAATACGACGCCACTCTTCGCGAATTGCCGCTCTCCTTGTGCATTCGTGCAGAGGAACGTCGACGGCGCCTTTCACTTGGTCCGTCCACCTCATCGGTGATCTCCCGCGTGGTCGGGTGCCCTCAACCTTGCCCTGCACTACCATGCATTCGATGGATTCGCCTCCGCGCCGTGATACGTGTCCAAAGAAAGTGAGAATGCGAGCCTGCACTGTGTTTGATAGCCTCTGATTGATGCCCAGCTCTCGAAGAATAGACTCGTTGGTTCGGAATTCCGTCCACGATATACCGAGCATTCTTCTCCAGCACCACATCTCAAGAGCATCAATCCGTTTTTTTCTCACTTTCTCGTAGGGTCCATGTCTCCGCAGCGTAAAGAAATATGGGGAATATGAGAGCCCTGACAAGTCTGGTTTTGGTGGCTTTGGTGATGTTTCGATCCCTCCATATTTTCTTCAGATTATCCATAGCTGATTTGGAAATTGCCATGCGTCGCTTGATTTCGTCTATGCAGCCGCCACTATTCGATATCAATGCACCGAGGTATATATATGATTGCACCACCTCACAACCCGCTATTTGTGTAACCTGTGGCGAGTTGTTGTTTGCACGATCGACAATCATCATCTTAGTCTTGCGGAGATTTATTTTGAGACCAAAATCAAAGCTGACACGTTCCATTCTGTGTAGGGGCTCTTCCATGTGTTCAACACTACTCGCAAAAAGTGTGGTATCGTCTGCTGTCCTACAGCAATAAAAAATATATAATATAATTCTATAATATTATTTACTCTGTTACATTTTAACTTTTAACATAAAATTTTAAAATATATCATACGTGTCAGATTTTATTGCTAATGCTCCCTTAATTTACACACACAAGCGCGCTTACGGTACACATAACTACTACAACCAGAGCCAAACGGACTTCGTGAGATGGAATAACTATACTAGACAATTGATACTATATATACACTTTTCCTTTGTAAATAAATACATATTATACATAAACACCCAGACGCTGGACGGGAATAGAACCCGCGACTCCACAAAGGTACCAATGTGTGTTAGCCATAACGCCAGGAGGTCGTCTGGTTTAATGGTTATTAGGACAAATTTAGTATAAGAACATGACGGCAAATTGCTATTATTAGGCGAACACATCTTGAAAATGTGTACTCAACTAAAGTCAGCTTTATTGCAACATTTAATAGTTTCAGTTGTAAAAGTATACAGAAATCCAATCCATCAAGTCTGTAGAGGGCGTTCGGCAGCCGTCGCGCGTCGTGTGCATGCGCCGTTGCATTCGTCATTCCCCGCGCAGCCCGCCATTTGAACGAGTCTCCTACACGAAACACACTCGTTTACGCTCCGTTCGAATATCATAGCGTAACGTCATTACAAGTCGATCTAAAGAGAACCAAATACATTGTAATCAGATATGTGTTCATGCTATGAAGCTATCTCTAGTTTCATAACATTCCATAATAATTAATAAATGACATTTCGTTACATTAAGAACTAAGTGACGGTGCTTTTCGATGTCTTTTCGATATAAATATGAAATTAAATTTCCTAGGAATAGAGTTTGCGTTGCTATGACCATAATAAATTTAAAATAATACTGTGAAAATTCACACCATTCTATGCGAACCCTACAAAACCCTATCAGCAGGTAGATCTAGCGTCGAATTTGTTTAATCAAATTCACCCTAAACAATTTCCCACCCCAAACACGTGTTAAACATTAAAGTGGGGTAAACCCTGAAACGGTTTGTAATGAAAATTTCCCACAAACGGTGAAAATTTGCGCTAAATCTTAACGCGATCTGGTAAGTGATTAACGTCGTAACATTTTATTGTTTATTTACTTAACACACAAAATAAGTTAAAGACTAAATAAAACGTTACTTTCTCTCTGTGCAGGGGTGGATTACAAATACACCTTTGCGTCGGGAGTCGGGCTGTCGTAAAGGGCGACAAAACAACTCTAGCCACGTGGTAGGACCTCAAGCATCTAGACAACCACCATTGGTCCATAAGTATGCTGCCATAATAACTTTGTGTTGTGTTCCGGTATTAATGACCCAGGTTCCTGTACGCCTATGGGACAGGAGCGTGTTCGCGGTGTTTCTAGTATCGCAAACATCCATAGGCCATGGTAACTGCTTATTGCACTGTCAAGTTATTCGAGTGTATCTAATAAGGTGTATTATATAATTTTTAAATATCTATAATTATATTAATAAATTAAGCCTTTGTGTAGAGTAAATTGTTTTAATTGCTTTACACAGTTATAACCCCGATATTTTTAAGTACTTTTATTTGTATACATATATTTTATCACAGATTGTATCACAGGAAATTTGTACCAAACCTGCATATTAGTTCTAAACGTGTGGACATGTGTCCGCTTCCACGAGTCAGGACAGTATTAGCGCAGAAACATATATTATTCACGGCCCCTTTTATTTATAATAAAATTCTCAAAAGTAAACCAATAAAAAGTGAATCTAATAATTATTTTAAACATTATATAATAAGCTGGTTAAAAACACTTAACTATGATGATGTGGAAAATCTACTAAAAATAGGGAATTGAAATGTAATATCACACTCTGTCTCTCTCTCTCTCTCTTACACACATATACATGCACGCACACACATATATATGCAGGCACACACACACTTACACATAAACACGCACACATACATACACAAACACAAGCGAGCTCATTAGTTTGTTATGGGTCTGCTTAGTTATTAGTTTGGTTTCTGTTTTCTGCCTTTTTTGTAATTTTATGATCATATGCATTATATTATTGATCACAAGAGAGGAACCTGGCCCCCGAGACACAGTGTAAACTAGTTCAGGGGCCAGGAGAATTAAACTAGATATGTATATGTTACTTTTCAGAAATAAATTTATTATTATTATTATTATATTATTTTACAACCGCGTGATGCCTCTTTCAGACTCATTCAGTAAATTAATCATATGATCTGAAAACATAGGATTCTTTTTTTTACAGATGAGAGTGATAGGCAGGAAAACGGCTCACACAATAGTATGTGGTGATGATCGCCTATAGACGTTTGCAACACCAGAACCATTGCCAACGTTGCTGGCCTCGAAGAGGAACTGGAACTTGATTTACTAGAGGGCGAAAACAACATTAGGTCATTATGGCGGCAGATTTTAAAACTAAAACTAGGGGTGGTTGCTATCCGGCCGGGCTTGGAGCCTTTCACATAGCTAGGGTTGCTATGTTGTCTTTTACGACAGGCCGCCGAGAAAATATAAACAAAGCGTTGAATGTAAAACGGTCCAAGTGTGATATTGAAGTAAATCCATGTATTCCGCTTCAAAATAAAACAATAAATGTACTAAGCCAGTAACTAGTTGAGTTGTAGCTTATCAACCATCAACACGGTCAATTTAAGCAGAAGTCCCCTTAAACAGTCAATTAATATGCCCTCCATTGCAGTTCAAAACATCCAATTAGAACTTAATAATGTGTTTCTTTATCGAATACTGTTATACAATACGACGGAAACATGTATATTTTTGATACGAATACCGCAATCTTCCGGTCTGATTTGAAGCAGCTATTAACTATTGCCGTGTTGTTTGTACAGTATGATTTTATCGCGTTTATACTGACTAAAGATAGGGTATGTGTGAGACATTGCATTTTTTAATATATATCAGGAGTTTATCAGACAGGCAAACGGCGCATCCGATAGCAGATGGTCACCTTCGCCTATGGACGTTATGACCTCTAAGAAATTATAAAACGCCTTTTTTGGAAAACCCCATATCGTACTGCGACAGCAAATCCTTAGCCGGAAGTTCATTCCGAATCAGGCGAGAACGCAACATGAACGTTCTTGAGAATCGACTGGAGACAAGAGACTCCAGGAAATGGGGATAAACGTCCATACGATGACTAGCAGTGCGGTGGTAGAAACGACGAAGGCGCCATTCTAAACAGTTCCTGAAAATACACCCCCGTTGTTGCATGGCTATTAAATGAAAAAAAAACATCGTTTATTAGGAGTCTAAACTTAATTAAAAACATTTATTTACTCAAAACATGTTTATATAAGATTTTACAGGATACATTCATTATGTTTTCAAATTTTTCGAATTTTATTTATCCTTGCTAAGTATAGACGGTGATGGAGAAAAGGGACCTGCATACTTCTGTGTTGTTTTCCGGCATACGAGTAAGTATTTATTTGCTACGTAAGGCAACAGGATGTTGCATTACGTAACAAATAAAAAAATGTTATAAATTTCCTCGAGACCGATAGCATGTTGGTTATGTTGTTATGACTGTTTGCCTGTCTGATGAACTCAAATGACAAAAAGTCAGCTTTGACTGATTCACTTCATACACCCAGAGATGCTTCTTCTTGGATTCAGCTGGAGAACTCAGCACAACATTAGGTGTGTGCAAGTCAATGGACCACGGAGATCATGATGATGATGAGTCAGACACCCAGCCAAGAAAATATCATTTAACCCTTTTCATACTAATAGCATGAGTAGAAATAAAACCAGTGGAACCATTTTCAGAACACACAAAAAAGATAGATCTGCACAAAGCGTTTTGCTTCCACATTCATCATGCGAACAGCCAAGGAGTGGAATTCTTTGCTGGCGTCTGTGTTTCCCGAACATTATAATTTAGGGGTCTTCAAGAGGAGAGTGAACAGATTTCTTACAGGCAAGCGTGATACACCGTTGACCGCTTCGTCACTTAACATCAGGTGAGATCGCGGTCAAACGTACGCCTATCTACAATAAAAAAAAAGATCTCTCAAGTAACAGATTATTTATCGAACCCGATACCCCTGGGCCGTAGTTAACTCGTGACTCGTCAATAGAGTTCGTCTAAGGATGAACAATAAGATTTTCATACAAAATAAACGTTCAGTTCTATTTTAAACACCCTGTATACAATCGCGGGAAAACTCTGTGAGACCACTGAGATATGGTATCTGAAGCCTTACGTTTTATCACGGTTTTCCTGTTTTTGGGCAATAAATGAAATAATTAAGGAATACTTGCTTTATTAAAAATATTATTTTACTATTCGATACTATAAAATCTAGGTTAGTGTAACACAATACCGATGAAATTGAATCAAAGGCGATTAAAATTATAGTCATTAAAAATTAACTTATAATTATATAATCTATACAAACAAATAAAATTGGAGTGTCTGTTTGTAATATTAAAATAACCGCATTTTACTAAGTGCATTTGGACGTATACACGGCACATATATGTGCCATTGTGGGATTCGAACCCGGGACATCTAGAATGATGTCCGAGTGGATTACCACTGAGCTACTATGTACTTGGTTTTTTTTATTGCTGTAGGATAGCAGACAGACTGTACCGTCGCCTATGGGTGTTTGCAACGCCAGTGGCATAGCGAACACGCTGCTGTCGCATAAGGTTACAGGAACTTGGGGCACTAATGCCGGAACACAAGACAAAGTTATTATGGCGGCATACTTAAGACCAAAGGTGGTCGTCATCCAGACGGGTTTGGGGCCCTACCAAGTAGCTACTAGGGTGGGTTGTTTTGTCGCCTTTTACGACATTCCGATCCCGGCCGCAGAGGTTAGTATTCTTTCTCTGCCTCCGCACGGATAAAACGTACTTAGAAGTAACTAAGTACTTATAAATAATGAAGTTTAATTCAAAACTGAAGGCGCAATTCTTCGTTTAGCGCTATCATACTTTGACCGAATCGTGATTTAAAATTAGACGATATACAAATGTGGTAAAACTCTTAAAGAAGAACACTTCCAAAACCATCTAAGTGAACTTAAAGCTATTATGAGTTTTGTTATCACCTCTAAAAATACTGGCCTCCGTGGCCGATGTCGGTTTGCCTTAAAACAAGCCATATTAGCCTTGGTTGGCTAAACTTTGGAGTCCAGAAAACTCCAGCTTAGCTAAAGGCTTGGGTCCGAATAGATGGCGACCACCCCTCGCGTCTAAATATGCCGCCTATGTCTTGTGTTCCTGCTCAGTAAGGTAGGATCATGCGTGAAGTTTTAATTCCTCTACGCAGAGCATGTTAGCAGTACCATAGCATCGCAAACATTCAAAGGCAACGGTAACTGCTTATTATTAAGTGATTCGTCAGCCTGCAATAAAAAAATTATAACAATTCACTTGAAATTCCGCGAATATAATGATAATATACACATGTATGCAAAATCAAAAATTCAGGCTCTCATTAAAATGTGGAATTTGCATGCGAATTGTTGCAAAATGTCATACGTGCTTTAAAATATTCGTATTAAAGTACTAAAAAACAAACAGTTGGCAAAATAAAATGCTTGTTACAGTGTAACTGTGTGACCGGCTGCATAAACAACGTTTGTGTCAACGAACCTAAGGTATTGGGACACTCTGTGTTGCTAGGTTAAAAGTACAAAAAATGTATATTTATAAACAATGAGAGTAACACCGAAGAATAGATTGTTAAATTGCTGTCGTATATATATCTAGTCTTAATAAATAAACAAACGCAAACAAATTTGCGTCATAATAATCATGAGCAGTATTCCAGTTACATTATTCCAGATTATTAGATAATCCAGTATGTCTTACTCGCAACAAACAGCTTGAGCATATAACTGTGATTCGACCGCAATGCTGGTCTATTTCAAGCAGCTAAGTTGGTTAGCTTAGGAGTTTATTTATCTGCGGAAGAATTTGGATTCCCGCGGCCCCGCGCGCACGTGTGAGGAGACACCGGGGTGGTGGTTTTAGCCGGTAGGAGTCCGGCACGCCTTTCCCCAGGCGGAGGTAGTCCATGAGGATTTCCCCACCCCGTAAAAAAAAAGGAGTTTATTTATGGATACGATCCGAAGTACAGACAATAATAACTTATCCGTATCCGTGCAGAGGCGGAGAAAGAATACTATAACCTGGCCGGTCGTATAGTATAGTCAGCCTGTCGTAAAATGCAACAAAATAACCCACCCTAGCTACGTGGTATGGCCCCAAGCCTGTCTGGATGGCGACCACCTTTGTTCTTAAGTATGCCGCCATAATAACCTTGTGTTGTGTTCCGGCATTAGTGACCCAAGTTCCTATATTCTTATGGGACAGCAGCGTGTTCGCGATGCCACTGGCGTTGCAAACACCCATAGGCGACGGTAACTGCTAAATTCTAAGCGAGCCGTCAGCCTGTCTGCTGTCCTACAGCATTAAAAAAAATCGCCCTACTGCTCGGCTCAGACCTTCTCATACAGGAGAACGGGAAGTACACCCAAACATGTCCAAAACGGATTAGCAAGTTCCACGTACAGATGATCTCGGATTGCAGGTGTGTATGTACAGTAAGTATTTAGGATATAGTGTAACCAAAATATCCAACATATCTTACGAAATATGCAAACTAAATTGACAATGGACCAGTGGCGTAGCAGGGGGGGCGCTCATGCTCCGGGCGCTACTCACAACGGGGCGCCAAATGGTCCGCAAAATAAAAAATTGCTGGATAATTTTTATTATAATTGATTTCTGGAAAATATATTTTAAATTTAGTTCCAGTGTAATATAATAAATATTAATTCGTAAAATAAAATTAAATAAAGGAACAATAATAGTCTAAATCAAACTGTAATAATATATTCATAAAAGATATGGCACGTCTTTTGTAATTTCTTTCTTCTTTGAACTAATTCTAGATGATCATATACATTTCAAAATCTAGTCTTGTTTTCTTAAATACATTTTTGTCTCAAATTTAGAGCCTAGCTTGAGCCTATGCCTCTATTTATTTTACTTTATTTATTTATTAATTTTCGAGTATATTTTACAATATTATATGGTTTACGAATGGGGGATTGCCAAAAACGTATTGCGCCCCGGGCGCGAGTTAAGCTCGCTACGCCACTGCAATGGCCACACTATGTGGGTCGCAGGACCGATGGTGAGTGGAGCATACGAGTCTTAGAGACCGCCTATGCAAACGTCATGTACAAAAAGTACTAGTTGAACTGGGAAGGCAAAAGAGCGAAGATGACAAAATCTGTACTTGCAGATTAGAACTGAACTCCTGGCAACTTTACAAACTCACAATATGTATGCAATGCGCGCGCGCACGTTGAATATTTCGAATACCACAAATTTGTGGTTGGTATGACTTAATTATTTAAGGAAATAAAAACGAAACCCCTCGCTTTGCATTGTGTACGAGTATATGTAATTAGCAAGTTAGTTCGATTCCTGCACTGAAAAGAGCGATATCCGTTGCGGTGGTTCCAATGCTAGGGATGCCGAAAATCGCGCTAAGTAAAGAAGGAAATGTTGGAAACTTGACTCCGAGCTGGGAAGGGAAAGTTTGGATTCCAATCACTATTTAATGTTAAGATTTGATTAAAAAAATTTACCTTTAGGCTACAGCGGATGTGTGTGTTTTTCAAGTGAAACTTCTTTAGCGCCGTTGTGATTTGAAAATTCGATAAAACGAAAAAGCGATACTAAAAAGAGACAAACATATTCATAAATGGGATTTAGCTTGCGAGTAAATAAGATAATATACAGGGTTTACTACAAGGATACAGTTAGATATTTTCTATAATCTTCGTCTCCTCTTTATTCGGGCTTTCGTAACTTTTATACAGTAATATATGAAATGAAATATTTTCTATTAAAACATAAATTAATTTTTGAGCTTGGTAAAAGTATTATAAAAATAATAATACTCCTAATACTTTATATTTTTATCATTCTTTCGTTGGCTATTTATTTCATAGATAACTTTTCATTTCTGCCGTATGCGTGAAACACATACTTTCTTTAGCCATTGTTTTGGAGGGTGCACTAGAGTGATTTTAAAGTCTTGGCAAGACCACACACAACTTTTTATTGAAACTACCAATTCGAATAGCTTAGATTTTATCAGATTAAGAAGCTATAGTTAACACAAATAACACAAGTCGTTGGCACGGCGAGTATGTTAGGAACGCGGCGCACGCGCCTTGAATGCCTAAACTAAATCGCACAAGCTGTATACTTACTTAATTCAGATATAGATCCAGATTTCAAGTTCTATTATTTTTGTAAAGAAGCTATTCCGGACTTGTGTTATTGATCTCACGCGAGCAGAAAGCTAACCAGCCCAAGCTGTTACTGTATTATTTTTTTATTTTTATAACACTTTCATCTTATGTTTAGAAGCGTTGCTTCTTTTATATTTGTACCAGTGTACTATATTACTTCCTTTTCACAAGCGTAAGAGGGCATAGACGAATGGACCTAAGCCCAATAAGAAAAATATTTATTTTTCCACTAAATAAAATTCTTTAGTTGATTCTCATTTTATCCATCTTCTTCATCCTGTCCTTATGCCACATTACGTTGGGTCGGCACGATATGTTCTTTCTCTCCTTCTTCTTCTTCTGAGAGTGCCACTCCATTACTGGAGGTTGGCCGTTAGCTCTTAAAACTTTTCCCTGTCTTGAGCCATCCGGAATAGTTGTTCTGCGCTGCTGATTATGGTCCACTCCCTAATGTTCCGCAGCCATGATTTCTTCCGCCTTCCAGAGCGCCGTTTTCCCTGTACTTTGCCCATCATTATTAATTGAAGCAGCTGATATCTGCCATGGCGCAACACGTGCCCCAGATATTCGATTTTGCGCTTTTTGACTATATGTGCAATTATTTTCGGGTCATACCAGCACGCTGAAGCACCTTCTCGTTGCTGACTTTCTGGGTCCAACTTATACGGAGCATGCGACGATAGCACCGCATCTCAAACGCCTCTAAGCGCCGCCTGGTGACTTCCTTTATGGGCCACGATTCGCTGCTGTACATAACTTCTGGCCAAATGTAGAATCCGAGTTCTGAGTCTTAGGTTGATTTGCCGGCAGCACAAAACCCTCCTCGTTTTGGTAAACGAAGCACGAGCAATTCTCTTTCTCTCCACTCTCCTCTAATAACCGTCATCTCAACTTCACATCCCTCTTTTGGCGCTTGATGTTTAATATACACCAGCTGGATGACCGAGCTTTGCTCGGTATTTTTTTTTATAAATTGTGTTTTTTGGAAATTAACAATTGATTTTCTTAGTCTAACCTCAAAGCAAACACTCATTGACTTCGTGTTACTTAACAACGCCATCTGCTCGAATATTTTTAGTGTTGTTGTGTCGTTAAAGTAATTTAAAAAAAATAGTATTATTATTCTCCGATAGATCTCAGGAAAAGTCATTTTTCAGTTTAAATTGGGACTAAGTACTCAAACGCCACCTTTTTGTTATTTTTCTTCCAATTAAAAAAAAAAGCGAATAAAATGACATTTTCTAGAAATGATTCCTAGCTAAATCGATTTATCGCCCCCGAAACTCCCCGTATACTAAATTTCATGAAAATTGTTAGAGCCGATTCCGAGGTTCCAATTATATATATATATATATATATATATATATATATATATATATATATATATATATATATATATATATATATATATATATATATATATATATATATATATATATATATATATATATATATATATATATATATATATATATACACATACAAGAATTGCTCGTTTAAAGATATGAGATATGAAAGTAATAAAGCCGAAAAAAATCTAATTAATTATTAGAAATAGTACCTTTACTTCAAAGTGAAAGTATCTCACCTAACTATTTTTTGTATGTATTTACTATGAAAATAATTTTGCTAAGATCATCGACTACACAGCTGGCACAGTGGCTACAAAAGCACCCTCGTAAGGTTATGTGTATGTTATCTATGTGTGTATTTTATCCGTGCAGGGGCGGAGAAAGAATACTAACCTCTGCGGCCGGGGTCAGCCTGTCGTAAAAGGCGACAAAACAACCCACCCTGAGCTACGTGGTAAGGCCCCAAGCCCGTCTGGATTGCGGCCAACTTTAGTCTTAAGTATGCCTTGTGTTGTGTTCCGGCATTGGTGACCCAAGTTCCTGTACCCTTATGGGACAGCAGCGTGTTCGCGATGCCGCTGGTGTTGTAAACACCCATAGGCAACGGTAACTGCTAAATTATAAGCGGACCGTCAGCCTGTCTGCTGTCCTACAGCATAAAAAAAACTGAACAGAATTTGTAAAAATAAATAAGCATTTTTTAAAATTACTAATGCAGAGTATCGTCTTAATGATATATAAACATAATACATTGTTGTTTATATTACACTTTCTTTACTTACTTTCTTTACAAGAAAGATTATTCTGCCACGCTGAATATCCTACAAAACAAAATACTAAGTATTAACGTATGTGTTTCCGATTAGCAACATTTGTTTAGAATTCACATGAAAGCGGCTAAACACGAATCAAAACGTTCTAAAAAACGAAACATTTGAAAGTTTCGCATTTCACAATGTATTGTCTAATTTTCAATATGGCCGACTAATTATTGACTATTTGTTATTTAAGTGCGTTGTCAAGAGGACAAAACTATTTTGTAATTCTAGCATGTCGAGTTTCACATTTTCAAATACATGGGATTTTGTATTGTTTGCATTATTGTTTATCTGTCAGCCAGTATTCACTTTTCCATTGTCAATGAATTATGTTTAACTCGAGTTTAGATGCTTTTGTTAGAAATTGCTTCATAAAAAGACAAATAGGGCTTGTTAAAAATTATACACATAATTTTGTATAAAATAAATTAATGTTTAAAAAAAAACACGCTTTTATAATCAGAATTATTTTACAGATGATCCTGATAAGGACTATGGGGAAATTTATAATTCTAGTCATTTCTAATATGACATTCGAATAATAAAATCCCCACAACGTAAAAGCAAACCTCAAGTACAAAGTTGGAACAATAAAAGCATGCTTTCTGAAGCATAAATACGATAAAACTACTATCGGTCAAAACATCCTGAACGCTAGACGGCGCAGCGGTTTCGGCATTTGGATCTTGTTTACGTCGTAAATGTTGTAAATAAACTAGTATTTTAACACGCTTTTATTAGCTTGGTGTATCTATGAATCTATGTAACGGAATCTTTGAACGTGATTTTCACTTTTTTAAAACGACGGACTGATTGATTTGAAACTTTGCACACTTATAAAGGACCGATAACAAAGCAATAATCTGTATAGTTTGTATCGTTATCCTTACCAGTATCCTCAGGATAAATGAATTTTCGGACCAGTTCTCGTCCGATCACCGAAGTTAAGCCGCGTCGGGCGCGGTCAGTACTTGGATGGGTGACCGCCTGGGAACACCGCGTGACGTTGACTTTTTGCTCTTTTTTATACACTTCATATCAACTTGACCTGTATGTGACGGAATTTTCCAACTCGATTTTTATCCATTTTGAACAATCAAAAAAATTCAAAATTCTGCCAAAACGCCATTTAGAGTTGCCATTTGAACACTGCCAGAAGATGGCGTTATATTAATAAAAACATTTACCGATTGGGAATTGACATCAAATAAATTATGTTAACACGCGTTTATTTTATATTTAATCAAACTGAAAGTTAAAAATAAATTATAGTTAAAAAAAAACTAAAAAACACGCTTTTATAGAAAATAAAAGTGAAAGGTAAAAAAAATTCAAAAAATTTAAATTAAGGATAGTGTCATTAACAAAAATATGAATTTTATTGTAAAAATATAGTTTAAAAAACTAAAAGACACGCTTTTCATAATTAATCAAACTAAATAGAAAAAATTAAGTCATAACATAAGAATAAAATTACTGACGACAAAATTAATGTCACTTCTAAAAAGCGTGGGGTAAGTACTCGATACCAATCGTTATAAATAAAAAATTACTAGTCTCATTCCGAAATTTAGTTTAAAATATCGTACAAAGCACCCCACGCTTTTTAGAACAGTGACATTAATTTCCTCGTCAGTAATTTTATTCATATGTTAAGAATTATTATTTTCTTTTTAGTTTGATTTTCTATAAAAGCGTGCTTTTTAGTTTTTTTAAACTATAATTTTTATACTGACGGGTTACATAAAAATTTAGTTTTTCAACATTCAAAATTATAGCTGGAGATACCTTGCTATCTTCAACATACTCTCAAACTGAACTTTCCAAAAACATTTACATCACTTTGCAACCGTCATTTTAAACATCTGCAAAATAGTTCGAATCTGCAGATTTTTTTACAAACCACATCTTTGGATGCTTCACAGGAACTTTCGGTCTTAGCTGGTAGGTTATTGTAACTGAAACGGGTTATTGAATTAAAAGACAATTCTCTGTAATACTTGAAAATCTGCATGAGAAGTATTTTTTAAAAACACAATTAACACACGAAGACAAGAAAAAAATACATATAACAAATATTTTGTCCTCCGCAGGGATCGAACCCAAAACACGTCGAATTAAACTTAATCTGTATCATCTCTCTAACATAATCCTACCTTTACTGACTACAAACTGGCCAAAACAAGAAAATAATATAATTCACATATCGCCATCTAGTTCCAATTAAGCAGTAAAGCGCTTGTGTTTTGGGTACTAGACAACTGATAGACTACCTAGCATTCGTATATATACACAAATTACACATGAACACCCACACCGGGTAGTGAATCAAACTTGTGACTCCCGCAGGGGTTTCGACCTCCGAAAGAAGATTAATCTATTAGACCCTTACGGCTCCTTAGGAAAATGAAGCCATGGCACCCGTTACCTCTCTGAACAGGACCATAAATCCCATAGTTATATGATTAGACATCCAGAAAATATATTACACGCGTCTAATACAATTCTTGGACCAAAGAACATAACGGTCCTTGCATTGCAAGCCTATAAAATTTAGAATGTGCATTTCAAACCTATGAATGCGTTCATTGTTTAAGCGGTCGAATTGCGAAAGTGCACGTCCTATGTAATTATTATCAATGCGCATACCTCTTTAAACTGGCAGAGTAATGTGGGTGCGTTTGAAAATGACGTCAAACTCGCATACCTTCGAGGAGGAAAATGAACGCAACCGATTCGCGGAACGCACCGTTGCACTCTATTTATAGATTACAAATTTAATGATGTCCCTTTGATACTTAGGCAAAAGAACTCAATCTCTATTTCTGACACGTTAAGGTTGTATTTAGTAGATAGATAGTTGAGCTAGCTGCTTAAACTGGTTGGCAGGACGGAGCTACGCGGGAAAACGTTAGGCGTCTGACGTAGGTGACTCAACAAACGAATCTTCAGTTCGAACACAATCGTGACTTGTGTGAAAAATGTTATCATTAAACTGATGTTGGTAAACTTTTAAATCAAATTCACGTAACTATAATTTACTAGTATGGATTCGTTTGCTTTAGAGTTTACCATTTTCTGTGAACATTATCAAAGACATTAGATAGATAGCAACAAGTTAGGTTTTTGTGTAGTCGGTAGGGCTGCAAGCATCCCATACTCACAGACGGTCTAGACACGCTTGGACTTCGGAGAGACTTTGCGTCTCTGCGTATTCTACCATCCATACAACGGGGAGTGTTCTGAAGAACTATTTAGAATGTGCCCTCGTCGTCTTTCTACACACCGCACTGTCCGCCATCGGCTAGGTGTGCATCCCCGTTTCTTGGAGCATCTTCTTTCTTGTCCGAAACGGTTCTCAAGAACATTCATGTTGCGTACTCTCAGGATCTGGAATGAGCTTCCGGCTGAGATTTTCTCAGCGCAGTACGATATGGGGTTCTTCAAAAAAGGCGTTATAAAATTTCATCGAAGCCGCAAAGGGGTTGGTAATACCTCTGGTGCTGCAAACGTCCATAGGCGACGGTGACCACCTGCCAGGTTGGGCCGTCTGCCTGTCTGCTGAACTCTAGCTATAAAAAAAAGCCCGTCTGGATGGCAACCACCCCTGGTCTCTAAATATCCCGCCATAATAACCTTGTGTTGTACTTCGACTTACGCGATGCGGGTTCCAGTCCATCTGCGTGGATGGCAGCCATAGGCGATTTGGTTTAAACGCTTTCTCAGATCTGGTCAAACAATAACAGCAGATGTTTACTGTGCCGAACGCCGAACAGTGATGGCGAAACTGGCAGTGAAAACGCCTCGACTCGTGCATCAATCTTCATCATTATTGCACCATGATAACGCAAGAGTTCACACTCCACGAGAAACCGCTGTAACTCTACAGGAGCTGCAATTAGAAACCATACATCATCCACCGTACTCGCCAGACCTTGCTCCAACGGACTAGTATTTTTTTCGTGATTTGGACAATTTTCTACGCAATACAAAATTTTCTTCCCAGGAAGCAGTACAAAATGCTTCCACACAGTTTGTTGAATCTAGATCCCCGGAGTTCTATCGTAAAGACATAATGAACTTCCGTTTAGATGGCAGCAATGTATAGATAATGAGAGTAAATATTTTGATAAAAATATGTTACATCTTAGAAAAAACAGGTTTCAATTTTTCAGTACAAATCGGCAATTTCATACTTTAACCCCTAATCTATTGACATATTTATTTAAATGTCACCTGTTTGTTTTCCGAATAAAATAAATAAAATATCACTCGAAGTTAAAAGTCGTTTATTTCGGCACTTTTATTTGTACCAAAAATACTGTAGGAATTTTTTTAATAACTAACATTATTATGAACGTCATATGATGACAGAATAGCGTAGAAAAATTATATAGAAACTAAAGGAAATAAATACAGGAGGACTAGACTAAAATGGTGGTGCAATCCCGAATACTCCAGTTCTTTGGACATGTGACGCGACGCGGTGGGGACTCCGTGGAGCGGCTCGTTGTGCAGGGCCGAGTAAATGGCAGCAGATCGCGAGGGCGTTCGCCTTTGCGATGGACGGACCAAATTAAGTCAATGACACACACATCCCTAAACGACTGCGCAAGACAGGCTTCAGCTAGGGACAAATGGCGCGCGGTGGTGAAGCGCTGCCGAGCGTCTTGCGTGACCACGACTGCTCTGTCAAGAATATTCGACTGAGAAGAAGAAGAAGACTAAAATATGGATGAACCGTTTAGAAGGTAATACGGCTAAGGATGCCGAGGATGAGAGTGAAGATGCGAGTAATTTGTAACCCACATAAGTTGAGATAAGGGCAGAAATAGAAGGCACTATGAAGAACATCTAAAATTTGTAGCCAACATTTTTATCTTTACGTATTATGCCTAGATTGTACGAGTACCTACAGTTCATTTATTGGCTCGGATCCAAATGCAGCGATGTAATAATAGATAGTATAGTGCCTACTTGGCCACTGCCTATCGAGAATTTCGGGTCTTAGGGTGCGGCCCAAGTGTTAAGCGGAGAGCAATGTGTACTCAACTTCTCGATATTTTTATTAAGACAAAAAGCAAGAATTATCTTTTTTGTTCCATAAGATAATAACGTATTTACTTAAAAATAGGGACTTGATGGAACATAATTTATTAAACGAATAGATTCGTTACGAAAATTTAAATCATGGTGCTGAGATGGTTTGGCCATGTTGACAGAATGAATGAAGAACGATTGACGAAAAAAGTGTATAAGGCGTGTGTGAATGGAAGTGTTGGAAGGGGTAGACCTTCGTAGACGTTTCGAGACCAGATCAGGGACGTCTTGAAGAAAGGCCAGGTTAAGAGTACCCTAAACCGAAGGGCATGTATGAAGGTAATAATAAAAGTGGACGAAGCGAAATAAGTATGTAAGGATCGTAGCAAGTGGAAAGAAGTGGTCTCTGCCTACTCCTACGGGAAAGAGGCGTGATTATATGTATGTATGTATGTAAAACATAAGCTATGTTAACTATTTTTAGTACGGTGATAGTAGATGGATAGTCATTATTGGCACATTTTTCATTTCCTATTGATTTAATTTCAAGGCAGGTGTTTTCAGTAGCCCGGGTGCAATAATGATGACATATAAAAAAATAACCACCTGAGTCATAAGGACGTTGTAAGAGGTGTCACATATATAGCTCCTTATTTATTTTAGAGGTAGCCAAGGGAAAGTAACTTTCGTTTGGTTTTAATGAGGTGTACGTAGTTTACATGTATATTTACCATGTTATATAGCTATTTGTATATTAATAAAACATAACGACCTCTGAGGCGTAACGGATAATGCACTTCGGTACACTTGCGGAGGTCATGGGCGAGATAAATACATACTATGTATTTATTTACAAAAGGAAAGTCTATAACTAGTATATCAGTTTTCTAGTACCCATAACACAAGTGCTATGCTACTTAGTTTGGGACTAGATGGCACTGTGTGAATTGTCACAAAATATTTATTTATTTATAAAGGGTAAATATTTATTTATTTATAAATTATTTATAAAGGGTCTACATCCAAAGTTGAAGAAGGTACGGACTGAAAATCAGCGCGCAGCATAATGCTTCCTATTCTAGCCTGTTGGCGTGCATATTTTTACTTTTTAGTGCATATTAAATTGTTTTGGAATAGTTATTTTTCTTTTTCGACGACCTCTGTGGCGTAACGGATAACGTACTTCGGTACGCTTGCGGAGGTCACGGGTTCGATTCCCGTCTCGCGTCTGGGTGTTTATGTATAATATGTATTTATTTACAAAAAAAAAGTATATAAGTAGTATATCAGTTGTCTAGGGCTCATAATACAAGTGCTACTTAGTTTGGGACTAGATGACGCTGTGTGAATTGTCACAAAATATTATTATTATTATTTTTGAAGGCGGTTTTTTTGTTAAAATTTTTGTTTTATTTCTATTCATTGCAACCTATAATTCTATAATATTATTTATTTTGCTATACGTTTACTTTTAACATTAAATTTTAAAATATGTGCCAGATTTCATAGCTAACGCTCCCTTCGTTTACATATAATATTATGATGACAAATTAAAATATTTACTAGGGTTAGTGTATTTTTGATCAATTACAATAGAAAGGAAGAGTTAATAATATCTATATTTAAATAAACGAAATACCGTTTATCATGAGATCTCTAAAACTATATACTTGATTGACTTGAAATTTAGTATGGTGACTAATTTTGCAATACAGGCGCTCATTAAAAATGGATTTTACGGAAATTTTATGCAAAATGTAATTTTATTTATACGACACAACGTTTGCCGGGTCAGCTAATCGCGACAAAACTTCTGGATAGCTTTCAATTAAATTTTCGAAGTTTTATTTCTTAGGACACTTGCTTTACCTTTATCTAAAAAAAACAATTATTACGATATCTTCATTTAATATAAAGTTATTAGTTTTAAGAAGCAGTGTGTTTTCTTGCCCCGGAGAAATGGGACAAGCGGTGTAGCGCGCATGCGTACGAAAACTCTTATTTTTTTTTCTCTTATCTTTTTATTCGACCAGCGAAGCAATCGGGAACGGCTAGTACTTCTAGGAAGTTTTATTTGCAACAGTGAAGTGCCGAAAAACGAACTCAGATAATGATAAATACAATAATAACATAAATAGAACCGAAGATTATACAGCTTCCGTCCCCGCTAATCGCGGCGCTTCCAATAAGTTACATGGTTTATTGTGCCCGTTCGATGGCCTTCGGCATCCGCATTCGTGTACTGCAGTCTCTAGTACGTACCGGTGAATCCTTAAAATGACGATCAGAGATCTACCGGACATATTACGTCGTTGATTTAAAAAGTAAAACTATAATACAACAAAATAAAAAAACTATCCTAGAATTAATGCGAAAAGGAAAAGTTTGAGTTGCCTCTTCTTAATTAAATTTAATTTTGGATTACGTGTAAAACAAAGCCTAGACCGAATTACATGCTTAAAAAGACATCCCGGACAATATTTTCCGGATGCATTTATTCCCAAGTTTTGAGAGAAATTTCTTAATATTTTTATTTCATTGTACTACAAATGTAAAGCAATATTAAGAACCCCATTAACCCCAAGTAAGCTTTAAATAATCCAGGTTTACTAAACATAAAACTTTATTTAAAAATTAATACATGTATAAAAATTTAAATATTATTTTAAATGGGTTAATTATTGCATCTCTCCAAAACCTTTAAAGAAATTATTCTAAAAACTAAAAACACATGCCCAAGTATGTATTACCCCTATGGGGCAGCAGCGTGTTCGCGATGTTCCTGGCGCAGCAAGGATGCATAAGTGACGTTAAATGATTCCTATTATGTGTAATAAAAAAATTTATAACATCGCAAATAATAAGCAAGCAATAGTCAAAAAATACCAAAACAATTCCAAGTATCGAATACTAAATTGCACACAAATTAAGATCCTTTCTCTTCGTTTCGTTAAAATTTAATAGTACAGAGTTCATTCACTCCTGACTATGGGAAGAATGTCCGGCGACCGGAAGCAGACTGCGGCGACTCAAAGGTCGAGCGAGACTTGCAGAAATGGAAGGGTTTTTTATACGAACGTTTCGGCGTTGGCATATAAAAGGAAGACATAATGCCGTATAAAAAAACTTTACATTCAATTCAAATTATTTTCTTAACCGTTTTAGTGCCGGAAAAAAATTATGCTCATGCAAATATAACCACGCTAATTTTGCGATTTTCCTAGGGCTTTGGAAAAAGGCTCATAAAAACCAAACGAGAATCAATATTTACATAATTCAAAAAACAGTATATTAAGGATAAAATAGAGAAGAGAACAGAATATATAATTTTTATATATTTATTGCAAATTATATAAATAACAAAGATATAATTTATAAAAAATTAAAAAATTATTAGTTGTCATATTCAAAATGTAATTGCACATAGTCAAAGTCGTATGTTGCTATTTATAGGTTTATTATAAACAAAACTATGTCATATAAGTGAATAATAAAGGCTATGAACCACTTGATGGGTTTGGGTAAAGATGTAAGAATACCGCGCCGGCCGCCAGGGTCGATTTCAATAGAATCGCTCTCGAGTATAAATAAAAAATAAACCAAACGAATAGCAATATTTACATCATTCAAAAAGCAGCATATTAAGGATAAAATAGATTACATAATAGAAAAATTACATAAATAACAAAGGTATAAGTGATAAGAAAAATAAAATTAAGTCTTCTGTTCCAAAACTTAATTGCACATAGGATAAGGTATTTTAGAAGTCATATATTGCTAATTATATGTTTATTATAAACAAAACTGAGTCATAGAAGTACATAACAATGGCAATGGTTGATAATACAAGTTACAAAGGCGCCGCGAACAACGCCACTTGTTGTATTTCAACACCTTACGCGCTCACGTATAATTGTCTCAAAAAGATAAACAGACCAATTGTTTATTTTAAATGCTCCCGTAATGAATTAAGATTAGTTGTAAAGTATTGTTTGGAGACAGAGATATATTTCGTAATGCGAATAGTAAAACGCAACAAAGTGCAAACCGATTTATCGGCTCCCGGCACTAAAAGCGTTAATAAGTAAATAGTAATTACTTGTAAGAAACATTTTATCACATAAATTATGTTGTTTTCGGAGTAATTATTCTCCGTGCAAGCACGGAGTAAGGACACTGACCCCTGCGGCCGGGTCAGCCTGTCGTAAAAGGCGACAAAACAACCCTAGCTACGTGGTAGAGCCCTAGGCCCCTCTGGATGGTAACTACCCTTGGTATAGATATACCAAAACCTTATAGAAGTCTGCCGCTATAATAACCATGCGTTGTATCCCGGCATTAGTGACCCAGGTTCCGTTCGCTCACAGCAGAATAAAGCATAAAATTCGCTTTTCACAATTTTAAAGTACCTAACTCTCTTGTATTATGTATTATTTTTAGCATTAAAGGCTTAATAATACTAGTATAATAACAATAAAACTATTATTAGATTTTTATTTGAGAGTAGGTGAGACAGAATCGTTATCGAAATTACATCGGTAAGGTAACGAAGCTCAACGTGAGAACTGAAATCTACAAGAAATCCAAAGTAGACTTGTCTCTAAGTATATTGTATTTACAATATTTATAACTTTTTCTTCTTCGTGCCCTTATCCCAACTATGTGGGGTCTGCACAACATGTTCTCTCCTTCCACTCTCCTCTGTTAGCTGTCATCTCAACGTTCACACTCTTTTTCACCATATCATCTTTTACGCAATCCATCCATCTTTTCTTTTGTGCCCTTTGCACCTACCAATTATAGACAAAATAGCTTTTTTTATTCGAGGTGCAAATGGATTTAATCAATTAGATGCCCGGCTCGATATAGATTTATTCACAACTAAAGTTAACAGATTCAAAGTAATGATGGCTAAATACTTTTTCGACACTGTTGAAGATTGAATATAAGTTGTTATTCTTTTTTACTGTGTTTATGAATAGTGTGGTAAACAACTAACTGTTAAGACTTGTAATCAGCAATAGTTTTTAAGAATATTAGATTATATATACATTTTGTAATTTTTTATAGCCTGTAAGTCTTACTAAAATAAATAAATAAGTATAAAAAATAAATTAAAATCATTCTTCATAGCATTATATTGATGTTTGTATCCAATAACTCGAGCTATATCTATAAAATGGCCGTACAGATTGTTTGTCAGTCCGTTTATAGTTAACCGATACACAAATAAAACGATCGTAACACACTAGTTTGTTTTTTGCTTGTCGGTTCGTTAAATTCATTGAAGTTTGGGATATAAAAATACCTGGCCACATAGATGGGATATATAAACCCATTATAGATGTTACTGTTTCCTTAATTAGCAAGAGAATTCGGATTTAAAAGGGGTGGGAAGACCGGTACTGATGAATGAAGGTTTCTCCGTGCAGGGGCGGAGAAAGAATACCAACCTCTGCGGGGTCGGCCTGTCGTAAAAGGCGACAAAACAACCCACCCTAGCTACGTGGCAGAGCCCCAAGCCCGTCTGGATGGCGACCACCTTTGACCATAAGTATGCTGCCATAATAACGTTGTGTTGTGTTCCGGCATTAGTGACCCAAGTTCCTGTACCCTTATGGGACAGCAGCGTGTTCGCGATGCCACTGGTGTTGCAAACAGCCATAGGCGATGGTAACTGCTAAATTCTGAGCGGGCCGTTAGCCTGTCTGCTGTCCCACAGCAATAAAAAAAAGGGGCGGTGTAAGAATACTGACCAGTTCTGCCAGGGTCGGCCTGCCGTAAAAGGCGACCAAAAATCATCCTTGGTATAGACCTATAATTATACCGCCATAACAACCTGGTTTTGTGTTCCGGCATCAGTGACCCAGTTTCCAGTACCCATATGTGGACAGCAGCGTGTTCGCGGTGCCTCTGGCGTCACAAACCTCCATAAGCGTCAGCGTCATTTTATGCGTGCAGAGGCGGATAAGAAACCTCTGCGGCCAGGGTCGGCCTGTCGTAAAAGGCGACAAAACAACTCACCCTAGCTAAGACCACCTTTGGTCGTAAGTATGTCGCCATAGTAACCGTGTTTCGTGTTCCGGCATTAGAGACCCAAGTTCCTGTACTCTTATGCGACAGCAGCGTATTCGCGATGCTGCCTGCTGTACTACAGCAATAAAAAAAGCGGTAACTGTTTATTATGAAGTGGACCGTCAAAATAGCAAATTAGTGGTCCCCCTATCAGGAATTCGAAGACCGAAGGAAACGCAGTAGGCAGACACAAGAAAGACATAGAAACAAGAAGTTTAAATTTTATTTGGTGTAACAGAAAACGCATCGTGATTTAATTATGATTTTTCTACATACAAAATATCAAAACGCGCATTTATAAAAAATGATGTCGAATATTTGCACATTACTGCAATTTTGTTGTCATAATAAGTTTTTTTCTAAGAATATTACAAATTGTAATATTCTTGAGTAAAACAGTTCTTGTGAAAAGAAGCCGCGAGTTTCAAGGTCTCTAACTTGCCAAGAGGAAGATTGCTGTGAGCCACCTCCAAAATATATAAAGACAGATGCATTGTGCGCAAGCTGCCTGTGTTTGCATTCAAGAGCAACGGAATGCAGGACCAAGAGCATTCGAAGACGCTCGGCACTGCGAATTTCCTATTTAGAAGCCCTCGTGACGTAGTTGTCGAATGTGAATTGTCCACCGACCTCGTAGAAGTCGGCGACCCAGTAGAAGTGCTACCCTGCACACCCCCAACCGACACTCGAATGTTGTTTACTCAAGAAGAAACCAATAAAAGTGTCGCTTGAGGATATATTAGATGATGGACAACGAAATTTCGTGTCCTACTTTCAATGTGAAACGAGAAAAATAATTCAAATAAAAAGGATGACAGACTTTTCCCCAAAAAGGGGTTAATGTCAGGCAGGCGGCCGGTTGTAAAAATTAATCCACAACTTTAACAACATTTAACATGTTGTGCCGACCCATATAATGTGGGATAAGGACAAGAGGAAGAAGAAGAATACTACAAATTGACCTTTTTGTGAAAATATTTTAGTTCGTATAATTTAAAGGATTTCACATACCTACCATTCTTCTTATGGGCGTTATATTCCGGTTGTGTCCGAAGATTTTACTTTGAAACCCTTCGGTTTAGACGTGTAGATGGACGCGGAAAGACCGCGTTAGGGACTCCTGTATTCGCGCCACCTTTCCTGTCCGTTACGTTATGAATAAATCGCAGGAATAGGGAACAAATATCCCGGCAGGAGGGGCTAGACCCAAAAACTTCTGATTTGACGTCGCAAATGGACTCACCACCAGTGATACCGAATACCGTGTGTTTGGCTTGCAACCGAGATTTAATGTTAGGATGATGATGATGATGATTGGAGAGATGTTTAGCTAAGAATGGTGATTAATTAATCTCTTTACAGGACAGCGGTAGCAAATGTTACAAATTTTCATATACGACGGTGACCGCCTAAGGTGAGCCGCTCGCCTGTCTGCAACTCTAGCTATAAAATAAAAGTTCCGTAGTCAACCACACAATGCAAATGGCCGTTGAAATTTTATAAGTAACATCAGTAGCCCCTACTACGCGTTGTCCAATGAGTCCTAATTATTCACAACAAAAAACTCCAGGAAATAACATCAGTTAAACACATAAATGACACATGAGTAATTGTTTTGTGCATCCCATTTCCGAATTCCCCGACGACGCTAGTCTCCGCCGAAACTATTTTTATCACTCGCTATGTCACTTGTTTACTATCTTAGAATATGATTTGTAAGATTACCGATCGAAAAAAGAATCTTGTAAGCAAACAATGCTCTGTGTAAAACATTTTTAAAACTTAAAAACCACATCATCATCTTTGCGTTAAATCCTGGTTGCAGCCCAAACTCTCGATTCGGCGCCCGAGGTCCGCTTTCCGACTTTTTTTTCTCCCCTTCGCACGATCTTCAGCATTCCTGGTAGTGAGCCTATTGTAACGCATATCACCCTTTACGACGTCAAGCCAGCACTTTTTGGGTCCACCCCTCCTGTCGGGGCCCGGAGGAGGCGGCCATGCCAGACATTTGTTTCCCACATAAGCATCCGGTTGCCGTAAAACGTGGCCGTACCAACGTAAGACTTAAAAACCACCTTCCGAGGTATATGTTTACTGAAATAAAAGTATAAACCGCATTTTGCTATTCTCCTTCTAATCACTTCTTCTGGGATCTATCTGAAACTTTCATTTCAAACTCCGGCTCATTGCTTGCGCTCCGGCATTCATACGCCTTGAAAATTTGAATACGAATGAATCCATCAATACAATACCATGGTAATCACATTTTTTTTTATTGCTGAGGAGCAGCAGACATGCTGACAACTCACTTAATAGGAAGTAGTTACCGTCGGTTTGCTACAGACGGGATCTTAGTGATTGGGCTGAGAGGATTGGATCATATTCCATTCTACAATCTGATATCTCATTCATCACCCATGCTTTGATCTTCTATAATTATAAAAAGAGTTCTGTTTTTAAAGTTAAAATATATATTTTTATTGCTATAGGACAGCAGACAGGCTGACGGTCCGCTTAGAATTTAGCAGTTACCGTCGCCTATGGGTGTTTGCAACGTCAGTGGCATCGCGAACACGCTGCTGTCCCATAAGGGTACAGGGTCACTAATGTCGAAACACAACACAAGGTTATTATGGCGGCATACTTAAGACCAAAGGTGGTCGCCATCCAGACGGGTTTTGAGGCCCTACCACGTAGCTAGGATAGGTTGTTTTGTCGTTTTTTACGACAGGCCGACCCCGGCCGCAGAGGATAGTATTCTTTCTCCGCCCCTGCACGGGTAAGATAAAATAACAGCTTTTTACTTAATTTATAATATGTTAAAACCTAGTAGATGCGATAAATATTCCAGTGGGCTGCGACGAACATTTTGTACCCTTATGGCCTCTATCACTATTGAATCCTGTAGGCGGCCGAGGGAAATTTTACTACGGCAAGGCCATTTTCCTAACATGTGTATAAAAAACAGCTCAACGATTTTTAGCCGATTCTTGAGATATATTACGAGTGGAAAGTATAATATTGGACACACAGTGTCCACCATTGCGTTTAACGTGTTAAGAAGGTTGGTATGAGTTCCATCTCCGGCCAATTCGGGCTTTGATAAAATGTTCACTGAGAAGCACTTGAAGTGTTTTGAGTTGATTTTATTTAAAAAAAAAAGTAATTATTTCAAAGGCAGGCAAAGCTATGGGCATAACTGACAAATAAAAACCACTAATAACTAATATTTACGTACGTAGGAGCGGGGTAAGAATACTAATCCCACTACTATACCCTGCGGATGAGGCCCGCCTGTCATAAAAGGCGACAAAACAACTCTGGTAGGCCACCCATTGCTCTATAAGTATGCCGCCACAATAACCTTGTGTTGTGTTCCAGCATTAGTGACCTAAATTCCGGACAGCGGCGTGTCCGCGGTGCACCTAGCGTCGCAAACATCCACAGGCGACGGACGGTAACTGCCGATTGTTAAGTGGGCCTGCAGCCTATTTTCCATTCCTCAGCAATAAAAAAATTTATGTTTATTTAACGAAACATTACGACAAGTTATACACAAGTGCTCACGATTGGGCTTAGAAAAAAGATATAGGGGAATAATAGAGCTCCGAAACGTGTAATCGATCCCTATAGAAAGAGAACACTAAAAGGCAATTAGGGCCACTACAAAAGGTCACAACCACCGCATTCTAGTGTTGCTCATATAACGATGTCGGATATATAAAAATACATCTACTGTTTGTTTCATTTATAATAAATTTTATATTCAGCTTGTTTAACGTGTAAAGGTTGTGTGTCAACGGACTCAGTACTAAAGTAATAATTAGTATCTATGTATATGAGTGTATGTGTTTTAATTTATCTTGAATGTAAATTTCATTTTATTTTACTTTTGTAGAAAGTTCCACGTTGTGTGCATTCAAAACCTGCCAACTTTTATTTAAAAAAAAAATTACACAAAGTTGCCGATTGTACTTTATCTATTTGATTGTTTGTTTATTTGCATTGAATAGGCTCCGAAACTACTGACCTGATCCCTATTTTCAAAAAAATTAGGGATCCTTACTAAAACTCCAATAATGTAACCCAAGGTGTAAAAAAATTACCTAAAATATTATTTAAATCGCGTGCGCTGCGAAAACTATTGATGATAGGGTAAAATAATGAACTACGATTTTGCAGAACACATCATTATTTACAAAAAGTGTCGCAACAGCATATTCGTCGTAGTCGTAGAATAGTGACGGATCTGACATATATTAAACTTTACAGGACAGCCATTTTAAAAATACACAAGCGTCATTTTACTATGAGATTCTATCATAACCGTCACTTTACCGACTGCTTAGTTTGAAATCTAAAATAAATGTAATTTTTTTTTAATGTAGCAATAATATTTAGACAATGTAGTATCCAAATATGGTAAAAAGTGAATTTTGGATTTTTTTCAAATCCGACGTTATTCTACGATCACGACGTATGTCTAACTATTATAGTTATGCCACAATAAGTGTTCTTTTCTTTCTTTCTTTCAAAACTACTTCAATACCTATATAACTTTTTGAATAATTCAATTCGGATATTCCATTCGAAAGATATCACAAGTTTAAAAATTTAAGTATTAGAAAAATGTTGCGTGGTAGCCGCTCACCCTGTTCGGCTAGCTAGGCAGCATCTTATGCAATGTAGGCGTGCGTCACTGGGGTTTTTGCAAAAATTAGAATACTTATTAAAAAATAACGAAAAATAAATAAAAAATAATAACAAAAAATCATTAAAATAAAAGTTCATAGAAATAATATTTTTTTTATCGGGGAAAAACCTCTCTTGACGGGTTCCCCCGGCCCGGGGGGGACCGAGGGATATGTGGGACTCCAGAAAAGATGTTCAGCCATCCGACTACCCACTAAAAAACCCCGCTGTTCTCCTATCGCCTACGCCCGGGCCTACGGATATGTGGCCTGCCGATCTCGTGGCCCGGGCCGGCGCCGACGGCGCCCATTGTTTCAAGGCGGGCCTCTTCAAAAGTGTTGGCGCCAGGGGGTCAGGGTTTCGTCCCCCCGGCGCTCTCCTGTATTGTAGGAGATGAGGGGGGCCGCGGAACAGCACGCGGCCCTCTCCCTCGCGGCAATAGTACGGGCGGCGGATCCTCCCCCGAGGGGCCGCCCGCGGCCGCTCTCTACGGCGGCCGGAGGTCATTGCTTGCCCTCCGGCGCCGACGACGTGGCCTGCGTTGGCGGGAGGGGAGTGTGGTGGTAGACTCCCGCTCCCGCTCCGCTGCCTCCTTTGCGGACATGACTGCCTCACAAAAGGAGACGACGGCCGTCCATCCAGGATCACCCCCGACCATGGACATAAATAATAATATTCAAACTTTCTTTATACATAATTTTATTTTTTTAGTAACCTGATGCAAATAGAAGGGTTTATATGTGTGTGTGTATAATTTTTCATTTTTAAATTTTTGTTAAATACCCGTGCGAAGCTGGGGCGGACTGCTAGTTTGTCTATATAATGTCTTCTTTCTTGTACGAAACGGTTCTCAAGAACGTACATGTTGCGTACTCTCAGGATCTGGAATGAGCTTCCAACTGAGGTTTTCTCAGCGCGGTACGATATGGGGTTCTTCAAAAAAAGCGTTATAAAATTTCTTCTATGCTGGCAGCGCGTTAGTAATGCCTCTGGCAACAGCTAACGTCCATAGGCGATGGTGACCACCTGCCAGGGTGGCCATTTGATTGTCTGCTGAACTCTAGCTACAAAAAAAAATTATAGGGGTTAAAGTATTTTGAATTGACATAAAACCTTCATGGTGTGAGATTTTCGAGTGAAACTTTTTTCACATGATACCTATAAAGTACTGTTTTTTTTATTCAGCTTAGGCCTGAAAGGTGGATACTTCGAAAATTCGAGTCATTTTTGGATACGAGTTCCGAGGGGGAACTAACACAGCAGAAACGGCTCTTAATATCAACGCTGCGTTTGGAGAAGAGACTGCTAATGGACGCGCCGTGCGTTTATGTTTATAACGCTTTCATAATGAAAACTTCGACTTGAAGAACGAACCACGTGGAAGGCTAAGCGGTATAGTTTAACGTTACCCTAACAAAATTATTGACTTATTTGCATCAAATCAGTAAGATAAAAAAATATTGACCTGCAGAAAGAAATGCGTGTTGAAATTCGTGGTGCCTTGTTAAATCAGTACAGAAATGAAGGAATATTGGATCGATAGCAAATTGTAACATATGACGAAAAGTGGATTCTTTACGAATACCATAAGCGAAAAGTACAATGGCTGATCCCAGGTCAAACGCCGCAATAGTATCCTAAAGTAAAGCTTACGTCTGGTCAAGCAATAACAGCAGATTTGTACTGTACCGAATTTTGAACAATGATGGCGAAACTGGCAGTGAAACAGCCCCGACTCGTGAACCGATCTTCACCATTATTGCACCATGATAACGCAAAATCTAGCATTGCACGTTATTACCATTGTAACTCTACAAGAGCTGCAGTTAGAAACAATACGTCATCCACCGTACTCGCCAGACCTTGCTCCAACGGATTACAATTTTTTTTTCGTGATTTGGACTATTTTTTACATGTTAAAAATTTTCTTCCCAGGGGCAGTACAAAATGCTCTCTGAAGTCTCGTACGGACTTTGCGTTCCAAGGAACGCGTACCCAAGCTACGCGTATAAAAAGGTACGCATACCCGTTTATAAAGCGACACGAGTCAACTACGCGTAATCAGAGCGAGCCGAAAGAACTCAGTGCACGCGCGACCCTTGTGTAATGCTGACGAAGAGAACGGCTACGGCGTTTGCCGCGTTTTTATATATATTCCATAATATAAAGGAAAAGAAGAAACCGCGATACTGAATTAAAAAATTATATCGCGATCGACAGCAATATGGAAACAGACTTATGTACGATTTAAGTCATGAAACTGAAAATTCAGTAATTAATTTGACTAGAATGTCTGTATCTGATTTCGATTATCTTCTGAGACTAATCGAGCCTGATATAAAATATATAGAGGTTTCACTATCGAAACACGGGAACGCGTGGCTTGCCATTGTGCCGTCTAAATAACGCGTGACAACTTCTTTGACTCGCGACTAAATACCGACTGTGAACAGTGTGAACGGATCGCCTCGAGCCTGGCTCGCGGGGTACGCGTACAGCGAATGTATACGCGTAGCAACACGTTCGGATTGTGCGTTCCAGGGTACGCGTAATCAAGCTACGCGTACCCTGGAACGCAAAGTCCGTACGAGGCTACACAGTTTGTCGAATCTAGATCGAGTGTTCTATTGTATAGGCATAAATGAACTTCCGTTTAGATGGCATCAATGTACAGATAATGAGGGTAAATATTTTAATTAATAAATATGTTACATCTTAGAAAAAAACAAGTTTCAATTTTTCAATTCAGAAATTTCATACTTTGACCCCTAATATTATTGTTGTTAAATTAATTTACTGAGCGTAATAGAGTATATATAATTGTAACTTGGGACAGTAAAAACAGTGTGAAGAAAAGAATACCTATAAATTCGGAGAGGGGACTCCAGGCACCAAAGCAAAAGTTTGTGTTACAACCTTTCTTTAACACAAGTATTTAATCCCGGTTGAAATCATAGTTTTTCTTAACCCTGACATTTCGTTATGTTGTGCCGACATGATGAAATTTAGGTTAATTTGGATTTTACAGGACCGATTATGTGTGTGTGTTAAACTTTCAACCTTGCGACCAAACTTGTATCAGAAACTCGTGTATTATTTAGCGAGTAAACCAGCAGGAACGTGAGTTAGACTTAGAATCTGAAGGTGACACTAATACCTATTAGATGCCGTACAATATTAAGGGAATCTTGTAATATTGCAAACCAAGTTGTAAAAGGACATATTTTTTAGAAAGAATATTTACGTCATATAAACTATCTTCAAACTTTCATCTTTTTGAATCTAGCAGTTTCGGTTTGCGTAGATGAGGTAGTCCCTTATAAATTTTTCGATTAGATATATCTTTAGACGTGGAAGCATTCTTTTTATAAAAATAGGAAATAGATTTGGTAAATAATTATATATTTATATTAAGGAGTTTATGTGCGGTTTATTTTAATTGGGAATCCTTATCTTGCATACAATTCGTGAATCCCATTTTTACCACCCCTTTTCATATAGTAAACTAGCTGACCTGGCAGACGTTGTTCTGCCATACAAATATAAAAAAACAGCGTCATCTATTGGATATTTACTCAATCCAGTCAACTAATTATCGCCATCTGTTATCGAACTAACAGATGGTTATGACTCTTTGTCAGATAATAAACAAATAATTCGCAATTAAATAAAACTGCGATTATAAATTGAGATATAAACTATTTTATCTTTCAAGTTGGATAAAACTGCACACAGTGTGCAAAATTTTATTAAAATCGGTTCAGTACTTTAGGAGTCTATAGCGGACAAACAACGTGACACGTAATTTATATATATTATAAATATTAGATTATGTTCTAAGTAGTTAAATAGGACCGTGCTGAATTTCAAGACTCAGTTAAATAGTTATGAAATGGTTAAAAAATTTATGTTAAAAGCTTGGTAACGAATACAAAACAAATAAAAACTTCATATATTAGTGTGTAAAGCTACGAAAGCCCGAATAAGAAGGAGACGAAGATTATAGGAAACACTGTATACTTGTATTCTATGTCATTCTCTCGCAAGTAAAAACAACCCTATTTATGAATATGCTAGTCTCTTCTTCGTGTCGCTTTTCCGTTGCATCGAATTTTCAAATCACAATTATGCTAAAGAAGTTTCACTTGAAAAATACTCTTGATATAAAAATTATATGAACGAGGATTTCCTAAAATTACTGTAATCAACCATCGTTATTTCCCACCATTAAACCGCATCCTCCTTTAGTCGTCATCAATGTTGCAGTAACGGTACCCATCGAAGATACACATTGATGCGTATCTTGCCTAGAACAATGGACGAGGAGCGTCGTGTCCGCGGAGCACAGAGTATATTATGCAAAAACAGTAAATAATAAATAATGTATTATATAATGATTTGACCACTTCCGTGGCGTAGCGGCTATCGTACTTCGATACACTTGTGGATATCATGGGTTCGATTCCCGTCTCGCGTCTAGGTGTTTATATATAATATGTATTTATTTACAAAAAAAATAAGTAAATCTTTGCGTATTCTACCGTCTGTACAACGGGGAGTGTTCTAAAGTACTATTCAGAATGGTGCCCTCGTCGTCTTTCTACCACCTGACTGCCCGCCATCGGCCAGCCGACACCCAGGTGTTCATTCCCATTTCTTGGAGCCTCTTCTTTCTTGTACAAAACGGTTCTCAAGAACGTCTTAAGAGATGAGCTTCCGCCTGAGGTTTTCTCAGCACGGTACGATATGGGGTTCTCAGAAAAGGCGTTATAAAATTCATACGAGGCGGGCAGCGCATTGGTAATGCTTCTGGTGTTGCAAACGTCCATAGGCGACGGTGACCACCTGCCAGGGTGGGCCGTTTGCCTGTCTGCTGAACTCTAGCTATAATTTTTTTATTGCTGTAAGACAGCAGACAGGTTGACGGGCCCACTTAGAATTTAGCAGTTACCGAAGCATATGGGTGTTTGCAACGCCAGTAGCATCGCGAACACACTGCTGTCCTATAAGGGTACAAGAACTTGGATCACTAATGCCGGAACGGGTACTGGATAAGTGATATACATATATACTTTTCTTTTGTAAATAAATACATATTATACATAAACACTCGAATCGAACCTGTGCCCTCCGCAAGCTTATCGAAGTGCGTCAACCGCTACGTCACAGAGGTCGTCGAATAATAAAGATACTATGTATGGCTAAGAAGCTCATGTAAGTATTATAACGTTGTTCGATGCCGGTCACGAACCGTACAGGAATGAGTGGGATAGCTCGAAAGCAGTGGACTGTATGAGAGGAGAGCAGGAGAGGAGCGGTGGGTTACAGATATGTGACGCCTTGCAGTGGGCAAGGAAACTAGCACTGACCTTGATTCCACCTCTTCCCGATTCGGTTCAGGTCCACTTGCGGAGGAACTGTTGCGCGGCACCAGCTAAATGTCACAGAACTAGATACTGAATACACAATGTTTATGGCGCGGCCAATGAGAGTAAGTTTGGAGTAACTGAAGCTAATTGCGCACGGTGCAGAGAGTTGTCTTCAGGGAGGTCGAACGTCGACCGTCCAGCGTATTTAAAGACTCACGCCAGATTACTCTCGTCTCACGCTCGCTTTCACCATTCTACCCGTGCTTTTATCTTTTTTCTTTTTATCCGTGCAGGGGCGGAGAAAGAATACTAACCTCTGCGGCCGGGGTCGACCTGTCGTAAAAGGTTACAAAACAACCCACGTAGCTACGTGGTAGGGCCTCAAGCCCGTCTGGATGGCGACCACCTTTGGTCTTGAGTATACCGCCATAATAACTTTGTGTTGTGTTCCGACATTACTGACCCAAGTTCCTGTACTCTTATGGGACATATAGGCGACGGTAACTGTTAAATTCTAAGCGTCAGCCTGTTTGCTGTCCTACAGCAATATAAAAAAAATCCGTTATGCAACGATTGAACCAATGTAGTTCACCAACATATACCGGTCAGCTTCCCTAAAACTTCCACGATCTCGTTGGTACAACGGCTTTCGCACTTGTAATTAGAACGCATACACGCAACGAGGATTACTACTCGTAGTTTAACGTGTAACGTGTATTGATATACAAAAAGACTATAAGTATACACACGCACACATGCGCTACTGCTCTATATGACCTACTAGTATATTATGGATATTAGCACAGTACTATGTTGGTTCTAAACAACTCATACACTACTGTTACATAATACAAGCGCCCTTTTTTATTGCCGTAGGGCAACAGACGGGCTGACGGCCCGCTTAGAATTTAGCAGTTACCGTCGCCTATAGGTGTTTGCAATGCCAGTGGCATCGCGAACACGCTGCTCTCTCATAAGTGTACAGGAACTTATGTCACTAATGTCGGAACACAACACAAGGTTATTATGGGGGCATACTTAAGATCAAAGGTGATCGTCATCCAGACGGGCTTGAAGCCCTACCACATAGCTAGGGTTGGTTGTTTTGTCGCCTTTTACGACAGGCCGACCCCGGCCGCAGGGGTTAGTATTCTTTCTCCGCCTCTGCACGAATAAAATAATTTAAACAAGGCAGAATATAAAAGATAATAAGTAGGTCAGTTATTTTATCGATTCATTAAAAAATCTGAGACTACGTTATGCAATTAACCTCGATCGAAATGTTATCAAGTATCGTATTCTTGGTAAAGACTAGTATATAACGTGACTTCTTATATGTAACAAAAACTTTCTTAAAATATGCATATAAGTAATTTAATGACCTCTTGTTTAAGAAGTTTATTTATTTGGTGAGTGAACGGCCAGCGGTGCAGTCATACCTGTTTTTAATGCTGTGGAACAGCAGGGAGGCCGACGCGCCACTTATTAGTAAGCAGTTACCATCGCCTATATATCTTCGCGGCGCCAGGGGCACCGCTAACACGCTGCCGTCCACGTAGGGGAACTGGAATCTGGGTATCACTTTAAAACATTAGGTTATTATGGTGGCACATTTAGAAATCAAAGATCGCAGATATCCAGATAGCCCTACGACGTAGCTAGGGTTGTTTTATCGCCTTTTACGATAGTCCAACCCCCGGTCTCAAGGGTTAGTAATCTTACTTCGCCCCTGCTAGTTTGTCTTTATACAAAAGACCTGCGACTCATCACCTAACGCATAAAATTTGTCATAAACTTTAAATACAGTTGCTTTTCTTCTAAGAATAATGAAAAAAATACATCAAATAATCAACATTATCGAACCGATCCAATCCGCTACATTACTTTAATTACAGCTGAAGGAAAAATTGTGTTGTGTTCCGGCATTAGTGACCCAGGTTCCTTGTAACCCTATGGGACAGTAGCGTGATTGCAGTGCCCCTGGCGTCACAAGCATCCATAGGCGATGGTAACTACTTACTAGTGAGTGGGCCGCCAGCCTGTCTACTGTTCATCAGCAATAAAAAAAAAAAACAGTTCTGGTAAACCACTAAATCCATAAGTAAAGGGGCTTCAGGCAATGAGGATGGATGGAGACCTTCCAGGCAAATAACAACAACATAACTAATCTAATTAGCCTTGTGAATGCGCTTATATAGGGTCGACAAAACACATCCTCCTCTCCTCTACGTTCTCACTTGTCATCCCAATATCATCTCCAACTCATTCAATCCATCCATATTTTCACTGACCTACTCACACTCAAAGATACTTTAAATCTCAATTATTTTTAATAAAAGCCCAAAATGATTTCCAGCTTGTCCCGCAGCGCTTGTTCAGTGTTACTTATAATCTATACAAATAAATAAAATTGGAGGGTCTGTTTGTAATATTAAAATAACCGCTTTTTACTAAGTTCATTCGGACGTATACACGGTACATATACCAAAACAATATTTTATACAATTTTTGTCTGTCTGTCTGTTTATTCCGGCTAATCTCTGAAATGGCTGCACCGATTTTGACGGGACTTTCACTGGCAGATAGCTGATGTATCAGGGGGTAACTTAGGCTATTTTTATTTTAGAAAAAAATAATAGTTTTTGTTAAAAATGATAAGTTTCTGAAATTTTATATTCCAATTTAAGTTGACCTCAGATTTATATCATCAATCATACGAAATAGGGTTCAGCTTAGACTGGACATTGCAGATTTGATTTCCAATTTAAGTTAACCTCAGATTTATGTCATGAATCATAATATGAAATAGGGTTTAGCTTAGGCTGGATTTAGTAGGTTCCAACGTACGTATTCCGGAGGCGCATGGCGTAACAGTTGCATTCGATAATACTGACTGTTTGCATATTTCATTTATATAATATTTTAGGATTTATATGATTTGTAATCCAAAATAAACTATAAGATATATCCAAAAACTTCTGCCCAAAGTCACTATTCCACACGAACGGAGTCGCGGGTACAGCTAGTGGTAATTATAAGTGATCTCGGAGGAAACATGTATACCTCACAATGTCTTCTTTCACCATTGGTAATTATGATATATAATATGCACTTAAGTCGAGAGAAACTGCCTAAGTGATGCATGCCACCGTGGACCTTCAGATTGGTCTCCGAGAATACCACTGTGCCACCTTATGATTGACTTCTAACTCTTTGCAAATTTCAAGTTTTTTATAATAACAGCGCAAAATGTTTTACTGCTAGGATCGAGCTACCCTTAGAGGGATCGTACAGCACACCCGCCACGCTTGTCCAAGGCGTATTGTCGGGTTACTGATATCGGTATGAGGAAATCTCGCGATGTTTTCTTTCATCATCGATACGCACATAAGCGAGACAGTGCGATAGGCTGAAGACGAGCAGTTTTTACTTCTGCTAAACAGAGTTAGCGGAAGACCAGCGCTGATTTCATATCTAAAATCAACATATCGTCGTTGTCACCAATATCTACTACATATATTCAAAAAGTAAAACTTTGAGATATGATGTAAAACATTCTCATCTAAAATTTATTTTAAAATGATTTAAAGTAATATAATGATTCACAAGAATCACATGTTTATATTTATCAAAGTTTGGGTGGCAAACTAATCATAATATTGAAATCTCAAAAAAGTACACAGCAGATGTTGGTTTGTCAACGATGATATGGTGAGCTAGTCTCAATTTAGAACAGTTTTCTAAGCGACTTATTTAATGCATTATGGTGTCCTTAATAAAATACGAGTATTTTCTTTCTTTCAATTTTTTTTGCAGCTGTAAGCATACCACACGTAACGGTTAAAACGTGCCTCTTATATATTTACATAAAAAAATAAACTCAATTCTAGATGATTGTTCAGTATAATAATTACAACGTAGACAAAATACTTGAGACATAAATCAGCATTTTATAACATGGCGCCAAGAGTGATTTCGACACATCATTTACAATAAATACTAAAAACATTCTCTGTTTTATCATGACCTATGCTTTATAATGGGAGTAACTCCGGTTGGCAACCAATTCGCATACATTGTTGCGTTTAGGGTTCAGCGATGAAAAAGTACCATAACTGTTTTTTTAGTGCCGAAGAACAGCAGACAGGCTAACGGTCCACTTAATAATAAGCAGTTACCGTCACCTATGGATGTTTGCAACCGCGTCACGCTGTTGTCCCATAGGGGCACAGAACCTGGGTCACTAATGCCGGAACACAACACAAAGTTATTATGGCGGCATACTTATAGATCATGGGTAGTTGCCATCCAGACTACCACGGAGCCCTACCACTTAGCTAGGGTCGTTTTGTCGCCTTTTACGACAGGCCGACCCCGGCCGCAGGGGTTAGTATTCTTACTCCACCCCTGCATGGAAAAACTGTATAGAATAATTTTGAAAACTAAGAACATAATGGATGATTGCAAAACTGAAGTGGCAGTGGGCTGGGCACATAGCTCGAAGGACTGATGGCCGTTGGGGCAGAAAAGTCCTCGAATGGCGACCGCGTACCGGAAGACGCAGTGTTGGTAGGCCCCCCACAAGATGGACCGATGATCTAGTCAAGATCGCCGGGATAGGTTGGATGAGGGCAGCGCAGGACCGATCATCGTGGAGATCTTTGGGGGAGGCCTTTGTCCAGCAGTGGGCGTCTTCCGGCTGAAATGATGAAGAACATAATATTTAAAAAAAATTACCTAGAACTAATAATGAAATATCCTGTGCAAGGAGCATTTGCAATATGAGCATTTAATTTGTTTCAAGATTAAAATATCACTAGATGACGCCACACCGAAAATGATAATTTTACATAGCGTAAAATTTTGTTGTTATATGAGTGAGTTGTTTAATTGCGATCTGTGTTCATATTTTTTTTTTAATTTGATCATATTCATCCTAGCCTTGAACGAAGATTATATAATTGCATTCAAATCATTGAGTCTTATTTGTAAGTCATCTGTACAATGGGCTTTTAACCTTTGTTACAAATTATACAGGTCGCGGTACTACAAACCAGGTTTTATGGTAGCCGTGTCTTCTTACAGTTTGAACCAAAAGTTTTCAGTTCACAACTCAAAGTACGCTTTTGATTGTTGTCAAAAGGCCAACATTTTGCTTCCTTTCTAGACCATAGTAGCGTAAGGAAATAGACAGACGGGTGAGTTTAAATTTTAAAGGCGCAACTGCTACCCGATCTCCTAACTTAAAAGAAAAAACAGATCGCTTTGTAGCTTGTACATTTATCGCTTTTTATAACTCCTTAAGCAAGGCCCTTCTTTTCGTCAGGCAGATAAAGACGGCAGCACATATTGCATCTGACATTAATGATAAATTTCTTTACAATGACAATTTAGCGTTGGAGGGAAAGATGTAGATTATTATTTATTCTCTAATCTCATTAAAGGTACTTACTTAAGGATCACCATCAACCAACACAGTTGAAATGACATCCTTATCTTTGCTACTGAACAGTAATTGTAATGGTCAGCAGCTGCCATGCCGACTAAAATCCTAGCTACCTGCGACTTACGTGGGTGTCGCAAGATCGACTTTTAAACGTAGTAGTATCGCTAGTAGTGTAATACTACGACCAGCAGAACTATGTAACTACGAGTATAAATACACGTGAATATACTACGGAACCTCAAATTTAAATAGCAATCAACCTTAACTTTTCAAGCAGCCGTATCTGCATATGACAATCGCCAGAATGTTGATGTTTTTTGTAACAACAACTCCAAATATTAATTAATACGCGTGATTACAAGGGCTACGACATCTTCACAAAACACACAACTACAGATATATACTTTCATATTTTACGCAGCAAATCGATGATGAACAAAATGTCTCGGACACGTGGAAATTTTAAGCGAGAGTGCTGGCCGCTTATTGCCAAGAGAAATAAGAATAGGGCTACTTAATTTCCTACGAAGTCATAAAAGATGAGTAAACTGATAACTCATCTTGTTATTCGCAGACAGCAAAGGAAGGATCGTTCAGTCTTTCCTTTGCAGTAAAGGTGTCAGACGACCGTCACCCCTTAAAAACAAATGTTAACTACATCTATTTTATTTATTTTCTCTTATTTTTTAGATTAGAAAAAGGCAGTGGCACAAAAATGCACCACCGAAAAAGCGCAGAGAAGTTTAATCTTGTACAACACCTGTAAAAAGAAAAACTGAGCCATGCTACCACAGCTCCCACGCATTCAGGTTTTTGTGTGGAAATAATCAAAGTTAAAACTTTTCAATAGTAAGGCAAAGCGAATATAGGTTTTTTTTTTAATTGTTTTAGAACAGCAGACAGGTTGACGGCCCGCTTAGAATTTAACAGTTACCGTCGCCTATGGGTGTCCGCAACGCCAGTGGTATCACGAATATGATGCTGTCCCATAAGGGTACAGGATCTTGGGTCACTAATACTGGAACACAACACAAGGTTATTATGGCGGAAGACTTAAGACCAAAGGTGGTCGCCATCCAGACGGGCTGAGGCCCTACTACTAGGTATAAAAATTAGTTCACTCTGAGCTCTACTTCTGCGCTCTTCAATCATTTGTGTTATGTTGCCGACCTCACAACAAGGTATGCACGCGATATTGTTGTATTTTTGTCTTATCTTTGTACATTCTTGGCCAGACTGATTGTACGTAAGCGTTAAGTACAGAGATTCACATTCACACTAAATTTCAGTATATTTTAAAAAATCTTTTCGGAACATCACGTCATCTGCACTTGCGTCTACCAAAGGATCAGAAGATTTATTTCCCTAATTAAGTCACAGACATAGATAATAACTCTTTATTGTACAAAGAAATACAAATACAATCATTGATTAGACAAAGGCCGGTCTTATCGCTAAAAACGATCTGTTCCAGACAGAAATGACTTGTCGCTCCCGGCCCTGGTTCTGTCCATGGTCGGGGGCGATACTGTATGGACGGCAGTCGCCTCCTTTTGCGAGGCAGTTATGTCCGCAAAAGAGGCGGCGGAGCGGGAGCGAAAGCTGACAAGTACTCGTCGTCGACGACGACTTCCAACGACCTCCGGCCGCCGTATAATGTGGCAGCGGGCGGCCCCTCGGGGGAGGATCCGCCATCCGCACTATTGCTGCTAGAGGAGAGCGCCGAGGGGACGAAATCCGGACTCCCTTGGCGCCCACCCCGACATGAAGGGCGGGCTGGCGCTGGCCCGGGCCACGAGATTGGCAGGCTACATATCCGTGGGCCCGGTCTTAGGCAATAGGAGAATATAATGTGCGTGTTATAACATAATTGCCGCATACCGATGATAAAAGAAAACACAGTAAAAATCGAAATCACGTGTGTGATGTGGATCACACATAATCCTCTTTGGACATGTTTGACGATTATACTGTTTCCTCCGGATGAAAGCTCAAGCTTAGCAATGGACCACCATGAGGAAATTAATTTTCATTAATATGGCACGTGGCCAGCTGGCAGGCTAATTAATCAGCATATTTGAGTACGAGGGTCACATAATGAAATGTTAAATTATGAAATTCTAGGGAAAACTAACACAAGTTAGACACTACATACTCGTAAGTAATACAAGTTAGATGTATACACGTCGAATTTCAATTTAATCCAAACTTTGCTTAGAGTCTGCTGTAGGTAATTTGCTAACAATGAAATAGTACCACATATTAAAGGAATCTGAAGATTTAGGCATATATTTTTGACTAGAGAAGAAATTGCTTAGAGAAGAAATGTAAGGGTTTGATAATGACGACCTCTGTGGCGACTAACGCACTTCGGTCCGTTTGCAGAGGTCACGGGTTCAATTTCCGTCTCGCGTTTGGGTGTTTATGAATAATATGTAGTATGTTAATTATCTAGTAACTATATCACAGGTGCTATGCTACTTACTTTGGAATTAGATGCCGATTTAATAAATAAATAAATAAACTACATATACACTTTTCTTTTGTAAATAAATACTGAACATAAGCACTCGAATCGAACCTGTGCCCTCCGCAAGCTTAGCGAAGTGCGTCAACCGCTACGCCACAGAAGTCGTCGAATAATAAGGATATTATGTATGGCTAAGAAGATCATGTAAGTATTATAACGTTGTACAATGCCGGTTACGGACCGTATACAGGGATGAGTGGAATAGCTATAAAGCAGTGGACTCTTTGAGAGGGGAGCGGTGGGTATTTGTAATTCAGCGCTGCGATGCCTTGCAGTGGGCAAAGAAATGTCCCATTATATTAGTTTATATATTCAATGGGTGTGGCATTTTGAATATTGGCTGCAATCTAAAAAATCACTGAAGCGACACGGTGAATCAAAAATAGCAAGAGAATCATGGCTAAGCCCTCTGTTTCCATTAGAACCTCAAGAATCTTTAGAAGATCCAATAGCACCTGATGTTATTGATACCTTAAATAAGTCTAGTAATGTTATTTTTTTTATTGCTGTTTACTTTTACGGCGGCTCCACATTCACGTGAATTCACGCGCGAATTCACGGCGCAAGTAGTGACCTCCACATTCACGGGATGCTCACAATCGTTCGTGAAACCCGCCGCGAAATGGACGTAGAAGCTGCTGCTGCAATAACTTTGTTTGCTGTTTGTAATGCTCTAAAAAGAGCATTTCAGGTTCATTATTCCAAACGTTTACACTCGACTCCATTTTACGTGCGTACTCGTCCGTACGCCTTTGTAGTCCGGAGTAAACTGGCACGGGACCGTGAATGTGGATATATGTACGCGTGAACGCCGCGCGAAGGAGGCGCGAACCCTTTGTCGCGGGACAAAATACCGACTCTGATCGGGGAACAGGCGTCAACGCGCGTGGACCACGCGAAAACCGTCCACATTCACGTTCACGCCTGTTTACGGAGCTTCACGCCACTAATGTGGAGCCGCCATTACAGTTTCTCACAGCAGACAGGCTGACAGTTCAATTCATAGTAAAGTTACCGTTGCCTATGCTTGCGACGCTAGGGACTGGAACCTGGTTCACTAATGCCGGAACACAACCGTACAATGTACTTATAGACTTGGGGTCTATAGGTATGTGGGTCACGTCGATGTAAATTACTTAGCCTGTAAGACCGTTTTTTTGTTCTGGAGGAGGAAAAATGCTCTTACGCACTACAAGGCGCGCGGGGCCGGGGCATGTGCGTGCGTGCGCCACCCCGAATAGCGTTGGCCTGCAATGAGTGCGGCCTTCTCCAATCAGGAGACAAGATTCCCCGACCCCGGGGAGCAGTTAAATTCCCCAGGCCTCTTTTGCACACGTAGAAGAGCGGGCGGGAGTGGGCGCGCGGATTCCCAACGCACCTCGTCTCAACCTGTACAACTTGTTTTATTATAACTGATACCACTTATTACGTTTGTCTTCGGGCTACAATTTCTTGGGCACCAAGATTTTCAATTATAATAATGCTACAAGCATATAAATCAATATTATCAAGAAATTTAGAAAAAAAAAATGGTCAATAAAATAAGAATATATGGAACCTTAAAATAGCTGTGAAATAAAATATTTCTTATTTAAAAAACTAACATTATTCGAAAAACTTGTTATAGACAACAGAATTACAGTAATGTGCAAATATTTGACGTTTTTTTTGTGGTTTTGAGATATTATTAGGAATTTTATAATAATTCAAATACTGACGAGGGTATAAAGGCATCAACAGGGTTTAAAAGTTTCGATATTAACTGTTAAAACGCTACAAGAACAACGAAGCCGCAATCACAAATCGTGACCAATTCACGATTGAAAGCCCACCGTATTTGTCATCCACGGCTAATGAAGGCCTCCCCAAGTTGGTGCCCGAGTCCAGCAGTGGGACGTTATAAGCTGTTGTTATTTTTAAGGTCTAGCCATGACGCTTCTGTCAGACCCAAGGCTGAAGCGATAGACGTTATAGATAGCGTCGACATACGATAGCGTTTATCCGTGCAGGGGCGGAGAAAGAATACTAACCTCTGTGGCCGGGGTCGGCCTGTCGTAAAAGGCGACAAAACAACCCACCCTAGCTACGCGGTAGGGCCTCAAGCCCGTCTGGATGGCGACCACCTTTGGTCTTAAGTATGCCGCCATAATAACCTTGTGTTGTGTTCCGGCATTAGTGACCCAAGTTCCTGTACTTTATGGGACAGCAGCGTGTTCGCAATGCCACTGGCGTTGCAAACACCTACAGGCGACAGTAACTGCTAAATTCTAAGCGGGCCGTCAGCCTGTCTGCTGTTCTACAGCAATAAAAAAAAACTTAAGTAGTCCTGGTACTAAAGGGTTGAAATGCGTGGTGTTCTAAAGGGTTGAAATGCGTGCTAAAACTATTATATTTTATGTATAAAATATATTGGTCTGAGAATTGTTAATAATCTGCAGGTAATCAACGGTGTTGCCAAAGCAGCTCAACTAACTGAAGAATATATTAATAATTTAACTACACAAGAAGACCATAAACAATATTTAATTCAAGTTGTAACTGAATATAGAGCAAAATATCCCAATGCAAGTAAATTATACTTATCAAAATAAAAAAGATGAATGAATGACTCATTAATTATCTATTCGGACATTCCATTCGAAAGATATCACGAGTTTAAAAATGTAAGTATTAGAAAAATGTTGCGTGGTAGCCGCTCACCCTGCTCGGCTCTAGGCAGCACCATGCAATGTAGGCGTCAGTGGGGGTTTTTAAAAAATTTGAAATAAATAAAAATTAAATACTTATTAAAAAATAACAAAAATATAAATAAACTAGCAGCCCGTCCCAGCTTCGCATGGGTATTTAACAAAAAATTAAAAATTAAACCCTTCTATTTTTTTCGGTCTCGGGGAAAAACCTCTCTTGACGGGTTATCCCGGCCCGGGGGGACCGAGGGATATAAGGGACTCCGAAAAGATGTTCGACCCACTAAAAAACCCCGCTGTTCTCCTATCGTCTACGCCCGGGCCCACGGATATATGGCCTGCCGATCTCGTGGCCCGGGCCGGCGCCGGCCCACGCTTTGTCTTAAAGCGGGCCCCTTCTAAAGTGCTGGCGCCAGGGGGTCAGGGTTTCGTCCCCCCGGCGCTCTCTTGTAACAACTCTAGGAGTTGAGGGGGGCTGTGGAACAGCACGCGGCCTTCTCCCTCGCGGCAATAGTGCGGGCGGCGGATCCTCCCCCGAGGAGCCGCCCGCGGCCGTTTTCTACGTCGGCCGGAGATCGTTGCCCACCCTCCGGCGCCGACGACGCGGCCTACGTTGGCGGGAGGGGAGTGCGGTGGCGGACTCCCGCTCCCGTTCCGCCGCCTCCCTTGCAGACACTACTGCCTCGCAAAAGGAAGCGACGGCCGTCCATCCAGGATCGCCCCCGACCATGGACAGAACCAGGGCCGGGAGTGACAGGTCCGTGGCCAATTCCGGACGGGACTCGCATCCCCGTCGCGTGCTAGTCAGGCGTGGGTACGACTACCAGACGACACTTCAGAAAAAGCAGAGTCGCCTGACGTCGTAGCCGGCCCAGCAAGACCAACCGACAGCGAGGATGCAATTCCCGCCCCGGGAACACTCTGTGCAGGCGCAGTCGAAATAGGCATGGTTTCGACTACCAAATCAGGTCCCAGGGTAGAACCCGGGACCCCAATCAGTATTCTCAGTCATCCCACCGGGGATCACGCCACGAACAGAGAGCTAAGTTGGAAAGGATGTAAGAGGTAGACGGAAAGAAAGGTAGGACTCTGTCGCCTCGAACGGGAGTGAAGCGACGGATGCTCGGGCACCTCGGGTACGCACACCCGTGCACTCCTCGGACAGAGGAGCGCCCCTGAGGGCAAACCCTTCTATTTGCGTCAGGTTACTAAAAAAATAAAATTATAAAGAAAGTTTGAATATTATTATTTCTATGAGCTTTTATTTTAATGATTTTTTTTATTACTTTTTATTTATTTTTCGTTATTTTTTAATAAGTATTCTAATTTTTGTAAAAACCCCAGTGACGCACGCCTACATTGCATAAGGTGCTGCCTAGCTAGCCGAACAGGGTGAGCGGCTACCACGCAACATTTTTCTAATACTTACATTTTTAAACTCGTGATATCTTTCGAATGGAATACCCGAATTGAATAATTCAAAAAGTTATATAAAGGTATTGAAACAGTTTTGAATATGAAGTAATTTATTTTAATAAGGATTAATACCAAGATCCAAATAAAGAGTCTTTTCTAGGGGCGGCATTTCAATTAAATTTTTAAAATAAAAGAACACTTATTATGGCATAACTATAATAGTTAGACATATGCTGTCGCGACACTTTTTGTAAATAATGATGTGTTCTGCAAAGTTGTAGTACATTATTTTATTCTATCATCAATAGTTTTCGCAACGCACGCGATTTAAATAATATTTTAGGTAATTTTTTTACACTTTGGGTTACATTATTGGAGTTTTAGTAAGGATCCCTAATTTTTTTGAAAATATAATATAGCCTATGTCACCCGCGGATAGTGTAGCTTCCCAACAATGAAATAATTTTTTAAATCGGGTCAGTAGTTTCGGAGCCTATTCAAAGCAAACAAACAAACAAACAAACAAACAAACAAACAAACAAACAAACAAACAAACAAACAAACAAATCTTTCCTCTTTATAATAGTAGTATAGATAATAATAATAACAAAAATCATTAAAATACAAGTTCATTAAAATAATAATATTTTAACTACGCAAATAGGGTTTATGTGTGTGTATTATAATTTTTAATTTTGTAATTTTTGTTAAATACCCGTGCGAAGCTGGGGCGGGCCGCTAGTTAGATATAAAATTCGTTATTTAGGATCAAACTTTGTTAATATTTAGTTTAATATAACTGTATACGTTCAGTAATAAAATAAATGAGAACTATAGCGGAAATTAGAAAAAATGCCATGAATTTGACAATGAACATTGCTTTATCCTTGAATAATTTATGAAGGGCAGAATTTATCGAAAAAATATAAGATACCTTTTCTGTACAGCTTTAAGTTCCCATTAAAATATACATTGATTATGGTTGTAACTCTTATTTGTCTCAGAGAAAAAAAAAATGCCATGTCAATTAAAAGGGGAAATGTATTACGGTTTAGGCATGGGTTAATATGAATATTAAGGAATTATTTGGGTCTGATATTTATTTTTAGGGTATAAAGTGAAAATTTAGAGGGCGTTTGAAAAAATAAAACCTACTTGGGAAATAACGGACACCCTAGTGTCCATATCAGGAGCGTAAATTTGTTAATCTCGCTCTTTTGCATAAAAATATAAATACAAAAAAAAAAATCACATATACTTTTTCGACAATGAGTGAATCGGATAAGTTTGATGACCGTTTGATTAATGATTATGGCTCGCGGAATATTCAAGAATGTCCACCGAACTTAATTTTTTATTGCAGTTCGATGTTCGTAAGTTAATCTAATAAAAAAGGACTTAATATGCAAAAAGGAATCTCGCTAAAACCTGCTCCAATGTTTATATTCGAAATGTACTACTCTGCTATTATGTGCGGTATGTTAGTTTATATAAGAGATATTGTTATAATTTAAAATAAGAAACACTGTTTATAGGTATTCGTGTCTATCTTATCTTAAAGTTTGTTAGAATTTTAGTATTAATGTTAACATTACGTAAAAATTTATGTGCTTTTTGTCCAAACCTAAAATCCAAGAGAGATATGTCTGGTGTTAAAACTATTGTGATAAAAAACTAACAACGATCCACGACGCATGCGCCGACACTTGCGCCAGAGGGCGTTCCAAGCGCGGCTGAGAGATTCGCACACGCACCCGTTCACTGTACACATAACCAATAAATACTCATTTAAATATACGTGTAGTACTAAAAGACTATATATAACCTGGCACTGTTTAGTTGCGATCGATGACCGGTTGGCGGGCTTACCCTGAGTATCTCTTTATGCAGGTTTTCTCACGATGTTTTCCGGCCTTGCGACTCACAGCTTTTCACTTTATGAAGGGGGTGATTTAACCCCCCAAAGTACGGGGTTCCCCTAAGCAATAAGGACGTCGAAATTGAGAAATTATTAAATATAATTTGCTTTTTCCATGTAATACGTTGTATTATGAGCTGTATTAGTATTATAATATTAACACATTAAACGCCATGTCGGTCACTGGTGACCAACAGTTATAAGTTTTGAAAGTGAAATTAACTTCTTCCAGTGTCTACGAGAAAAATCTATATAATATTTTGAAAACTATCAACCTAGTCAATAAATATCTATACATAAAATTGATTACGTATTATTTAAACTTGCATCGGGCAAATCGGCTCTCGTTGTACTCGCCAAAATGCTTGGCAGTTAACATGTTAAAACAAAATAAGATACAAAAATATTAATTTACTTATTCCCTTTTCGCTATCATTACAATGAGTCCATACACAAAGATACACGTGATCACCCAAGCGGATGGTGGCGGTTATATTCAAATTCTTGAACATTTTGGAGCCCAGCGTCCATTACTCAGCAGTGTACAGAGAAAAATACAATAGTAGGCGTCGTTAGGGTCGGTGCCCATTTGTGATCCTTCCGTGCCTAGCAGCAGCATAACATAAGATATATCTGACTTAATAGTTTTTACGGCAACTGCAATCTCCCGCTCCTCCCCAAAACGAAACCAAAAGCTCACATATAAAGTAAACAAATATTATATAAACAGCCTTATCTTAAATCAAACGTATTAAGATTTCTTTACACGTCGGTAATTACTTTGTACCCTCATAAGATGCCTCGTTAAGAGGGTGATGTATTACCGTGTCAAATTAATAAAACAAAAAGGCATTCATTAGATCGGAAAAACGTGTCGGCGAACTCGCTTGCATTTGATTCGTTTGTTATCCAGCTAATGCAAGCGTGACGTGAATAATAATAGCCCTTAAGGTCCCGCTGCTGGGCACGGGCCTCTCCCTAGAGGGAACGAACGGTACACCCGCCATGCTTGGCCAAGGTGAATTGGCGAGTAAACAGGTTTCCTCAAGAAGCTTTGCTTCACCGTCGGTACATTGCAGTAATGTTACAATATGCAAATGAAACGAGATATGCTGCGGTGGATGTGTGGAGTGACGCGGAAGGACCGCGTTAGGAACTCTCGCATTCGCGGCAGCCTTAATGTCCGCGACATTGCGGATAAATTACAGGAATGTCGCTAGTCGACTCTAATAACTTATGTAAATGTTCGGTATTTACGTCCGCAACTCTAGTTTGTCTACTAACTACTACTGTCCCAAAAGACCTTTGAGGCAGTGACATATTCTTAAATAATTTTACGTGAACCTAAAGCAATGTTAAATCATTCATTACTATCTCACGGCAATAAAACTGACAAAAGGTATATATAATAACATAACACTTACCATATAAGTTAATAATTGCTCAACATGTTGGCACCTGAGGTAAAAGTTAGGTAAGTCAAAAATGTTGATAACATTCTTTCAGTAAATCAAATTTTTTTTTCACAAATACTATAATTATAATAGATTTCACTGGTCAAGAGTGATTTTGTTGCCCTTAATATAAGATTGATTTCTGATATATTTACGCAGTTCATGAAACTTTTGCCGGAATCCGAGATAAACCGTTTTTACTCTTAAAAACTCACCCCCTTCCACTTCCCGACCTCAGATCGCCCGTAAATTATTTTTCCTATCATTTTTGTTATATTCTCTTCCTTTTCCAATGGGTCTCATCCTACTATTATTTTTTTTGGTTTCAAAAATTAACGACCCTGATCTACTAAACAATCTGTTATCGGAAGATTATAGGGTACTTTGGTCACATTGCCCGACGACAGCCGGATAACTTGGATAAGCTGATCGTGATGGACAAGTTGGAAGGAAGGCGACCCCGGGGCCGATTACCTAGCCGCTGGCGTGACCAGGTAATCGCCCTCACTGGACTCCCAATAGCAAGCGCTATTCGAGAAGCTGAACTGGACGAAGTGGAAACAGCTTACGAGACAGACCGCGGTTGATTTTCAAGGACACGACTTTCAGTAATGAAGAATTCGACCAATAAAAGAATAGATACATCAAAGTAAATAAACCAGAAAATTTTGAAAATCCATGTCATTCATTCTTCACGCCTTTTATGAGCTTTTCTTCTACAATTTTTTAGGGGACAATCTCTTTTTAAAGACCAGATATAATCTGCCATCGTGTGACAGTCCCATCTACCTTGACACCTTTCCTCTATTACTTTTAGATCTAGGTGGAATTGCTCGCCTTGTTCTTAACTATAATTTCCCAAATTATCAGAAAATCTATCCAGATGACTGTGGAGAAAGTGCAGCTTTATACTCATAATAATAATTAATTCAGACAACAGAATTAACTTAAATTAATTTAACTGAAACTAATGACTCCAACGAATCATGACACCAACAACCTGGTCTGTTTGCCCCTGTTGACAAAGGCCTCCTCCATATCTTTTCACTCAGTTCTACTTAGCAATCTTCTAGTCCATGTTTTCCCTGCTATGATCTTTATTTCGTCTTCCCATTGCCTAAACTGTCTACCTCTATTTCTTTTCTTATGCTTTGGGTATCAAAATACTATTTCTTTGTTCCATTTATCAATGCCTCTCATCATATGACCAGTCCACTTCTATCTCAATTATCTTATTCTTATTGTTACACGTTTTCTAATTTCATGCGTTTTCTGATAGTTTCGTTGTTTATTTGGTCGGTTTTCCTTATATTCAACATGCTTCTTTCCATAGAATATATGGCAAGTTTGAAGTTTTTTATTTATTTTGTGCTTTAGTAAATGCCCATGTTAAGGTAGCCATATGTTAAGACCGGGAGCATGCAAGTGTTATAAAGTTTTGTTTTGATAGTAATCTTTGTTTGTGTGTTCTTCATTACCTGCTTGAGACCCAAGTAACACTTGGATGCTTTTCCAATTCTTGTGTCTATTTCTTTTGACATTGTGTTAGTAATTGAGATTTGCTAGCCTCGTTGTTTATAATGCTGGTACTTTCTGTTGCATTTAGCATAGCGTTGGTTTGGGTAGTATTCATCGTTAGGCCTGCCTTGCAGCTTTCTCTTTCTAGGTCTATAAGCATGTTTTGTAGATGATCCTTTGATCTTGCGAATAATAATATTATTTTATTTATACTCATATTTTCTCCTAAATTATTAAAGCTTATCACCATTTTTTTTCACAATTTCTTCATAACTTGATGCTTTATGTTTACCTAGAAAATTTTCTACTACCAATTCAAAACTCATCCAAGCTTCACTTACTGGAACTGTAATAAATGTGATAAAATTTACATCTTTTGTCAATTGCCGAATTGGAGGATCATCAAATATTTCTTTTACTTTTTTCATACCAAACTTAGAAAATTTTCTGTAATCATACTTAAAATAATTGCCTTCCTTTTCTAACGCTTTAACAAATTATTTTATCATACCTAATTTAATATGTAATTAATGGTGGAAGTATGATTTTGTCTCTGTTTAATAATGGTTTTTTTATTCAAGTAAAAAGTACAGCGACAGTTAAGTACTTTCTTAAAGGCCACATTCACACATCGTGTGGGGACACGATTTTGTGTATCCACTTTGTTGACCAAGTAAAAAGGTAACAATTTTCGCTTATTTCTTTAATACGCTCAAATCATATAAACTAGAGCACATTCATTATTTTCATGAATATGTTCGTAAACTGTGCACTTGAAAACATAGAAATTTAGAGATATCCAGCTAGGGCAACAAAAAAAAAACATTTTTGTAGAGCTGTGTTTTATAATCGAGGCACCACCAGCAAATTGATTACAACGCGAATTCACAAGGTGAACCCTCTACGCCCGGCGTAAGCGAAAGCATATACCTTCTTCCTGGGCACCAGGCAGAGCACTAGGACGATTTTTAGTGGCACACCAGCGACGTGCGTCCCCTTTGTCCACTCGTATATCGTCTAGCACAATGTCAAATTCAAAAACATCATATATATATAATTTTTATTATCTAAATATTTTAGCATTAATTCACAAGTTTAAAACATTATCAAATCTACCGTCATTCATTATACCAATATCAGCTTCCATCTTATAGTCATCTCAGTACTAGCAAAGGAAGTGGCCCAGAAAGGTTCCACCTTAAAAGGAATTGAAGAAACTAAAAGGCTTTTGTCATATCACAGTACCTAACAGTAGTTTCGTAATCTAAAGCGCTTTGGATACATGCATAAGTACGATACTGTATGATAATTGTTATGCGTATAAAAAAGTAAATTCCGACTTATCCACTTTTGGCACTCGTAAAACCTTGGAGATATTACATGGTACAGTCATTGACAGTTTGATGCGGTGTTGTGAATAGCCGAAAAAGCGATCTAAGGCCGTTGACCGCGTGCCACGTAAGCTAATTACGAACTCAAGCCCCGCCGACTGTGGGACACTGACGCGTTCCCAAAACCGAACGGCATAATTAATGGACGCAAGTGTTTATTTATTTTTAATGTTAACAAAATTGCCCTAATCTTTTCTTTATTTCTTTAATGTCGCTATGTATTAAGTAACTGGGCATTTTTGCGTGTTCTCAGTTATTTATATTTAAAGCTCTCTAAAAGTTTCTAGTATATCTATAACATACATAAAGAAAATGGACGGATGGATGGATGGATGTTCCTTAGACGCACCATCACAACAAAACTATTGAACATATCGGGATGGGACTACTACCACTCGCGGAATTTTTCATAGATAAGATTATAGGCTATTTATTTTTTGGATTCCATTGACCCTTTTTCATTTTTTTTTTCGATTTACTTTTGCCTGGGATTCGCTCAGCGGAGCGGGCGTGATCTGCGTGACTTTTATACAAGGTGTCTTGAAAGAATGTTGTTTAACTGACTAGACTGTGTGAACGCATCTAATCTGAGAGGCTCAGGGAGTAAGCCAGCAGTTAGGCAGTCTGGCTCTTGAGAATTTAGTTGCTAGGGAGTGTTTGACGGGAGCGGACCGCACGTCGTGTGTACGAAAATTTTGAAACTGAAATTCAGCGACTGTACCCCGTAGAATTCAAGATTTCTTTTCAACTTGTACAGTATTCAAATTCTACATTATTTAAAGTTTTCGTCACTTAAATTATGTGCCACGCATTCTTTTCGTTCGAAAATGGATCCAAATATTTAAAGTTCAAGATTAGAAACTTAACAAAATCTGAATGACCAAGATCATCACGAACGGCAGAAAACGCAATACATGGAGGTTTACATAACAGCGTGATCTCGGGCAGATTTTTACAATGTTTGCCTTCAGCGTTGGTACACATGCAGCAATTATTTTACAATACACACTTTTATCTTTACTTCCTTTAAAAATAAATAAGCGCTAGCCGCCTATCATATTAGCTCATATATCATTATTAGCTACGAGCATTTACTAGCCTATCTGAACGTTTAAAGTATTCAAACTCAAACCACCGAAGAATATTTATATAATATTCCTCCATATTTTCCATAACAAACTACAAAAATAAACTTTATCTTTGTTTTCATACGTAATTAAATTAAATTGAGCTTTGTAAAAATACATTCAATTAATGCACTAATGAATCAACCACAATTGGCTGACTAATGGCCATTATACAATAATAATACCTGTCCCACACATTAATAATAAGGACATAGTACATACTATTTTTATTATTATAATCTGTGGTTAGGAAATTCCGTTTCATTATTATAGAACGATTTTTTTATTATGTAAGTAAATAATAAATTATTGAAATAATAAAACTTTACATTAGTTTCCTAATATTCTACTTAAAACCATCCTAAAAGGGTGTATTGGAGGAAAGCGGAAGAGAGGGAGACCAAGAAGGACATTTATGGAGCAAGTAAAGGAAACACTGTTATTGTGTCGTGTGAAGAAGTCAAAGACAAAGACGCTTTGTAGAGTGAACTGGAAGATGATCCACCGACAAGAGCGGTAACTCTTAATTCATTGATTGATTAGATCCTGCCAGATTTTTTGAACGTTGCCTCATCTCTCGGCACACATGTTGGAAAGGGTCTTTCCCTGATACCAAGTGTTGGTAGTACTGGGTAGTCATCGAAAAATTATAAATAGAAAATGATTAACAACGCTTATTTAATGTTTAAGTCAATTGTATCTAACCTAGTCATATTGAATGAATATTTATCTGAAATTGTTTTTACTCTATTGCTTACTTTTTAAAGAAATAAAATAATAATAAACTTTAAAAATGGAAATAATAATTAATTTAGGTTGTATTATTTCCCATTGATCAGTATGGTATGTGTATTAATTGGGAAAAATATTAAAAATCGTAGTTCGCCAATACCGGGTCCATAAGTCCAAACTACCAGCGGTTAAGGAGACGGAGTCATAAATCTCGCCATAATGCGTGCCGTGTCTAAGACATTTCTGCACCCGACCCGTCAGCCGGGGAGCAAGCGAGAGCCTTTCAAGATGTGTATCAAGGCTCTGGCAAGAACGTGTTGAGCTTCTTCGGACACATCATGCTGTCTCCCAGACATGAATTAGAGAAGCTCATAATTTTGGGTCGCATAGAAGGCAAACTCGTCATGGGCAGAACACCAGTCAGGTGGTCAAATCTGATAAAGAAAGCGGTTAGTGGTAGACTATACCACGCGGTCCATGCCATTCATAGCCGAACACTATGGATGAAAATCACATGTGGTCACGATCCACAGCAGTGAGTGAATGATAAAGAAGAGATCAAGGCTTCACGCTATCAATCTATTCAACAACACAACTATCGTACTATAATTGTACTATCCAGTCTCCACATGCAGGTAATATTGGGAAGGTCAATATGGTATTAAAACTTTAAATAGGTCAATACATATTGATAGAAACTTAAACCACACTGACAAAGCCATCTCTACATATTTAATATAGAATTAACCCAAGGCTTTCATTTATAACGTAAACGACGCGTCATATTTGGGCTCTATAACAGTCTTCAACAGAAACCAAAATGCATGGTAACTAACCATCCTCAATGACGTAATTATATTAACGCTAGGTGGTAGGGCGCCAAGCCCGTCTGGATGGCGACCACCTCTGGTATATAAATATGTCACCATAATAGCATAATCTATATGCTACTCTAAATTACAAATTTAAAAAAAAATATCAGCATAACAAACACCTGCAAATTGTGTTCCAGTAAGGGCTGGTGCAGACAATACTTCAATTAACCACCGCTTCCTTAACAGTCATGCTGCTAATGTAGTTTTTGTGTGTACATCGGTTGTTGATCTCAATACAACGCTTATAGATCAATGTCACGGATCACTCGCCTTATCAAGATGACAGGTGACACGTGTGGGCACATTCATTAGCCACGCTCGGTAGTTCAATGCGGTGCCGATAAAAAATCGGAGCCGATTTAAAATCGCAAAATAAGATTAATCCAAATTGATGCAATACCTTATTTGCATTACAAATGAACACCTTCGAATTGAATGGAAAATAGTTGTGCATACGTTTATTATTACACTTACTAGGTATGTGATATTACGACAATGTTTTTAATTTATAAGGTTGCGGAAGGAAGATATGCACCTTTAAGTAGTTTGTTCCAATTTCACGCAAATATACCTAGTCAGGTCATAAATTCTGTCACATGTTTAATGTAAAATAATTGTAACAAGTTTATTCATTATGTAACCATTCATATACCAAAATGAACTTAACAAAACATAGATTCTTATGACATTAAAGTTTATTCAAAATGACCTCCGTGATTTTGAATACAGGCCTTCAATCTGCGCGGCCAGTCGTCTATCGCAGCACGAACGAGATCCATGTCAATATCGGCAGCTGCCTTAATCAAGGATGTCTTGAGTGACTCCAAATTGGGATGAGGCTTTGAGCACGCTTTTTCCTCCAAGTGTTGCCATATCTTGTAATCTAACGGATTCAAATCTGGACTGGAGGAGGGCCAGTCTTCGTGCCGGATGAAGTCGATTTCACGCGCCGCCAGCCAGTCTTGTGTGCTCTTCGCTCTATGAGCTGGCGCCGAATCTTGTTGGAATACCCAGTGCCTGTTATTGAACATGGTATGAGAAACAGGTTCCACAAGGTTCGTCAGGACTGTATTTTGATACACAACAGCATTCGTTTTTACACCTTTCTCACAAAAATGTACCTCTGTTAAGCCCCAATAAGAAACTCCCAACCATACCATGAGCGAGGATGGAAAATGACCTCGTTGGACACGCGGAATACGGTTGCTCGCTTCTTCACTACTGTGTGCGTACACCTTATCATTTTGTTTGTTGTAGCTTTCTTCTACGGTAAACATTTTTTCATCCGAAAAAAGAATTTCCCGATATTTTTTTCCCGCGTACCGCTTCAACAAAGCGCGGCATCTCTTCAGTCTCAGGTCCATTAGACGAGCATTCAAACGATGTCCTGTTTTTCTTCGATATGCCCGAAGCCCTAAGTCTTCATTTAACACCCTTTTCACCGTGGTTCTGCTTAACCCCATCTGAAGGGCCAACAGTTTCTGCTTACGTTTGGGATTTCTTTGAATTCGTGCCTTCACAGCTTTTATCACTGCTGGAGTCCTAACAGACCGAGGGCGACCACTTCTTGACCTGTCATCTACACTAGAGTCTTCATTGTATCGTTTGATGGTACGATAAACGAATCTTTTGGTTATATTCAAATTTTTCAGTATGATAAAAATTTGAATTGGCGCGTAACTGCAACAATGCAACGCAATAACTGCAACACGGTCTTCTTTAAGCGTCCACTCCATATTTAAAAATGAGTAAAATTCTAAAAGTATACCTTTTTTATTTTCATGAACAATTCGAAATTCGAATTCAATAAACTTTTTTATGGCCAGCATTCTAAAAGAAAAGTTTTTACTGTGTGACAATACTTATGACCTGACTAGGTATATTAATAGACAAACACAAATGAATTACTTGTGCCAGCTCAAATGTTAAAGAAAAGCACTATCCTGTTTTCCTTTCGTTTGCAAGGTGATACTTTTAGTCAATGAACTGTTGATGTTGATTTTGATGCATCTTGTTGAAGAAAAGGATTTGGCACAGAAGGACGCGTAGAAATACCTCCGATTCCTTAGAAAAATGCTTCAGATGCGACACTTATTTGCTCGAGCTGTAAGCATCGTTGATAAAAAATTTAAATTGCTTAATAAAACACGATAAGAAAAAACGTTGATGTTTTTGACTGTATACTTTATTCGACGGAAGTCCATATTGGAGCTCAATGCAATAATGACGACATTGCGTGCATCGCACACAAAAGGAAAAGTATTAATTCATGTATAGTTTAAAAACGCATCTTAAACTGTCTCCGGCATCCTGTCATCATGCCACGTCATTAGTCATTTGGATCACTCCTACATTGAACATATTTTTTGTAAGTGCAGCAGACCGGGGGACCGAACACCATTTCTTGGCTTCAAAATTCATCCATGACATTTCAACATTTTACTGGTTTCCGTCGAAACGAGAAATTAAATGTAACATCATAACTACGAAGTTTGCACGTTCTCGGTGATATTTCCATCGGTTTTCAACATTATTTGTAATTCATCAATACAACTACTATTTTCAGATACTTTCCAGCAGCCATTTTACAAAGAATCCCCATTTCACTAATTGTCTAAGGAATCCCTTTATTCTTGGAGTTCCATATAATTTTCAGAATAGGCATCTGACCTTTTGCAAATTTATCAACACAGTATAGATACACTTAGTAAATTTGGAAGCTGTTAGATTTCTTGAGAGAAATCAATCTTTTCTCCTGCCTACCTTTATTTCAATTCTAATCCACTAATTGGTAATTTCTTTTTTATTGTGGTTATTTCTTTTATGCTACTTTCTAACGTTTACAAATTATGAGTTTAAAACTATATATAGTTCTACGGTGACAATACTTCGGCTTGCTCTGATCTTCTTGAGCGAATACTTGTCTATACTCTGTAAACCAGGGATACTAGTTTCCACTTTGTTTATTTTTATTAAAGATCTTAGAGCTTATAGCTAATGTCCTTTCAAAACATTTTTTGTTACGGGTTATTGTCATTCTTTCTGGAAATGTTGTTTTAAAGTTTATGTATTTCATTTTCTCAAATATCAACTATTATTTGGTAATCATGTTGATTATAAATAGGGATGGATCAGGCATTTTCTAACGTATCAGTAAGATTGATATAACAATTCAAAATACAAAAACACATTTATGAAATTATAGTATGCAAAAATAGGAAATGGGGCCGACACCTTAATTCCACTATCTTAGCAAAACATGGTCCTATAACATAACGTTATACAAACAAAGCAATGTAGGGGAACCTTTCATATGCCACAATGATACGAACATCGGAAGTGGCAATAACATTAGCATAAACCCCCATATAACCCGCACTTTGAAACCAAAGCGTTGGTATAAGGGCAAAGGGTCAAGTGCCTTCCAACCAGTTCAGTACTATACAAATCAGTTTACGTGTTTAAACACAATCCGAACAATACTGGGACTTTCTCCGTGCAGGGGCGGAGTAAGAATACTAACCTCTGCGGCTGGGGTCGGCCTGTCATACGTAGCTACGTGGTAGAGCCCAAAGCTCGTCTGGATGGCAACCATCCCTGGTGTATAAGTATGCTGCCATAATAACCTTATGTTGTTTTCCGCCATTGGTGACGTAGGTTTCTCTGCACCCCTATGGTACAGCAGCGTGTTCGCGGTACTCCGGGCGTCACAAACATTATGGGCTACGGTAATTGCTTTTTATTAAGTATACCATCAATCAGTCTGTCTGCTGTTCCTCAGCAATAAAAAAAAAACATTTAAAATCGCGTAAAATTAAAAAATATCTTTTAATCTTATAATTAAAAACAAAAGAGATACAGAGTGGCTACCTAGACAATGTTTATTAAAAAAACAATGGCATCTATCTAAAAATAATAGAATAACAAAAAATCCTACTTATGGAAATTAAAATACAAACAAATCCATACTAATATTATAAATGTGAAAGTAAATATGTCTGTTACGTGATCACGCCTTGTTGGTGAACCAATTTTGATGAGTTTCAGCATAGAGATAGACGTAGCTACTTTTTTAATTTATAAGTTAGAACAACGTTAGTCAGGTCAGCTAATAATGTTATAATTAAATAGAAAATAAATGCAGAGTCGCCGCCTAAACAGTGTTTACTGAAAAACAATGGTTACTACGTAAAAAAAAATTGAAAATTTTGTTGTTGTTTAGTTGCTACTTTTAAATTACTTCCTTATCCCATCTAAAAAACCCATTAAGTAAAAAAACAATCAAATGAATGATATACTAAATAAAGCCATTATACAGATTTTAATTAGTAAACACAAGACGTGCCTAAGGCTAAAGTACGAGGGCGGTCCGATAAGTACTTAGCTTTTAGCTTGATACTGTTGACCCAGCGATGTTCCAACTTCTTTATGTATACACCCGTCTGAAAAACACTTGTGACTTTTTCAAGTTTGGAAACAAAAAGGAGTTGCACGGGGCCAAAAGGCCTCGTGGGTCCGCTGAAATTAAATTTCATTCAACGCACTCCGCTTACATTTTGCAAATGTAGGTTAATAAGAAATATATATAATGTTTCATAAATTACACTTTTCATAGTTTACCGTCAAACTATATCAATAATGGTGTGTGATTAATGTTATACTCAAACGGATAACATCCGCTTTGTGATGACACGTTCATTCCGGTTCAACCACTCAACCAGATAACAAGGTCGCGTGTAAATAATAAATCACCAAAAATAGACTTACACAAACCAATAGTTTTAAATACGTAATACCGTTGGATTGGGGTTGAGACAGGGCCCCTCGGGTGAGGATCCGCCTCGCTCCCGGCCCTGGTTCTGTCCATGGTCGGGGGCGATCCTGGATGGACGGCCGTCGCCTCCTTCTGCGAGGCAGTCATGTCCGCAAAGGAGGCGGCGGAGCGGGAGCGGGAGTCGACCACCACACTCCCCTCCCGCCAACGCAGGCCACGCCGGCGGCGCCGGAGGGCCAGTAACGACCTCCGGCCGCCGTAAAAAGCGGCCGCGGGCGGCCCCTCGGGGGAGGACCCGCCGCCCGCACTATTTCCGCGAGGGTGAGGGCTGCGTACTGTTCCGCGGCCCCCCTCAACTCCTAGAGTTGTTAGCAGAGCGCCGGGGGGACGAAACCCTGACCCCCTGGCGCCAACACTTTAGAAGGGGCCCGCCTCAAGACAAAGGGCGGGCCGGCGCCGGCCTGGGCCACGAGATCGGCAGGCCATATATCCGTGGGCCCGGGCGTAGGCGATAGGAGAATAGCGGGGTTTTTTAGTGGGTAGTCGGATGGCCAATCATCTTTCCCGCAGTCCCACATATCCCTCGGTCCCCCCGGGCCGGGGGAACCCGTCAAGAGAGGTTTTTCCCCGAGACAAAAAAAAAAGGTGAGGATCCGCCGCCCGCACTATTGCCGCGAGGGTGAGGGCCGCGTGCTGTTTTGCCCCCCCCCCCCCCCCCCCAACTGTTTCAGGAGAGCGCCGGGGGACGAAATTCTGACCCCCTGGCACCAACAATTTAGAAGGGGCCCGCCTTAAGACAAAGGGCGGGTCGGCGCCGGCCCGGGCCACGAGATAGGCAGGCCATATATCCGTGGGCCCGGGCGTAGGCGATAGGAGAACAGCAGGGTTTTGTAGTGGGTAGTCGGATGGTCGAACATCTTTCCCGGAGTCCCACATATCCCTCGGTCCCTCCAGGCTGGGGGAACCCGTCAAGAGAGGTTTTTCCCCGAGACCAAAAAAAACGGTAAGTATACCAATGAGCTACCAGGTATAGGTACCTAATAGTTACACTCGGAGACCAATCTAAAACTCCCGGCTTCCCCCACGGTGACATACACCGCTACGGTAAATGAAAACACTGTGAGGACACCTGCATACCGTGATCACCGGTATGTGGAATCCGCCGATCCGGTATGGACAAGCGTAGCAGGTATACTGTCCATTCCCTCTAGAGGAACACCCGCGCCCAACAGGGGGACGTTATGGCCTGTTATTATATCGCTCCCTTAGTAATATAAACACAACTCGAAATTTTGAGGTTTTGACTTTTTGCGTTATATGGGCTCAAGATAAACTGTTCTACCACTTGGCTTTCACAAAAACAGAATAAAGCTAATTTTTTAATGAATACTGTAATTTTGTCCCTTTCACACAACCCTCTCGCGCGCCCGCTTCTTCCTCCTAGAGAGGCTCAACTAGTAAGGCGCCAGTACGTATTTGAATCAATTTTTTTTGTAATGTTTCAGCTGTTAAGACTGTAGTACGTTTATCACAGTCTACATAAAAAAAATCAGGGCTATAGCACTTTAAATTGCGATATTATGAATGATAAAGTAAAAATATCGAGAATCCCGAATCTTTAAATGCGTTTTCCCAAAAGTTTGTGTTTTTGAAATAGGCCTTTACATTACTAAGGGAGCGATTATTTACACCGACTAGAATATTATCTGACGCTCATTGACACCATCACCTTTTATATCTCTTGTTACTTCGTCTAGTGAACATCACGCAACTCGCAAGAATCACACCAAATCAAATCACACCTTTAAAAAAGTATTTATTATATCTTACATATCTTCACAATGTTTCTACAATTTAATAAAACAAATTAGAAAGACAGTTAAAATGTCAAAAAATAAACAGATGGTGGATGATAGCGATTAATCAAAATAAAATTATTTTAAAATCGATTAAATATCGGCGACTAACTGTAACTGAAAATACGAGTGTAAATACGACAGTGGTGAAGATCCTTAGATTTGTCTCTCTTTTTCTCTACGATTGTTATTATGCCCACGAAGAATACCTGTTTAATATAGTTAACACATTGCTTGCCATTTTAAATTTTAAAAGAATTCAGAGACTATTTGTTTTCTTTTTTAAAAGTTTTGGCAGAAAACATATCTAGGAACCAAAATGAAAAGTCGTTATTTGCGAATCCAGTTGGGATTGATTTTCGATCCTGTGATGTCTTTACGTAAAGCTTTGGGTAGCGACCGGTGTTTTAGTCGGTGACCAGTATCGCGAAGGTGGCCGCCGTGGGGTTTGAACGGTGAGGCCGACATAACCATGTCGACTTCCCCCGTGGGTTCCGGCGTGGTAGTGTTCATTCGGTATGCCCGTTATACAAAAAAAAGGTGGGATTGATTTGATTCTTTTGAGTCATATTTCACATGTCACGTGACAAATCACATATCAACTCACAAATCGTTGGCCAATAAAGTGTTTAAAAACAATTTTTTTTTCATTATAAAATCGTCAGAGTATTTTTACAAAATTACCCTATAAAAATGTAAGCTCTTAATATTAAATGATTCTTTATAATACTCTATCGACCAAGGTATGAGACGGGTTGGTCCTTCTCGCAGCTAAGGACTAGACGGTCAACAATTTATACAATAACAGCAACATTAATAAAACAATAAAATATCATATGAAACGATAAAAAAGAAAGTACACAAGTCACGGATCCAAACATCTATACATTACATATATAAAATATATATACATTATGTACATCTTTTTTATCAAACAGGTCGATACTCCCGTCAAAACATACGTATAAGCAATAAGTATTAATATAATAATAAAAAAAACCTAAACGTATTCTGGCCTTCAACTCGGTTAGATCGTTCACCTGTACCGCAAATGAATCTAGCTCGATTATAGTCGGCTTAGGAGTTAGAATGGATACGTTATATGGAAAAAGACGTAAATAGACGAACGATGGTAATGCTTAGGATATCGTATTAAAAATCATAAGCTATATACCGTGCATAAGTAATTTAATTACCGTAGGATATTTATGGTACGGCTGACCACATCACGAGAAGAATGTTGAACCTGAAAATAGGGCAGAGGTAAACCAAAAAATGTGTGATGCACGATATGTGGGTTTGTGAAGTGACAAATGAACAACAAATGACAAATTTATTTGTATATATAAGTATTTTAATATAATTAATATGTTTAGTGGGTAATTATTAAAATTCAATTAGCTAAATTAATAATTACATGTAATAAAATAAAGGATCTGAATTTAAAAGAGAAATATTTTATTTTTGTAGTAAATCGTATCATATAAAGATTATTAGTGCTAACCCTTGATCGATTCACACGCGTGACGATTGCCAAATGGAGGAGGCAGTTTCTAAGAACCGGGAACATAGCACCGATTTGTTTTTAAGATCGAAAGAGATGATCAGTTTTTGAGTTGAGTTCCGATTGGCCGATCATTAGATGGTTACTCATTAGGATCGATTCTTAGTAGTTGCGTCACTGGTTCTAAGTGAGCCGTTTGTTTTGGGTTAATGCATTGAACTTAGACACTACGTAGTTGCATAGAGGCCTCACTTTAGTGATCCATTACGTAATGATTTAACCGTAAAATATATAATTGTTTATTCATTATGCTCTAAGCTCTTCATTTTCCTAGTACGCCTCAAGAATCTCGTCGGCATAAAAAAGGCTGGGTAAACTCTAAGTGCAAGCTTGAAGCTGCTTCGGATATTATGCAAGTACTGTAAATATAATGACCATACAATTTTATTTTGTGGTATGTCGTATGCTGTGGATCAACAGACAGGTTGCGGGCCCGCCTAATAGTAAGATGTTATCGTCGCGTACGGATGTTTGCGACGCCAGGGGCAGGCTAACACACTGTAGTCTGTACGTCATATTATAGCGACAGATTAGAGCTCAGCGGTGGTAGCCATCCAGACGGTCTTGGTGCCATACAATCTAGCTAAGATTTGTCGCCTTTTATGACAAGCACCCCGTTCGCAGAGGTTGGTGTTTTACACCTGTACGGACACAGAAGTTGAGAAGTGATAAAAATATCAAAGCAGTTATAAAACAATTATCATAACCCACATATTTGAAGTTATTTAGTTTGCGTCAGGCTGAAGTTACGCTTTGGATACAATCTGTCAAAAAAAATTAAAAAACAATACTTTAAAAGATGCGTCAAGCGTACTACGCAAATAAAAGCCGGAATCCGGAAAAAAACTGAAGTTTCAATGCCACTCGTGAAATTAATTCAAGCCTATCCGACGAACATAATCATTCGAGAGCTAAAACGTTCAATATTGTAATCAAACAATTGAGGTCGTTTGCATAATGCAGTTGAAAAGTTCAACTGATTGTTTTTGTTTTCTTTGTTTTGGTGAATAATCTGAATTTTTCATTGCTTCCTTGACCCCGAACGACATGTATCACAACTATATCCTAAACTTAACATTGACAACTGAGGATGATCTTGAAATAGTTTTGTTCTGGTCTTGTTGTACTTTTTCATTCTACTGCTTCTGATTTACCAAAAAGATTTTGACGTGTGCTCTTTGTTAAGATAAAATGGGGGCCCTGACGACCAACCCCTAGAGGCATCGTTGCATACTCGTCGGACCAAGGCGACGCAGCACCCACACCCATACAAACAGACACACCCACGCCAAATCAAATTTTGTTTCTTTGTTACAGATTGGCTATCTAGGCTGCAGATAGGCCATCAAAGGGCCGGCGTGATGCTCTTATGCCGGGATAAAAACATTCGCCTCGACGCCCCAACTGGGAGGTTTTACTGCACAAAGGTTAGAAACCAAGCTGCAAATAAGTCGTTGACTAATTCTATAAAAGCAGAAAATATGAGACATGGAACTATACAGATCCCAAGAATACTTAACATTTAAATGATTTGGTAATCATTTAATTGTAATTTCACACGCAAGAGACTGTCAAAATACGAGAAGCGGAATTCTGATGAAGTTAAATATATTCCATGCTATACATAGCACTTATGGAGGTCTTCTTCTTCCTCCTGCCCTTATCCCAAATAATATGGGGTCGACACAACATGTTACATGTTGTAATAGTTGTGTTTAATTTTTACAACCGGCCGCCTGCCTGACGTCAACCCCTTTTTGGGGAAAAGTCTGTCATCCTTTTTATTTAAATTATTTTTCTCGTTTCACATTGAAAGTAAGACACGAAATTTCGTTGTCAATCGTCTAATATATCCTCAAGCGACACTTTTATTGGTTACTTCTTGAGTAAACAACATCCGAGTGTCGGTTTGGGTGTGTAGGGTGACATTTTTGCCGGATCGCCGACTTTTACGGGGCCCGTGCACAATCCACATTCGACGGCTTCTAAATAGGAAGATCGCAGTACCCAGCGTCTTCGAATGCTCTTGGTCCTGCATTCCGTTGCGCTTGAATGCAGATACAGGCAGCTTGCGCACAATGCGCCCGTCTTCATATATGTATTTTGGTGGTGGCTCACAGCAATCTTCCTCTTGGCAAGTTAGAGGCCTTGAAACTCGCGCCTACTTTTCACAATACATAACCTTCGGCGAAGGACATCGTGGCAAGCAGGTATAGCACATAGGTGAATCTTCACAGCACGTTGTTGGACAAGGGGCCACTAACATCGGACATACTGCAAATTGCTCGCAGTCAGGGTAAAAATACGCCATTTTTATTTAGATTTTACTTCTTTTTCTTTTGTAAATTACAATAAAGAAATTTCCACTAGAATTTTGATAATTTTGACGGATTTGACATAATATTCAAACAATAACAAAATATGAGAATTGTGATAAGCGGAATTCTGATGAAGTTAAATATATTACATGCTTGTAGAGGTGCTTTGTTCATTTAATTTAGATCCTTTTCGGGCGAATACGTCCACCCCTTCTAAATCGTACTTCTTTTCTATGCTTCTGCCAGTCCACGTGTTACAAACGCTCATAGATGACGGTAACGACTACCAAGTGGCTTATCGAGTCGTTTGCGTTTAAGAAAATAGCATTTTAACCCAAGAATTGATTCTTTAACATTTTCAGTTCAACTGTATTTAATAAATCCTTTCGTTCACCTTCACGTGTTTTCTCAATAAATATTCATAAAATCACTTGTAAAAAGGTCATGTCTGATCTAAATTTCACTGACGCAAAACGGGGGAATTCTGAAGGGTTTTCTCGGCCCACTCGACTACTCACTTCAAAGAGCAAGTGTATGTGGAGTCCCTGTCGCTGTATAGTAACGCATTCTCTGCGCGAAGTATTGTGCCCAATTACCACAAATGGAGATTTACTCGTATATATAAATTCAAATATATGCCAATTTCACAATGTTTTTTCTACCATTTTTAAGTGTAATAGATAAATTATATTTTTAACACTGTTGCTTTTCACTTTTAGCAAAAAGAGCGAGCGAGATAAAGAGCTACAGAATAGTAAACTTATATGGGCTGTTGTACAGATTCAACTCAAAAAAGCGCGTAGTCTTCATGTCCGTGACATTGCGGATAAACTGCAGGAGTGTCGGCTCTGTTGGTACGGCCACGTTTTACGGCAACCGGATGATTACGTGGGAAACAAATGTCTGGCCATGCCGCCTCCGCCGGGCCCCGGCAGGAGGGGTAGACCCAAAAAGTGCTGGCTTGACATCGTAAGAGGTGATATGCGTGCCAATGGGCTCACTACCAGGGATGCTGAAGACCGTGCGAAGTGGAGTAGAAAAAGTCGGAATGCGGACCCCGGGCACCGAAACGAAAGTTTAGGTTGCAACCGGGATACTACGCTTAGATGATGATGATGATGATGATAATGATGATTTAAAAAAATCTAGAGTAAACCATTTACTTTTAGGCAATTCTCGACTAACATGTTGCGGCATATACAAGAATGACTAATAAACTGTGGTAACGATTATTATATAATATTTATTTATTCTTTTTTTGTATTCGAGTGGATGACACACAACATGTCTGGGAGCCAAAATAAATACCTGTACACGCGGATCCAAGTACGGTGATCCTCTGCAAAGGTACCCCACTCGAATCCGTGTATTTGGCAGTGAATGTGCTAATAATAGAAACAACATAACTCGATTTCGAAGAAAAAAATCTTCGTTGCAACTTTAATGAAACGTTAAAAAAGACTGTAAACAACGAAAAGAGAACGGTTTGAGATAATAATTACGAATAAATATAATAAATCTATAGAATTGAAAATAAAGTCATCTAGATTAGTCAGTTAAGTTGCTTACGACTACAAATTGGGTATTTTGAAACGATATAGGTCCAAATTAGACCTTTCTACACCGAAGTAGTCTCCCGTTAGTATAAACTAATGGGTACCACACGTCGTCGGTCCTCCGCCTTATTGAATTAGTGTCAAATCGAGCGTGAGTAACGCAATTACACCCGCTAAATAAACGAGCGGGAATTTTGTCACTTTTGTTATTTTCACGGAAAAGTCGAAAGGTCAAGTTATGATAGTTAAGTGGAGAGGAAATTATTTGATAAGTTTGCTTTCCTTTAAAAGGGGTATATTGGTTTAACCTTGATAAAACGCCAAGTGTTTATGTAGACACATTTAATTATTTGCAATTTAGCAAACTTTTTATCCTTCCAGGGGCGGAGAAAGAATACTAACCTCTGCGGTCGGGGTCGACCTGTAGTAAAAGGCGACAAAACACCTACGTGGCAGGGCCTCAAGCCCGTCTGAATGGCGACCACCTTTGGTCTTAAGTATGCGACCATAATAACCTTGTGTTGTGTTCCGGCATTAGTGACCCAAGTTCCTGTACCCTTATGGGACAGCAGTGTGGTCGCGATGCCACTGGCGTTGCAAACACCCATAGGCGACAGTAACTGCTAAATTCTAAGCAGGCCGTCAGCCTGTCTGCTGTCCTACAGCATTAAAAAAAAACATGTGGGGCAGTCTTTGGGGACTGCCGATAGAAGTGAAAACTAAATGACTTGTGAATTGTATCGTCGAGCTATTAGATTATTATTTTCGGTTTATAAAAAATTGTTTATGATCAAGCATTAAAGTTTAAATTGGTCATTAATACTTCTTTACAAACCAAAAATTGTTCACCCAAAATGTGCTCAACGCGCCTAAAGAAGTTTTCACTTCAAAAACTCAACTGTACTTCATTGTAATAAATTCGCAATTCTAATAGATATGTATAAGTCATGCAATGCAATCATTTAAAAGTTACATTATAAAATAAACCTTAAGTCATAATTAATAAGGTTGATATTACTGGAGCAAAACTCCGTCTTACGAATCTTACGAATGTTCGATCAGAACACGTGACCTGACGCGAGTTTAACATTTTTTACCCATCACAAAAAAGTGCACAACGCCGCCGCAAAAGAAGTTTTCACTTCAAAAAAAAGTACGTTAAAAAGTGCTTAATAAAAGGCAAAATAACATGTTTTTTCATAGCGAATTGATGGGTTACACGTGCCAGTAATCACGATATACAAGTTTCCCCATAATTTTTTCCTTCATCGCCAATACTGTCGCGTTTTTTTTTTATATCTGAGGTGACGCATTCTAAACAAGTCTTTAGGTTTAAAGCCCCTGACATCGCAGTCGCTGCATGAGGCCAGACGGCAGGAGTCAAACCGATGAGATGTAAGTGCGCATGTCGTTCGTGTGGCTGTCAATGGATACATATGTTGAGAAAAACATTCCATGCCAAGCGACAAAGAAGACCGCGTATGTGGAGCGCGTGTTACAAGATAAGGATCTTACTAGGGCTTATGCCCTAATTCTGTTTCCTTAATTTAACCCATATGTATCTGCTGTGTCATGGAGGACTTTAGTCTAAAATTTTGCTGGTATTTTATCTCCTTTTAAGGGCGGAGTGAATACTGATCCCTGCAGCCGATGTCGGCCTATCGTATTAAACGACAAAATATCTCTAGAGGTGGTAGGGCTTCAAGCCCGTCTGCATGGCAACCCCTGGTCGATAAGTACGCCGCCATAATAACCTTGTGTTGTGTTCAGGTATCAATGACCCTGGTTCCGGTACCCCTACTATTAAGTGGGCCGTCAACCGTCTGCTGTTCCTCAGCAATAAAAAAGGTAGCCCGGTACAAACAAGCAGACGCTCAAATATACAAAATTTACTAAATATTAGGTGATCATTTAAAAAAAAATTTGTATGGTAAATTTCTTATGTGAATAAATTCGAATTGTATCAAACAGACTTCACACACATTAAAAACAGGGAGACATACAAAGATTTATTTTTATTACTGGAGGCCAGCAGACAGGCTGACGGCCCGCTTAGAATTTAACAGTTACCGTCGCCTATGGGTGTTTGCAATGCCAGTAGCATCGCGAACACGCTGCTGTCTCATAAGTGTACAAGAACTTATATCACTAATGCCGGAACACAACACAAAGTTATTATGGCGGCATACTTAAGACCAAAGGTGGTTGTTGTTGTTAGGGTGGGTTGTTTTGTTGCCTTTCACGACAGGCCGACCCCGGCCGCAGAGGTCAGTATTCTTTCTCCCCCCCCCCTGCACGAATAGAAAAAATCTTTTATTTAAGGTAACATTTATACACTATGAAAGTAATTGTGACAGACCTACTTCCATTATATAATTATTTAAAAATATATATTTAAGAATAACAATTGTAAAATAAATTGTAGATTAAAGTTATTTTATTTATACTCTATTTTACTAAGTTTTAATCACAGAGTCTTGCTTTTTATAAAACACAGAACACATTCGGAAAGCGTGGGTGTCGCTGGCTTCAAAAGAACCCTTCTCCCTGAATTTTAAACTACGAAATTATTTAAATGTTTTATAGCAAATGGTTAAGAATGTGGCCGCATTAACCTTAGCCAGTGGTTATATTTTGAATTTGTACAATCATTATTTTAATCAAAATTGTTTTCTTATTTTATTTCCATTTTGTTCCCAGGCTTATCTTGACCGAAATTACGTATTGATAACTAGATATACTTTCAAAAAATCTATGTGCATAGAGGTCTGGCATGAGTAAGTGGCATGAAAAATTAACAAATCAAAGTAATACTAAAATTATAGAACAGAAATAAAAACATTCGCTGTAATATAGCATATTCGCTGTAATAGCTTAATTAATTTAGACATCAATTAAATGTTTATAAAAAAACTGTGGTTATATTAATTAATTTCACAGATGATGAAATTAATTAATATAACCACAAATGAAAAACAACCATATTCTCGACACATATCACCAAAAAGTTTTTTTTTGCCTACAGATACATCATTATAAATATTAACAATATAAAATAAATAAAAAAGCTTTATTCTATAATTTTTTTACGTTCTTATTCTTAAATATATTTTTTTAAATTCTTATATAATGGAAGTCGCCTCTGCGGCGTAGGCCTCACCCAGTCTGGTTCAATCCGCTCCGTCCCTTACTACATTAAACACACCGTCCTATCTCTTTTTAGGTCTTTCTCTCAATCTTTTCGATTCAATATAATGTATTGTAATATTACCATGGACTATATCAATATCGATTCCTTTTACAATAATAGAGAAAAAACCATTTTTGAGTTTGACCTTACGATTCTCTGAGTGCGGATTAATATTTGTAATATATTATGCACATGCTATTTTCAAAGTGAAACCATAATTATGATGACAATTGGTAATTTAAAGCCAAAGTTGGCAACTTTGTTAGCTGAAAAGTCCACTAAAAGTTTGCCACCCTTGAAAGCATAACATCAAAATGTTGATCGCGTAGTTTTTGACAAGAGGCAAGTTTGACAACGTCAAATACGTGTAGTGTTGCCAGTTATTTTAAATTCATACAATATTATGATTGGAAAATAATCGTTTTCTTGTTTCAGAAATAGAGCCGATTGGCGTAAGGTTTGCGATACAAGGGATTTTTACAACGGCCTGCCCGGAGGAGGTTAATAATAAAACTTCGAAAGAATAACAAAACTTCGAAAAAATACTGACTCCAAAGCAGGAACTTATGATAACTAGATACTTATAAGAATAGATAAGATTTAAAAAAAAGATACAACTTATAAGAACAAGATTGGTAAAGCGAAGATCGATACTAGTTGTATAAACTAGTTGTATCTTTTGTCTTTCAAAAAATAGTTAAAAGAAAAAAAAAGCAAAGCAGTTTAGAAAGTGCACTATTCTGTTTTTTTATTTTAAAGCTAGGAGAGCAGAATCATACGTCGATTTTATATATCCATAGTATCCCATCTTAGTAATAGCACCTCTTTGTACGAGAAATTGACATAAAAAAATTGTAAAAAGTCATAAATATGTCCTGTGAATATATTCAACACCGAGACTTGTTCTACAATGCCAGTTCTAAAATGCCAGATACGCTTAGGACAACAAGCATCATATTTATACATTCTTTTTTTGCATGTATAGATGTTGGACATGGCAACATTATTCGACTATAAAGGAAATCCCTTTGAAAGTTCCCTTCGGCGTATAAAAGGGCGATGACGAGCCTACCACATAATGTATGTAACGCGTTTCTAAAAGTCATCAAATTTACAAAGCCGATGTCAGTACATTCGGAAAACTTCTAGAATTTTGGTGGCAACCAGAAACTTCTTGATACATTCTTAGATTTTCTTTACGATAAATTCTAACGACATGTTATGTATTTTATTATTTATAAATCAGCTCATTATATCTGATATACATTGTTGGCTACAACGCCTTTTTGGCAATCGAAAGATATTTAAAAGTACTAGTAAGTGGTATTGATCACCAACGCCAAAACGTGGCGGCGAGATTGGATCTCAGATTTCAAGTCGCTCAACGGGCTCAGTATCCCTCTTATGGACAAGATACGAAATGAGGATATCCGTAAAAGAACTAAATTAACCGATACTGTTAGCAAAATATCTAAGCGGAAGTGGGCCGGTCAGGTCTATTGCAGGACTGTTAGGGGTTGGGCCAATGTATCCTGGAGTAAAAATCGCGTCTCTTAAAACGTACTGCAGGTCTAGTGCATCGGGGGACTGTGTCTACCTGTGCAAGGTTACCGGGTAGTTCTAGATAGGAAAGGCACGCCATCATGCGACTCTGCGAACCCGCAACCTTGCAGGCGTTCCAGCGTGTGATAGTCGTTGCGCCACGGAGGTAGACAGATAGCAAGAACAAAGCCTAAAGTAACTTTTTGTTTTTTCTTGGGGTCCAAACAAATAGTACGTAATAGCGAGAGCAAAATTATCGCCGTAAAAAAGTTATCAATCTTAATTAAACATCTACATCCTTAAAGGTACTGTATTTTTCTAACAAGAAAAAATGTTATGAACAAAACATTTAGCCATCCAAACATCATGGCCTTAATAAGTCCAAATGCTCGTAAACTAATTGATAAAAATGTTTAATAACACCTTTATTAAACGCTGGCATAGGGCAAACAATCGCTGACATCATTCCCTCTGACAGATATACACCGTGAGCTGTTTTAAGACTGGGATGTTCAGAAACGAACTCTATGTTAGAAATAATATGTTTCAGTTTCGTATGAAATTTTAAGGAACTAACACCGAACTCATTATTTTTTATATCAACCAAAAATAATAATGGTGTTTTAGCGTATTATCTTTATGCGGAACCCTTTTTATTAGGGTACATACTGTATACAGTTTATTTCCCATATTTAACATAAACATGGGTTGATTATGGAAATATTGCAAATTATGTTACGAGTATTTCATATTGACAGAGGTCCTGTGGCGTGACGTGGCTAGATCACGTCGGTACGCTTGCAGAGGTCACGGGTTCGATTCCCGTCTCGCATCTGCTATTTACTTTGGGACTAGATTATCAAAAGGTTATTGATATTCGAATGACAAAAGTTAACGAATTCTTCTTTCATCAATGAGTTAAGATATGACACAGAGAAGGGGCTGAAAGTCAATTGTGCAATAGCCCCAATTTATATCTTATTTTTTTATAGCGTGAGTTCAGCAGACAGGCAAACGGCCCACCCTGGCAGGTGGTCACCGTCGCCTATGGACGTCTGCAACACCAGAGGTGTTATTATCAACGCGCTGCCGGCCTCGAAGAAATTTTATAACGCCTTTTTTGAAGAACCCCATATCGTGCCGCGTGCGCTGAGAAAACCTCAGCCGGAAGCTGACTGTTGAAGCTGAGCCGGAGGCTGGACTTTGCAAGTTCGAACGCAATTTGTATATTACATTAATTTATATTTTAGGGTTTATAGGGTTTGTAATCCAAAACAAACCATAAGATATATCCAAAAAAATGCTGCCCAAAGTCACTATTCCACGCGGACGGAGTCGCGGGCACAGCTAGTTCATTAATATAAATATAATATTTGTTACATTAAAATATAATCTTTAATGATACACAAAATTTTCACTGAAAATGTTCTTGTATTTGACTTTAATTATTACTAAAGTATTTAGTACTTTTTTTTCATAACTTACTGTATTACGTAAACGTTCCAATATTTTCACTTTTTTCCCATATAAGTTTATACTACACTAAAATATCTAATTTATTTCAAACATGTTTTTTTACACAAAAAATACACTACATTAAAAAAACTAAATTTCGAACTTCCATCAACGTGGCCAAATAGATTATTAATTCATAAGCTTGTGCCAAATTCAAAATCCCCATAATATTTTACTTTGAAACAATTGGTTCGTAACAAAATTGTCATTATTAGATTCGAGTTCAGAAATACTAGAGAATGCAGGTATTCATTCAACTTTACCAATTTGTGAACTGATTATAAGTTCACTACCAGCGTATCTATAGATAAACAAACATGTAAACTTAACAATGTACCTGCAACATTCCAACCCTTGTAAACAGTATTGGGATGGGGATGATTGTACGATATTCGACATCAGAAGCTTTTACCGCGCGTTTGTGAACGAGAATTCCTCACTTCAAAGATTTATACCGATAGACATTTTTATTATACGTTGTTTAGAGGCAGCCTATTAGAATCCTTCGCATATCTCTATTTTGTTATCAGCATTTACTACTTAAAATTATGACAGCAGAAAATCCATTAATATTCAAATATATTATAGTAAGCTGTAATAAAATGTTACACAATAAATAGCCAGGCTAATTGTAAGTAAACATGCGAAGATTATTGTTGATAATAATAATCATGAAATGATAAAAAAATTATCTCAAATCAAGGCCGGCCTGCCGTAATAGGCGACAAAACCACCCTACCTACGTGGTAGGGCCCCAAGCCCGTTTGGATAAGTATTAAGTATATAAGTATGTGCTGTGTTCCGGGATTAGTGACCCAACCTCCTGTACCCTTATGGGACAGCAGCGTATTCGCGATGCCATTGGCGTTGAAAACACCCATAGGCGACGATAACTGCTAAATTCTAAGCGGGCCGTCAGCCTGTCTGCTGTCCTACAGCATTAAAAAAGAGGAGAGTGGAAGGAAAGAGCACGGTGTCCCGATCCCACATAAATTGGGATAAGCGCAGGAAGAAGATGTATTTATTAATTATTTATAATTTTTTGTCTTGCATGTACAATAGTATCCGATGTACGCTACCGCGTTTACAAAATATATAAACCACAATAAATGTCTCAGATATCGAAACATCGATCACATTCCAGATTTATGCAAACGTCTCGCGTGATGAAAACAAGTCACAAATAATAAATTTAAAAAAAAATCCACGACCGATACCAATAAGCGCGAACAGTACCAAAAATAATCGCACGCATCACATTAAAAAATATATACACACGTCAAAAGTATTAAAATAGTTTTAATTACCCAAAAGAACCACCAAAACGTGTCCTAACACATGCCGACCTTCGATTTTACAAAAATTAATCACCATTATAAGAATATTCTCACGTTGGTCGAAATATAGATGCGATGTTGGCGTAAAAACGTAACAGACAGAGTTAATTAACTTTTATAATATTAATATGTATTAACTATTTATAATTATTATAACTATTTATAACTATTACAACTAAAATAGAGCGTAAGGGAAGTTGGAAAGTGAACCCTTGGTACCGAAAGTTAGGGTTTCAATCAGGATTTTACGCTAAAATGATGATAAATAAATAAATACATAATATAAATAAATAAATAATCTTTATTGTAACACAATAATTTTTGGTAAAAGAGAGCAAACATACAGACATTCAATTTAATAAACTTTTTGATAACATAATTATTACAAATTACAATCGTAATCCGGTGTGAGTTCTACTCGGCTGAAGATACAATATTTCTACGAAAATAGTAAACAGCGCCTCTAGCTGTGATGTAAAGAAATTTCGATTTTAATAAAGAAGCCGATGCTTAAGAGTTCAAAATAAATTATTACATTTATGATGGTATTAAAGTGCATCCGAAGTTCATCGCAAAGACGAGTTTATGTGGAATTGTCACGATAATGCCTTTTCTATGAGCATTTTTTCTAACGTCGTCGTAAACATCTGTAGGCGACGGTAACTGCTTAGTATTAAGTGAGCCGTTTGCTTCTCTGCTGTTCCTCAGCAATAATTTAAAAAAAACCGTCGTACCCTTATGGGACAGCAGCGTGTTCGCGATGCCACTGGCATTGTAAACATCCATAGGCGGCGTTAACTGTTAAATTCTAAGCGGGCCGTCAGCCTGTCTGCTGTCCTACAGCATTAAAAAAAACAACCTGCCTTTGAATATTGTGGTGGGTACAATTTTTAGAAGGCTCCGAACCCAGAAGTGAAACATATTCTATATACCCTTTTATATCAAAATGAGCAATTATATATTCTTTTCCGCATAACCATAATCGTTCAAGGACGTAATAGTCATTCTCGTTCCACATGCGGAATCCGAAAAGACGAAGAATCATCGCAAATTTAAACGCGTATTTCATAAGAGTAGGGCGACCAAGCTTTTCTTAAAATTAAAAGAATATTTTAATTAGCTTGCTTTTATAGTTAGCTGGCGCAATGCTGAGCTTGGATCCCAGTTTAGGATTTTTTTTGTGAAGTGGAAATACATGAAGTACTCCCTGCCGCGTGGGAACGTGGAACGTAGTGTGGGTCTCGAGGACCCACGTCGCTGGTATACCCACTAAAACCACCTCGGTGTTCCTTCACACGCCTTAAGTGCCGAGGTCGCACAACACGACGAATTTATCAGGCCGCGGGGCGGCCCCGATGAACGCCGGACCGCTTTCGTAGGCCTCACTTAATGTAATATCTGCTTAATCGTATATAGTCCCAAATAAAATATTTATTTCTTTCTTAATTAAGAAATATTTTAATTCTTCTTATACATAAACCATTGATTAAAATTATTTTATGTCACATCAAATTTTAAAACATGTTTTCTTCACGCAACAACACATTTTATAATTTTTTAGTCTCATGTGAAATATATTCAATATATTTTTTAAGAATAAACTAGATTATTAAATTTATTTAAAAAAATGTGTAATGATTTAGAAAAGTTTTAATTCATTCAGGTATTTATTTCTTGTGTTATTTATCTTGAGTTTCTACTGTATTTATAAAAAAAATCACAATATTCACAGACCAAAATACTTATAACGTGATGTAATTTTTTTATTTGTTAGTTATTTGCTGCAGAATATACAGTTCTAAACATTTTTTTTTAATTTATATAACCGTATAAAAATAAATTATACATAAAAATTCTAAAGTTTTTAAAATTTAATAATATGCGCATTTTATAACTATAACAAAGTTTGTATTGTTCTCACAATGAAAACCAATTTTCTTTGTTTATTTTTCCTAACAAAGCGGCCAGTTATACAAAATTTACAATTGTCCCACTTTAATAGTAAAATCTTGGTCAACATCCTATAAAATGAACGTTTCGGCCTCGCTGGGTCATTGGCATAATCTAGGCCTTGACGTCACGCGATTATACGCTAAGCAACTGAGGGCGCGCCGTAATCGGCGCACGCGCATATACGCGGAAGACGCGTTTATTAATTTGCCAAAAAAAATTTAACATTGTACGCATTCTAATGTTCATGTTATACATATTTATAACTCAATTGTTACAGGTGTGTCTCAAACATTGTTAAACAAACTACAGTATAGTCTTTATAACGTCACTCGATTTAACGACGAACTACTTAAAACGTCGTAACTTCTTGACTTTGATTTGTTTACATTGTCTTCTATAAATGTACTTTTATTTCTCTTAATTTAACGACCACTCTCTATAACGATGAAAAATGCTCAGTCCGTTAAGTGTTATATATAGTTTACACTGTACTTTTAATTAATTGTTGCTCAGAATCTCATAAGACGTATTATATACGTTTCTATACAAAAATAAATTCCATCATATGGTATATTATTACAAGCTGATATAATCAAGGAAAATTTAAAACATTTACAGCAGTTCTACTGTAGTAAATTATAGTTTCATATAGCACAAATGATCAGGAATTTTGCGCTATTCAATATATTCGGTTATCCGCATACCATGTACCTACCACTAAAAGACCACACTGCTCAGTCACCCAGTTTTTGTGGTAAAAATGCCTTTATATAGTCTTCTAAAGTTGAAAAACACAATTGCACTGGTAAAATTTTAAACTTCAGCAAAACTCCTTCTATTATATTATTGTTTCTAGTAATACCTCTCAATTTTTTTTAAATTAATCTTTTAAAATCGATAAAGTTTAAAACTTTAAGGCCAAGCCAAATATCGAATGAATATCGATAGTGAATTTTTAAAAATGAACTAATATTAATTCTTTAAAAACAATAAACACTGTTCTGTAAAATAAAAACTAAAACGATTATACAACTCTGCTCACCAATGTTTAATATACCTATTAAGAATCTAGTTAACTCCACAAAGTTCACATCTCCAAGTTTGAAATTCAGCATACAGCGGTCAGAATTTCCATGAACCTATTCAGATGAAAAACCAGTCTTATGGCATCCCTTCCTATCTACCAACAAGCGATTTGTCCACACGAATCTAGCGACATTGTGATTCCAAAAACAATTTACTACTGAAAACAAAACAATCCGCTACATCGAAAGTGAAACGCCAGGCCCCCTGACCCGACTGACGGCTGGGCCGTGACATACCGACCTTGGATCGCGACGGCCCGCATGGGATTCGTAAACAACTGATGGTGTCACGGTATACATACATTATCTTTTTTACTTATTTTTCGAGACATTGCGTACCTATTTCATATTTAGGCCTAACATTTGGTTGGAGCATTGAATCATTAATCTTTAAATACGAGTATAATTTGATGTCTACGTGTTATATTGTAATCCCATGACCCCTAGATGGGCAGAGGCCACAGTATACCTTTATACCGAACGATCCTAAGCGTCACTTTTGATCTCACTCCAGGAATTCTATGGCCTTCATGAGTTACCGCTTTTGATATTCTGACATCAACATTATTATATCCTAAAATGGAAGTATGAATGTATCAAAAGAAAATCAATCTAACGGCAATAAAGTCTAGAATAGTCTAGATCAATGCGAAATATTTCTTTAAAAATAATAAAGCAGTATAATTTTTACCATCCATACTAATAATATAAATCTGAAAGTAACGTTGTCTATCCGTCTCTTAGGTTTTCACGCCTAAACTGCTGAAACAATTTTGATAAATTTCGGTATAGAGATAGATTGGACTTCGGAGAAGGACATAGACTACTTTTTGTAGCGAAAATGAACTTGGCGTTAAATAGGGGTGAAATTAAATATGTTCTGTTTTTTTTAATATGACAGGACAAGGTTTGCCGGGTCAGCTAGATCTGTGTACATAACGTAGAGGTTCATAAAGCATGTTTGAAAAAGTCAACAATACAGTTATTAGCTTATTTCAGATTTAAATAAGACTGAAGCATCTGGATTTGGAAATTTATGGTGTTAAATCTCAAATTTCATTAATTTCAGTCTCCTCTTTAATGTTTATTTTTTCAGACCCATAATTTAAGACGTCGCCCGCCCAATAAGCACCAAGTTAGTCTCCGATAAACAAATTAATCGACTCTACAAACTCAGTACATCTGAATCAATATCACATTAACCTAGCAACATAGCAAGCAACAGCTGTAAGCAACAGTACTCGATCTATTAAAAATTCACAATATTCAAGCGGAAACGTTAATTGCGGAAAAATACGAGACGTTTTCGATTGTATTCTAATAATATAAAACTAGACAAAGACACTACACGTGTCAGTAGGACCACTCGAAATTCAAATGACCTTTAAAATGTCGTCACCCTTACGCAAAACGCAAAAACTATTAAATAAAGTATATATGTAAAATAAACAGGTAAAACACACAAACATACATTATGTATAATGTATATATAGGAGGGGATGGCGTAATTTATGTTGAAAACCAAGTGTCCATTTTCCTGCTACGACTTAATACTTTACTATGCTTTATGACATTTAGAAATCTTACATCAGAATATAATAGTATCTTATTTTTATATAATAGTCTTATTATATAATAGTAAATATTTAAAATAAATAAAATAAACTTATATAACAACAAAATAATCTTTTCTTATAAAACAAATAAATAAATGATCTATTTTTGATCCAATTTAAGAACAAATTAAATTGATTGAGAAATAACAATAACAACAAGGGATGCTCTCAATACCTAAAACGTAGCCTTATAGGTCCCAAAATATTGAGTATAGTTATGCAATATCCCTGTGCACTCAAATCTTTCAGATTGATCATGTAATCACAAATAAAGTATGGCCAAACACTATTTATTTATTTTATTACTACGATTTTTTTTTATTGCTGTCGGACAAAAGACATGCTGACGGCCTACTTAGAATTTAGCAGTTACCATCGCCTATTGGTGTTTCCAACGCCAGTGGCATCGCGGACACGCTATTGTCCCATAAGGGTAAAGGAACTTGGGTTACTAATGCCGGAACACAACACAAGGTTATTATGGTGGCATACTTAAGACCAAAGGTGGTCGCCATCCAGACGGGCTTGAGGCCCTGCCACGTAGGTGGGTTGTTTTGTCGCCTTTTACGACAGGCCGACCCCGGCCGCAGAGGTTAGTATTCTTTCTCTTCCCCTGCACGGATAGAATAGATTTATGGAGAGTAGTAATGTTTCACATTTAAACATATCTAAATTATTTTCGTCAGTAACTAATTCAAATAATAAATGTACCAACTTCCTTAATAAAGGGTCAAACAGTTATAGTATATATAGTAAAATCATCATCATCGTAGCAATGAATCCCGGTTGCAAACTCTCGCTTCGGCGCCCGGGGTCCGCTAGTAAAATAGTAAAATATATCCCTGTAAAAACAACATTACATAAAGCTGCTTTAACTATTCTCTAGTATTCTTCAACTATTCTAGGAAAGATGGAAGGATAATCAACAGGTTTCAGAATGAACATCTTAAGAGAAGATCGACTTACGTGTTCATGACATAAGCTGACAACGCCTGCGGCTTTACGTAAGCTAAACAGAATTTAAATACATATACTTTGAGTTTATTAATTTAAACTTTTACCAGATCTTTCAGAGGGTTGTAAACGAGATCTCGAGATGCAATGTTTCGTTCATCGTACCTGTAAAAGAAAATTTATTTTAAGTGAAATGGAAAGTTTTTAATCGCAGAGACCTTTGTTGAGTAGTGTAATTAAACAATAAGATATACTGATGAGTCTATGGAGTCCGTGTCTCTTCGCTTTATAGTGTTATGGGACGCACATAGATGGAATAGATTTAGATAGTTCTTTTTTTTATTGCTGTAGGACAGCAGACAAGCTGACGGCCCGCTTAGAATTTAGCAGCTACCGTCGCTTATGGGTGTTTGCAACACCAGTGGCATTGCGAACACGCTGCTGTCGCATAAGGCTACAGGAACTTAGGTCACCAATGCCGGAATACAACACAAGATTATTATGGCGGCATACTTAAGACCAAAGGTGGTCGCCATCCAGACGGGCTTGGGGCCCTACCTAGCTAGGGTGGCTTGTTTTGTCGCCTTTTACGCTAGGCCGACCCCGGTCGCAGAGGTTTAGTATTCTTTCTCCGCCTCTGCACGGATAAAAATTCTCTTTTAAAACTTGATGACACAATGGCTAAAATGACTCTCTTCAAACTGAGTCAAAAAACTTTTGGAATTAATAGAAAAGTCTTGGGAGAGGACATACAATTTATTTTTACAATGTAGTCATTTACAAGGAAAAAGAACAAAAAACAATCATAAAGTATTAGTACCAGAGTACTACAGAAGTAAGTCTCATATATGTAGGGGCTTCATATTTGCATCTTCGTACGAATGGGATGGGATTAAATATCAATTAATTACTATTTAAGTGGTACTTGAGCGTTAGTGTGAGTTTAGGCTGCTACCGAGATAAAACAATTGAAAAAAAAAAGAACATGATGATATTTTGATCGAAATAAAAAAAAATTCTTTGCCATAGCCATATGTTATTTTCCTCAGTCACTTAACTACTGCGAAAGGCAGAGTGCGCTGTTAATGACGGTGTGTTCTGTCCGAGAGCTTAAGCTAAAATCTTCTTATAAGTGTTTTGTCCCCGTTGCATCTTGTTACAGTTTGTATCCTATTAATTATTATCATAGGACTAGAATTTTATGAACTTATTCGCTTCGGCACCCTTCCATGAAACTGTCCATTTTTGGATAAGGAGACATAAAAAAGAGATCTTTTGAAAATTGGGATTTGTAGCAGAAGAATGCCATACGGTGCTACAATCTAGCATTTTACGACTCTTTGAATAAGGCATGTAAGTAGCACTATTTTCGTTTAAGTTCCGGAGAGCACTATGTATGCAAAACAACTTCTGTACTTTGTACATTATATGTGCGACATATTTTAAATTCAAAGCAAGCATTTGCCAACCATCAGTAGGTATATAATGTGAATAAATAAACAAAATAACTTATCACGGTCAAGCTAGGGCAAATATATTACAAAGTAATGTAAAATATACGTGAATAGTATATGCAAAAATTCTACTAAAATTACACGCAGTATCAAAAACATTCGTTGCTGGCTGGTTTCATTTGGTTTTTAACTTTATTCCGCCGAGGGGCGTAGTAAGAATACGAGGGCTGTTTGATAGCTCGGTGAATTTTTCAATTTCCCGCGCAGTAACGTTAAATGCAACACTGCTGCCGTCAACCACTATCTTCTAATAGACTACTGTAAAATTTTGAGCAAGCTGTGTGCGTTATAAATAAACTAAAGTTTGTGTTTGACAGCCATTAAAAGCAGACAAACTCGTGAATTTTAACACAAACGGAAAAAGTGAATTTCATGTGTTGATTAAGCATTATTTTTTGCGTAAAAAAAATCATCACTGAAACCAAGGAAAGATTTGATAAATACTATGGGAATTCTGCACCATCAATCTCAATAGTTAAGAAGTAGTTTACTGAGTTCCGTTGTGGTCGTACCAACATACTAATACCTGCTGCCCTCATACTAATTCCTGCTGCCGGGGTCGGCTTGTCGTAAAAGGCGACAAAACAACCCTAGCTACGTTGTAGGTCCCCAAGTCAGCGGGCTTATGACATCTTATCATATGCTTATACGGGCTAGATGACATCCACCCCCGATTTTTCGGGTCGGGGTCGGCCTGGTCTATATAAGTATGTCGCCATAATAACTTTGTGTCGTGTTCCGGCATTAGCGATCCAGTATAATCTATACATACAAATAAATAAAATTGGAGTGTCTGTTTGTAATATTAAAATAACCGCTTTTTACTAAGTGCATTTGGATGTATACACGGTACATATACCAAAACAACATTTTTTACAATTTTTGTCTGTCTATCTGTCTGTGTGTTTATTTCGGCTAATCTCTGAAATGGCTGGACCGATTTCGACGGGACTTTCACTGGCAGATAGCTGATGTAACAAGAAGGTAACAGGTTACTTTTATTTTAGAAAAAAAAAATAGGATCTAACGAATTTTTTTTCTGTTATTCGACCAGCAGCGTAGGTCGGGAACGGCTAGTATTATATAATATAATAGTATAATAGATCTATTATCGACGAGTGACTTTAATAAATACAGTTATAATAATAACAGCCCATAATTTCCCACTAGTAGGCTTCGGCCCCAAGCTAAAGGGTACGAACGAATACCCGCCAAGCGTGTCTAAGGCGGATTGGCGGATAACACACACCAATATTCTCGTTATGCAGGTTTCCTCATGATGTTTTTTTACCGTCGGTAATAAATACTAGTTTTACCTATAATAAGTTTTTAGTATAAAAAATTATATTGAAGACTTCTTTCGTTAACGCCCAGACTACGAACTGGAATCGAACCATTAAACCAAAAACCACGGAGGTTCACTTCATGAAACTTATTATACATTTTTTTATTGTTGAGAAACAGCAGACAGGCTGATGGTCCACTTAGTAGTAAACAGTTACTGTTGCCTATGGATGTTTGAGACGCTAGGAGCACCGCGAACACCCTATTCTGTTTCTTGTCTCTCTACTTTTATCCGTGCAGGGGCGGAGAAAGAATACAGACCTCTGCGGCCGGAGTCGGCCTGTCGTAAAATGGGACAAAACAACCCTAGCTACGTGGTGGGGCCCCAAGCCCGTTTGAATGGCGACCACCTTTGGTCTTAAGTATGTCGCCATAGTAACCTTGTGTTGTGTTCCGGCATTAGTGACCCAAGTTCCTGTACCCTTATGGGACAGCAGCGTGTTCACAATGCCACTGGCGTTGCAAACACCCATAGGCAACGGTAACTGCTAAACTCTAAGCGGGCCGTCAGCCTGTCTGCTGTCCTACGACAATAAAAAAAACTCTCCGCATACGGGTGGTTGCAATCTAGCGAACTTGGGACTTAACCACCTAGTGAAATCTTGATAAATTTAAACAATCAATTAAAACTAGGCCTCATTAATAGTCAACTATCGACCGATACATAAACCACACATCGGATTTGGTAGGCTAATTATGATAATCCGCTTGTAAGCGGCTTGTTTTGGGAATCATACATTATTCCAACCATTGTTTTAAAAGATGAGTCTATTATTAGATGCAAATATATTAATTACATAACAATAAATAAATAAATATCGGTATATTTATATTACATATATAGGACAATTTACACCGCGCCATCTAGTCCCAAAGTAAGTAAGTAGCATAGCACTTGTGTTATGGGTACTAGACAACTGATATACCACTTGTATACTTTTCTTTCGTAAATAAATACATATTATACGTAAACACCCAGACGCGAAATGGGAATCGAACCCGTGACCTCCGCATGCGTACCGAAGTGCGTTAGCTGTTACTTTACAGAGGTCATCAATAAATTTTATTAATAGCTGGAGTCGCCAGATCGAGACTCTGACACTGGTAAAGATTCAGACAAGCATCCGCCTTCTTAAAGGCCGAAAATATGATCTTAATTACTTTTTGGACCAGAAATTGACATTTATGGGTCACCGTGCAGGGGCGGTGTAGGAAGGTATACAGACCCCTGCGGCCGGGGTCAGTCTCCTGTAAAAGGCGCATCATCACTGCAATAGGGTGGCTTATGTATAAATATAAGATAGAAGTGGGGGGTAGTTAACCACATATACATGAAATGTCATTTTGGAATAAACAGTTTACAACCACCCTCGTTGCATTTATTACAACCATCATTATCTAACCTAATGGGGCATGGATTCAGTTAAAATATATGTCGGATCGGTAAAGATACACGGCATGGTGCGATCACTGAGGGATCGGCCATCGTCCTCATCAGGATACGAGCGTGGGTAACCGACGCAGAAACCTGATCGCTGTTATCGAATTTGACTTGTTACTCGCGGCCATCATCCAGGGGATTGTCGGGTTTGTCACCGGCACGGCTAGTAACGTGATAAAAAAAAACCTCACCTAATACTGTGACTATATGTACTTTTTTTATTGCTGTAGGACAGCAGACCGGCTGACGGCCCGCTTAGAATTTAGCAGTTACCATCGCCTATGGGTGTTTGCAACGCTAGTGGCATCGCGGATACGCTGCTGTCCCATAAGGGTACAGGAACTTGGGTCACTAATGCCGGAACACAACACCAAATACCAAAGGTGGTCGCTATCTAGATGGGCTTGAGGCCCTACCACGTAGCTAGGGTGGTTGTTTTGTCGCCTTTTACGACAGGCCGACCCCGGCCGCAGAGGTTAGTATACCGCCCCTCCACCCCTGCATGGATATAGAGAATCATTGCGATATATATGAGGCGGGATATAAAAATTAAGTCTTCAACGTAGCGGTTATAATGTAGTTGATAATAAATGACTTATTGAATATACAACCTTGTTAGAGAATTACAAAATTTTATCAGTTATCCATAGTTAGCAATTTTCAATCATTTTTTGTGATTCTTTCCTAAGGAAAATGTTACTTAATAAAAAAAAACGTTAATCTGAAATGCATATGCAGCTAGGATAAAACTTTGTGCGAATAAAAAATACACTCAAAGAAATATACATATTTCAGATAGACGACTCGGAATGCGTTTCCGAAGCAGCTTCGACTTGTCGAAGTTATTTGAAAATAATTCTTAGGACGTCGCGAAATATATTATATTTATGGTGTACATTCAAACCATCTGTTCCCCTGGAACAACTTTTTCGCAATAACTCGGCGCTGAACTTTCACAGTTCGGTACGGCGTATGGGGGCTTTGCGATACTGCATGCTGTAATAACAATAGTATCTACAGAATCCTCTGCTTCCATTCTCTTCTGTTCGCCACATCTTAACATTTACACTCTTTTTGACTCAATTATCTTATACGTAATCCAAAATACGTAAAAAATTGCATGAAAGTCAGCTCCGATGATACGACTTTTACGGCAACCGGCTACTTAAGTGGGAGACATGTCTAGCTATGCCGCCTCCGCCGGGCCCCGGCAGGAGGGGTAGACCCAAAAAGTGCTGGCTTGACGTCGTAAAGGGTGATATGCGTGCCAATGGTCTCACTACCAGGGATGCTGAAGACCGTGCGAAGTGGAGTAGAAAAAGTCGGAAAGCGGACCCCGGGCACCGAAACGAAAGTTAGGTTGCGACCGGGATACAACGCTGGGATGATGATCTTATACGTAATCCATATATTAATTGGTCTATTTTTTAATATTCAAATACTTATTATTAAATAATATTTGTAACTAACTTGTTATACTTTCCGTGCAGAGGCGGAGTAAGAATAACCTCTGTGGCTGGGGTCGACCTATCGTAAAAGGCGACATAACCACTCTGGCTACGTCGTAGGGTCACAAGCCCCTCTGGATGGCTACTATCCTTGGTTTATAAGTATGCCGCCATAATAATCTTGTGTATGTCTATGGGACAACAGCGTGTTCGCGGTGCTCCTAGCGTCGCAAACATAGCAGTAAAAAAAAACTAATTCTAACTAACCTACTTTCACTACGAATTAATATAAGTATTGCAATTCTATTACTGCGCCCTGTTTTAAACGAAATTGTCCTGGTTATATATATATATATATATATATATATATATATATATATATATATATATATATATATATATATATATATATATATATATATATATATATATATATATATATGTAAAGAGAATATCATCTCTTTAATGTTATTGTATTATGGTTAGGTTGTGTAACCAGGACATAATCCCTTTTGATTTAACGCGCTTAATGTCATGTGTCATAGAAGTGTGACACATGACATTTGCCTACAAAAAAGTAAACAATATTTACGTTATTACGTTACAGATTTGATTTAAATAATTTAATTAATAGATAGAAAAGCAAGAGTTATGAGAGACGAGTAATCAACTTTAATTGTCGTTTCTGTTATTTTTACAGAAACAAATTTGTTTGATTTATTCGGACCATCCAGACTGAAACAAATAAATAATATTATAAAACGACAATATTCGTCACAAAATGAAATTGCAATTCGAGTTCAGAGCTGTGGCTTCTCCAAAGGACTGTAAAACTACAGTAGTAGCTGTAACCTCAATTGTCACAGAACAAGGGGAAAAATATGTTATACCAGATGACCTCATGTATGCAGATTATCATGAAGAGTTGACAAAGACGGAGACTTTCAAAAAGGTAAAAAATTCATTAGGAAAAAGGCATGATGAGTTAAAAATATGGATAAAAATTTCAAAAGAATTAGAAAAGATATATTTAGATGATGAAGGAAATATCCAGTTTGGAGGGAAATATTTAAAACAAACACTTCAAGAGAATATTAAAGAAAACTCGAGCTTGGAAAAAATATTAGAAAAATTAATTGAAAAATCAGAAAAACACGAAGAAGAAAAAAACTTAAAACATATTGTAGATAAATTTGTATTAGAAAAATTTAATTATAAAACATCTAATGTTAGACAATGGTTACATATATTCGAAAAAGAGTGTGGAAGATTTAAAATAGAAAAAGATAAAACTAAAATAGAATTATTAAGAATATTTTTAGATGCAACTTGCCAAGATTGGTATACTTCTACTGTAATAAAAGGAGAACATGAAAACAATTGGAATACGTGGAAACAGATATTAATAGAAACCTTTTCAGGTAAGGGATGGAGTAGCAGGACATATGCTCATTATTTTAAATACAAAGAAGGTTCAATAGTACAATATGCAATAAAGAAAGAACGATTATTATTAGAAATAAATAAGGACATGGACGCTGATACAATGATAGATAGAATTGCATTTGGGTTGCCAGAATTTATTAGAGAGAAGATCGCCAGAGATGAAATAGAAAATACAAAAGATTTAATAAATGAATTACAGAAGCTTGAAGGGATAATAAATAAAAAGAAAACATTTAAAAAAGAAGGTAAACCAGAACATAAATTCAGAAATGAAGAAAAGAAACCATGTATGACATGTGAAAACATGGGTAAAGGTATAAGATATCATCCAGAAGAAAAATGCTGGTTTAAACTAGAGAAAAAAGAGAAACCTAAAGCTATAGGAAGCAATTCAGTAATAGAAGTAAATTTAAATACAGAGAAAAAAAACTAATAGTCACACCATTGATCAGACTTAAGCTACTAGTTGAGAATCAGATAGAGATAATGGGAACATATGATCCAGGTTCTCAAGTATCCTTGATAAACTCGAAATGGATAAAAATAAAAGAGAATAGAGAAGATTTAAACAAGATATTCTTGAGGTCTGTCAATGGTGTGAATCAGACAAATGGATTGGTAAGAATAAGAATAAAAATATTTGATATAGAAAAAATAGTAGATATATATGTAGTTGAAAGAGAGGATTTTGAAGATTTTATAATAGGATTAGACTTAATTCCTATGTTTAAGTTGAGGTTGAATGAAAATTTAGAAATCTCACAGAAAATAGAGAAAAAGTTAGAAAAACCAGAGATAACATTAAGTGAAGTTACAAATTGTTCAATTAATTTTAATGAACACGTGGAAACAGAAGAATTTCAAACAAATATAGAACATTTAGATAAAGATAAAAAAATGAAGATAGAAAAATTGATAGATAAAAACAAATCAGTGTTTGCGAAAGACAAGTATGATATTGGGACTGTTAACGAATATGAAGCTAGAATTGACTTAATAGTGGAGAAATACTGCAGTAAAAGACCCTATAGATGTAATATAAAAGACAAAAAAGAAATAGAGAAACAAATAGCCAACTTACTAGAGAAGAATTTAATCGAAGAATCTTATAGTCCTTTTGCTGCACCCGTCACACTAGCATATAAGAAAAATGAAGGAAAGACACGTCTGTGCATAGACTTTAGAGATTTAAATAAAAACATTGTCCCTCAGGCACAACCATTCCCTTTAATAGATGATATAATAATAAGAGCCAGAAATTGTAAATACTTTACGACACTGGACATTAACTCAGCTTTTTGGTCAATACCACTAAGAATTGAGGATAGGAGGAAGACGGGATTTGTAACACAAGATGGTCACTATCAATGGACATGTCTACCGTTTGGCTTAAAAACGTCTCCAGCTATATTTCAACGAATTCTGAGTAGCATATTAAGAAAATATGGACTAACTGAATTTTCAGTGAACTATATAGACGATATCTTAATACACTCACCGACGTTTGAAGAACATCTAAATCATATTGAAAAATTATTAAATGCAATAAAAAAAGAAGGACTCAGGTTAAAATTTAAAAAGTGTACATTCGCTGCTAGTTCGGTTAGATATTTAGGACATGTAATAGGAGAAAATACGGTTAAACCGTTGAAAGACAACATAACGTCAATAAAAAATTTCCCAATTCCTACTACACAAAAGCAAATTAGACAATTTCTGGGGAAAATAAATTTTTACCATGAATATATAGAAAAGAGCTCAATATTACTAGATCCATTACATCAACTATTAAAAAAAAATGTAAAATTTATATGGACAGAGGATTGTGAAAAATCTTTCAGAAAGATAAAAGAAATGCTATGTTCCCAACCAGTGTTGGAGATATTCGACAAAGACCTTCCAATCAAGATATATACAGATGCATCACTTGAAGGTATAGGCGCAATACTAAAACAAACACAAGAGGATGGAAAAGAAAAACCTGTGGCCTACTTCTCAAAGAAACTTAATGAAACGCAAAAAAGAAAAAAAGCTATTTATCTTGAATGCTTAGCTATAAAAGAGGCAATAAAGTACTGGCAACACTGGCTGATAGGGAGATACTTCGAAATATACTCTGACCACAAACCACTGGAAAATATGAATATAAAAGCACGAACAGACGAAGAATTGGGCGATCTAAGTCACTATCTATCTCAATACGATTTTAAAATTATATACGTCCCAGGTAAAGATAATAAAGAAGCGGACTGCTTGAGTAGAAACCCTGTTCTAGAATCAAATACAGAAGAAGAGGATTTATTAAAAACGGTAAATTTTATTGAAATAGATGAAATAAAATTAGATCAGATGAATAATATACTATTACAGAATAAAAAAGAAAAATTAATAGAGAAAAACGGAATATATTATAAAAAAGTGAAGAAAAGAGAGAAAATCATATTATCAGAAAAATTCAGTATTGATTTAATTAATAAAATACACAAGGAATGGTGTCACACAGGAATAACACAAACACAAATGAAAATATGTCCATATTATACTGCTAAAAATTTAGTGAAGAATATAAAAAAAAATTTGTAAAGAATGTTATATATGTATTAAGAATAAGTCAAGAGGGCAACATAAATTCGGCTCAATGTCACAATTAGGACCAGCGACCAAAGCTTTCGAAATTATGTCCATAGATACAATTGGAGGATTTGGAAGCACTAGATCAACAAAAAAATATATTCATTTACTTGTTGATCATTTCACGAGATATGCGTTCATTTCAACATCAAGAACTCAAAACGCCGCTGATTTTATAAAACTAATTCAAACTGTGTTAGACATAGAAAACATCGGAACAATCTTAACGGACCAATATCCTGGAATAAATTCCAAAGAATTTAAAGATTATTTAAAAAATAAAGGAGTGCAATTAATTTTTACTGCAATAAATGCACCATTTTCTAATGGTCTGAATGAAAGACTGAATCAGACATTAGTAAATAAAATAAGATGTAAAATAAACGAAGAGAAAAAGAATAGAGCATGGACATCGATAGCGAGAGAATGTGTGAATAAGTATAATATACTAGAACATACAATAACGGGATTTACACCAGAGTATCTATTATATGGCACAGACACCAGTAACATACCAGAAGAGTTAAAAAGAAAGAAAAACGGAGAAGACTGGATAAGAGATAAGAAATTAGCATTAGAAAGAACACAGAGATCACATAAGTATAACGAAAGTTTATTTAATAGAAACAGAAGACACCATGAATTCAACGAAGGAGATATGGTATTCATAGAGAATGGAAACAAACTCAATAGGAAAAAGCTAGAAGAACTAAGAATCGGCCCATATATAATAGAAGAAAAAATTTCAAACTCAATTTATAAAATAAAAACTGGAAAAAGAAATCAAGACACGAGTCTATTCCACGTGACAAAACTAATTCCAATGTTTGAAGTTGAAGCTGATTGAAAAATTATGCAATTTTCATATCGTGGAGGGGAGATGTAAAGAGAATATCATCTCTTTAATGTTATTGTATTATGGTTAGGTTGTGTAACCAGGACATAATCCCTTTTGATTTAACGCGCTTAATGTCATGTGTCATAGAAGTGTGACACATGACATTTGCCTACAAAAAAGTAAACAATATTTACGTTATTACGTTACAGATTTGATTTAAATAATTTAATTAATAGATAGAAAAGCAAGAGTTATGAGAGACGAGTAATCAACTTTAATTGTCGTTTCTGTTATTTTTACAGAAACAAATTGTTTGATTTATTCGGACCATCCAGACTGAAACAAATAAATAATATTATATATATATATATATATATATATATATATATATATATATATATATATATATATATATATATATATATATATATATATATATATATATATATATATATATATATATATATATATATATATATACCTAGTCAGGTCATAAGTATTGTCACACAGTAAAAACTTTTCTTTTAGAATGCTGGCCACAAAAAAGTTTATTGAATTCGAATTTCGAATTGTTCATGAAAATAAAAATGTATAACTTTTAGAATTTTACTCATTTTTAAATATGGAGTGGACGCTTAAAGAAGACCGTGTTGCAGTTATTGCGTTGCATCGTTACAGTTACGCGCCAATTCATTGGCCCTTCAGATGGGGTTAAGCAGAACCACGGTGAAAAGGGTGTTAAATGAAGACTTAGGGCTTCGGGCATATCGAAGAAAAACAGGACATCGTTTGAATGCTCGTCTAATGGACCTGAGACTGAAGAGATGCCGCGCTTTGTTGAAGCGGTACGCGGGAAAAAAATATCGGGAAATTCTTTTTTCGGATGAAAAAATGTTTACCGTAGAAGAGAGCTACAACAAACAAAATGATAAGGTGTACGCACACAGTAGTGAAGAAGCGAGCAACCGTATTCCGCGTGTCCAACGAGGTCATTTTCCATCCTCGCTCATGGTATGGTTGGGAGTTTCTTATTGGGGCTTAACAGAGGTACATTTTTGTGAGAAAGGTGTAAAAACGAATGCTGTTGTGTATCAAAATACAGTCCTGACGAACCTTGTGGAACCTGTTTCTCATACCATGTTCAATAACAGGCACTGGGTATTCCAACAAGATTCGGCGCCAGCTCATAGAGCGAAGAGCACACAAGACTGGCTGGCGGCGCGTGAAATCGACTTCATCCGGCACGAAGACTGACCCTCCTCCAGTCCAGATTTGAATCCGTTAGATTACAAGATATGGCAACACTTGGAGGAAAAGGCGTGCTCAAAGCCTCATCCCAATTTGGAGTCACTCAAGACATCCTTGATTAAGGCAGCCGCCTATATTGACATGGACCTCGTTCGTGCTGCGATAGACAACTGGCCGCGCAGATTGAAGGCTTGTATTCAAAATCACGGAGGTCATTTTGAATAAACTTTAATGTCATAAGAATTTATGTTTTGTTAAGTTCATTTTGGTATATGAATGGTTACATAATTAATAAACTTGTTACAATTATTTTACATTAAACATGTGACAGAATTTATGACCTGACTAGGTATATAATTTGCATCGCTAACACGCTGCTATTCGGATAGTGGTATTGCAAACTGGTCACTTATACTGGTACACAAGGTTATTATGGCAACATATTTAAAAACCAGGGCTGGTTCCAGATGGAATCGGAGCCTATCCAGATGGAATTGGAGCCCTACCATCTAACTTGCGTTGTTTAGTCTCCTTTTACGACAAACTGACACCGGCCGCAGAAGCCAGTATTCTTTTTCCGCTCTGTTTTTATTAAACTGAATTGTCCTGGGTTTTCCAATTTCAAATCCTTGTTTTTTAAATTTGGCTTTGACAACCCTAATGTATGCAAATTAACGATCGCGCAGCGGTGTTGATTATGTCAATTACACTAATATAAGTCGTGGGGCCTTTAACCACCTGTATACGACGTCTTATTGTAAGACGTTCGACTCATTCCATCGCTTTTTTTGGTAATAAAACTGGCGTGAAGGTTGGTTCACATGACGCGTTCACAACGCGTGTTTAAAAACGCGTGTTTAAAAACGCGTTTGGACTTCGAAAATTTTACCTTTTCTTTTCGTCTCGGGGAAAAGCCCTATTCTTGACGGGTTTCCGGCCCGGGGGGACCGAGGAATATGTAGGACTCCAGGAAAGATGATCGGCCTCCAACTACTCACTAAAAACCCCGCTGTTCTCCTATCGCCTATGTCCGGGTCCACGGATATGTAGCCTGTCGATCTCATGGCCCGGGTCGGCGCCAGCCCGTCCATTGTATCAGAGCGGGTCTCTTCCATAACGTTAACGCCAGGGGGTCAGGACTTCGTCCCCCCCAGCGCTCTCCTCTAGCAACTCGAGGAGTTGAGCGGGGCCTCGGAACAGCACCGGCCCTCACCCTCGCAAAAATTTAACCTCAGTATACTATGAGTAACGCTTTTAATTTAAACTAAAAATAAAATACATTCTAAGTCTTATCTCAGATGCTTTTTTAAATTATTTCTAAATTTGATTAATTTTAAAACAATATGCTACCAAATTTTGGTATAGATTATTCGTTCACGTGTTTTATATTTTGAGGTAATGCGATCAAAAATATTCCTGTATTAGTAATAATTAAAAATTATCGTTAAACTGTAAATTGTATTCATATAAATAAAAGTTCATTTTGTTTAGATTTTATTTTTCGAAGATAAAAGTAAAACAAACGAATCGTAACCTGTTACTATTTAATTCGTGTTCTCATGTAAACTCGTTATTATACTTAAAATAAATGTAACGTTTAAAAAATGCTAAATAAGAATAAAGCCAAGTGCCGACGGAATATTTCGCGATAGCTCGCTCGCATGATGTAATGTGCCGGTGACCTACCGAGGCCGCGGAATCTATTACACGATAGAGTAAAATATCGCGTCTGTCAGCCAACCGAGACATTGATCTTGGCCACAGTAGTTACGTACTCAGTATTATTTATTACATAATTGTAAATGCAAAAGTTTAGTAAAGTTTGTTTTTACTTTTTTACGATTTCATGTTCACACAACTACTCGACCAATTGAGATGGGATTTTCAAAATTGTTATAAAAAGTATTGTTACGTAGATCTTTCTTCGTGCAGGGACTGAGTAAGAATATTAACCCCTGTGGCCTGTCGTAAGGCGACACAACAACCCTAGCTACGCTATAGTTAAGGGCCCCAAGCCCGTCTGGCTGGCAACCACCCTTGCTCTATAAGTGTTTTTATCCGTGCAGGGGTGAAGAAAAAATACTGCGGCCGGCGTCGGCCTGTCGTAAAAGGCGACAAAACAACCCACCCTAGCTACGTGGTAGGGCCCCAAGTCCGTCTGTATGACGACCACCTTTGGTCTTAAGTATGCCGTCATAATAACTTTGTTGTGTTCGGGTATTAGTGAGCCAAGTTCCACTAGTGTTGCAAACACCCATAGGCGATAGTAACTGCTGTGCTACAGCAATAAAAAAAGTGTGCTGCCATAATAACCTTGTGTTGTGTTCCGGATTAGTGACCCAGGTTCCTGTACTCTTACCTCTTGTCCATAGACGAGGGTAATTGCTTACCATTAAGTGGGTCATTAGCTTGTCTGCTATTCTAGAACAAAAAAAAAAAAAGAAGAGAACATAAATGCAAGCATAACTGATCAACAAGTGCACCATAATCTTATATAATACCAAAAATCTTCTGAATGTTTTTTTATCAGATATAATCACGCTGTTTGAAGAAGCTACACTGCCTTTCTCCTTGTGGAAGGAGACACAAGAGTTACAATAAATCTGGCTGAAGGTTTTTACAGGCGAAAGACATTTAACCTCCTCCCACTTCCAGCCACCCAGGAATCACTAAATTGTGCTCTTTCTGTAAGTTTGCATTTTTTTTATTGCTGAGGTACAGCAGACAGTCTGACCACTTAATAGTAAGCAGTTCCATTCGCCTATAGACGTTTGCGACGTTAGGGGCACCGCGAACACGCTGCTGTATACAAAATACTGCTAGCTAGACTGTGTCATTGTGTATATTCTTTTTGCTCATTGCATTCTCCATTCCGGCGGGACAGGTTTTTTTAACTATTTGGGAAATGAACTTAGTCTTACGCTCCAAGGTCACGATCGGTTGTGTTTGTTTTGACTGTGTGAAATGTTATTTTATAACAAACGAGGGGCCCCCTCATTGTTCGTTTTGTTTACCAATTTGGAGTAATATTTCCTCCATTTTACATGTTCGTAACATTTATTTACAGCTCTTAACAATCATTTAAGAATTAGAATTATGCTTTTGATTGATTGATTGTTTTTTTTCCGCGCAGGGGCGGAGAAAGAATACGACCTCTGCGGCCGGGGTCGCCCCGTCGTAAAAGGCAACAAAACAACGCACCCTAGCTACGTGGTAAGGCCCCAAGCCCGTCTGGATGGCGACCACCTTTGTTTAAGACCATATTTATACTTAAGTGTATGCCGCCATAATTACCTCGTGTTGTGTTCCGGCATTAGTAACATAAGTTCCTGTACACTTATGAGACAGCAGCGTGTTCGCGATGCCACTGGCATTACAAACACCCATAGGCAACGGTCATCATCAGCGTTATATCCCGGTTGCAACTTAGAATTCCGTTTCTGTGCCCGGAGTCCTCTTTCCGACTTTTTCTACTCCACTTCGCACGGTCGTCAGCATCCCTGGTAATGAGTCCATTGGCACGCATCCCTTTACGTCGTCCCATAGGACCCATAGGCGACGGTAACTGCTAAATTCTAAGTGGACTTCAGCCTGTCTGCTTTCCTACAGTAACAAATAAAAGGAAATAATTTGTTTTTATTTAGCTAATGCTTTTTATTAGACTCTGGACGCTTTTTAACGCTACTGGACACTTTTTTAAATAGAATTCCTGCACTATTTGACACCAGTGCACTAGTTTGTTCTGCCAATATGGTAAATAGGCTTTACTATTATTTCGCTAAACTGTACTAGAACACCTGAACAACTGAGCCAGCCATGTCATTTAAAAACAAGAATAGGGCCACCCCCTGCAGAAAATAGTCGGTTATTCTAGCTTTGGAACGTCTGACAGAGTGACTGCTCACTTACTGATAGTTAAACAGTTACCGTCGCATCGCCTATGGATGATTGCGATGCTAGTGGCACTGCTAACACGCTGCCGCCCGCGTAGAGGAACTGGGGAACCTGCGTACTTATGTCGGAGCATAACATAATCGGACAGACGGGATAAGAGCCATTCTGCCTGGGGATCTATTGTCGTATTTTACGACAGAACGCCCCCGGCCGCAGGAGTCAGTAATCCTATTCTGCTACTTGTCCGCTTATAAAATAAACATATTACTATCCAGTACATGAAACTATTTAAAAAAAAAACTGTTTTAAGACTATCAGCACCATGTTTGATTTCGTTGTTTAACAGCAAAGACCTCATCTATTACTCACAAAAACGTAAGAAAAATTTAAACAATGATTGAATCGCACTCAGGACTTGTTTTTTTTTTTATTGATGGAGTTTAGCAAACGACCACCGTTGTCTATGGACTGTTGTATAATAATAATACCAAAGGCATTGCCAACCCGCGGCCGGCCTCGCAGAAATTTTATAGCGCCTTCATTGTTTCCCTTTGAACTTATAAGCCTCGTAAACAAGTGTTTTAAATAAAATGACTAAATGTTGAACGATAATTTTTTTATCTCCACTGATATAAAACACGTGTTGTAGAATTATGAATATTTGAGAAACTAATGTGAATATAGTTTTCAACGAACTTGAGGGACATTTATCAGGTAATTTAATTATGTCGCTTTTCGGCTGTCGGCGTGCGCGTATATGGTAAAAATTTTTTTCCAATAGCGCCAAAAGAAGTATGACTTCAATAATTCACATTTTCCAACTCCTTATAGGAATCATGTTACGTATGGTCAATCAAAGGAAAATTCCCAAATATCGAACTTTAGCAAATATTTTTATGATATCATTATCCGTAGCTTAAATTTTACGACTGTGTATTGTGATGTCGTTAACCGTATATTTTTGATATTTCTCAAAATAATTACAACGTTTTATCTCCTTTTATACCTAACTTGCTTTAGTTTGATTTGAGTTTTGTTGTGGCAATATGTCATGTCGTTCTTAAGAAATCGTAAGAATCGGCAAATGCGCTTCTTCTTTTGCTTGGTTCGGTTTTATTTATTTATTTATACAATGATCACACAGCGCACATGTTAAACTTATATACTAATAAATGATGAAAAGAAAATGAAGACATAACATGAAAACGACATAAAAAATATTTAAAGTAGTTCTAGAAAAAAATATAACTACCAAAAAACCATTTAATTTTGAGTTGATGGATCAGTAGCGAGCGATACACCTAGTTACCTGTGTTCCTTTGTTTAAGAGAACACTCCTCTCAAAGACGGGCATCAATGCAAAAAGACGCAGATGACATCTCGAGCCTTCAATTCATAACATGGATACAACATAAATCAAACGCTTTTTCAATAAACAAAAAAACCGCACTGAATTTATACGATAAAATAATAATATGTGAACGGTATCTATTACCAAAGCAGAGCATTTTTTTATAGCTAGAGATCAGCAGACAGTCAGACGACCCACCCTGGCATGTGGTCGCCGTCGCCTATGGACGTTTGCAGCACCAGAGGCAATACCAACGCGCTGCTGCAACGAGAATGCAAGACCAAGACCAAAATGCAAGACAACTAAAAATTATAACTTCCGTTGTAAATAGGATATATAAGAATGTTTGTCACACTTCTATATATGTTTTTGTCGGAACAAAACATTTTGTGTGTTTAAAATTTCTAGTTTATTCCACTAAATTTAAACACCGAATATAAAAAAGGCATCGGTAAACCTTACCATTGTCTGAAAAAAAATTCTTGAAGTTACTATTATTTTTCGATATCTGGTTAACACATGGTTGATGTAGAGCTAGGCTACTTTTTTTTATATTTGTACTTTCTTCGAGTACTTTGTACTTTTTTTCTTACAGTAAAAAGTCAATTTATGCGTCCAAGAATTGTAAGGTGTGGTGCTTCCGGTTTTGCATATGTTAAACGACGGGTTATTATACATTTTAAAACAGTTTATTTAAAATACCGAGGAAAACATTTACAAGAATTTTAAACATTTTACAAATTTTCGATCACGATCACGCGCGGTCAGATGGCTTCCTTTTGTTATAGTTTCATTCAATCTGCTGCTGGATCGGATATAATTCTTGATAAATCAATTAGATTCTATACATAAACGCATTGCAATAGATAAACAGCTTATCCTGGGTTTTCAACCTGCAAAAGATAAAATGCTCAAGCATTATAAAAAAAACTAATTGGTTTTATTGCACAACGCTAATTTTAGATCCTAAACATAAAGTAGAAACATTCGATTTAACACCTTGGGGATCGGAAATTAAAAATGAAAGCCAAAAACGGTTTGAAAACGGTTATTTGAAGAATATCGACTTCAAGAGCCAGTAGGAGAATTGTCAATGGATGTAAGTGAAGAGTGTCAGGAACATGAAGACGCTATAGACTTCAATAAATTATATTCAGCTCCATCTTCTTCGTCAGCTTCTCAACTCTTGAGAAAAGAGTTAGAACAGTACTTGAGTCAGCCTAGAGCTTTGAGTAACGAAGATATACTACTTTGGTGGAAACGTCATAAGTTTCAATATCCTATTTTGGCAAAAATGGCATCTCTTGTGATACGAAAGCATCGCAATAGATTGAATAACGAGTCGGCTCGATGGCTATTGTGCATCAATTCTTGGTCATCAAATAAAAGATAATAAATATATGCGTATAAGTATAATAATATATAAAGTATTTAAACTAATAGGATACGGTAACATTTATTGATTATTGTAAAATAAAGCTTAATTAATTACAGAGATTGATTGTTGATCATTTATAACTTATATCTATAAAAGCCTTGAAAATTTTTCAAAATGAAGTAAGTAATAACAGACTATTTGAGCTAATGATGAGCAAAATCTGTCTTGTTCTTGCAGTCTTGGTCTTGCGATTTTGCAAGACCAAGACTAAGACTGAATACGCAAGACCAAGACCAAGAACGGAGAAGCAAGACCAAGACCGTTACCAAGACTATCTTGGTCTTGGTCTTGCTTTGCTCATCACTAGTGATAACTTACTCTCATAAGTAACTGTCAACTGATGAAGCACAGTCTACGTTTGAATATTTTCTTTTATGTAAACATACTGGCCCAAATTCCGTAGCCAGATAGCGTGAATGAAATGTTCAATTCATTGAAGGGCCAAGAATCTAGGGCTTCAGGGCAAACAAATTACAAATAAATTGAATATTGGCTCTCTGAATGACGTTCAAAACTTAAATTGCTTCCGGCAATAAAACAAATTGACTACGATAAATTTCTGCGAGAATTGCGTGTCGCGGAGATGATATGCTACGATGGATGGTTGTAATGCTGCGTAAGGATCGAGTAAGAAACTCCCGCATTCGCGGCGTCCTTCATGTCCGTGACATTGCAGATAAATTGCAGGAGTGTCGCCTTCGCTGGTATGGCCACGTTTCACGGCAACCGGCTACTTAAATGGGAGACATGTCTAGCTATGCCGCCTCCGCCGGGCCGCGGCAGGGGGGGTAGATTAAAAAAGTGCTTTGCTTGACATCGTAAAGGGTGACATGCGTGCCAATGGATTAACTGACATGGATGCCTAAAAACATGCGAAGTGGAGAAGAAAAAGTCGAAAGGCGGACCCCGGGCACCGAAGCGAAGGCTTGGGTTACAACTGGGATTTAACGCTAGGATGATGATGATGACTGCGATAAATTTCTCAGCACTATTTTATACTTGTAAAATGTAGACTTTGGAGAAGGACATAGGCTACTTTTTTGAAGTTTACGATTGAATTATCATTTGCAGCTCAATTGTATGAGTTGATCTTAATATATTTTAATATTTTAAACATTTTTTATTTATCTAGCCGACCCGGAAAACGTTATTGTCATTTAAATTTAAAATAAAGTAGCCTATGTCCAAGGTCCAATCTATGCGGCTTAGGCGTAAAAAGGTAATAGACAAAGGTACTTTCGAACTTATAATATTAATATAGATATTTGGATGTTAGAAGAAAAGTTGGCTAACAACCACAACCCACCGCTGGGTTGTTAGCCATTTAGTACTTATCGGTTTTCCCCGCATTACACTTACGGCTGCACGACAACAACCTCTCAACGGAGATCATTTTCTCTATTATCTATTTAACAAGTGATCTATTGTACTTAAAAGACCAAATTAGTCTACAATGACGTACTGTCTACATATGCCAAGTCGTCGAATACATTGACCCGTACTGCGTAACGTGGCGTATTGCTAGTAATTATTAATACATAGGATAGAATGCCCAGAATTACTAATAGCCTTGTAAATTTGTTGACAATTTGTACTAGCCGTCATCGCGGATGTCAGTGTACGCCCTCTTTACATCGCAACACTATCATTAGAAGATATATTTGACCTCCATGTATTAGTAGTCTAATACACATTACACAAGTACTATGTGCTACTTTGGGACTAAATGGCTATGTGCATGTAACTCCTCCTAAACGGCTGGAACGATTTTGATGAGTTGATGTTGATGTGTTTGAAATTTTTGTGTGTTCAAGTGGATATAATATATGACGATGATAATAATAATAACAATCAACTGAATTTCGGGGTCACGTTTATCGAGAATCTCTATTGTCAACACAATAAAATACTAGATTTCGCATACAAAGAAGGTTGTCGTCGAAACTTGCGAAAATAAACCGCGCGTACGTTGTGAAATTCGTTTGAGCTTCGAAATTTAATAAAAGTTTTCATTTCACAAACACATAATTTATGAACATATACGGAAGACCAGAACAAATTCTTTGCGGACCTCACAAACGCTTTTCCTCCGCGAGGATTTAGTCCAAGGACACGACTATACAAGTTCTCCGTTCAGGGGCGGAGTCGACCTGTCGTAAAAGGCGACAAAACAACCCTAGCTACGTGGTACCCCTACGTGGGACAGCAGCGTGTTCCGGTGCCCTTAGCGTCGCGGGCATCCATTGGCGACGGTAACTATTAAGTGGACCTTCAGCCTGTCAGCTGTTCTTGAGCAATAAAAAACACAGCAAATACAAGGTAATGGCACTTACGTAGCCACTGAAACAGCCGGATATACTATTAAAGATAATAAAAATACTGTCAGAAAAATCTCGTCGTCCACTTAGGTCTCGTGTGATCATATAATTAGCACTAAAAATCACTGTCTGCCTTTTAAAGTAAACATATACGCGTTTACATAACGCACCGTGAATAGAGTTTCAACGAGCCCCAGACTGAACGGCTTAGCAACCAATAAATGCGTGCCGAGACGCCTATGACGCGAAACGCGTCTGCGAAAAATTCCAAAGTGATGAATTCAATATAACTTTAAGCAATTTCAATGAAGAATTTCAATTTTTTATCCGTACAGGGGCGGAGAAAGAATACTACTACTCTGTGGCCCGGGTCGGCCTGTACATCAGATGGAAAGTAGGTGATAAATGAACCACTCTCATTGCAGCTAATATTAAAATAAATAAACAGTAGTTCCAGGTTTAAACCAAAAGATTGAATCTTCGCATGCATTTCGTGCTGCGTGTCCCTAGCAGCTATAAAAATAATTTTATAGCTCTCAAGCTATGAATAATGGATATTTTGAAAAAAAATACCCTACTAAGTAACCTTCTTATTATTTAAAACTAACATTTATCCCAACCAAAAGAAGATAGGTCCAGGAAATATGGATACTGTCAAAATCATCCTTTATCCGTGCAGGGGCGGAGAAAGAATACTGACCTCTGCGGCCGAGGTCGGCCAGTCGTAAAAGGCGACAAAAAAACCCACCCTAGCTACGCGGTAGGGCCTCAAGCCCGTCTGGATGGCGACCACCTTTGGTCTTAAGTATGCCGCCATAATAACCTTGTGTTGTGTTTCGGCACCCAAGTTCCTGTACCCTTATGGGACAGCAGCGTGTTCGCGATGCCACTGGCGTTGCAAACACATATAGGCGACGGTAACTGCTAAATTATTAAAAATTATGGCATATTATATTAGTTTTCCATGTTTATTCACAAAGAGAACTGACGACTTGTACGACGAATGTAAGGAGTACCATTTATGGTGAATTATCACATTTAGGCTCGAAATGTTAATGATCTTATAAAAAATATTGATTAAATAAAAAAATTATCATCACTATTTTATTCTAAGAACATAATAACATGAAATATTGTTCAAATAGAAACCAATACTGATAGATGAGAGATAGACGTGTAGGCAGAGAAATTGGTTCACCTACTTCAAATGACTCACCTAAGTTTATCGTTTCTCTTACATAATACTTTGAACATAAGGATACCTGTGAGAGAATTAAAAAGAGCAAAGTAGCTTGAAATATGCAAGCTAAAGTGGTAGCGGGCGATCCGGTACCGCTCATAACCGATTGATGATGGAACAACAGTCCTGAAGTAGTAATTCCATATCAAATTCAAAATATTAGACTAAATTTAAATATCAGTGTGTAACTCATGAATTTTATAACATAATTTAGTGGTTTAGTTATAATAACCAAAGAGAATTTTAAACTTTAATTAGTCAGAAACAAGATAAACAATTGAGATGCAATGAAAAAGCTCAAGCGATTCTATATAAACTTCTTGGCATTAAGTCGCCATCCAGGCTTTGAGGTCCTACCACGTAACTAGGTTGGGTTGTTTTGTCGCCTTTTACGAAAGGCCGACCCCGGCCGCAGAGGTTAGTATTCTTTCCTCGCCCCTTTTTTTGGTCTCGGGTTTCCTCCGGCCCGGGGGGACCGAGGGATATGTGGGACTCCGGGAAAGATTTTCGACCATCTGACTACCCACTAAAAAACCCCGCTATTCTCCTATCGCCTACGCCCGAGCCCATGGATATATGGCCTGCCGATCTCGTGGCCCGGGTCGGCGCCGGCCCGCCCTTTGTCTTAAGGCGGACCCCTTCTAAAGTGTTGGCGCCAGGCTTTCGTCCCCCTGGCGATCTTCTGAATCAACAGTTGAGGGGGGCCGCTGAACAGCACGCAGCCCTCACTCTCGCGGTAATAGTGCGGGCGGTGGGTCCTCTCCCGAGGGGCCGCCCGCAGCCGCTTTTTACGGCGGCCGGAGGTCGTTACTTGCCCTCCGGTGCCATCGACGTGGCCTGCGTTGGCGGGAGGGGAGTGTGGTGGTCGACCCCCGCTCCCGCTCCGCCGCCTCCTTTGCGGACATGACTGCTTCGCAGAAGGAGGCGACGGCCGTCCATCAATATCTGATAGCCGCCATCTCTACATTACATCTATTTGTCATCTAATGATGAAATTAACCACGATAATTGCTACAATTTTCTAATATCCAAAAGTTTGATATATATATTTCACTTAATGTAGGTAAAAAATTCGCTAAGAAAATATAAACAAATAACCACATACTGTTGAGCTCTGTTTGTACTTTTGCCAACGGAGGGAAGTGATGTTTGTGCCAAATGCCCAAACCGTTCTAAATCTTATTTGCTTAGTTTACTGGATTATTTTGAAATTTCTAAAGAAGTCATTTGTGTTATTTATTTTTAGTATAATAGAAATAGTCTCCAAAAGGAATGGAAAACATAAAATTATGTTACCCGATAATTATAACTCACATTGATATCATCTATACAAATAAATAAAATTGGATTGTCTGTTTGTAGTATTAAAATAACCGCTTTTTACTAAGTGCATTCGGACGTATACACGGTACATATACAAAAACAACATTTTTTTACAATATTTGTCTGTATGTCTGTCTGTTTGTTCCGGCTAATCCCTGAAATGGCTGCACCGATTTTGACGGGACTTTCACTGGCAGATAGCTGATGTAACAAGGAGTAAGTTAGGCTATTTTTATTTTAGAAAAAAAAATAGTTTTTGTTAAAAATGATAAGTTTCGGAAATTTTATATTCCAATTTAAGTTGACCTCAGATTTATATGATTAATCATATGAAATAGGGTTCAGCGTAGGCTGGACTATCTAAGTTCGAACGCACGTATTCCGGAGGCGCATGGCGTAGTTGGATTCAATAACACTGACTGTTTGCATATTTCATTTATTTATATTTTAGGGTTTATAGGGTTTGCAATCCAAAATAAACCATAAGATATATCCACAAAAAATGTTGCCCAAAGTCACTATTCCACGCGGACGGAGTCGCGGGCACTACTAGTTTATATATATTATGCTCGCCGAATAACAGAAAAAAGTAAATATAAAAGTGCGAATAAATTTATTTTATTGTTAATACGCTGACAAAAAAGTAAGCTTGATTTGAGTGAAACTAGTCGGCGAAGGAGGAATATTCCTACCAGATTTCGAGTCTCTACGCCTCATGATTCCATAGATAGGTGGAAATCTCTTATCATAAGCAAGCAACATCTCTGGTTGTGTTGTTCGCGATGCAACTTGCGTTGCAAACACCCATAGGCGACGGTAACTGTTAAATTCTAAGCGGGCCATCAGCCTATCTGCTGTCCTACAGCAATTTAAAAAAAATCATTTAAACAACTTAATTCCTCCATCTCCCTTCCATCACAGGACAACCAGACGTACAGGAATGCACCACCCATTTATGGTCGACATACCCCGTATCAGCACTAAGCGTTTTGCTTCCACATTCATCATGCGAACCGCCAAGGAGTGGAATTATTTGCCGGCGTCTGTTTCCCGAACACTATAATTTAGGGGTCTTCAAGAGGAGAGTGAACAGGTTTTTTATAGGCAAGCGTGCTACACCGTCGAACGCATCGTCGCTAACATCAGGTGAGATCGCGGTCAAACGTACGCCTATCTACAATTTAAAAAAACATCTTTCGCGTCGATGTCTTTTTTAATTGATGAGGAACAGCAGACAGGCTAATGGTCCACTTAACAGTATGCAGTTACCATAGCTTCTGACGTTTACGAAACTAGGGTCACTAATGCCGGAACACAACACAAGGTCATTATGATGGCATACTTATAGATCTGGAGTGGTCGCCTGCCCTTAAACCTAGCTAGGATTGTTTTGTCGCCTTTTACGTCAGGCCGACCCCGGCCGCAGAAGTTAATATTCTTTCTCCGCCCCTGCACGGATAATTTAATTTATTTAATATCAATTATAACACAAGGGCGACAAATGTATCCCTTGCCGATTGATGATAACACAGACAGTATAAGAAGGGCACCGTTCGGTATTTTTTCCGATTAGGGGAGATTAGACAATAGTTAACCGTTTTAAAACTAAATTTAACCAAACCTATTTCTACTTAACATTCAACTAGGGCTCAGTAGCTACGCAATTGATCTACTCGTTCATCAGGTTCAGGTTCAATGGGAAGGACATACGCTCCCTTAGTAATGTAAAGGCCTATTTCAAAAACACAAACTTTTGGGAAAACTTGTTTAAAGATTCGGGATTCCCGATATTTTTACTTTATCATTCATAATAATATCGTAATTTAAAGTATAGCACTGAATTTTTTTATGTAGACTATGATAAACGTACTACAGTATTAACAGCTGAAACATTACCAAAAAATTGATTGAAATACGTACTGGCGCCTTATTACTAGTTGAGCCTCTCTAGGAGGAAGAGACGGGCGCGCGAGAGGGTGGTGTGAAAGGGACACAAGTACAGTATTCATTAAAAAATTAGCTTTTTTCTGTTTTTGTGAAAGCCAAGTGGTAGAACAGTTTATATTGAGCCCATATAACGCAAAAAGTCAAAACTTCAAAATTTCGAGTTGTGCCTATATATTACTAAAGGAGCGAATACGATGCAAATACTTTATTACGGTATTTCTTATGGTATTACCATCCCATATACGATCATCAGTACGATCATCATGTGTTATGTTGACTTTTCCATGCCATTTTGTTATTGAACTTTTAAAAGTTTCACGTTTGTCCGTGACATTACTCCACGGGGCTAGCGGAAGACCAGCGCTTATTTTATATCTAAAATCAGCACATGCTGAGCTAGTCCCAATTTAGGACAGTTTTCTAAGTGGATTATTAATGTATGTGTGTGTATTATGGTGTCCTAAATAAAATATTTTGTTTCTTTTTTTCTTATCATACGCCAAGAAAATGAATTTGTGATGCCAGAGGCACTGCGAACACGCTGCTCTCTGCATAAAGATACTGGAACCTGGATAACTAATGCCGAAACACCACGCAAGGTTATTATGGTGGCATACATATACACCAAGTGGGGTTACCATCGAGATGGGTTCTGCAACGTAGCTAGGTTTATTTTGTCTCCTTTTCTCCGTGCAGGGGGGGGGGGGAGTAAGAATACTAACCTCTGCGGCCGGGGTCGGCTTGTCGTACAAAAACAACCCTAGCTACGTGGTAAGACCGTCAGTCCATCTGTGTGTTCCAAATGTGTTCGCGATGTCCCTAGTGTCCAAACTACATAGGCTACGGTAACTGCAAACTATTAAGTGGATCATTAGCCTGTCTGATATTCCTCAGCCAGAAAAAGGCCGACGCCGGCCGCAGGGGTCAGTATTCTCATTCCGCCCCACGAAGAATATGCTTAGAGCTCCTAACGACGTCATTAACATCAATGTGTATTTATGTAAATGTCAATGGTTAGATAACATACGATGTATATCACAATCCACGCGAAATGCCATAGCCTGACGCACGTCTCGGTAATACATGACATCATGCTCCATTACGCCTATTCTCATCCAATATAGAGGCGAATGATTCACTGTCGCTGCACCGGGCCCCGACGAAATACATTTTGCCTAGCATTAATAGTTGTGTACAATTGGATTTATTGCTCCTCCTTATTACGGCGGCTCCACATTAGTACCGTGAATTCACGGCGCAAATAGTGACCTCCACATTCACGGGATGCTCACAATCGTTCGTGAAACCCGCCGCGAAATGGACGTAGAAGCTGCTGCTGTAATAACTTTGTTTGCTGTGGCAACATATCAATATGTAGACGTCCAAAACAAGAAAGTTATAAGAAAGAAGAATAAGAAATATAAGAATAAGAATAATTAATAATAAAAATAAGAAAGTTATAAAAAATAAAAAAACAGGGCCGTGAACGTGGATATATATACACGTGAACGCCGCGCGAATAGGTCGCGAACCCTTTGTCGCTCGACAAATTACCGACTCTGATCTGGGAACAGGCGTGAACGCGCGTGAACCACGCGAAAACCGTCCACATTCACGTTCACGCCTGTTTACGGAGCTTCACGGCACTAATGTGGAGCCGCCATTACATATTACATACTTGAAAGAATTTTTAAATGTGCCAGTGGAAACATAAAGCATTCAATACCCATATTTAAAATAAGGTGTGTGTGTGTGTGTGTGTGTGTGAGCGCGCGCGCAAGGGCGGAAAAAGAAAAGGCGACAAAACAACCCACCTTAGCTACGTGGTAGGGCTTCAAACCCGTCTGGATGGCGACCACCTTTGGTCTTAAGTACACCGCCATAATAACTGTGTTGTGTTCCGGCATTAGTGACCCAAGTTCCTGTACCCTTATGGGACAGCAGCGTGCTCGCGATGCCACTGGCATTGCAAACACCCATAGGCAACGGCAATTGCTAAATTCTAAGCGGGCGGTCCGCCTGTCTGCTGTCCTACAGAAATTTAAAAAAGTCATTTAAGCATCTTTCGCGTCAATGTCTTTTTAATTGATGAGAAACAGAGTTATTATGGCGGTGTACTTAAGACCAAAGGTGGTCGCCATCCAGACGGGCTAGGGGCCCTACCACATAGCTAAGGTGGGTTGTTTTGTCGCCTTTTAGAACAGGTCGACCCTGGGCGCAGAGGTCAGTATTTTTTCTTCACCCCTGCACGGATAGATTTACTCCGTAACTCACAAGAGCGAACTTCGGTCTCAAATCTCCAACCAGGAAATTTTTGAAACATGAATAGCTAGTATATTCAATATTTTATTTATGCAAGGGCCAAATCCAAGTAAAACACTAGTATGTAATAAAGTAAAAACACCATTGCTCACTCAGCTTGGTGTATCCATTACCGATTGGCCGTGATTAATACGTTCTACGAGTGCGATGCAAAAAATAGATTTTCGTTGCAGACTTGAAATCAGCTTGGTTTAGTCTCAACATGCCTTTGATTTTGACGATATTGCTGAGCTTATGATGTATTAAATTCTCACGGTGTATGGAATTGATTTTTTTTTATTGCTGTAGAACAGCAGACAGGCTGATGGCCCGTTTAGAATTTAGCAGTTACCGTCGCCTATAGGTGTTTGTAATGCCAGTGGCATCGCGAACACGCTGCTGTCCCATAAGGGTACAGGAACTTGGATCACTAATGCCGGAACACAACACAAGGTTATTATGCGGCATACTTAAGATCAAAGGTGGTCGCCATCCAGACGGGCTTGAGGCCCCACCACGTAGCTAGGGTGGGTTGTTTTGTCGCCTTTTACGACAGGCCGATCCCGGCCACAGAGGTTAGTATTCTTTCTCCGCCCCTGCACGAATAAAAAATGACTAAATGAATTGGCCGCTTGAATAAGGCTTGGTGTTGACGCCACAGAAGGTTTATTTGTGTGTATATCTTTACAAGTAAAATTAAATGAATTAAGTAATAAATACAAATACTACCCATAAATAATATGATTGTATATTAATTGTAATTTCAATTAAATTGTATTTATATTTTGTCATGATCTTGTACAGCCCGTAATATATTTGAATAATAAATAAACCATATAAACATGTATATAATTGTTGCTCGGAGAGTCAACAGATGTGAAAACCAGATTGATGTTGATAATTTTAATTTGAACATTATGAGGTTCCAACTTTTAATACTAAAATTCTAAGTTATAAGTTTTCACTTATATCGGCAGTATTTATGGGAGCCAATTTAATTTTTTTTTATTCAAATTACAGAACAACCTTTGCCGGTTCGTCAACTAGTATTATACAAAGAACTCTTAGATCTTTTGTGCCATTTATTAACAGTACACACATTTTCCTTATCTCGAATAGTACAAATTAATGTTTTTCCTACACACCCACAAAGTCACCTCTAAGGCGCCTTCTTATGCAAATTTTGCGCTCAACAGTCGCGATATTCCAAGAATGTCTTTGGCGCTTGTAATTAGTTTATTGTATTCAAATCTTATGCAATAATTAGTTATCAATGAGCCATAATAAAACATTTAATGATCAAATATTACTAATTAGCAAGACTAATCATCATTGAATGTATATTTTTTGTTTTTAAGATACCTTAATTCTTAAAGGCCCATTTTCTTAGTTCATTTACAGTAAAGGGTATTTATTCCGTTTCTCTGTCATCTGGTCACTTAATAGTAAACGCAGGAAAGGGACACAAAAAGTGTTATCCTGTGTCAAAAAATATTTACCAGTGAAGTGGTACAGTATTAACCACTCAGTAATCAGAATGATTTTAATAATCTACTATACAAATAAATAAAATTGGAGGGTCTGTTTGTAATATTATAAATAATATATAAATATAATATTAAAAATAAACTAATAATAATAAATGTAATATTAAAAATAAACGCTTTTTACTAAATGCATACGGACGTATACACGGTACATATACCAAAACATTTTTTTTACAATTTTTGTCTGTCTGTCTGTTGAAATGGCTGCACCGATTTTGACGGGACTTTCACTGGCAGATAGCTGATGTAACAAGGAGTAACTTAGGCTATTTTTATTTTAGAAAAAAGAAATAGTTTTTGTTAAAAATGATGTTTTGAAAATTTTGTATCCAATTTAAGTTGACCTCAGATTTATATTAACAATCATATGAAATAGGGTTCAGCTTAGGCTGGAACTTGTAGGTTTTATTTCAAAATTTAAGTTGATTTATATCATCAATCATATTATGAAACTAGCTGTGCCCACAACTCTGTCCGCGTGGAATAGTGACTGAGCAGCATTTTTGGATATATCTTATGGTATATTTTGGATTACAAACCCTGTTAACCCTAAAATATAAATAAATTAAATATGCAAACAGTCAGTATTATCGAAAATCCACGCGGACGGAGTCGCGGGCACAGCTAGTTAAATATATAATGTCAACATGGATATACAACAGATTTGTATGAATTCCAAGGAACTCTTAACAAACTCCTTAATTTGAATGCCACCACAACAACCAAGTGTTGAATATTATCAAAACGACCACCAGATAATAATTACAACGACCTCTGACTAACTAAACACGATCAAAAGCCTAAAGACCCCGACACACGACATCTTGCGTTCAATTCCCATATGGATTTTGCTACAAGCGCCATTTAGTGGTAGCTAATTTGATTCCCACACCAGTTCTAAGTTTCATATATCGTAATACACTATCTCCTACTTAACGGACATAGTAAATTATTTTCTTATAATCGTACGTAGCTGCCAGAAGAATTTTAAATCCATACATTTTTAAACTTCAAAATATAGATGTAGTTTTAAAGTTTCAGCATGTTTAGATAGACGTGCAGTAATATATTTCAAAAGTTATATTATCTCTTTTCACTTGGTTCAAAAAAAAGTAAAAAAATGGTGGATTAATAAATGCACTACCTATTTATTCATAAAAACAACCTTTATTCAGTAAATTTACAATTCATAACAAAAACACGTATTTGTATACATTATTGAATAGCAGATAAGTGTTTTTTTTTAAATCAAATTCCATTGAACTGAGACGTGGCATACGTCTAAAATTTAAATATTGATTCGTCACATCTAAGAAAATTCGCAATAGGAAATACCCAATGCGAAAATGATGTGACATAAGCTGCTCTGAACGTTAGGTTTATCGAACTTGCCGCTAGCATTTGGCACCGATTCAATTCACGAGATAGTGCAATTCTTCAGGGAACTATTTCGACCTGTTTTGGGTCACTGACAGCACAGTTTGAAAGTGTAGCATAATACTGATGTTAAATCTATATATACTTTTGTCATAACAGTGAGTTGTTTACGATCATAAAAAATAAAACATACGTACTGAATAGTTGCATTCCTTTTTTTAAATTCTATTTGTAGATTGAATGCGTATTTAAAATACAAGCATATCAGTAAAATAAGCATTTGTTATACATATGCTAAATTAATGAATATATACTATCACAATAATAAATAGCATATATTTTTATAAGAGCGAATGTGATCCCATATTATCCGTGCAAGGGCGGAGAAAGAATACTAACCTCTGCGGCCGGGGTCGGCCTGTCGTAAAAGGCGACAAAACAACCCATCCTAGCTACGTGGTAGGGCCTCAAGCCCGTCTGGATGGCGACCACCTTGGTCTTAAGTATGCCGCCATAATAACTTTGTGTTGTGTTCCGGCATTAGTGACCCAAGTTCATGTACCAACGTGTTCGCGATGCCACTGGCGTTGCAAGCACCCATGGGCGACGGTAACTGCTAAATTCTAAGCGGGCCGTCAGCCTGTCTGCTGTCCTACAGCATAAAAAAAGACCTACGGGACCGAAGTTAACAGACTAGCTGTTGCACTCTATTCAACAACAGATGAGGCTCTGGCGCTAGTTCACATACCATCGACAACAGTAATGGAAGTATTCGCGCCTTGTGATAGAAGTGAAAACTTAGCTTAGTGATATTAAAAGTATAAATTGAGAATGTGACCGTTATAACTACGTGAACGATAACTACGATAAGATAGTCCACTGGAGTCACACTCGTCCGCTTCCATGCACCACTGATACAACAGCGCCCGGACGTGAGGCCCGAGGTCCCACGGTGGGGATCCGGCCAGCAGCCGGTTCGTAATACATCGTGCGGTATCCTTTTATCGCCCTGAGGGCCAAGATACGCTGCGACCTGCAAAACAGCACCGTCGTTTTGACTGTCAGTCAATTCGCCCATGTGAAGAGTGAAGGGCCATTGACTTCACGGCTCAAAGTTGTTATGGCGGCATACTTAAGACCAAAGGTGGTCGCCATCCAGACGGGCCTGGGGCCCTACCACGTAGCTAGGGTGGGATGTGTTATCGCCTTTTACGACAGGCCGACCCCGGCCGTAGAGGTCAGTATTCTTTCACCGCCCCTGCACGGATAGATTTTGTTTGCCCTCCAATGTTTCGGGGCTATCTGCTCGAAGTACGCACATTTAATTAATCTAATTACTCCTTTTAACATCAGAACTCAAAGCAATCTCGTCTAAACCTGTCCATCCGTTTACGATAATAACCAGAATTATTATTACAAAATTATTTTCATATTACACATTAATATTATTAATCTGTAAACATTTAAAGAAAAATGTAATTCCTTTTCTTTAATTTATATATTCCCGCGAATCGAACGTCATCGTGACAATGCGATATACACGGTGGATAATTAATATTTCATACAGAGTGTCTATGGTAAAAAGTCTGTAGTACTGTAGTCTATGGTAAACTATAAACTTAATGTCATGATAAAGCATTTATTCATAAAAATAATAATTGTATTACTAATTTCCAATAACAGAATAATATAAAGTTGAGAAGTAAACTGATTGTTTTAGGATCGACACTATGATTAACAACATTAAATGTCGTATTTTTTATTACAGACAAAGCTTTAAACTGTTCAATACGTAGGTTATTGTTACATGTAAGTTATTAACATAATAAATCTTTTATTACAGAGCAACTAAGTTGTGTTTAATAACTGTGCCGCCCTAATAATAATCATACATATACATTACTGTCATAAGCAGTTAACATTGGTTTATTAAAGTGTAAGTTTATAGTCTAAACAAATATTACATACTTCCGAAGGCCACACAAGGTTTGCTTGTATTCGCCGGTTAAAAATTCATCGTCTGCTTGTTTATACATTCTGATTTGTGAGACCATTCTTTACATATCGTATATATATATATATACCTAGTCAGGTCATAAGTATTGTCACACAGTAAAAACTTTTCTTTTAGAATGCTGGCCACAAAAAAGTTTATTGAATTCGAATTTCGAATTGTTCATGAAAATAAAAATGTATAACTTTTAGAATTTTACTCATTTTTAAATATGGAGTGGACGCTTAAAGAAGACCGTGTTGCAGTTATTGCGGTGCATCGTTGCGGTTACGCGCCAATTCAAATTTTTAACATACTGAAAAATTTGAATATTACCAAAAGATTCGTTTATCGTACCATCAAACGATACAATGAAGACTCTAGTGTAGATGACAGGTCAAGAAGTGGTCGCCCTCGGTCTGTTAGGACTCCAGCAGTGATAAAAGCTGTGAAGGCACGAATTCAAAGAAATCCCAAACGTAAGCAGAAACTGTTGGCCCTTCAGATGAGGTTAAGCAGAACCACGGTGAAAAGGGTGTTAAATGAAGACTTAGGGCTTCGGGCATATCGAAGAAAAACAGGACATCGTTTGAATGCTCGTCTAATGGACCTGAGACTGAAGAGATGCCGCGCTTTGTTGAAGCGGTACGCGGGAAAAAAATATCGGGAAATTCTTTTTTCGGATGAAAAAATGTTTACCGTAGAAGAGAGCTACAACAAACAAAATGATAAGGTGTACGCACACAGTAGTGAAGAAGCGAGCAACCGTATTCCGCGTGTCCAACGAGGTCATTTTCCATCCTCGCTCATGGTATGGTTGGGAGTTTCTTACTGGGGCTTAACAGAGGTACATTTTTGTGAGAAAGGTGTAAAAACGAATGCTGTTGTGTATCAAAATACAGTCCTGACGAACCTTGTGGAACCTGTTTCTCATACCATGTTCAATAACAGGCACTGGGTATTCCAACAAGATTCGGCGCCAGCTCATAGAGCGAAGAGCACACAAGACTGGCTGGCGGCGCGTGAAATCGACTTCATCCGGCACGAAGACTGGCCCTCCTCCAGTCCAGATTTGAATCCGTTAGATTACAAGATATGGCAACACTTGGAGGAAAAGGCGTGCTCAAAGCCTCATCCCAATTTGGAGTCACTCAAGACATCCTTGATTAAGGCAGCCGCCGATATTGACATGGACCTCGTTCGTGCTGCGATAGACGACTGGCCGCGCAGATTGAAGGCTTGTATTCAAAATCACGGAGGTCATTTTGAATAAACTTTAATGTCATAAGAATCTATGTTTTGTTAAGTTCATTTTGGTATATGAATGGTTACATAATTAATAAACTTGTTCCAATTATTTTACATTAAACATGTGACAGAATTTATGACCTGACTAGGTATATATATATATATATATATATATATATATATATATATATATATATATATATATATATATATATATATATATATATATATAGTTAGTAGACTGGATATATACCTAAGCATTATGAGATATCATATACCTAGTCAGGTCATAAGTATTGTCACACAGTAAAAACTTTTCTTTTAGAATGCTGGCCACAAAAAAGTTTATTGAATTCGAATTTCGAATTGTTCATGAAAATAAAAATGTATACTTTTAGCAATTTTACTCATTTTTAAATATGGAGTGGACGCTTAAAGAAGACCGTGTTGCAGTTATTGCGTTGCATCGTTGCGGTTACGCGCCAATTCAAATTTTTAACATACTGAAAAATTTGAATATAACCAAAAGATTCGTTTATCGTACCATCAAACGATACAATGAAGACTCTAGTGTAGATGACAGGTCAAGAAGTGGTCGCCCTCGGTCTGTTAGGACTCCAGCAGTGATAAAAGCTGTGAAGGCACGAATTCAAAGAAATCCCAAACGTAAGCAGAAACTGTTGGCCCTTCAGATGGGGTTAAGCAGAACCACGGTAAAAAGGGTGTTAAATGAAGACTTAGGGCTTCGGGCATATCGAAGAAAAACAGGACATCGTTTGAATGCTCGTCTAATGGACCTGAGACTGAAGAGATGCCGCGCTTTGTTGAAGCGGTACGCGGGAAAAAAATATCGGGAAATTCTTTTTTCGGATGAAAAAATGTTTACCGTAGAAGAGAGCTACAACAAACAAAATGATAAGGTGTACGCACACAGTAGTGAAGAAGCGAGCAACCGTATTCCGCGTGTCCAACGAGGTCATTTTCCATCCTCGCTCATGGTATGGTTGGGAGTTTCTTATTGGGGCTTAACAGAGGTACATTTTTATGAGAAAGATGTAAAAACGAATGCTGTTGTGTATCAAAATACAGTCCCGACGAACCTTGTGGAACCTGTTTCTCATACCATGTTCAATAACAGGCACTGGGTATTCCAACAAGATTCGGCGCCAGCTCATAGAGCGAAGAGCACACAAGACTGGCTGGCGGCGCGTGAAATCGACTTCATCCGGCACGAAGACTGGCCCTCCTCCAGTCCAGATTTGAATCCGTTAGATTACAAGATATGGCAACACTTGGAGGAAAAGGCGTGCTCAAAGCCTCATCCCAATTTGGAGTCACTCAAGACATCCTTGATTAAGGCAGCCGCCGATATTGACATGGACCTCGTTCGTGCTGCGATAGACGACTGGCCGCGCAGATTGAAGGCTTGTATTCAAAATCACGGAGGTCATTTTGAATAAACTTTAATGTCATAAGAATCTATGTTTTGTTAAGTTCATTTTGGTATATGAATGGTTACATAATGAATAAACTTGTTACAATTATTTTACATTAAACATGTGACAGAATTTATGACCTGACTAGGTATAATAGACTGGAAAACGCCTTATTTGTGTCGCAGATACGCAGGTAATAAATACAATTGACTGGATAATTGGACACCTAGGACAGATCGAACTATTTTCAACATAGAAATATTATATTCACAAATACGATGGTATAATCAACTATATATTTTTTTTTTATTCATCGACACAATGTTGCTTATTTTTAATAATAATAATAAATTTATTTCTGAAAAGTAACATATACATATCAACTATATACTATTATAATAACTATATACTATTATAGCAAGGTATGGTTATAAGCAAAGATGGCGAATTGAAGGTATGTAAGAAACGCTTATGAATATAAAAAATCTAGAAATAAACTTATGGGAAGAGGATATTTTCCAGAGCATTCGTCGAGGCCGCTCTCTACTGCCGCTGTTTTTATCTATATATAAATAAAAATGGATCTTCGAAATGTATGTACGCTCATCACTTTCGAATGACTGCACCAAATTGGATGATTCTTTGTTTTGTGTATTCGTTATTGTTAGGACAAGGTTTGTATAAAATGAGAATTGTAAAAAAGTTGTTTATATTAATTATTTTAATGTTATTTTAGAACATAGTCGCACTTAGGATAGCAGATCAAGTGACAGTTGCCTTCAAACTTCACAATGATACATCAATTCTTCGAAGTGTTTCGTGTATTTAGAGTTATATCATAGTGATATTTATTATTATCCATAAGAAAATTCCACCGGTGAGGCGTCAAAATATCGGCCGATGCACGCGCGACGCAAGACGCGTTCAGAATCTTCGAAGCAATGAAACAGAAGAAGAGCTGTGTTATGGGTACTTCATCACTGATACACTACATATATATATTTTTTAGTCAATCAATACATATTGCCATCCAGACGGGCTTGCGGCGCTACCACGTAGACATTGTTTTGTCGCCTTTTACGACAAGTCAACCCCGGCCGCAGGGGTTAGTATTCTTATCCCGCCCCTGCATGGAGAACTTGGGAATTGATCTATCAGAAAATCATTCAAATCCAACAATTAGGTGAATTATAATATTTTGTTTTCTAAATATTTGAACTTCAAATCCCTTTCCTTTTTTTATTGCGGACGAACAGCAGACAGGCTGACGGCCCCTTAAATAATAACCAGTTACCGTCGCATACAAATGTTTGCGACACTAGGGGCACCGTGAACACACTGCTGTTCGTACAGGAGTTTATTTCCTAGAAAGTTCACTCACTGTTGCTTAGTAAGGGTTGCCTTTCAAGAGTCTACATTTACAATATAAAAACACGTATAATAAAACATATTCCAAATCCTAACCCCCCTACCCCCTCAACCGTATAACTCAAAGGAAAAACATCATATTATACATTACATGGAATCATAAATACTCTAGAAACTGTCACAGCGCTCGCGATGTGTGGATTTGAAAAGAGAACACGGTTCATAACTCAGTCAACAGATGGCGCCACTCTACAGTATTTTTTTAAATATACCCTGTCTCCGTAAAATCTTTTCGTCCCAAATACCGCAGTGTCTCAAGACGAAGGTTTTTAACCAATGTGTGTTGCCAGTAATGACATACGGAACGCAGACGTGGTCGCTAACTATGGGCCTTATGAGAAAGCTCATGGTCGCTCAGAGGGCAATGGAGAGGGCTATGCTCGGAGTTTCCCTGCGAGATCGAATCAGAAATGAGGAGATTCGCAGGAGAACCAAAGTAACCGACATAGCCCGGATGATTGCAAAACTGAAGTGGCAGTGGGCTGGGCACATAGCTCGAAGGACTGATGGCCGTTGGGGCAGAAAAGTCCTCGAATGGCGACCGCGTACCGGAAGACGCAGTGTTGGTAGGCCCCCCACAAGATGGACCGATGATCTGGTCAAGATCGCCGGAATAGGTTGGATGAGGGCAGCGCAGGACCGATCATCGTGGAGATCTTTGGGGGAGGCCTTTGTCCAGCAGTGGGCGTCTTCCGGCTGAAATGATGATGATGATGATACCCTGTCTTTTTTTATTGCTCTAGGACAGCAGACAGGTTGACGGCCCACTTAAAATTTAACAATTACTGTAGCCTATGGGTATTTGCAACGCCAGTGGCATCGCGAACATGCTACTGTTCCATAAGGATACAGGGACTTGGGTCACTAATGCCGGAACACAACACAAGGACTCATCCACGCATCCCTCTTATATCCATCCCCCATGGTCGTTACGTTTCAACCGCAGAACCAATTTCGATGAATTTCGGTATAGAGATAGTTTTGACCTCAGGGAAGGACACTGGCTACTTTTTATTTATTTATATGGCAGAACAACGTTTGCCGGGTCAGCTAGTTTATAATAATTTTAATGTTAATTTTAAGTAATTAGGGTAAAATGGAGCTGGAATTATATTTTTATCCAAAGCCCCTATATAAATTAGATATTTAAATATAATAAAGTAAAAACTAATGTACAGCGATAGTGAATTATAATTTTTGCTTGTGAGGCTTTGCGCTTCGCTTTTTCGCGTCAAACTTCTTCCATGGCGTATACGAGTACTTCATAAGAATAAACTGTATATGGTCGTAATTGCGAACTTATAGACACAAATTGAATTTTAGCTATCAAAAAAACGAATAATCTGTATACAATGTTATTCCAAGACAAATTATATACTCCAACTAGCAGCCCGTCCCAGCTTCGCACGGGTATTTAACAAAAAATTAAAAATTAAACCCTTCTATTTTTTTTCGGTCTCGGGGAAAAACCTCTCTTGACGGGTTCCCCCGGCCCGGGGGGACCGAGGGTTATAAGGGACTCCGGAAAAGATGTTCGACCCACTAAAAAACCCCGCTGTTCTCCTATCGCCTACGCCCGGGCCCACGGATATATGGCCTGCCGATCTCGTGGCCCGGGCCGGCGCCGGCCCACGCTTTGTCTTAAAGCGGGCCCCTTCTAAAGTGCTGGTGCCAGGGGGTCAGGGTTTCGTCCCCCCGGCGCTCTCTTGTAACAACTCTAGGAGTTGAGGGGGGCTGCGGAACAGCACGCGGCCTTCTCCCTCACGGCAATAGTGCGGGCGGCGGATCCTCCCCCGAGGGGCCGCCCGCGGCCGCTTTCTACGGCGGCCGGAGATCGTTGCCCGTCCTCCGGCGCCGACGACGCGGCCTACGTTGGCGGGAGGGGAGTGCGGTGGTGGACTCCTGCTCCCGTTCCGCCGCCTCCCTTGCAGACACTACTGCCTCGCAAAAGGAGGCGACGGCCGTCCATCCAGGATCGCCCCCGACCATGGACAGAACCAGGGCCGGGAGCGACAGGTCCGCGGCCAATTCCGGACGGGACTCGCATCCCCGTTGCGTGCTAGTCAGGCATGGGTACGTGGGACCCCAATCAGTATTCGCAACCATCCCATCGGGGACCACGCCACGAACAGAGAGCTAAGTTGGAAAGGATGTAAGAGGTAGACTGAAAGAAAGGTAGGACTCTGTCGCCTCGAACGGAGAGGGGAGTGAAGCGACGGATGCTCGGGCACCTCGGGTACGCACACCCGTGCACTCCTCGGACAGAGGAGCGCCCCTGGAGGCAAACCCTTCTATTTGCGTCAGGTTACTAAAAAAATAAAATTATAAAGTTTGAATATTATTATTTCTATGAGCTTTTATTTTAATGATTTTTTTGCTATTACTTTTTATTTATTTTTCGTTATTTTTTAATAAGTATTCTAATTTTTGTAAAAACCCCAGTGACGCACGCCTACATTGCATAAGGTGCTGCCTAGCTAGCCGAACAGGGTGAGCGGCTACCACGCAAGATTTTTCTAATACTTACATTTTTAAACTCATGATATCTTTCGAATGGAATATCCGAATTGAATAATTCAAAAAGTTATATAAAGGTATTGAAACAGTTTTGAATATGAAGTAATTTATTTTGATAAGGATTAATACCAAGATCCAAATAAAGAGCCTTTTCTAGGGGCGGCATTTCAATTAAATTTTTAAAATAAAAGAACACTTATTGTGGCATAACTATAATAGTTAGACATATGCTGTCGCGACACTTTTTGTAAATAATGATGTGTTCTGCAAAGTTGTAGTACATTATTTTATTCTATCATCAATAATTTTCGCAACGCACGCGATTTAAATAATATTTTAGGTAATTTTTTTACACTTTGGGTTACATTAATAGAGTTTTAGTAAGGATCCCTAATTTTTTTGAAAATATAATATAGCCTATGTCACCCGGGGATAGTGTAGCTTCCCAACAATGAAAGAATTTTTTAAATCGGGTCAGTAGTTTCGGAGCCTATTCAAAGCAAACAAACAAACAAACAAACAAACAAACAAACAATCAAATCTTTCCTCTTTATAATAGTAGTATAGAGTATAGATAATTAAATAGAAAATAAACATTACACGCTTTCAATTCTCATTCACGCTCATCGGGAAAATAATTGGAATTTCAAGTCTTACAAGTAGACCAAATCGCCATGAATGGCTAAGAGTCGGTCCGCTTGGCCGCGGAGGCGCCGCGGGTGGCGGCCGTCCGACGCTGACCTTGAACGAGACGTTAACCCACGCCGGAATGCAAACACCAACCTCCGCGAGAGCGTCTCACCACTTGACGAATTTCCCGGCACATCACCACTGTCAACACTATTAATAAACTTTATTTGATTAGACCTGCCAAGTCGCCAGCTTAGATCTTTATACATTAAAATAAAATTCACTTGACGGTGATAACTATACCATACCATTGGAAGATCCGCATTGATGGCGTCAATCAGAAAATTCCTGAGAACTATCAAATATAAGTTTTCCTTTTTTATTTATGAACAAATATTTGATATCCATAGGACAGGACATCCTTTTGTCAATTTAGGGATATACATTGTGTTCAGATTTATTTGCTGTATAATGCTTATATAATGTAATTTCTAAATGATTGCATTACTTATACATATCTATTCAAATTACGACTTTATTGCAATAAAATACAGTTTAATTTTTGTTTAATAAGATATAAAATAATATTTCATAAATTCTCTCGTCAAAATTTATTAGAAGATTTAAAAATTAGTTTGCCAAAGAAGTTTCACTTCTGACATGTGTGCTTTGTACGCACGCAACTTTTTTTTTAATAAAGATGCATTTTACCAGCCTCCCAAAGCCTGTCATTAAAATCAATTATGCAAGGGATTGGAAGCTTTAATTTGGTAATATATTAAACAGATAAGATTAAAAACACTAACTACCTGTATCTGTGTGTAAGTGATTAAAGATTAATTGACCATTTCCAACGTGCCGACATACATATAGCTTATTATTCTTATTTTACTTTGGTTCATTAAGATTTATTTTGCTGATATTGCCGAATTACCGAAAATTCAACTCCGCCCCCAACTCCGTGCAGGGGCGGATGAAGAATAAGATTATTGATCCCTGCGGCCCAGGTCGACCTGTCTATGGCCTGTCTGAACGGCAACCACCCTTGGTATTTAAGTATGCCGCCATAATAATCGTATATTGCGTTCTGGCATTAGTGACGCAGTACCTGTACCCCTATACGACAACAGCATGTTCGCGGTGCCCTTAGCATCGCAAACATTATATGCAACGGCAACTGCTTATTATTAGGTGGGTCATCAGCCTGTCTGCTGTTTCTCAGCAATACAAAAAGAATTACACGGGTTCCATTTTCCTCTGTCGCAACCTTACTGCATCAGAGGCTACTAAAAACTTAAACTTTCCATTTCCCTTTTAACGTTCTACCGACCTCCGGGTCGGATCTATCATTTGACTCTTCGAAATCTTAATATATTACATAAAATGCTAATGTTCGTACATGTGTCCACGGTTTTCTCTATCATCCGCAACTTCGATCAACTTCCCCTGGCAAATACCCCTCGGTCCCTTGGTGTGCATAAGGGAGTTTGGTCGGGATGGGTGGATGGTGTTCTTCTCTAACTAATGTAAACTTCTGTAAAATTCTGAAAATCTCGGGAATGATCTAGAAAGTTCCAAAATGATTACAATTGTTGTAATCACACTAGAATGTTGTAGAAAGTTTCTGAAGTGATCTAGAAAATTCTAAAAATTTCTGGAATGATCTAGAAAGTCCCAAAATGCGTGTAACTAATAAATAACAAAATAAATTTATTCGCACTTTTATATTTACTTGTTTATGTAATTCGACCAGCGAAGCTAGGCTAAGGGCGAGAACGGCTAGTACTTATATATAATAGCCTATAAGTACTTATAGTATATAATAGTGCTGGACTCGGTCCTCCCCCTAAAGGGAACGGGAATTGCGGGTTCACATACCAATGATCTCGGTATGCAAGTTTCCTCACGGTTTTATTCCTTCACCGTCAGCTCATAGCAATTTTTTTTATTGATATAGGACAGCAGACAGGCTGACGGCCCGCTTAGAATTTAGCAGTTACCGTCGCCTATGGGCGTTTGCAACGCCAGTGGAATCGCGAACACGCTGCTGTCCCGTAAGGGTACAGGAACTTGGGTCACTAATGCCGGAACACAACACAAGGTAATTAAGCCGGCATACTTAAGACCAAAGGTGGTCGCCATCCAGACGGGCTTGAGGCCCTATGCCATAATATGCACATTAGGCAAGGAAACTGCCTAAGCGGTGCATCCTGTCGTGGGGTTCGAACCCGGACCTTCAGATAGATTTTTGTGTGTAATACCACTGAGCTACCAGATAGCTCGAAGTACTTACTCGGACAAACATTGTTTATTTATGTATAAAGTTTCAGCGTCGCAAACATCTATAGGCGACGGTAACTGCTATTAATTGGGCCGTCAGTCTGTCTGCGTCTGAGGATCACTCAGCAATAATAAAAGTGAGATATATCAGTCCCATTCAATGTGAAATTTAATTTGAAATCAAACAAAAACTGTGGGAACTGGCCAAATTTAATTTCATTCATACATTGACTAGGTTAATAACAAGTTCCATTGGTTAATAAATAAAAACAACAAATTGTACGTATTATCTACCAGACTAATCGACTCGAGTTTAAATTTAAAATCATCTTTCACACATTTTATAACCAGCCTGTCTCGTGAGAAACATCTTCATTCGAGATTTGTCTAAACATTTTATTAGTCTTGATAAAAACTTGTTCTAGTCATGTTTAGTTAGACAAACAATTAACCTGGCATCAGAATGAATGAAAAAAAAAAAAAAACGCTGACGTCATTACGCTGAGTCATGTGTATTTGGGGATTCTTATTATAACGTAAATTCACTTGCGTTCGTCGGCTTTATAGGTAAAATACTTTCGTTTGACAAATTAAAGAAAGAGAACGTGATTGAAAAAAGGTATACCTTTAAGATTTCTAGTTTCTTCTTTTTTCTTCTTATATAAGGATTGGAATAGAATACTACTGGAATCTTTTCCAATAATTAAATAAAGTAAGGGACGTTAATTAAATATCTGTAATTAAAATTTAATAGGGACAGAGGTCCTTTTTTTCAGAGAGTGATCAGGCTTCATCTCGGGTCATGATGTCACTTGACATCAGTCAAAAAGGTCGCCAAATACAATCCAGTCCACCACAAAAACTATAGCTTCTATGGAGATCAAATCAACTCTAGCATATTTTTATCTTTAAAATGTATTTTATTAAGTCTATCTTTGTTTTAATACGCTTTAGGGAACGTAGCTATACAACATAACCCGTTCATGGGGCTCGAGACGTCTTCAAATTACCACGCTTTATCACAGGGATAAGGGGATGGGGCTTACCTATATATACGTAATCAATCTAATATATAAAATTCTCGTGTCACAGTTTTCGTTGCCATACTCCTCCGAAACGGCTTGACCGATTCTCATGAAATTTTGTGAGCATATTGAGTAGGTCTGAGAATCGGCCAACATCTATTTTTCATCCCCCTAAATGTTAGGGGTGACCCACCCCCAAAAATTTTTTTTTTTAAATACTTTGACATTTTATTATTTATATGGCAGAACAACGTTTACCGGGTCAGCTAGTATCATCTAAAAGAAATATCGCGATTTTTCGAGATACGAGTATATTATATATACATATTTGGCGTGCTACGTTTAGCGCTCGCTGTATTTAGACATTTTTTTAATTTATAATTACTACGTGAAAATTAGATGATAACGGGAGGGAGGGAGATATATTTTTTGAAAAATAAGACATATGGTATGGGTACCTCTCTTACATCATTACTAAACAATTTACATACACTGGAACGACTGGAAAAACAGAAATTTGCATCTATGTATTTTATTTTTAAGTTGCAAAATAGTTTTCCTACATATCTACGACTGGTATTTACAAAAAAACTCGTTATATATCTATACATTCATCATCATCTTAGCGTTGAATCCCGGTTGCAACTCAAACTTTCGCTTCGGCGCCGGAGTCCGCTTTTCGACTTTCTCTTCTCCACTTCGCAAGATCTTCGGCATCTCTGTTGGGCAGTCCATTGGCACGCATATCAACCCCTACGACTTCAAACCAGAATTTTTTGACCCGGCAGTAGCGGCATGGCCAGACATTAGTTCGCTACATAAGTAGCCGGTTGCCGTAAAACGTAGCAATACCAGCGAAGGCGATTCAATATTTCAGATTTAAGACGTGTTTACACGACAACGTCTGTCGGATCCTGTAGTAAATATACATAAAAATATATATTATGCATTGGTACCAGAATAATGATGATATACATTTCTCTCTATTACAATACTTTAAAAGAATAACAACCATTAAGTCACCAAAAAAAAGCAATGGTGACAAATTTATAGAACATTAGGAAGGGCTCCTATTATACTGTTTACGCGAAATAACAAATTTCAAAACATAATACCAATAATTTAACAATATCTTAGCAAATGTTCATTGAAAATAATTAGAAAATTTTAATGACTATAAATATATGTTAGCACTTCTAATTGTTCCTTTGTTTCGACATTATCACGAGACTCATCAGCCAAGAATCTAAGTTTGAACTGCAAAAGATTCGTTGTTCTCACGCCAACTCTTTCTTTAGCTAAAGTTCACAAACGACCATGATAATTTATTGAATAACTGGTTATATTGTAATACTATTTTGCAAATATTTTAGACAGACATTATTAAAAATAGTAACCTAAGTCAGAAACCCAAATAAGAACATACTCGGCTTTCACTGACCCTATAATGATGAAGGCTCCGGGTGGAGTAAGAATAGTGACCTCTGCAGCCAGGGTTGGCCTGCCGTAAAAGGCGACAGTACAACCCTAGGTTTTATAAGTTTATAAGTAGTAGTACTAGGGTTTATAAGTATGCCACCATAATAACCTTGTGTGGTGCTTTGGCATTAGTGACCCAGGTTTCAATACCCACTGTGGACAGCAGCATGTTCGCAATGCCCCAAGGGTCATAAACATCCATTGAGGATAGTAACAGTTTATTATTAAGTGGGCCGTTGGGCCGGGCAATTCTGCAATTCGCAATTCTGCAAATGAACATGGTGTCAGTGACACCATATGCAATTGGATTGACTATATGCTACGGAGCAGACTAGTCAGATCGGAACTAATGGGAGACAAACTTAGCGCAAAAACAACACGCGGCTGCCCTCAAGGTGGAGTATTGTCGCCATTATTATGGTGTCTGGTAGTAGACTCACTACTAACCAAACTCAACACCGGACCTTTTTACACGGTAGGTTATGCTGACGACATAGCCATAATGGTCAATGGTAAATTTCCGAACATAGTCTCCGGATTATTACAAAAGGCTCTGAAGATAACAGAGAAATGGTGCGAGGAGAATCACCTCTCCATTAATTCAAATAAAGCAGTTATAGTACCATTTACAAGGAGAAGGACACTAGCAAGTCTAAGGAATCCCTCCCTTAATGGAACCAAACTGCCGTGGTCCACCGAGGTTAAATATCTAGGCATAACCCTCGATAAGGAACTCATGTGGAAAAGACAATAGCGAAGGCTCTGAAAGTGTTCGGTATGTGTCGCTCCACTTATGGCAAAACCTGGGGGCTAAAACCCAAAGTGATACGATGGCTTTATCAGATAATGATAATACCCATCATCACGTACTTTTAGAACAACACCTACGGCAGCTATGGAGATATATCTTAACATTGCTCCTCTGCATATTATGGTTGAACTCGAGGCAAGGAGGGCACTATATCGCCTTGCGGTAGCTGGCCTATGGGACGCCACCAAGCCAAAAACCAAACCATACAAAATTCGATGAAAATGCGGACCTGGATCGGATAACACATATGATATCCGATAAAATGCAAACCAGGTTTATTTTTGAAAGGCTTTTCAGGGTCCAAATTCCAACAAGAATAGAATGGACAAAGGGACCAGATCCACCGGAACATAACAGTCTGGTATGGTACACTGATGGATCCAAAATGGAATCAGGTACAGGGGCGGGAGTATACGCGAAAGACTACAAATGTAGTAAAAGCTTGGGGAAAATGGCAAGTGTATTCCAGGCTGAAACATATGCCATAATAACCTGTGCTCAGGAGAACGTAGATAGAGGCACTAAAAGCAAATCTATATATATTCTCAGTGACAGTCAAGCTGCAATAAAGGCCATCGCCTCCTTCAAAGTTGACTCCGGACTTGTCCTGGATGCCATTCAAACTCTAAATAGGCTTGGAAGGCGTAACAGGGTAAGACTAACGTGGGTCCCGGGACACGATGGAATTCATGGCAATGAAATGGCAGATGAACTAGCAAGAGAGGGTTCATCTAATGATTTTATGGGTCCAGAACCATGTGTAGCCATTCCGACTAGTCTCGTGAAAGCCACATTCAGGGATTTTGCAGATAGCAGTCAACAACAACACTGGCTGACTAGAATCGGTCTGGAACATTCCAAAAAATTTTTGGGATCCACGTACAAAGCACGAGGATCCATCTGGAACATGAGCAGGGGGCAAATACGCTACTTGCTTGGGGCCTTTACTGGGCACTTTGGAACTAACAACATGCTCATGAAGATGGGTCTAACCGCGACACCTATGTGCAGGTTGTGTGGGGAACATACAGAACGCATGGAACACCTACTGTGTACATGCGATGCATTGGCCAGGAAGCGAATGAATCTTTTAGGGGTAGGATATCCGACACCGGAAGAGTACAGGCTCCTATCTCCATATCTCATTGTTAGGCTCATGAAGCAAATCTTCAATGAAATTGGAGAGGAGTGATTGCTATCAAGAGGAACACAAAAGATCCCATTGGGTCGATGTGTCCGAGATAACTCTCGGCCCCAAAATAAGATAAGAAGTGGGCCGTCAGCCTGTCCGCTGTTCCTAATCCAATGAGAATCTTTGAGAACACTGCGCGAAGTCCGATCGATCAGCAGATCACACGCCGCGAATTGATCTAGATAGGCGACACCCTTCGGAGGGATTCCAACCATATACCGGGGGAAGCTTGGACTGGAAACTCGAAACCGAAACTGCAAATGTTTTTGTCCGTGCAGGGGTGGAGTAAAAAGCGACAAAACCACCCACCCTAGCTACGTGGTAGGACCCCAAGCTATGGCGACCACCTTAGGTCTTAAGTATGCCGCCATAATAACTTTGTGTTCCAGCATTAGTGACCCAAGCTCCTGTACCCTAAGGGAACAGCAGCGTGTTCACAATGCCACTGGCGTTGCAAACACCCATAGGCGACGTTAACTGCTAAATTCTAAGCGGGCCGTCAGCCTTTCTGCTGCAATAAAAAAAAAATAACGTGGCCATCCAAAACAAAGTTGTCAATTACTGGAGAAGTGAGTCATCAGAAAAACCTGGAGTGAGACCAAAAGAGTCAGCTCAGTACTTACTTAAAACCTAATTTATTAATCTACTAGCAGCCCGTCCCAGCTTCGCACGGGTATTTAACAAAAAATTAAACCCTTTTTCGGTTATTTTTTTTCGGTCTAGGGGAAAAACCTCTCTTGACGGGTTCCCCGGCCCGGGGGGACCGAGGGATATAAGGGACTCCGGAAAAGATGTTCGACCATCCGACTATCCACTAAAAAAACCCCGCTGTTCTCCTATCGCCTACGCCCGGGCCCACGGATATATGGCCTGCCGATCTCGTGGCCCGGGCCGGCGCCGGCCCACGCTTTGTCTTAAAACGGGCCCCTTCTAAAGTGCTGGCGCCAGGGGATCAGGGTTTCGTCCCCCCGGCGTTCTCTTGTAACAACTCTAGAAGTTGAGGGGGGCTGCGGAACAGCACGCGGCTTCTCCCTCGCGGCAATAGTGCGGGCGGCGGATCCTCCCCCGAGGGGCCGCCCGCAGCCGCTTTCTACTACGGCCGGAGATCGTTGCCCGCCCTCCGGCGCCGACGACGCGGCCTACGTTGGCGGGAGGGGAGTGCGGTGGCGGACTCCCGCTCCCGTTCCGCCGCCTCCCTTGCAGACACTACTGCCTCGCAAAAGGAGGCGACGGCCGTCCATCCAGGATCGCCCCCGACCATGGACAGAACCAGGGCCGGGATCGACAGGTTCGCGGCCAATTCCGGACGGGACTCGCATCCCCGTCGCGTGCTAGTCAGGCGTGGGTACGACTACCAGACGACACTCCAGAAAAAGCAGAGTCGCCTGACGTCGTAGCCGGCCCAGCAAGACCAACCGACAGCGAGGATGCAATTCCCGCCCCGGGAACACTCTCTGTGCAGGCGCAGTCGAAATAGGCATGGTTTTGACTACCAAATCAGGTCCCAAGGTAGAACCTGGGACCCCAATCAGTATTCGCAACCATCCCACCGGGGAACACGCCACGAACAGAGAGCTAAGTTGGAAAGGATGTAAGAGGTAGACGGAAAGAAAGGTAGGAAGGACTCTGTCGCCTCGAACGGAGAGGGGAGTGAAGCGACGGATGCTCGGGCACCTCGGGTACGCACACCCGTGCACTCCTCGGACAGAGGAGCGCCCCTGGGGGCAAACCCTTCTATTTGCGTCAAGTTACTAAAAAAATAAAATTATAAAGAAAGTTTGAATATTATTATTTCTATGAGCTTTTATTTTAATGATTTTTTTGCTATTACTTTTTATTTATTTTTCGTTATTTTTTAATAAGTATTCTAATTTTTGTAAAAACCCCAGTGACGCACGCCTACATTGCATAAGGTGCTGCCTAGCTAGCCGAGCAGGGTGAGCGGCTACCACACAACATTTTTCTAATACTTACATTTTTTAAACTCGTGATATCTTTCGAATGGAATATCCGAATTGAATAATTCAAAAAGTTATATAAAGGTATTGAAACAGTTTTGAATATGAAGTAATTTATTTTGATAAGGATTAATATCAAGATCCAAATAAAGAGCCTTTTCTAGGGGCGGCATTTCAATTAATTTTTTAAAATAAAAGAACACTTATTGTGGCATAACTATAATAGTTAGACATATGCTGTCGCGACACTTTTTGTAAATAATGATGTGTTCTGCAAAGTTGTAGAACATTATTTTATTCTATCATCAATAGTTTTCGCAACTCACGCGATTTAAATAATATTTTAGATAATTTTTTTACATTTTGGGTTACATTATTAGAGTTTTAGTAAGGATCCCTAATTTTTTTGAAAATATAATATAGCCTATGTCACCCGGGGATAGTGTAGCTTCCCAACAATGAAAGAATTTTGTAAATCGGGTCAGAAGTTTCGGAGCCTATTCAAAGCAAACAAACAAACAAACAAACAAACAATCAAATCTTTCCTCTTTATAATAGTAGTATAGATTTTTTTATTTAAGTAATATTGTTTATTGTATTACATTGTATATTATAAACTGTTTATCTATACAAATAAATAAAATTGGAGGGTCTGTAATATTAAAATAACTGCTTTTTACTAAGTGCATTCGGAAGTATACACGGTACATATACTAAAACAAGATTTTTTACAATTTTGGCTGTCTGTCTGTTTGTTCCGGCTAATCTCTGAAATGGCTGCACCGATTTTGACGGAACTTTCACTGGTAGACAGCTGATGTAACAAGGAGTAACTCAAGCTATTTTTATTTTAGAAAAAAAAAATAGTTTTTGTTAAAAATTATAAGTTTCGGAAATTTTGAATCCAATCTAAGTTGATCTCAGATTTATATCATCAATCATATGAAATAGGGTTCAGCTTAGTCTGGACTTAGTAGGTTGAATTTCCAATTTAAGTTGACCTCATATATCCAAAAAATGCTGCCCAAAGTCACTATTCTACGTGGACGGAGTCGCGGGCACAGCTAGTTGTATATTATAAATTAAACCTAAAAACTACTTCAATATATCAAATGCATTAAAATTACATGTCTCCATATTGAAAGATTCAGATATTTTGAATTATTTGCAGGCATCATTATCCTAGTGTTCCTAGTGTTAAAATTACACTTGCAACTCAGTTCAGGGTCTATTTAGGATTTGATAAAAAAATATTTCATTTATTTAGCAGAATCTAAATTGACGAGAAAATTACCTTTAAATTATAAATTAAATAAAAGATAGAAAAAGGTTTATTGTAGCCTTGAAGTGATGAAATAATTCAATTTTAGGTCATAGACATGACCAACACACACTATCCCTTTTGTATTGTCTATTAAGTACTAGTGTCAGTTTCATAAAGTTCAGTTAAACTTAATAACATACTGAGAATGATTGTGCTAAAATTAATGTGAGTTCCATTAGTAAACAAATATAATTTTCAAATAGATTTGAAAAATCTTTCTTTAACATAATATGTATTTAATGTACTCATTTCAAATAACACTTATTTAATGACAATATTATGACTTAATGATAATTACATAAGAAAACCCTAATTAAACTTCAATGAATGAATAAATTTTATTCATTACTAGCTGACCCGGCAAACGTTGTTCTGCCATATAAATAATAAAATGTCAAAAAATTAAAAAAAATTTTTTGGGGGTGGGTCACCCCTAACATTTAGGGGGATGAAAAATAGATGTTGGCCGATTCTCATAGATACCGGATAAGCACAAAAAATCACTAACTCAATTTAGTTATCTGCCTACTGCCTACCCCCTAAGAACGATGGCGTGATTATTTATAGCCTATGACCATTTCTAGGTTATCATCTATCACCATACCAAATTTCATCAAAATCCGTTCAGCCGTTTAGGCGTGAAAGAGGAACAGACAGACAGACAGACAGAGTTACTTTCGCATTTATAATATTAGTATGGATAGTATGGATTATTTTTTTATAATATGTATATCACTACAAAATAACATAAGGAGGAATGTTATAGAAATATAAAAACATCATACTGGTTAACTTTGTTCTTATGTATGATTTCTTTGTTGTTATATGAAAGCAGATAGGCTGACGGTCCACTTAGAATTTAGCAGTTACCATTATGTTTGCAACGCCAGGGCCTTTGTGAACACACTGCTAACTGCGTAATGGTAGTGTAACCTGGTCACTTATGCCAGAACACAACACAAGGTTATTGTAGCTGCATAGTTATTGACCAACAAGGGTGGTTGCCATCGAGATGGGCTTGGGGCCCTACCACCTAGCTTGGGTTGTTTAGTTGCCTTTTATGACAGATCAACCCCAGCTGCAGAGGTGAGTATTATTTATCTGCCCCTGCACAGATAAAGCTGCACCGCACCGTCTACTTGTAGGTAAAGCATTCAGCCATTGTATTGTTTCAAGGCTTAATTTACACAAATATTACTTTTGCTGCTGTTACTTAAAATTTCCTTTTGTTAGGTAAGGGAGCAGAAGAAAATATATGAATTAGAATGTGTTTTAGAGGATACTTCCATCTGTGGATACATCTGGATAGGAATATCTCTGTTGACTTTGAGAAAGTGACATGGTGCATGAAAAGCAGTGATAGCAAAGATCAATCAACCCTTGAAATGTGGGTGTGGTGGAAGATGCTTCGAATACCACAGACAGCCATGAGAACTAAAAATTCTATTTTAATAGAGAGCTAAACATTCATAAAAGGCTCGCTGCCATCTGCCAAGAATGTGTTATGAGCTTCTTCGGACACATCATGCAGTCTCCGAAATTGCACGATGTGTCCAAAGTTTCTAAGCAAATTTTGACCAATAACCACATGGTCAGATGTAATAAAGAAAGCGTTTGGTGGTAGTCTATCACATGGTCCATGCTACCCATGATTGAACAATATGGAGGAAAATCACATGTCACAATCCTCAACAATGAGGGAATGATAAGGGAATTGACTTTAACAGTGTTTACATGAAATTAGATGTTTAAAGTGATAATTGTTACCTGAATACTAACCCTGAAGAGTTTCCTTTTTTCCTGAGAACTATGAAAGGAATAATCCATGTCTAATATTTTATGGCACCCTAAGAAAGCAATGGGGTCACCTTATCCACATAACTGAATTTTACATAATATAAATTATGTATTCTTAAATTGACTTAAAATATAAAGTAAGTACCATAATAATCACCTATTTTTTATATATATCAATTTCCCAAAAAAATAAAATATTATAAACGTGATAAAATATCCGTGATAATAATTCTATAGTTATAAATCCCATATTTAATGTTACATAAAATAACAAAACTGTTGTTATTTTATATTTACGTATTGTGTCATAGAATCATTGCATATCTCAATGATAAATAATATTCCTACAAGGTAAAACTTTTAGGTTATAAATTTGTTTTGAGTTTGTTTGGTTAAATATACCAGTGTTATATAATTAATTACAGTTATATTTAACATTTGTATGTAATTAAACGCTGGGTTTCTTATAGAAATCGTTTAAAAAACAACAGATTTTGAGGTTAGAATGTGCATAATAATATTGTTGTTGTACGACACCTGCATTGAATCTGCGCTTATAATCTCCGTCCCAAATTTTTGAGCTAATTCCACACTTAATTTAGTCTTTCCTGTCCCTGTTGCACCAAGAATGATCACCATTGGTATCTTAGAAGATATAACAGATCTCAAAGCCATTATAAAGCCGAGCTCGCGAACTTCACTATTGTTTTGTCACTAAAATTATAGGTTACTGCGACGATAGCTGTTTTGATTCGTTCCGTTCCTCGTTGTATACTAAAGTTTATATGAAATAAAGTCTAGGAATATTAAATTTTTTCAATTTCTCAATTTTTCATAAAACAATAAATTTATAATCCAATCATTTACCCATACTTTATTAAGTAAGTTTTGTTTAGTTTCTATAAATATTTTACCTTTATCGAAACAAGCAATCAATACGCTTTAATGTTAGAGGTTCAAGTTTCGTGCGTTATTGCCTCCTGTTGTGATAGTTAATGGTACTTATTATTTTCTATATATCAAGCATGTATTAAATGTTGCGACACAGTTTAATTATTATCTTAATGCCCTTTGTATATCATGTCAGGGACCAGAATGTTTTGGAATAAATGATACAAACACATTATTTGTTTATTATTTTATGTATCAGAGAGTATCGGCGCTAGTTTCATTGTTATTTAAAATATAATTTCTCAATTAATGTAGTTTTGAATCCCTTTTTTGGCAGAAGGATTCTTTCTTTTCCCATATCCTAGTTTTCTTTCTCGGCCTTATCAAAGATAGTAAGAACGATGGCAAACTTAGCAGACATGTTTAAATTAAATGGCCCACTTGCTAGAAAATGAATCGTCCACCCTGCTGTCGTTTTAGAAAAAGATTCAAATTACGATTTATATGGACTCGCCAATTTTTACTAACACTCAAATCCACATTGTCATACAATAATTATAAGCTGACTAAACTAATATTAAGCAGTTACTGTTATCTATAGAAGTTTGAATCATCAGGGATATTGACAACATGCCAGAGTAGAGCAGGCTTAACATTTTACGTCAGTGTTTTTGACTTACACCATTAACCAAATTTGTTACCGTTTTCTTCATTCTTTCTTTCGTTTTTTTCATTATACACAAAAAACATAATGCGTTTCTTTTTTATTTACTGCCAGACAAATTAATTCATTCATTAAGTTTGTTGTGATTTCAACCTAAAATATCATCTAAATTTTGTAGCGTAATAGTTCTAAAATAATTACTAGCAAAACCTGGCTGTAAACCCCTCATACATGCCACCTATAAAATGTTCTGTAGTTTTTCTCACAAGTAGATAAAAGCCTCATAGTAGTGTTCGGGGATGAATTAAACGCTGTATTTCTTGCCAGAATGATATACTTACATCGTCTACTTGTTAATAGCATCAGCGATATTTTAGGATTAAGCAAAACAACAGGCAAACTAAGACGATCACGCTATATAATACACTAGCGATTGTATTAGTAGCGTGTGCACCATATTGATGGAATATTTTATTTATCAAAATTATTTTAGGTTTGTATAGCGCAACAACTATATAACTAGTTTTCTATATATTTTTTATTTAGTTCTTGGACTTTAAGCTATTTTTTGTAATTCTAAAGGCTCTACAATAGTGATCAATATAATAAATCTAGTTTGTATGGATTTTAAGCGTTTACTATCCTAAACGTGAAACGTCCTTTTTTAAAATGCTTAATTGAAAAATATTGTATTTAAACAAACTCAACACTATGGAGATTTTTAATGCTAAATTTTTATTTTATTTAATAGTTTACAATGATTGGATATTTGAATTATTTTAAACATTATTTAACAAGCGATTTGTGGTCGTAACCCGACTAACTGTAACGCTAATTCGACTTTCACTGTTGTAATTTGCAATTTTTCACTCCATGCAAATTTATAATGGTTCAAACATTGTTAAACCTGCTATTTCTTTGTGTATCAGAAATTTTTAATTAGCATATCAAAGTACCCGTCCGTGAATGGAAACTGTGTGAATTATTCAGTTTTGTATTATCTCTAGATCTTCCTCTTGCCCTTAGCCCACTTTATATGGGGTCGGTTCTAGATATACTATGAAAATAATGAATACGAAATCTTTATATATTAAATGCATATGAACAGTATACTCAGTAATCAGCGGCTACTTAATCTAAAACACAAATTTTTTGAGACTTCCATTAGTCATTTATATATAGCCATTCCATAATGTTTAGTGATTATCATAAAAATATCGAATAATTACTAAATATTATCGTATACCTAAATGCTAATAGTTTAAAGGGTACAGGAAAAGGTTAATGTAGATATAGAAATAAAAGAGGATTTTTTTTTGTCGATCTAGAGAGAGCTTAGAAAACCACCCATTGCACCGCGCGGGTACATAATCACAGAATCTTAATCAATTTTGCCCCCATGCATTACATTACACCAAAGTATAAAAACTACCAGTTAACCAAGTTTCCGAGCTCTTTCTTAATTCGACTTGCCTTTATTTAATATTTAATGATTATCTTAATGCTTTCGATACACATAATTAAGGAACAAAAACCAAAAAATATCTCCTTCCGTAAAAATAGTATCCAAAAAAGATGTGATAAGTACATGTTATTCATACGATGCTTCAAAGATTGCAGAAGGCAATATTAATATTAGGCGGAATCTATGTTGCGCCCTGCATTCTCTGTAGCGTCGCGGGGCATCCCGCCGGCCGAGGGATCAACGCCCGCCAACACCAATCGATTAAAAAAATTACACCAAATCGATGAGTTTACAACCGGCAGAGATTGGATGGCATTCTCGCTGCGGATACTATTGAATGAAAAAGATAATAAAAATTAAACTATAACATGACTTACGAATCCCAACCTTATTTATAAAAATTTACAAATCGAGTTGCTACGAGGACTATTTATTTATATTGTGTACAGTAATTTTTTTTTTTGGCGGTGGTGGAAATGTGCCTTGTCTCTTAAGTGCAGTTTCACCAGTTTACTATTGTTTAATATGTTAAATAGTTATATTTAGTCCCGATTTGTCTATATAATTATAAAGCTGTCATTCCTTACATATACATAAATACTGACTTTAACTTATTTGAAAACTATTTAAATTGGTTATATTATCACCGCGACAAAAAACCAATTGTTGCATAAACTATATAATTATCTTCATGTATATCAAAATTAACGAAAAAAATTTAATGCAGGTACAACATTCGAGAATTCGTAACTCTCTAGTAAAGAAAACTAAGCAATTACACGACAAAAAAAACTCGTTTTGATAAAAAAAAAACTTGCTGACATACAAACTATCTTCTATTCACTATTTTATATACATTTTACCTCTAATGGAAGATAAATTTGCAAATCTTTAACATGTTACCTATAAAACTCCTGTACGGCTAATTAGAACAATGCTATTCCTACATATTTCTCTCACAAAAAATATTTCGAGTATATAAACCTAGGTATCTATATAAACGTATATATACATAGCAAGGCACATTCCGCACACAATTTAAAGCCATCCAACTTACAAAACTGCTGACCATGTGCTTGATAACACATCAACCTCTATCGACCTTCGATTGGAAGAGAATAATAACATTTCCAAAAAAAAAGAAGATATCTATACCAAAGATTACTTGTACTTTGTAAGTCTGTAACAATGAAGATCGTCGTCGTCAAATTAATTAACTGTTAAAAATCACTGGCTTAAATTGTTATTCTACCCCTCCAATCGTTTTTATCAACTACCGCGAGTACATCACTAACTTACTGCAATAATAAAATATTATCAATATAATTAATTAAAGACAAAAAATGCAAAATTTACTATTAGTAGGTACTATGAGGAACTATGTCTTGGTTATTTTTTTTTTACTTTCAATTATAATTATTACAAAAAAATAGAGATTTTGATGTTGTTATCAAAATACACAAGTTTATATTTAATCAGACATTTTTACATTGAGATTATACTCTTCTAATGCAATAAATGAAGTATAGCTTAGTAAAATTATAAAATAAAATTTTGTTGAAGTATAAAGTACGCGATGTTATTTGTTATTATGCAATTAACTGCATATGTGACAATTTACGATGCAAATTAACCGCTTTGCTGCAATGAAATTTTGTGTGTTAGTACAATCGAATACTAAATTCATAATGGAAATGACCGATTAAAAAAATAATAAAAATTATCAGTTTAAACTAAATGTCTCCGAGTTGTTGCGACTAATATAAAATAAAACGTATTAATTTTTTTAAGTGTTAAAAAATTTACAACATAATAAAAAACACTACAAAAAACAATTAAGCGAGTTAACCTAAATGCACTTACACAATAATATCCAACTTATAACGATTATTGATATCACGGGTTTATTTAAAAAAGTAGACAAATCCTACAAATCGGGCCGAAAACATATATAGTGGCCTTTGGTACCGCAGGAAGGCAGGCGAGGGTCCTCGCGTGCCGCCCTGCGGAACAGTCGCCACCCCCGACATGGGACGGCGGACACCGCTAAACCAAAACGAACCATGCATCCATTCCTAACCTATACCAATCAATCCACAGTGAATTAACTTCTTGGCTTAAAATAAGTATACTGTATGATTTAATTTAACCGCCGCACAAGAAATTAGGTTTGCTTACATTCGCATCATACAATAAACTACATAAGCCTTGAAAGTTTCCTGTCTTGGATTCTATCCTACTCATATATACATACATTTCTCTAGTCAACCCTTTGAACCGACCATCCCGTTACTTCCTCCAACAATTGACGCAACCCAAGCGTGCTGCCTCATTTTGATTTATTAGCGTCCAAAAGACAATAGTTATACATGTGGGTAAAGCAGCATCGTTTAAAAACTATCGTATTAAATATTCAGTAAAAAATATTTTTATTATTACAAAACAATATATCAACGAGTGCCATAATTATAATTTTTTGATTTGACAACATGAAGTAAATTTGTAAAAATTCTATTTCAACTATGTACGTTGAATTCAGGAAACATTTTTAGAGGTAAAACCAGACTACTAGTTCACGAAGCAGTCTGCAACTATTAAGATTTTTAACTGAAGACCTAGGATTTCAATTTAATCGTATATAAACAACAGTTTTATGGCTCACTTTGGCACTGCAAAATATCGTATGAGCAAAATAAACCGTTGCGGTCTATAGCATCCATCCCGACACTTCCGCAGAAGCAGAGTAAGCCGTAAAAGCAGACTTCGAATAACAAGTCTCACGACGACTCAAGGACTCCATAATAAAATAAAACCTTACAATCGATATGATGCCCGACCAGAAGTCGGGTACCGAGCTCGTCGTACCAATAAAAAAGGAGTAAACTCCAATTAAGCGCATTTATCAATGTTAGAAGTCCATAAGTGAGGTCGCAGACATCGCGGTTCCATCGCGGGAACGATTTCATCTCCGACAAGCGCCCCGCGGCGCTCAGTACACGCGATGGCGCATCGCCAGCATCGCGCGCAACTTTTTCAATTTAGCCGTGAGCTGATTATGCTTCTTTTTTAACTTCTCCCTCTCTATATCCTCTTGATTTAACTTCCTGCAGAGCGCGGCGGCCTCGCGCAGTATTACCACTTTAGGAGCCCGCTCTTTATCTCTAGTAGCAGGAATTTGCTTCTTAAGCTCGTCGAAGAGGTTCTTAAGGCCGATGCGTCGTAGTCTTTCCATGTCGTTGTGGATCGATCGTCGCTCGTCAGGTGCCTCGGCTTCGGAGTCGGTGTCGGTGTTGGCGCGGCGGCCGCGTCGGCCAGGGCCGCGCGTACGTCTCCTTGATCCACCTGATGAACTTACGCTCGGGGGCGGCACGAGCCGCTTGCGAGCTGCAGGCCGCGGCGGCGTTATTGCGGTCTCCACCGACCGCAACATTTGCCGTCTTTCCTGTGCTGATGGTACGCGCGACATAGTCTCAGTGCGCATATGAGTCACTACAGTCAACGGTTGGTGGTTCCCGAGTGAGACGACGTCGATCTCCTCCTCTGCAACAATAGAAAGAAATATTACTACATACCTAGTCAGGTCATAAGTATTGTCACACAGTAAAAACTTTTCTTTTAGAATGCTGGCCACAAAAAAGTTTATTGAATTCGAATTTCGAATTGTTCATGAAAATAAAAATGTATAACTTTTAGAATTTTACTCATTTTTAAATATGGAGTGGACGCTTAAAGAAGACCGTGTTGCAGTTATTGCGTTGCATCGTTGCAGTTACGCGCCAATTCATATTTTTAACATACTGAAAAATTTGAATATAACCAAAAGATTCGTTTATCGTACCATCAAACGATACAATGAAGACTCTAGTGTAGATGACAGGTCAAGAAGTGGTCGCCCTCGGTCTGTTAGGACTCCAGCAGTGATAAAAGCTGTGAAGGCACGAATTCAAAGAAATCCCAAACGTAAGCAGAAACTGTTGGCCCTTCAGATGGGGTTAAGCAGAACCACGGTGAAAAGGGTATTAAATGAAGACTTAGGGCTTCGGGCATATCGAAGAAAAACAGGACATCGTTTGAATGCTCGTCTAATGGACCTGAGACTGAAGAGATGCCGCGCTTTGTTGAAGCGGTACGCGAGAAAAAAATATCGGGAAATTCTTTTTTCGGATGAAAAAATGTTTACCGTAGAAGAGAGCTACAACAAACAAAATGATAAGGTGTACGCACACAGTAGTGAAGAAGCGAGCAACCGTATTCCGCGTGTCCAACGAGGTTATTTTCCATCCTCGCTCATGGTATGGTTGGGAGTTTCTTATTGGGGCTTAACAGAGGTACATTTTTGTGAGAAAGGTGTAAAAACGAATGCTGTTGTGTATCAAAATACAGTCCTGACGAACCTTGTGGAACCTGTTTCTCATACCATGTTCAATAACAGGCACTGGGTATTCCAACAAGATTCGGCGCCAGCTCATAGAGCGAAGAGCACACAAGACTGGCTGGCGGCGCGTGAAATCGACTTCATCCGGCACGAAGACTGGCCCTCCTCCAGTCCAGATTTGAATCCGTTAGATTACAAGATATGGCAACACTTGGAGGAAAAGGCGTGCTCAAAGCCTCATCCCAATTTGGAGTCACTCAAGACATCCTTGATTAAGGCAGCCGCCGATATTGACATGGACCTCGTTCGTGCTGCGATAGACGACTGGCCGCGCAGATTGAAGGCCTGTATTCAAAATCACGGAAGTCATTTTGAATAAACTTTAATGTCATAAGAATCTATGTTTTGTTAAGTTCATTTTGGTATATGAATGGTTACATAATGAATAAACTTGTTACAATTATTTTACATTAAACATGTGACAGAATTTATGACCTGACTAGGTATATACATATATTACATTTATGTGGATCTAATTAAAATTTTAATTTATTTGTAAAACGCGAATCGCTTTTAAAACACCTGGCTAGTCGATTGTCGTCGTATACGAGAACGTAGTAAACAATGGCTAGGCTGTGTACTACACATGGCTATGCATGCCATGCCATGTGTACTACACATGGCATGGCATGCTCCAGGAGTCAAACGTAGTAGGGAGATTGGAGATGCGACTGCAGTACTAGGAGTCAGGTGCACGGTGGGCGAGCGGGGTTGGGGTAGTGGGGAGCTGTACGCGGCGGGGAGGGCGTCGACCCCGTCGTACTACCGCAGCGTCTGCCACCATCGATCCAGACGCCTGACGTCACGGCGCGCCATTCGCGCCAAAACGAGAGCACATGCGCAAACCGCTGCCGCAGCGTCCTCACTCAATGGACGCCGGATTATCAAGCGGACACGCTTTCCGGTCTCCGCGGCTGCCATTTACAAAGCATCGATTCGAAATTAACTGTCACGCGAGAGCCGCACGATATCAGACCGGCTTGCACGTTGGAAACCGGCACACCGGCCGGACCGGTATTGTTGCTAGGCTGCAGCGTGCCCCTACTATCGATCTTCGTTTTACTCGAATGTGAGAGACGTACGGAGTTGTTGGCGTCAAAAGTAACTGCCTCAATACGGGCGTCTCACTAATACAATCTTCCTGCTTTTTCTAGAGCCGAAGCCATAGGGCGTGGGGCTCCCAAATGAGCAGGTATCGGTGTAATTAACTTACGGAAATGCAATTATCGCTTATTCGGGTGAATAAATGTTTTCATTGAAATTCGATCGCTATCCAAGGAAACGGTTCAAATTCCTATTACCCTGCAATCCGGCATTGGAATAGCTGAGAGCGCATTGTCGAGTTCTATGAATGAAGCGGGTAGGTACGCGAGGTTTACGTGTGGCGTCATTTTTGCGATCGTATTGCAAATAAGTGCGGATGTCGACGGCTCTTGGCGGCGCGGCACGTTTCGCGGAACAGAGCAACCGCACTCCACATTATCCGATTACAGCTACAAATAATTATGTCAGCGGTACGTTACGATCAAAGGTCTGTCCTCGGGCGCGCGGTTTGCAAGGACGACAATTTCCGTATAAATCGGCCGGTACAGCACTAGAAATAGAAACAAGTTACGTGGGCAGCTGTTCGACATTATTACTAAACGAACACAATATACCCAGTGGCCCAATCAGGGACGAACGACACAGTGCGCAATTTTAGCGCGAAATAAATATTGCGCATCGGTTTTATCAAATGAGCGGCGATAAATTCAGGGGCGTCGCGCGATCTTTATACAATGTTTCCGCATAGTTACGCGTTTATAGCTGAAACGCGTTGATCTAATTCGAGATTCTGCGCCTATCGTAACACGCCTAGATTACGTCTACATCTGGGCGTGGGCGGTTACATTATTACTATTTATCTCTTCATACATATCAACGACATACCCTGGCGCTTTTGAAAAATAGCATTTGCCATAAGGATAATGTAGTATTAATGTATGACATGGAATCGGGGAAGCCCCAAAAACAGATCGTACAACTAATATCGAATTCCTAAAATTAATTTACATACTTAATGCTATTAAGACTTATGTAGACTTCCGGGTCTAAATTCAACAAATATACAATGTATGACGTGTAATATAAAAAATAATTACGTCAACTGGCGCCACAATCAAATAACTTTCATATAGAAAAACTTAATTGAATGAAATTATTTCTTAGTATATTCCAAAATTTAATGACAAAAAATGTCATCAGGCCCAATGCAAGTACTTCGTGTATGACGAAATATTTCGTTATACCGAGATAACAGGTTAATCGTGTGCACGCGTGTTGCAGTGTAGATTTTCACGTGACAATTTCCCCTGGCGCCGACTAACGGTCCGCGGATTGTGTGTCTGTAAGCGATACGGGTGGTATTGTCGGGGCTCCGGTCTAGAGCGTATGTATTATATCTCCAAGAGGCTCAGATCAGCCGCCGTTCAAATTTTAACGATACAAAATCGTTTATTGTTCGCACTGAAGACGAGTAAAAAGTCGCTTACACATCAATTTTAATATCAAGTTAACTGATATGAGAAGCTATTGAACTTTATCGATGTTAAAGTCCATCAGTGTCGTCCACCACCTTCAACGCATCTCTTCGAAACCATATATGACAAATACATTGACAGTTTTATAGACTTCCTTTTTGGGAGGTGGAAATACATGACGCACTACCAGCAGTTTGGGAATGGGCAGCGAGGTAGTGTAGGACTCCCCGTGCAATGCGCCCGTACGTCCCCTTCTCTAGGTTGGGAGACGCACGTCGCTGGTAAACCCACTAAAACCACCCTGATGTTCCATTAAGTGTCTAGGCCGCGGGCCCCGATGGGCGCCGGCCCGTTTTTGCGGGCCTCTTTAAATCCGAGGGAGTGACGAGACCCGGCACCTTCTTCCTCACGTAGGTGTGAGCTGGGCATTTGAAACATGGGCGGCGCGCGCCCCTCTCGGGCAATAGTATTTTTTAAATATATGTTTACTTGACTAGCTGCGTGGAGCGTTTATAATATTTATTTATAAAAGAAAAGTATATACAAGTAGTAAGTATGTATATAGGGACTAGATGACGCTGCGTGAGTTGTCCCACTAGATTTATTATATAATACATACTAGTTTCTTTAAATGTGTGTGTTTACGTGGTATATATTGGAATTTAGTCATTTATTATAACAAATTACATACATTCATGGTTGCACTTGTTTTCTATAAAAATTACTAGTTTCTCTTAGTATGGTGTAGTCTCCGTTAATTGAGGAAGCACATATACCTTATGATAAGAGCAATCCATCTTATACTATGTTAATGTGTATCCTTTGTTGGAGATTCAAATTTAAACAAAAATCAAATATACATAATAAAGTATGTATGTAACTTCATTATATACATTTTTATATAATAGAAGGATATATTATACTCGTAAAATATTTACCAATAATTCGCATCTAGGCTTGATTAGTCACAATTTCTAAGTAACAAAGTAGTCGTGAGAGAAAAATGACTCATAGTCTTAACTGGCATCTTATTAAAAGACAATTTAGCATTGTTAAACCTTTTCCTAACGTATTACATTTCAGTATTCGAAGAAGTAAGTCTTACTTATGTTTAGACTATGTTGGGTTATTGAAATTGGACAATTTACATTATTGTTTATCTATATTTATTTTTATAATAACGAAACACCACTCATTACAAGATCTTTAACACTCACCCGACTTCAAATTTAGCACAGTCACTCATTACGCGATGAAAAACCATTAGTTGCTGAATATAAGAGATATCGTCATGTTGCGCACGCGCAGGTGTTCAAGTAAAACAAGTTGGATGATCGGCTCAAACGGAACGTAATGACCACATTGTGACCTGGTAGTGGTGCACGCTCCGCTGGCTACCACCGAGGCCAAGTTCACTGGCATTTGAGCGCGATAATTAAAAATTATCGTGACGTGTTCGCGGCGCACGCCATCCTATACAGGGCGTTCAATATGCAGTACAAACGTTGATTAAGTTTTTTTACTTGCCCCTTAACATTTATTGGCGCAGCTGCTTCATTTAAGATCTTGTTATTAGGTTATATTAAATTTAAATAAATATCCGGAACCGTGTAGTCCAGGACCACAGTCATGTTCAGTTCTTGACAATTATGCAATTAGGCGACAAAAACTGCCTGGTCAGTATACGAGTATGTCACCATGGGCGAAGCCGGGACCTTTAAGTTGTTCTCTGAGTATAATACCACTGAGCTATGAGCGCCCCTGCATGGAGAGCCATGCAGGGGCGGAGTAAGAATACTATAATAACCCCTGCGGCCGGGGTCAGTTAAAGGCGACAAAACAAACCTAGCTCCATGGTAGCCCCAAACCAGTCTGGATGGCAACCACCCTTGGTTTTAAGTATGTCGCCATAATAACCTTGTGTTGTGTTCCGATATTAGTGACCCAGGTTCCCGTACCCCTATGGCTAGCGTCACTAACGTCCATAGACGACGGTAACTGCTTACTGTTAAGTGGGCTGTCAGCCTGTCTGCTGTTCCTCAACAATAAAAAAAAGTTAACAGCTGACTTAGTATTTCCCTGTACTCCTAAGTATATATATATATATCGCCTATCATATATATATGGTTGATATACAAGGTAAATGTCTGATATTATTCTTAAAGCACTCAGATCAGAGTTAATAGTTTAAGTAGTAATAGTTTTTTAAATGTTAGTGGTGTCACTTAATGGCCCCAGCGGAAGATTAGCGCTGGTAAATACCATCAGCAAATGCTGAGCTGGGATCAATTTGGGACAAATATATAGTATATAATTATAAATAATAACTTTAAGTCCTAAATAAATACATTTTCTTTCTTTCTCTCTTTCAAATAACATAAAAATCATATAATCCCTCCATGGGTTTATACCCAAATTTATTATTAAATGTTCTTCCTAAATTAACTATGACCTTACTCTACATACGCACAACCCAATTCGCCCTACATTTGAACATCAGATTTATCTTTAAAACAGATATAACTAAATATCCAGTTGTGTCAGTGCCCTTGAACAGCGAATATTTGTATAATAAACGTGTATCGTACGATTACTTATATACTTATATAGATAATCATATTTATCATTTACCTGTTTATATTATTACTAAAAAATATTGTATATATACACCATCCTGTATGTTATCTTATATCCAACTTAGTACATACTGGTCTAATTAGCTTACCAAGCATAGCGTTTCTTTATGACGAGTTGTTTTATTATATGAGTTTTAGTTAACTTTTTGTCACACGGAAACTTCATAAATTGACCAATTACTTTAAGGTTTATATTAACTACCTTTCGTAATATGTTTCTGTGAAAGTGTAAAGTAAGACGTAATATCGCTTGCGACTATTAGCATCGAATAAAATTCGCAGTTGGAATTATAATCGATTAGTGACCAGACATGAATCTAGGGTTGCCATCTCAAAAATCTGACAACCAAGACAAGAAACTTGAAAACCCCAGACCTTACAACCCGGACATTTGAACAAAGTATCTTTATAAATTATTCAGTAAAATAAAATATAGTTTTGATGGTCATAAATCAACTTTTATGTATTTAAAAAATAAGAAACAAAACTTCTTAGGAACTAATAGCAGTTTTCTTACATTTCTTAAATAAATAAAACAAAACATTGTGCTCGTTAACTTTTCCAGTCTTTCCAATAGCCTTTAGAATATCTTCCTTGCTTATATTTAAATTAAAACCCGGACTACAAATAAAACCCCGCCCGGACGCTCCCCGGTCGCCTACTAAACTAGGACAAATCCGGGGAAACCCGGACGGATGGCAACCCTACATGAATCGCATAAATGAAATCGATTTGAGTTAGTATCGATTATTTCACGTATCAATGTTACACTCAAGAACGTGTCGATGTTACAGACAAAACCCGCTCTATTTCGGACACGTGACGCAACCACCTAAACTCGGTCATCCGGGCTCTCGGTTACCACGAAAACGTTTCCCACTGAAATAGATATGGAGATTTATTGATACTGCTTCACCATTGCGGTGACCTTGTGCAAGTTCAAGGACGTTACCACTCGAGCGGATCAGGCCGAATAATGCGACGCATGTCACTGTTTTATACATTAATAAGCGATAGTGGACGCGTGACTGTCACTACCCGCGAGTTGACTCTAATATCTATACAAATAAATAAAATTGGAGGGTCTGTTTGTAATATTAAATTTACTAAATGCATTTGGATGTATACACGGTACATATACCGAAACAACATTTTTTAAATATTTTGTCCGTCTGTCTGTCTGTGTCTGTTTGTTCCGGCTAATCTCTGAAACGGCTGGACCGATTTTGACGGGACTTTCACTGGCAGATAGCTGATGTAACAAGGAGTAACTTAGGCTACTTTTATTTTAGAAAAGAAAAATTTGTTCTTGTTAAAAATGATAAGTTTCTATAATTTTATATTCCAATTTAAGTTGACCTCAGAGTTATATCATCAATCATATAAAATAGGATTCAGCTTAGGCTGGACTTTGTAGGTTCAAACGCAGTTTGTATGTTTCATTTTTATTTATATTTTAGGGTTTATAGGGTTTGTAATCCAAAATAAACCATAAGATATATCCAAAAAATGCTGCCCAGTCACTATTCCACGCCGACGGAGTTGCGGGCACAGCTAGTATCAAATAAAATAGAGATTATATAAGATTTTAAAACTTGTTTGCAAAAAAATTATAAACTTTGCTATTGTTGTAATTTTTTATAAAATCTTTCGTAATATTCGTTGTATTTTAAAAATCTACAATACGAGTATAAGATATAGATTGTATTGTAAGAGATATCTTATCATAAGATATGACCGCTTTTTTATTAAATTATTAATTTCCGTAACCATCTTTGAAAACCGTTAAATGTCCTGTAGACAGGTTTTCTATCGTAAATGCAATCTAATTATTTTACGCTTGATATAACAAGATTACAAATTATTTAACGCTAGTCAAAATAATAGACTTCCATCTTATTAATTTAACACTGATTATGTCGGAAAGTCCGGTTGACAAAGTGAATGTTGTTGATGTAGTTCTGAAATGTCTTCCGCACTTTCGCACGATTTCCTACACTTTATTAATTCTTCAATTACCGTTAGTCAAATTAATAAAGAAAGAAGGTAAAAGTATTTATTTGGTGATATACAGCTTATACTAAGTTGCAACAATTAGTACCAAACGAGGTCAGTAGTTCAGTGAATTGTTGCATCAAAATAAATCAACAGTACTTATTTTCAGTGTCAACCCCGACAGCGAGTAATCATTTACGACCCAAACAACATAGACACATCGTAATAGTAAATATATACCATAGATCATGTTCATTAAGTAATGTTAATTATGTTATTGTTAATTAATAAGTCATGCAAAGATTTCATTATTTATTATGTTAAATATTCTTATTTTTGTCAATAATCTACTTTTGTATTAAGAATTCTTCTTCTTCCTGCCCATCTCACATTATATAGGGACGGCCGTCATCTCAACATTAACTCTTTTCGCCATATCTTTTACGCAAACGATTCTTTTCCTTGGTCTACCTCTCTTCCTGTATCCAATTCTGATTTCTATTATTTTCCTTGTTATATGGCATTCTTTCCTTCGCATCACACGACCAAAGCCTGTTTACTTTAAGTTATTCAGTAACTAAAGAATTAAGATAGCATGTCTCGGAATCGGCATAATTAGTATTTTATATACAAATTAAAATTATTAGAATGCCATTCCCATACATTCCAAATGTTCCGTTACGTCACAATATCACTTATCGATCTTGTTGCTTAGCGACACGCCCATCTTAATGAACCGGCTCGAGCCGACTTACGAAATGAATGGAAAAATATCATTAAGGCACGGTGTACACACGCTGAACTGTGACTGCAAGTCATTACATGTGTGCATAACCGATAAGGTACATTGAGTGCAATGTGTCACTAAAATGTGGACACACCTTTATACGGTTTTCTATGTATATACCTACTTAAACAGTATATCAAACGGATACTAGATTGAACTGAAGTGATATAAGAAATATAGCACGTTTATAGTATTGTAATCAGCCATAATTGAACGCGGGATTTGAACATCAAAAATTAATTTTTATTTATCTTGTTGCGATGTAGCATAATCAGTTGCCAGCGCGGCTTTAGTTTTTTTTTAATGATAAGACAATACAAATTTATGTTAGGGTGTCACGTTGTATAGTACTATTGTTATCGGCATTGATAAAACGAAGGTCGCTCGGAGGCCAAGATGGCGCTGCCGCATAGCTCTCAACAATATACTCGTAACGTGGAACCGAACGTAATCGGCCGTGCGAGTAAACGCACAAAAATTATTGATTAAGATAATACAAAAATTAAATAAAAATTAACACATGCTCATAATTATGAATAAAATACAATTTTAAAGTATCCATCGTTTACAACGATTGTAAGTATAGCTTTATTTTTATATATATTTTTAATATAATTATTATATTAAAAATATATATAAAAATAAAGCTATACTTAAAGATGCGAAGGGACGAATGCCATAAAACTAGGAAAATGATAGACAAGAGAGTGGATGGATACAGGCGAGGTACACCATAGAAAAGATGGATGGATTGTGTAAAAGACGATATGGCTAAAAGGTTGGTAGAATGATTAGATGACGGCTAACAGAGGAGAGTGGAAAGAGAGAACATGTTGTGCCGACCCCATACAATGTGGGAAAAGGGCAGGAAGAAGGTCACATCAATTATCCAGAAGTATCGATTCCATGTATTGTTGCGAATACAATCGATCATAAATTCATTTCACCAGGAATGAAATTAAGTAATTAAGTCAAAAGTTATAATAATTCATAGTAGAAATAGGTTACCCGTATTAATTGCGTAATATTGTAATTATCGTTATCAATAAGGTATTTTATTGATAACTTACATATGTTTTATTTGATTAGACGATTTTTGCACGAGGAAGCGTTAGTTATTTTGGTATCACAAGGTGAACCGGTAGTAGCTAGTAACTTCAAAGGGCTTCTAATTACGTACCAGCGATAATGTCCGGAATTTTAAATATTTCCACGTATATTTCAGCAAAGATTAAGAAAGAGAAAACCCATTAAAAATGTACAACTTATTTAAGTCGTAAGTTTTTATCCGCGCAGGGGCGGAGAAAGAATACTGACCTCTGCGGCTGGGGTCGGCCTGTCGTAAAAGGCGACAAAACCTCCCACCCTAGCTACGTGGTAGGGCCTCAAACCCGTCTGGATAGCGACCACCTTTGGTCTTAAGTATGCCGCCATAATAAATTTGTGGTGTTCCGGCATTGGTGACCCAAGTTCCTGTACCCTTATGGGACAGCAGCGTGTTCGCTATGCCACTGGCGTTGCAAACACCCGAGGCGACGGTGCTTAATCCTAAGTAGGCCGTCAGCCCACCTGCTGTCCTACAGCAATAAAAAAATAAGTCGAAAACTATAACTCGAATTTTTTAGCCTCCCCTCAAGTTGGTTTTATTCTATTGTAGTTGATATGCAAGGATGCATTTAATCTCATTTAATCGATGAAAACTTATCACCGTGTCGTGGATCTATTTATTAAACTAATACTACACATATGTTTTATTTATACATTTTTGTCCGCCATTATTAGTATGATTTTGCTGTTCTTTTCGCCTTATATTTGTGTATTTAAAAAGTTCGTTTAATTTATTAACGACGACGGGATTCCTACTATACTATTATAAATGTGAAGTAACTGTCTGTTACGTTCACGCCTAAACCGCCGATTTGATCAATTTCAGTATAAATATAAATAGGCTACTTTTTAAAATGTATATAACAGATAAACGTTTACCGGATGCCAGTAGTTTATACGTAAAGGCGAATAGATTTCTTATTAAGTAATTATAAATACTACCAATCCGTACAGATCGCGATCTTTGCAAACAGCTGTCAGATAATTGAACAAGGTTTTAAGTGTATCACATTTCTTCACTAGGTCAGCGCATAAATCCCGAATTCGCTGTAATTAGCGAATTCCGCGCAAATTAGACGCTAAAGACAAATCGAATAATTAACCTAGGTTATCACACGATCATACCATATCGTACTGACATACAATTTATAATAATAATAATAATCTTTTTATTTTAAATCATTCACATAATTCATTATATATCACGCATATGCGTGAGATACAGATATCTGTAAGATATGCTAAATAAAAGTTCGCAGGTCAATAAATTGGCAATTTTATTGAGGATGTTACTGTCAATACATATTACGTCATCATTGATATCAGTTATATTAACAAGTACGCGTATTTATTAAACAGGATTTGATCTATGAAGATCACGAATCTGCGGGGAATCATCAACAAAAAGTTTTGACGGAAATTAAAGATTGTGTACTAGGAAAATCAACCGGCAACCTTTGCGAGTCGGTAGAAATGAACGAAGCCAGTGTCGTCACCAATTCCACTTGGAGAACAAAAATATAGTGCTTATGATAGACTTAGTTATGAGTGTGTTTGTAGTGAATATTGCAATGAGCGTGGATAGATTTAAATATGGATGGATTGTGTAAAAGATGAGCGGAAAAAAGGATGAATGCTAATATGACGACTAATATAAGAGAGTGGAAAGAGAAAATATATGCATAATTTGGGTAGGAAGAAGCTTGGAACGAGCGGTACAAAGTCAAGTCGTCGAATTGCCCGTGAGTGTGACGCTGCTTCGTCTTCAGTTCTTTTTAATAACCACAATAATAACATATACAAGCATCTAAAAGGCTATAAATAATAATGCAACTAAATGTATGTGCCAATCGTGATCACGCGAATGTGGGCCAGGCTAGGTTCACAAGGCTAGCTTAGGTTCAGGTACAAGCCTAACCACCAATTACAAAATTTAGGTCGAATATTATACTTATGTCAAGTCAGACATAAAATGACTTAATTTATTGGAATAAGAAAAATATTAAGTTTCGATTTATACGATAGACATTTATGGCATTTTCAATATATACAGTGTAAACTCTATATAACGCTTAACGGACTGAGCATTTTTCGACGTTATAAAAGTATATGTATAGAAAATAAGGTAAACTAACCAAAGTCAAGCAATTTCTATTTTAGGAGTTTATCGTTAAATCGAATGACGTTATAAAGAGTTTACACTGTATGTATATACTATTATACCTACTTGAAGGAAGAGCGGCAATGTATAACTGAAACTGTCACAGGGTTTAAGTTACACCACGCTCTTTTGCTGTTGATGCACTGTGTAAATTCCATAACTGTATTATTACAGTATTGAATTACAATAACATATTACGGTTCAATTTGATACCATTCTTGTGACTCCTTGGGAAAGTCATGGGGTAAGGATTTCTCATTACTAACCAGGATACATTTTTTTTTTGATGCCGAGGAATACCAGTCAGGAGGCCCATTTAATAGTAAACAATTATCGTCGCCTATGCATGTTTGCGACGCTAGGCGCCGCGAATGCACTGCTGTCCCATAAGGGTAAAGGAGCATGTGTCACTAATGCCACACGACAGGTTATTATGGTGGTATACTTATAGAGGGTTGTTCTTTCGCCTTTTACGACAGGCCAACCACGGCCGCCGGATTAGTATTCTTACTTACGGAGAAAAAAACCTGACCCGTAACCAAAAATTCCGCTTTAATTATTTAATACCAAAGTATTTGAACTTTGAACACACACATTATAAAATACTCGTATTTAATTTATTCAACCGATTATAAAACAACGTTCTTGGCCGTTTCAATATTGTCTTCTAGCATGTATGTGGAACAACGTAGAATTTTTAATGTTATTTGTAAAACAAAAGTTTTTATATCATTTTTAATAGTTAATAGAAATGGTTATAAAGTACTTATACTCCTCAAGTTAAAATCAATATATGGGGACATTTAACACAACACCATCTAATCCCAAAATAAGTATCTAGCATTTGTGTTATGGGTACTATAATACTAGTTAGCCATATTGTTGTAGGACATACGAATTAATCCACTCACTAGATGGCATTAAAAGTTTTTTTCGTAATTTTGGGGAGTTACGCATTCTGATAACTAAGCCGACGATATTATACATATATAAATAAACAGCCACAAGATGGGGAATCGAATCCGCGATGTCCGCAAGCGTACTGTGTATGTTAGTCTACAGAAGTGCGTTATCCGTTACGCCACGAAGGTAGTCTTATCTAAAATATATACAATAAAAATATAGTCTATCAAACCTTTCATCCTCCTAACTGTTGTTTATTTGTTTTTTTTTTTTTTTAACTTATACGTCGATAGATGCAGTCACAATATTAAAACAATATTAACCCATTTAAGCACTTCAATAAACACGTCTTTCGTTACAAGTTTCACTCTTAAAATGTTTCATATATTGAATTTAAACGATGCTGCAATTGTAATTTCACTGTAACTTATAAAAATTAACTTACATTTAAAGAGCATTAACACAGAAAAAGAGCAAAAGTACGAAAATATGATAATAACACTGAAACAGACTTGTGTGAATGGACACAATGATTATGAATATCTTATATTACATCTGGTATAATTAAAAACTATAAGGAGGGTAGATTTAAATTTTTTCCTTAACTCTTAACAACATTGACGACTCTATTGCTATGAAAATAAATATCATAATATGATCACTTGAATAAAAGATATACTATATCTACTATTGCTCCAAATGTTTAAACACATGTTCCGATACTTTCGTAATATAAATTGAATCGAATATTTCAGACTACTAAGACTGCGTCATGTATTGACTTAAATTCCCTTTTCCAAACAACCTTGATACGATTGATTAGTACTAAATGTTAGGGCCGCCAAACCGGATCTCGTCGACCTGTATACGCTAAGGAACTTCAAATTCGTTCGTGTCCTAGTTAACCAGATTCTCAAGTACTGCGGGGTACAACCGATCTGTCATGATAAAACTGCCTTAGGTCAAAAAACTTTTTATTTTATCTTTGTGATATATAGATGTTTTATTTTTTTATTTCAATATTACAATGATGCTCTGACCATCCGTCAGAGCTATTTTAAAATTTATAATGCTATTCTTAGTTAGGTTATTTATAATTATATATTAATTAATTATAATATATTCGCACCAATCGATTAATAGCTTAATTTTTTAAATAAAAATTGCAATTTTTAGCGTGATTTTGGCTTGGTTACTGCAAATTCCCGCCAAAAATACACAAGTGCTTATTTTAAATTTATTTTAGTCAAATAATTAAATATTAATGAAATTTTTATTTTCATAGATTAAGTAAGTATTCGTTTTTAATTTCACACATCGTTAAGCGTAATGAAACGTAAATTACTATCCTGTCTACGAATGGAAAATGGCGCGGGAAAACATAATTAGTAATATAACTTGTGAAACAAGCAGTTCTTTGATTTTGAAATGTGACACCCCCATTTTCTACGTATTCGATCTTAATTTGACAGGTAAATATGGATAATCATTAGTATTTTGCTTTCGAAAGATCTTTGCGTATTAGTTAGTTTCAATTATCTAAATAAGCTATGATCAAAGAATGTCGGAACATTAGATATAAGTATCGGGTATTGTTAAGTAGTTTAACCAAATTTCCAAACTTTGCTATGTATAAAGTAAACTAATGATGTAGAATTTCCGCGCAATGTTTGTAATTATTTTTTGGCACTACTGAAGAAACACATGTCGCAAATATTGGACGTATTTCATGAGTTTTCAGTTGAAGCACTTGGTCAGTGGGGTTAAACTCATAAACTATCGAGGATTCTTTCCATCATATGGAAAAAAGATCCAGGAGAAAACCAGAAGGCTATCAGAGAAATGTTACTGTAATCTGAAATAAGTTTCAAGTACTTATTTCGTTGTAATTTGTTTGTTTTTTTATATCGATAAAATTTTAAAAACTAGTTTAAAAACAACTTATTATCAGATAAAAATAAATTGACTAATTTTAACACTCACGATTAATCATTTTTTTCGAAATTAGTTATGAAAAAAAATTTAAAGTGGTGATGTCATTAAAACAAATAATTATTAAAACTGTTTACCCAGAATTTTTATATCTTACTGATAAATGAATCTAAAAATCGTCTACTTGCCTGTGTTGGTAAATATCCTGTATCTCCAACGTAATCAGCGATGGCATTGAAATTCGAAAAATAAATTGGCGCCATAATTCCATTGTAAACGAAAAAGTTTAATGGATCTTAGGTTGCATAATAGAAATGATAAATTCAAAATATAAAAAGGTTTAATTGCTATACGATGCTAGATTATATAGAAAGATGCAAAAAGTGACGTTATGTCACTCGATTTAAAGACAAACTCCTTACTACTCCTTTCATTCCGTGCACAACAAGCCTAGCTACGTGGTAGGGCCCCAAGCCCGCCTGGATGGCAACCACTCCTGGTGTAAAGTATGCCGCCATAAGAACCTTTTTGTGTTCAGACATAAGTGACCTAGGTTCATGTACCCCTATAAGGACAGCAGCATATTATATAAGAATAGGAATGTCAATGACCTCTATATGTCAAATGTCACTAGAAAAGTACGGTTTGGAACGAAACCATAATTGCATATCAATAATAGTGAGTGGGATTAAAGTTATAAATACGGGTAACATACCTAATTTTATTTTAAACAACAGTTAATGGAATAAATATTAAAAATCTATGCTATGACGTCACAACATGGCGCAAAGTCGATCCTATTCTTATTTGAAACGCGATATACGCCTTATATCGCGTGTGAACTACTTCAATCCTTGTATGCGGTATTATTTACTATATGGCCGTAAAGTGCAGCGCAAGGTATGCGACGCGATAAACAACACTGGCGTCGTAAATTCCTCGCAAGGCACTGCACTGTTCGCCCAGTGATGCGATAGTCGTTAATTTTGCGAAAATATAAATCGAATAACGCATCGATCATTCGTTTTAACATTAGGATTACAAACGTATTTTTTAAACACGCAAATTACAAATTGGGTATATGATTAAATTAAATATATATTTAATTTAATCATAAAAACTGTTCTGATAGCAATAATCAGACTTTTAAGTATATGAAATTTTTCCTTTTTTCATGCCAAAGAGAGAATGAACAGATAAGTCAATTTTACTAAATTTTAATTGGTTAAAAGTCGGTTTAATTGATGAGCTGTCAAATCTTCAGTAAACGAACTACTAACTGGGGTACAAATCTACCCCAGTTAGAGGTTCTAGGGTTTAAAGCATTGTATACAATGCTTTAAACCAGTATATTTTAAAAGTAGTTCTATAGAACTACTTTTAAAAATTAGATTATCATAAAGTATCCATTTTACGTAACATTATTAAAATTCCTTTTGGAAACTGTATCGTAATTAAGACGGAACTACAACTAAGAACTAACAATCAGATCGAGGGCAGTAACAAAGCGGTAATCGATCATGATCATTGAAATGCTGTCTATCAAATCGTCATCCGGCGCGACCAGCCGGGAATACCACGCTTTGAACCGGTCCGTCCACCGAGCAGGCTCCACTTCAATGAGATTCCAATACATTCTTACAAGAGTAACGGACTAGCGAATACCAGTCCAGGAAATCTCGTTCTATCTTCATTTTCTGTTCAGTTTTAATTAAAAACTTCCGACGGTACGTTTATTTTAAGCAAAACCTGCGCAACAAGTAACGTAAACAGATCGCGGTCTACCACATATGTTCATCGCGACCTTACTCACTGTTGTCGATGATAACTAAATTGCTATTAGGTATAATAACACACGGTTGTTATTCACAAAGTATAGTATACAAACTCATGCCGCAAACGAGTCACTGCGTCACTATTTTACTGTGTAGTCACTAGTTTACCATACAGTAGAAAGCGACCGAATCTCATAAGTATATCTACTAATTAAGATTGTTATTGACGTGTCATTTAAAAACGAAGACATATCAGAAAGCATCATCGAAAGTATTGTTTTGTAATTCATTGTTAGAGTCCATTTAATCTGACATCCGTAAAGTCGATTTCTAATCCGATCTCCCGGTGAATTAAAAATAATCACGAATTCGTTTTCGGCAATACAAATGGTATGTGTGGTAGGCGAACACAGTTTAATGAATGTACGAGGATGTTAACCCTGAGAGACGACAGGAAACGCCAATCGGAGGATGCATCAAGGTCGGGACGTCTCGGTCGTCGTACTTGCGACCTCAACGTTCCGCTCCTGAGCTGGGGACCTCTATTAAACAACGCAGATTAATTCGCTTTTTAATTAAACATGTCAATCCCGTGAGATGAGATGGCGGGTGTGAGCGTTGTGTAATTTGACATTAAGGAAGGTTGAGGCGTTCAAGGTCGCTATGAGCGAAGGTTCCGGAAGAACGGAATCACGGGTGCGTCTAGACGCAGCGGGGGACGGGAGATATCGGTCGATATGCGCAGTTTCCCGCGCTCTCGGCAGGGCGCCTGCGTCCTCCTGCTCCGTACAACGGTACTCGACGCCTACTTAAGGAAACAGCCTGTTTGCGAAAATTCACCAAGAATTTTACTTTAACTCCGGAGGTTTAGAATTATAAATCAAGATTGCTGCGAAGCATTAATTTCGTAATATTCAATAACATTAGTAGTACAATAGCATACCAGGAGTAAATTATAAAAATAAAAAAAACTACCTGGTAAACGTACCTAAGGAAAATAATTAATCCATTTATTAGCATGAGATTCCCCCCGGTTGGGGACAATTATCGTATTAGCGAACTTCCTATAAACGAAAGTGGCCCCCTGATATCGCTCATTTGAAATTTTAATCAAACAAACAACATTTGACGACGCCACTCAAACAATTATCGTTACTTATTATTTCTTAAAAACGACAAATTACATTTACTAATAATTTTATGAAAGAAGTCTTATTGCATAATGAATTAAAACGAAATCTAATAAGTTATTTTTCAAATTATGACTAATCAGATATATCAAAGAAAATGCAGTCTGATAAGATACTCCAATCGCTATAAGAAAATATTTATTAACTTTGGGATGTAAGACAACTTATGTCCCAACTGTCAACCTCTCCTGCACCTGACACACACACTGCTGAGTAGCGAACGGGGCTTTGGCGACCCTGACCTTGGCGGTATAAGCATAAATATAAACCAGGCCATTTACAGCTGAAAAATGCACAAGCTGTAGACAGTAGTGTTAGCGTGAATCTGCGATCGCTTGCAGTTGACAAAACTTCTCCAAATTATGAGGATAACTTCGGGAGGGAATGCCCAGTAGATTTATATTTATATTGACTTGCGTTACGATTTGCATGAATGTATCTGATTTTTTTGGAGTTATAAACTTTGATAATATCACTCACCTGATTCACAAGAGTCAGAAGGCGTCTGTACGCCGAGGCATTCCAAATTTTGTCTCGCTAACGTATACGAGTGATCAGCAGCTACTGCAGCAGAGTCCCTCAGGAGTCTGAGCGCTGTTCCAGCGACATCGACGGCATGACGGAACTGCGGTGGTTCGTCGCCATCGATTGACGGCGGAGTCTCAGGTCTTGACGGTGACATGTCGCGCCGAAGTAAGCTTTGTCCAGGTGTTGCCGATATTAAATCTGATGGAACGAAGGTATTGCTGGGATGTACGGAGTCCACGCACGATCCCGCCCACATACAATCATGGTGAACGATGTTATCTTTGTGGGGGTCTTCGGGAGTTTCAGATATTCTCCAATCTTCATCGCTGTCTGGAAAAGAGTCTGAAAGACTCGCTGGCGGCACCAAGTCCAAGCTATCCGCCTCGCATTGGAATTGAGTCCAAAACTCAGAGGATTGTGTCAACTGCATTGACTCCTCGTCCAGTGTCTCCCATATGTCGAACTGAAGGAATTGGGAATCTAATAGTGGCGGCGACATTTTTATTTTATGTTACTATTACTAACAACTAACTACTTTAAAGCTAAGACGAAGTCGTCGATATCACAGGGCCCTCTTATCACAGGGACGATGCGCGCGATGGGTTCTACGCACACCGTCTGAAACAATAGAAAAATCAAAATTAATATTTAATAATAATGTCAATTCTAAAATTTTTAAAAATAATTAAAATGATATAAAATTTCATTAATGCACTCAAATAACTAATTGACAAATTAGTTAAATTTCTAAAAACATTAACTAATGAAACAATTAAATACATTTAATTATTAATTAGTAACTGAATATAATTAACGAAACTTCAAAACATTTAAAGACAAATGGAAAGTTTTCACAATCTAAAACAAATTAGTGGACCGCACCTAAGCTCAAACGGGGTCGAACTGAAACTCACTAAGTCATGTCACTAATTGTAAACTACATAAAAAGGCAAGGGGCTCTTGACCCCCTATTTATTTACAAACAATACGATTTGAGTAATGTCCGTACAAAGTAGGAAGTGACCACTTCGGTGTCAGAAAACATACTAAAGTCTGGATGCGAATTCGAACTGTTTTAAACAGTACATCGACCTTGGCTTCTATCCCATTTTAGTACAACAAAAAATAGTCATTATGAACACTCCCGCTACTTTTTCTCTCTCCCGCTGAATTGAAACGAGGACATCACAACTTAATAATTCTTGTTTCTAAGCGCGTGATACATACGACCGATTGATTTCATTCATACTTTACGTTCACGAGTAGCGAAATTTTAATCAATAAAATAAATTTCACGAATTTTAAACTTATATATTTAAAAAATATATTATTAATATTTGTTATGCCTGGTAAAGAAATCGATGTTTTTAATGTAACAAAAAATTCGTCGTTACACATTTTCGGAAATAAACATTCGTGTCTTTAAAAAGTTCGTAGATTTTATCTACCTGAGCTTTATTTCTCAGGTAGTAGAAAGTTTCGGATATTTTTTTTGTGTTTACACTTTTCAAAGGCGCGAAAAGGTTTGCTCAGTACAAACGTAATATTAAAAATCAATTCATATTATAGACCATGCCAGTCTATTATCTGTATTGTAATTATTACTGTTAATTTATTTAATAATGATTTCGGTCAAAACCAATGTACCTAAAATAACTACCCACAAATAACCTGTCATATTTAAAAAAAAAAATATATTTTAAATATTATATAATATAAGCACTTTTTACAGAATATTTTTGTAATCTTATGAATATCAAACTGGATTTAACTTAATTTGCCATTTAATATTTATAATTTTTTTGGGACGCGTATTATATATCGACGGAATTATAATAATTTAATATTTATTCAACTGACGATGTTTTAGTATTACGATTAACAATTGCAACCATCGTGGAAATAATTTTGACATATTAGACCAAGTAAAAATAATTTTAAAGTACAATTTAGTACATATAAAAAAAATTTAATTACTTAATATTTATCCCTACAAATAGTATTTATTATACCCAAAACAAACACGGTTTACCTCATTCAATAATAAATTGATGTATTAACGAGGTAAACCTATGATTCGAATATTAGTCTATGTTAAAAGAATTACTTTCAAATTGCACAATTGTTGACATTCGTAAAAAATGTAAGAAAGCTTTACACGCAGATTACACAATATTAATTAATATCGAAAATTTACCGCGTAGTATTTTTTAAGTTTTAAAAGTAATTTACTGCATTAATGTTATTTCATAATCGTTTATTTTTTTTTCTATTAAGTATTTATTACTACACCGCTACATAAAATTAACTCTCGTCAACTAACTTCGGCGGGTAATCCAACCCGCCTAAGTTTCGCGGAATTCTAACAATCACTATCTATTTCCAGGTAAATATTGGGCACAAAAATGAAAATTAAGGTTCACTATTCGCAGAAAACCCCATTACCACCCATCGACCGATATACCGGCAACCGGCAACGCCCCGCCATTTTCGCCGGCGTCTTTTTTTTAATATATTATTTTTCTGACCTGGCTAGTAATTGAAAAGAGCATTATACACAAACATTCAAACACTCACCAAAAAGTTTTGTGCCAAAGCAATCCCGACGAAAGCCGGTTGAATTACACAATTTTACACAAGATTCTTCAGAATCTTCGACAAAGTTTTTTCCGTACACACTGCGTAACACTCACTGAGAATATGCGGTTGGTTATACAGTGTAAATTAATGTTACTTCTACCAAGACCTCCGATTGAGTTTGTCAAACACTGAAACATTATTCGGGAGCCGGTCGGTGCAAAGGGGAGCCGCGCGTGCGATTCGATTGACGCCGTGGACACGACTGGCGACGAGTCCGATCCGAACGGCGTAGCTAGCGAAGCAGTCGAGTTCGCGGCGCGCTCAGGGCGCTGACGCGGCGTCCCCCGCCCGCACTGCTTGCCGCACGCCGCGGTAATCCGCGGACCAATTCGATGCCATTCAAGAAAAAAATCACGAAATACACTGAAAATACGTTCGTAGCAGACATTATTACATTTTAAATATGCCTTCATAGATAAAACTAATGTTTTGTATCAATTTTTGTATGTAATCTAATACTATTACTTAAGTTTGAGGCCGTCTTTATTTGTTGTTGTATAGTATGTTTTAGAAGGTGTGTGAAGGTGTAGATCTATAGCAATGCTGTGTCGGTTGTTTCGATTTGTATTATATTATGTTTGTGTGTGCGATCGTAGCGAGGTTGAACGCTGGCTAATTAGGAAGGCATCGCTGGTTCGCTGGCTTCCCGCGTTCATGTCCTGGTCCGCATATAGTATAGTAGTAACAACTGTACAATCTTTATATCACTCGGCCGGCAGCCGGCGTCGGTGTATGTCGTTTTACGTTTATTTCTCGCAGCTGCAAATATCGAAGCCAGTCGGTCGGCATTCCATCTAGGGAGCGGATTATGGCGCGGCGCGAAAATACCTGAGTCTTGATGTATTAAGGCCCACATTATTTATTAGTCGACAATATTCAAAACTTTTGTTGTCTTTAACCATTAGAAAACACTTATGTTTGTGCAGCATTGTAATTATAACAATGCTTTATGGGTCTATAAATGACTTAAGAAATATTTTGCTATTTTAAATGGTTATGAAAGCAAAAAATTTATTATGTATTCTCTTAAGTTTTTAAGTCGGTTGTAAATGTTTGTTACTTCTCTAAGAATGCGTAGGCATGAATTTTACATTTTGTTTCCGTCAGGGCTATAAAGCGAACCTTTTCAACTATACTTACTTTTGTTATCTTACAATACCAAACAATTAAACTGCAAAGTATGACGAACTTTCTGTTTAAAGTGTTACTTAATGATAGCAAATTTATAAGTGTGTAAACTCATTACAAATGTTTGGGTAAATAGTTTTATAATACGTTCGAAACGTCATCTAGTACCAAAGTAAGTAGCGTAGCACTTGTGTTAGGGGTACTAGATAACTAATTTTATATTTATACTTTACTTTTGTAAATAAAAATTATACATAAACAGCCCGCGGGACGGGAATCGAATCCGTGACCTACACAAGCTACCGACATGCGGTACCTAGCCGTTATGCCAAGGAGGAATTGCATTTTTTCGTTAACAAAATCGCTCATATCCATAGTAAAACAAAATATTGTAGATTTAACATCGCAAGGAATTGTACCCACTGACTAGGTTGAATTAATATAAGTCATGAATTCTAATTTTAAAGAATGTTCTAGTAATTAAAATGTATTTTTTTTATTGCTGATGATCAGCAGACAAGCTGACGACCCAGTTGATAAAAAGCAGTTACCGTCGTCTATGGATGTTTGCGATGGGGCACTGCGAACACGCTGTTCCGTGGAGGTATAGAAACCTGAGCCACTAATGTCGGAACACAAGTTTTGTCCCTTTAATCAGTACAAATCGAAAGGAATCTATAATGATTGCTGACAAAACTGAATTGAAACGCCGAATGCAGCTGCGCGGAGGGCGACCTTCAATCGCTGCAGCAACCACTTTCTCCACTGTTTCTAAAATGCAGCAGTGGTTTTTCTTACACAGAAATTGATGATCTTTCGGATGAGCTTGGGTTTTTTGAGGAAATCGATCATACTAGATACCTAGGTATGAGGCGTCGCTTATCATGCTGCTGACACTGATTAGGCCAATCAGGGGGGCTTGCAGCACTGCATTATCTTATAGTTCTATCCCTCCCCTGTTTCGAGGAACAAACAAAACTTGGGAGTCTTATCGTACTAGAAACCGGACTTTTCAATGTTTTTCAAAAATTTTTTTTACTGGCTTCGCCAGATTTTTTGCATTGCAGCATGGCCATTTCGTGTTCCCTTGTTAACGACGTGACTAAATATATATATGTCATCCGGTAGTCTTATCGAACTAGGTTTAGTGTCGTCAGCTCTTAGACCATTAGTACTCGCCCCTGCACGGAAAGCCTGCCTTAAAATTTAGATTGTACCGTTAGATATTATAACTCATGAGTTGTATTCGTATATTAACAGGTTCCATACATCAGTAAAGTAAATATTTACATTTTTGTTGAATAAAATCAAAATAATTTATTTCAATACTAACTGTGCCCGCGACTCCGTCCGCATGGAATAGTGACTTTGGGTAGAATTTTTTGGATATATCTTATGGTTTATTTTGGATTACAAACCCTAAAATATAAATTAAATATGCAAGCAGTATTATCGAATGCAACTGTGTCAATGTCATCGCCATGCGTCTCCGGAATACGTACATTCGAACCTACAAAGTCCAACCTAAGCTAAACCCTATTTCATATGATTGTTGATGACATAGTTTTGAGGTTAACTTAAATTGGAAATTCAACCTACATTCACCAGCCTAAGCTGAACCCTATTTCATATTATTGATGATATAAATCTGAGGTCAACTTAAATTGGAATTTAAAATTTCCGAACTTATCATTTATAACAAAATCTATTTTTTTTTTTCTAAAATAAAAATAGCCTAAGTTACTCCTTGATACATCAGCTATCTGCCAGTGAAAGTCCCGTCAAAATCAGTACAGTCATTTCAGAGATTAGCCGGGACAAACAGACAGACAGACAAAAATTGGAAAAAATGTTGTTTTGGTGTATGTACCGTGTATACGTCCGAATGCACTTAGTAAAAAGCGGTTATTTTAATATTACAAACAGACCTTCCAATTTTATTTATTTGTATAGATAAAACCTTACATGTTAAGATCTCCATAGTACGTGATTATTGTAATTTTTTTATCCTCCTCCCGCTTTTTGGTGACGAATATTTATATATATATAATAAATTATAAACATGAGTTTCAACAATATTTAACAAACAGAAATTTTAAAAAGTCATTTGGCTCAAACTTCCCTATATTTATACAGTGCCTGCAGCGTGACGCCAAAAGCGCCAACCTAAGTAATTTGAGCTGCTTGAAAAAACTTTGCCATCTGAGCTGAAAGGATAAAAAGGGGGAAATTTGTGTGAGTACTAGATATAAAGTGCGAGATATCCTTTAAGTTTAGAGGATATTGACCTCGTGACGAAAACCTAAGCCCCCTCCTTCCTGTGGTCAAGCGTGGTATTTTGAGGAACCTTTCCCCTGAACGGGTATGTCCTAGATTTGGCCGGTTGTGTCTGTATATTCGTGCCCAAATATTCTATGCTCTAATAGGATTTTTTTAATGCTGTAGGACAGCAGACAGGCTGACGGCCCGCTTAGAATTTAGCAGTTACCGTCGCCTATGGGTGTTTGCAACGCCAGTGGCATCGCGAACATGCAGCTGTCCCGTAAGGATACAAGAACTTGGGTCACTAATCCCGGAACACAACACAAGGTTATTATGGCGGCATACTTATGACCAAAGGTGGTCGCCATCCAGACGGACTTGTGCCCTACCACGTAGCTAGGGTGGGTTGTTTTGTCGCCTTTTACGACAGGCCGACCCCGGCCGCAGAGGTTAGTATTCTTTCTCCGCCCCTGCACGGATATAAAATAGATAGATAGATTTTATGTAACCTGTTATTTTGTTTTTTATGGACTAAATAAAAAATATTTCGTTCTTTGGTTTGTTATGAGACTTAAAAAATATTAAGCCTACAGAAACAAAATTCGATCGATATAGTCATCATATTTTTCAAGTTAACTCCTAGTATCATCCTAAGCTTCCGTCTGGTACTAATCATGTATCCATTTTTTTATTCTTTATTTCAAACCTGACAGTGCTTTCCTCACTACGAATTCAAATATTCTTTATTGGCATAAACACGATGTATATAATGTCACACAAATTCTACGTGCAGGGGCGTAAGAATACTGACTCCTGGGGCCGGGAGCCTGTCGTGAAAGGTGATACAACAATCCTAGGTAGGCCAAGCTTCAATCCAATTTGGATGGCAGCTACCCTTGTCTAGTACTGCTGCTTCGATACCGCCTTAATAATTTTCTGTGGTGTCCTATAAGTGACGGCAGCGTGTCAGCGATGGACATCGCTAACATTCATAGCCGACGGTAACTGCTTACCATTAAGTGTGCCGTTAGTCTGTAAGTTGACCCATGGGTGCCCATGGCAATAAACAAAACAATATTAAATTAAAAACAGTTTTTTCGAATTACCTTATCTCTTATTATCTTTAAAACATTTGAGATAATAATACCATTTAGTAAAGAAAGCTTATTATATAAGTACTAAAAAGTTACATTTTGGAAAACAACGCACTTCGAAACATGTTTCCAAAAGTGGCAGCCTCATTTTTGTTCGTCCCAAGCAGTGTTGCCAATTTTTATTTACTTACAAATATCGTTTTTTTAGGCTGACGGCTCAGGTGTATGACTAGAACGCTGCTGTCCACGTAGGGGAACTAGAACCTGGGTCACTTGTGTCGACATATTTGGAGACCACGGGTGGTTGTCATCCAGACGGGCTTGGAAACCTAGCTACGGTTATTTTGTCGGTTTTTACGACAGGCCGACCCGGCCGCAGGGGTTAATATTCTTAATCCACTTCTACACGGAGAAAGGTTAAAACATGTAAAACCTATTCACATATATAATAGTAATAATAATGTATGGAGGACGATGGAGGTCGTAATGGCCGCTGGCAGCCGAGGGTTACGGTCCTCTGGTACGACGAAGCCCGTACCCATTACAGACCAACGATGTGGCGTGTGGCGATGGTCGGTTCGCGCCAAGTAATAAACAAAGTTGAATTGGCTTGTATACAATAGTGACCGCACAAGGTAAGTATCCCTACAATCATTTCGTTAAGTTCATTTCCGTATGCTGCCCTCGTCGTCTTTCTACCACCGCACTGCCCACCATCGGCTGGGTGTTCATCCCCATTTCTTGGAGCATTTTCTTTCTTGTACGAAATGGTTCTCTAGAACGTTCATGTTGCGTACTCTCAGGATCTGGAACGAGCTTCCGGCTGAGGATTTCTCAGCGCAGTACCATATGGGGTTCTTCAAAAAAGGCGTTATAAAATTTCTTCGAGGCCGGCAGCGTGTTGGTAATGCCTCTGATACTGCAAACGTCCATAGGCGACGGTGTCCACCTGGAAGGGTGGGCCGTCTGCCTGTCTGCTGAACTCTAGCTATAAAAAAAGTGTTTAAATACACTTTGTACGATAAACTGAGAGGCCATGAACTTATGCAACAACATAATGATGAGTAGTGCCAATATTAAATTACAAGAAATGTAATGTTGTCGTAAAAATATGTTGATAATGAAACAACGACAAAAATGTTGGCTGAATTCACACAATCTTTTACAGAATTATTAGTCAGTGCTCACCTGTAAACGTTTTACAGTAAACAAAAACGCATCAAAAATCGCATAAAAATCGAATCGATCTTCTGTTATAACTGAAACTACCTGGAGTAATTCTTTTGTCGTATTATATTCTAGAGAAGAAGGCCATTTTTTTCTTTAGGCAAGATACTGGCTACAAAGAATGCGCTCCAAGAAGAAAGTCTAGTTACAGTTTCATCGAATGATTGCTTAAATGAAACATAGTGATGTGTTATTTTTTTTAATGCTGTAGGACAGCAAACAGGCTGACGGCCCGCTTAGAATTTAGCAATTACCGTCACCTACAGGTGTTTGCAACGCCAGTCGCGAACATGCTGCTGTCCAATAAGGGTACAGGAACTTGGGTCACTAATGCCGGAACACAACATAAGATTATTATGGCGGCATACTTAAGACCAAAGGTGGTCGCCATCCAGACGGGCTTGAGGCCCTACCACGTAGCTAGGGTGGGTTGTTTTGTCGCCTTTTACGACAGACCGACCCTGGCCGCAGAGGTTAGTATTCTTTCTCCGCCCCTGCACGGATAAAAAGTTATTAGTTATTTCTATTATTAATATTTTACAGCGATGGATAATATTTTACACGCTTTGAATTAACGTTACATGTACTTTATCCATGTATGTAACGGAATCTTTGAATTAATAATTAAAACATCGGATTTATTTGATATTTTGCATACTTATTTATATTATTCCAAAGGTTGGTTAGATTTGTTCTTTTGAGTATCTGTTTTGTTTTTTATCATACATATCTTACTTGTTTATCCACCTAAAGTCCTCGGTACGCTAAAAATTATGACGTCTTAGACCCAGCCTCGAAGCGAAAACAGCAGTGACTTATTCGTTTTCCAGAGTGCACTGGATAGGTTGACTTCGCCCGGATTGCCTCAATATTAAGCATTTTCACACTTTTTTATATTAAATCTGTTCTATATAATACAATTATATTATGGTTGGCAACACCGGTCGCAAGCAAACGGACTCGCAGATTTTATTTGAGAGGGAACGGAACGCGTGGAATGCGGGGTCGTTGAACCTTATGGCGGGAAAGTAGGGTTGGTTAAGGCAGGATTACCTATTTGTACCAATGCATATGTATGTAAGCATAATACAACAACCCTTTTTATTTTTTATTGTTTGGTACCTTGCTTTATCTATAGGCTTGCGGGCTAAAATTTTGTCGTACAATTTAAAAATGTGACATAAACAAATATTACTTGATATAGTTCTTTAAGAATTAAGATTATTTGGTTATCTGTAAAAAGTACGCGTATTGCCAACGCTAATACATAATAACAGCGTCCCAGGCTATAGCATTCCACAGCTGGGCTCGGACTACCCCCAAGTGAGAGTGGACAGTATGCCCGTCATGCTTGTCCAAGGCAGGTTGGAGGGTCACACACATCGTTGAACTCTGTATGCAAGTTTCTTCATGATACTTTCATTTCATTCCTTTTACCGTCGTTACATGGCAATGATATGGCACACCAGGTGAGAAAACTGCCTAAGCCGTGTTTGCAATTGTAAAATTCGAACTCGTTAACTGGTTTCCGAGTGTGATTCCACTGAGCTACCTTACGCTGATTATTATTTTTTTAGTGCTGTAGGACAGCAGACAGGCCCGCTTAGAATTTAGCAGTTACCGTCGCCTATGGGTGTTTGCAACGCCAGTGTCATCGCGAACATACTGCTGTCCCATAAGGGTACAGGAATTTGGGTCACTAATGCCGGAACACAACACAAGGTCACCATGGCGGCATACTTAAGACCAAAGGTGGTCGCCATCCAGACGGGCTTGGGGCTCTACCACGTAGCTAGGGTGAGTTGTTTTGTCGCCTTTTGGGACAGGCCGACCCCGTCTGCAGAGGTTAGTATTCTTTCTCCGCCCCTGCACGGATAATTGTGATGTCTTATATTTTAAAAGTGTGTTGTTCTGTGAACAACAAGTGTCTCACCATTCCCCATACCCGCAGTGGAATAGGCTCAACTAATATTGAATCGAATTGAATTTAATCTTACGGGGCCCAACGATTTATCCAAGTCAGATCGCTTGTGTCTGATGGACTCCTTTCCCGAGTATGAGTATTTATAATATGTATTTATTTATGAAGGCACAAATTAAGCTCTAAGAAGATAATGATGGTCCCCTAAAATATACGAATAATAACATCCCCAAGAAACCAATATCTTCCAACGGCATTTTAATTTTTATTGTCGGAAAAATCCATCACACTTACCCCATTTCATACAACCCTTTAACGGTTCACCCCTTTAAATAATTTTGCATGTATCCCCTTTTGAACAAAAAAAAGATAAGCAAGAAGTATAATACGTGTACTTCCGAGACTAGGGATGTGTAACAAAGAATGTACCCACAGTTTAAAATTATTTACAGATTTCTAATAGTGATACATACAATTTTACACCGTATAAATTTATTGGGGGATTTTAATTTAAAACAATAGAGATCTGTTTAATTTACATATTTATAGCAAACCATCACTTAGAAAGTAATATTTATAAGGAATATCCTAAAAATATATATTTGTTTGTCTGGGATAAAACTATTTATTTTTTTGTCATAATGTTCTTTTAGTACCCAGTAATATCTGGGCGGATCGCCTGACGGCCAAAACGACAGCGCTGCTTCGCAGGCCGCAGCGCGTCCTGGCCGTCAGGGCGATAAGGGGATACCGCACGGTGTCCTTCGAAGCGGCCTCCCTGCTGGCCGGATCCCCACCATGGGACCTCGAGGCCCGAGTCCTGGCGCTATTATACCAGTGGCGCCGGGATGCGGCCGAGCGTGGCTCTCGACCCGCGCCTCGCGAAGTGGAGGTAAAGCGGGCGGAGCTGCGCGACGAGGTGCTCATGGTGGAATGGAAGGAGCGCCTCGCGCACCCCAGCGCGGGCTTCGCCACCATCGAAGCGGTGAGGCCCGTCCTGGCTGAATGGCTGGAAAGGCGCCACGGCGCCCTGACCTTCCGCCTGACGCAGGTCCTCTCGGGGCACGGTTGCTTCGGGAGGTACCTGTGTCGCATAGGGCGGGAGATGACGTCAGGGTGCCACCACTGTGGCGCGGGCGACGAGGAGGACACGGTGAACCACACTGTCGCCGTGTGCCCCGCGTGGCGCGAGGAGCGCCGCGCCCTCGTCGCCCAAATCGGCGTGGACCTGTCGCTCCCGGCCCTGGTTCTGGCCATGGTCGGGGGCGATCCTGGATGGACGGCCGTCGCCTCCTTCTGCGAGGCAGTCATGTCCGCAAAGGAGGCGGCGGAGCGGGAGCGGGAGTCGACCACCACAATCCCCTCCCGCCAACGCAGGCCACGTCGGCGGCGCCGGAGGGCAAATAACGACCTCCGGCCGCCGTAAAAGCGGCCGCGGGCGGCCCCTCGGGGGAGGATCCGCCGCCCGCACTATTGCCGCGAGGGTGAGGGCTGCGTGCTGTTCCGCGGCCCCCCTCAACTCCTAGAGTTGTTGGGAGAGCGCCAGGGGGACGAAACCCTGGCCCCCTGGCGCCAACACTTTAGAAGGGGCCCGCCTCAAGACAAAGGGCGGGCCGGCGCCGGCCCGGGCCACGAGATCGGCAGGCCATATATCCGTGGGCCCGGGCGTAGGCGATAGGAGAACAGCGGGGTTTTTTAGTGGGTAGTCGGATGGCCATACATCTTTCCCGGAGTCCCACATATCCCTCGGTCCCCCCGGTCCGGGGGAACCCGTCAAGAGAGGTTTTTCCCCGAGACCAAAAAAAAAAAAAAAAAAAAAAAAAAGTACCCAGTAATATAAAACAGTCTATTTAAAAAAAAGGTCTAATTTTAAAATTAGTATTTTGTATGCAGCTAAGCAACTAAATTTAAAAAAGCTATAAGATGTAATATATTTGTTCTGTCAATGTTAATTTTAAGTGAAATAAATGACTTCAGTCCAAACGAGCTTGACGTTAACAAGTTTCCTATGATATGGCTTAGGTGATTGTTTAGTGATATATCTAATCTCAACCAAAATAGCTCAGTTTTAATTGACTTTAATTACATACGCTTTTTAGGTAAATTTTCATTCGCACGATATAAAAGGAAACTTGTATACCGATATCGTGATAGTTAATTATAGTAAATGATTAATAAATAGGACATTTATAATATCAGATGTAAGGAACCCTTCGAACAAATATGACTGTTCACCTTTGTAATCCGTAATTATATAGAAAACGGGTTTTCGGCCGTTGCCACCCGTCAAACATTTGTCTAGGGTCGGCATCAGTCAACTTTTACGATCTACCACTTAATTATTTTGACAAGGGACATGACTTACTTCAAATTTCGAATTATATTAATAAGGGATTTCCCACACTTTAAAATATGACACTTCTTACGTTAAGAGTAATTTAATAAACATGATACATTTATGATTAGGACACTATTAAAAAAAATAACGGTTATTTTTTTAGTGCTGTATGATAACAGACAGCCTGACGGCCCACTTAGAATCTAGCATTCTACCATCGCGTATGGGTATTTGCAACGCCAGTGGCATCGCTAACACGCTGCTGGTCCATAAGAGTACAGAAAATTCGCTGTCACAACCGTCACTAATGCCGAAACATAACACAAAGTAATTATGGCGGTATACTTAAGACCAAAGGTGGCCGCCATCCAGACAGACTTGGGGCCCTACCACGTAGCTAAGGTGGGTTTTTTGTCGCCTTTTACGACTGACCGACCCCGGCCGCAGAGGTCAGTATTCTTTCTCCGCCCCTGCACGCATAAAGGATGATTTTGACAGTATCCATATTTCTTGGACCTATACTCCTTTGGTTGGGATAAATGTTAGTTTTAAATAATAAGAAGGTTACTTAGTGGGGTATTTTTTCAAAATATCCATTGTTCATAGCTTGAGAGCTATAAAATTATTTTTATAGCTACTAGGGACACGCAGCACGAAATGCATGCGAAGATTCAATCTTTTGGTTTAAACCTGGAACTACTGTTTATTTATTTTATTATTAGCTGCAATGAGAGAGGTTCATTTATCACTTAATTTACATCTGATATAGTTCATTTGATTGAATTAATAGTAATTTATTTCTGCTAATAAATTTGAGAGAAAAAGTGTGTGTGTGTGTAACACACACAATAAAGGACACACATAATACGAAAACACAAACAGAGGAAACGTAGAGTATAAGAAACACTGTGTATTTGTATTCTACCTCATTCTCTCGTAGGCTAAATTCAATTTGTGAATATGTTTATCTGCTTTCGGTGACGCTTTTTCGTTTTATCGAATTTTCAAATAACAACGGTGATAACGAATTTAAAAAAGTTCCCAACACTAGATAGAAAACCTACAAGCATTAATTTCTGACTAATGTACTATTGACGAACCCATACCTAGATCAGATAATAGCAACTGTAGCATGTAGATGTAAACTTTTTCTCATGTATGTATAGATTGATAATGTTTAGTACTACGTGCTAACCGTTCCCGCCCGCTTCTCTGGTCGAATAACAGAAAAAAGTAAATCGAAAAAATATGAGAAGTTTTTGCACACATGCGCGGCAAGAAAATACATGTTTCTTGAAATTTTAATAATTTTATATTATATGAAGATATCGCAATGATTTTTTTAGATAAGGGCCAAGTGTCCAAGAAATAAAACTTCAAAAATTTAATTGAAATCTATTCAGTAGTTTTGCCGTGATGCGCGCAACTGCAGATTTCTATCTATTTATTTATATATAGATTACTAAAAAATTATTTAAAAAAAGCTAAAAGGGTATGTTTTGTATTCTAGACATGCTTTAGAAAATTATTCGCAAACGATATAATTTGTCCAGCAACATCTTGGTGACGTCACTGGAATATTCCCGCGCAAGGCATTTGATAAGGGCGGAAGCCGCGAAGGTTATAGGGCAATGGTCCTCAAGGACATGATAATCTATTAGGCGTGTAGAAAAGAGGATATACTGTATAAAGGCTGCCCTCATTTGAATAATATTGAATGCCAAAACGTCAATCAGATTATTTATGATCATAAGTTTACGTAGAAAAGGAGATATAAAAGGAAATAATAAAATATATTACTTGAATTTCATCCTTGGATAATGTTTTATTATTCATTATATAATTAACTAATTCTAGTATTTAAGTTTTAACTAATTCTAGTTTAATATTGTTGTCGGGCTGTAAGAGAATGTTTATAAATATGAACAGGCCATTTTGTGCAAATAAGAAATTGTTTTGCTAGAAAAAAAAATTTAAATATAATTTAATAAATAAATATAAAGTAACTATTTAATTTTGGAATAAAACCAATCAATATTATACTACACAATTTATTTTAGAAGCGTTTCGTAGGATCCCCAAATTCAGTATTGTCAAATTATCAGCGCACCATCTTTCGTCGATACTCCGCCATGGCTATGTCGGGTGTTTCTTTTATGGGTAAAATGCCAAATGAGAAAATCCGTAGGAGAACCAAAGTAACCAATATAGCTCGCAAATAAATGCAAGCTGAAATGGCAATGGGCGACATTTATAGCAGAAATAATGGCCGTTGGAGCAAACGTGTACTGGAGACCAGACGTAGACCTAGCGTTGGACGCCTCCTAGCCTGATGATCTGGGCAAAGTTGTCAGTCGGGGCTGGATGGAAAAGCAAGACTTGGGGGGCCTACGCGCAGCAGCGAACAGCGATTGGCTGATGACGACGATTGCGCCATAACTGTTTCTTTTTCTGAGAAAAGAATATCAATAAGGGATTCTTTCCACAACTGGTAATTTGACTTAGTTACCTTTAAATCTCAGATAAGAAAAGATCGCCGTTACTCGATTGTGGGAACTACTATTTAACCATCTAATTTCTGAAAGGCGTTTTATTACTCATACATCAAATGTAATCGTGTCATAAATCATACACTAATCTCACAGTTTAGAGGCTTAGTTAACAATGGGGAATTCTAATTCTCATTTAAATGTCAAAATAGTCCGATGGCCAATTATAGTATTCAAAACAAAAAGGTAAGCATTAAATGCACCTCAAACACATTGTTAACAAATTCTGGGTAAAATGAACAATAGTGTCATAAAATCGTTTTCTTGTTATCTCGTAACACTAAAGAAATTTAAGCAGGATTAAGAAGCTATTTCCCGACACTACTCACAAGACTTTAAAAATACATAAATTAAACAAAATTACTTTATAGTTAACAATATTTATTGTATTCCAACTGTTTGAACCATGTGCTAGTGCTTTCAAAGCTGTGTTGTAGTGCGAAAAGTTTACGTCTCTCTTTTTAATAGCTAAGGATCAGTGGACAGGATGCCTGTTCACGTAAGCAGTTACCGTCGCCTGTAGATGTTTGCGAGGTAAGGTAACCACGGACACGCTGCTGTCTGCATAAGGCTACTGGAATCAAGATCACTAATATCGGAACACAACACCAGATTATTACGGCGGCATACTTAAAACCAAGGGAGGTTGCCATCCAGACGGGCTTGGGGCCCTACCACGCAGCTAAGGTTGTTTTGTTGCCTTTTACGACAGGCTGACTCCGGCCGCAGGAGTTTGCATTCTTACTCCGCCCTTGCACGGAGAGAACAATGAATGTGGAAAAAGGTTGGCCAAGACGCACAAAGACAAATAGTTGCATGACTTTAACCTCGACTTCAGTATCTACTGTCTGGAATTCGGCATCTTCAGAATGGGTCTCAAATACGATTTCAGGATTTGTTAAGTATTTCTTTCAATTCCGCACTCTTCAGGTCAGAATCAACAAGGAGACGATTATCGAATTATTATATTTATTTAATGGATTTCAATGAGAAATTATTTCAATCGGTCATTGGCATCCGCTAACGCCATCATGAATCTATACTCTATACTTGTATAGCAATAGTATATTTAAGCAACCAGTATTACAATTAATGTTATGATAAAAGCGATTAGGTAGCGTGTCTTGTAAGTTACCTGACGACTAGACGTATCTAGTTGTTAGCTAGTATTATATAAAATTATTATAAAATACCGTAATATTTTATAATAATTTTATATAATACTAGCTGCACTGACAGATTTCATTCTCTCAAAAGTTATCTGCCATGCGCAGTCCAATAGAAAAAAAACGAATTTGCAACCGAGATAATTTCATGCACAGGAAGTAATTTAATGATCCCTGTAATTTTGATGACACGTACGTAGGTCAGTAATATTTTATTTTATTTAATGACACGCAAACTGTTTTTCTCAAACTTTATTTTCTGCAGGCATAGATTAATACAGCCTAATCAACTTGAAGGCATTCCAAAGACAATGCTATTTTATTATTTTATATTATTTTGGTTAACGTTAAATGTTTGACAACGTTAAATGTTTTAATTTACTCTGTGATTTATATAGGGAGGGGTTTTTACTATTTTCCATTTATACATTTTTTCTCTCCATAAGATCTTTCCTTATGCTTTTACGAATATATGAAAACAAATAATAGCACTACAAGCTTAGCATTATTTTATATATATGGTTTCTGGATAGTAGTAGTTGGCTCGTGTTTTTCGCACTATTCCAAATATCAACGAAGGAGCGTGATAAAGATTTTCATGAATTTTTAGCAGCAAGTCCTAAAATAATTTGTCATGGGCCCGACAGGAAATAAGGAATTTGGTCATCCGCTAGAAAAACGAAGGGCATACAATTCTTTAGATTGTTTGGAGTGTTATTTTTGTTAATGATTGATTGAATCCTCATTGATATTTATAATATTTATCTATCGACAGTAATTCTGAAGACTTTGCGTCTATATCGAGCGATCTTGATTATTCAAATAAAGGGGTTTTATGAGATGAAATACTGCTTATGCATATATACTGTGCTATAACCTTCTCGGATAATGTTAACTAACATAAATCGATTTACTTTAAATACTGTTAATATAAATATTGTACGTGATAACACGCAATGTTTACCCAAGCCGGAAATCGAAGGTGCGGTGTTCATCACATTCGCAGAAATGGAGTGTATTTGCTTACTAGTCCTACCATAACTTTTGCTAAAAATTACAAAGCAACTAATTTTTATGGAGTAATTTAATTTCACGAAAAGGGTGTTATATTTATTGAAATATAATTGAACTCTTAAAATATATTTTAACTACTTATTTTGATGATAGATGGGATTGTGTGGATATCGCTCCCAGCCCTGGTTCTGTCCATAGTCGGGGGTGATCCTGGATGGACGGCCGTCGCCTCCTTTTGCGAGGCAGTCATGTTCGCAAAGGAGGCGGCGGAGCGGGGACGGGAGTCGACCACCACACTCCCCTCCCGCCAACGCAGGCCACGTCAACGGCGTCGGAGGGCAACTGACGACCTCCGGCCAACGTAGAAAGCGGCGACGGGCGGCTCCTCGGGGAAGGATCCGCCGCCCGCACTATTGCCGCGAGGGTGAGGGCCGCGTGCTGTTCGCGGCCCCCCTCAACTCCTTAACACAGGAGAGTGCCAAGGGGGACGAAACCCTGACCCTCTAGCGCCAACGCTTTAGAAGGAGCCTGCCTTGAAACAAAGGGCGGGCCGGCGGCGGCCCAGGCCACAAGATTGGCAGGCCACATATCCGTAGGCCCGGGTGTAGGTGATAGGAGAACAGTGGGGTTTTTTAGTGGGTAATCAGACGGAATGAGGCTGTGCAAAGCAATGTCCATGACAAAGGCAAACCCACTAGCGTCCGTAAAAGATGTCAATGGGAAGTCTACGGGAACTGGAAAGGACACTCTTAGCGTGATGTTTAGGACTCGCTTTCCAGGGTGCGAATTGCGCAACGACGACGAAGAGGAACCAGTTACAAGGGACGAGCTCACAAGGCATACGACCAAAAATGACTGGCTCACGGCAAAGAAAGTGGTAGATGAAACAGACTAAAGTGGGCTATAGTGGGCTTCCAACCCTTCAAATCTCCCGGCCCAGACACCATCTACCCTATATTGCTGCAAGAAGGTACTTCGGTCCTAACTCCTCATCTTTGTAGGCTCTACAGAGCCTGGATAGCCTTTGGTTATGTACCCAAAGCTTGGAGAGCGGTCAGGGTTACCTTCATACCAAAAGCTGGAAAACCCACTTATGAAGAAGTTAAGGCTTACAGGCCCATTAGAGTCTATCATCTTTTCTGCTGAAAACTCTAGAGAAACTGGTAGACAGGCATCTTAGAGAGGGGCCATTGAAGAAATTCCCTGTACATAGGTTACAGTGTGCGTATAACCCTGGCAAATCAACAGAAACGGCTTTACACTACGTTGTAAGCCGAGCTGAGGCTGCACTAAAAGGACAGGAAGTATGTGTAGGGGACTTCCTCGATATAGAGGGAGCCTTTGACAAAACAACATTCGAGTCTATTCGCAATTCTGCAAAGGAACATCGTGTCAGTGACACTATATGCAATGCAATATATGCAATATGGATTGACTGTATGCTACGGAGCAGACTAGTCAGATCGGAACTAATGGGAGACAAACTTAGTGCAAAAACAACACGCGGCTGCCCTCAAAGCGGAGTATTATCGCCATTATTATGGTAGTAGACTCACTACTAACTAAACTCAACACCGGACCTTTTTACACGGCAGGTTATGCTGACGACATAGCTATAATGGTCAATGGTAAATTTCATAGTCTCTGGATTATTACAAAAGGCTTTGAAGATAACAGAGAAATGGTGCATGGAGAACCACCGGAGAGGTACCAATAACATGCTCATGAAGATGGGTCTAACCGCGACACCCATGTGCAGGTTGTGTAGAGAACATACAGAACGCATGGAACACCTACTGTGTACATGCGATGGATTGGCCAGGAGGCGAATGAATTTTTTGGGGGTAGGATATCCGACACCGGAAGACTACAGGCTCCATATCTCATTGTTAGGCTCATGAAGCAAATCTTCAATGAGATTGGAGAGGAGTGATCGCTATCTAGGGGAACACGAAGATCCCATTGGGTCGAAGTGTGCGAGATATTTCTCGGCCCCCAAACAAGATAAGATAGTGGGTAGTCGGATGGCCGAACATCATTCCCGGAGTCCCACATAACCCGTCAAGAGAAGGTTTTTCCCCGAGACCAAAAAAAATATGTACCAATATATTAAATATTTTTTATACATAGTTCCATAGTAATAGATGAAACAGGTATTATGAATATCAAGAACATAATTGACAGTCACCTGAGATGCAAATGAGAATATACTGTTTGCAGAATTTTTCTCCGGAGTTTCTCTGGCTTCCAACCCGCAAAGTTCTCGCACAATCGAGGCCACCGAGGCTGAACGTGCCACAGCCAGATTAAGATGATTTTACTATCCAGGTCGAAGATAGACAAACCACTATGATGACCCCGCCTGATAGGTGCGTGTGCTCCGGCGGACCACCCCATCTCACCGTAGGATAGTGGCCCTCTGAGCTTTTGTCGAAGACGTTCGCGTGGCCAGGGGTAGGTGACTGAGTCGCCTCCAGACCATACCATAAACACGATCACAATGTAGACGCTAAACCAGCCGTGTTACTTATGTTAATTGGCACTGAAATCACTGCCTTCTGTTTTATCGGTCTAGCCGCGACTAATTGAATGTGTGCTTAATGGAAGTTTTACGGCAACCGGCTACTTATGTGGGGAACAAACGTCTGGCCGTGCCGCCGCTGCTGGGTCCCGGCAGGAGGGGTAGACCCAAAAAGTGCTGTCTTGACGTCGTAGAGGTTGATATGCGTGCCAATGGACTGACCACCAGAGTTGCCGAAGATCGTGCGAAGTGGAGAAGAAAAAGTTGGAAATCGGACCCCGGGCGCCGAATCGAAAGTTTGGGCTGCAACTGGTATTCAACGCTAAGATGATGATGATGATGCTCTATTTCAATGGAAAATTGGGCAATTTCTTATGCTTGGTAATGGACTCAAAATAAGAATTGCAAGAAAAAGCGATTTCCACAAGATGACGATGTAAATCTGAGAAGTGTAGGTCTGGATTAGACGATCAGTCGTATATCAAGATGTATTGGAGGGTTACACATATACCGATGACTTTGGTATGCAGATTTCCTATCGATGTTTTTCTTCACTGAGAAAAACTGCCTAAGCGGTACCACTTCTAGAAGAAGAAGAATGATATAATAAATAAATAAATAAAAATAGCCTTATTGCTGGATAAACATGCTCTTTTTTGTTTACATATTAAAAATATTTTTTTTATTGCTGTAGGCCAGCAGACAGGCAGACAGCCCGCTTAGAATTTAACAGTTACCGTCGCCTATGGGCATTTGCAACGCCAGTGGCAACACGCTGCTGTCCCATAAGGGTACAGGGTTCCTGTAGGAACTTGAGTCATTAATGCCGGAACACAGCACACGGTTATTATGGCGACATACTCAAGACCAAAGGTGATCAATATCCAGACGGGCTTGGGGCCCTACCACGTAGCTAGGGTTGTTTTGTCGCCTTTTACGACAGGCCGACCCCGGTCGCAGAGGTCTGTATTCTTTCTCCGTCCTTGCACGGAAAATTACTCTTTAAATTAAACTTTTTTTTCTTTTCTTCATTTGGTGCTAGTAATATCGTTTATTCCAGCTTGTCCATAGACATAGGTCTCTCTCAAGGATTTCCATTTGCACCTATCCCTTGCTTCCCTTTTCCCGAATATTCCTGCAACATATTTACATCCTCCCACCTTTTAAACTGTCGTCCTCTTTTTTTTCATATCTTGGATACCACTCGGTTACCTTTCTAGTACATTTCCCAGCTGAATCTCGTATGTGTCCTGACCATTTTAACGTTTTAATAGCATTTTCTACTCTTATGAACTTGGTATATTTGTTAATTTTCTTTAAATTCACTTTATCTTTAAGTTTTATTCCCGTTACCCTTCTTTCTATAGCATTTTGACACACCTTAACTTAACTTAGGACCCTTCCACAACCATCTTTTATGCATTTCATATGGGTTATACTAGTATCCCTTGAATTCTTTGTTCTATCATTCACAGGACTTCCCAAAAACTCATACATCTTGGCTTGTTCCCTGGCCTTGGAGACAGCAACAGCTCTTTTTACTTTTTAAATTTATTTTCTAATCATAATTTTGCATATTTTTACTATGAATATTGCGATCACTTGTTTGCAGTGTCAAAAATGACCCTCTAAGTTTTAAGTGTTGTATATTAGTATTACGTTCTTATTGTTTAAGTATTTAGACGTGTAAAGAATTGTTAGAATTAAATTCTACATCATAATATTAGCAAGTAATGCCTTATGTACAAAGTTGATTTCACGCTTTTTAGTTAAACAGTTGATTTGTTTTATAATACAGTCTATTATAGTTTTGGGAGAAACCAGTGTTTAATTTTAGATATTAGTGTGTCAAATGAAATGTGTAAATTAATAGTAAATTAAACAAAAATATAATAAAAATAAAACGAAAAAATGGTTGGAGTTTTATTTATTTTATTATATCACTAATGCGCAAAATTTTGTTCATTTTATGAATTATAAACAAAAGATTGGTTATCTTTAAATTAAAGGTAATGCCGACTCAATTATGTACTTAGCAGTGAGTTATTTTCATGAATAAGGTTTTATCTGAATAAATTAGATGTTTTTTTGGCTTCTAAAGAACCGCAATCACATTTATCTTGTTTTGAAATGAAATAAATTAAATTAAAATAAGTGTTTGTAATTTTACAATACAAGGATGTGCTCATGTGTAGGCGGCAAGTGGTATAATTTAAAAAGATTTAAGAATTATGAAAGAGGAAGGAGATATGTTGTGCCGAGACATTGGCAAAATCAATGCCAAATGATTGGAGCCATAAGTACAAAGAAAGAAGAAGAAGGACCCCATATAGTTTGGGATAAGGGCAGGAAGAAGATATTAGTTTTAACATAATATATTGAACAGTGTTGAAAAATCCCGTATACTCAATAGTTAAAAGGAAGTGACAATAAATACATTTTCATTGCTATATGCTACGTATACTTACATAAAGATAACGAAATGCTTCTTCACTGATATCAGTTATGATAAGCCAAAGTGTTGTAAAAAAATTAATATTACACTATTTTATGTTAACGATTTTTTTAGTCTTTCGTGAAATACGTTATAGACTACGCAAAAATGCAATGTATAATTAGGAAAGTGATACAGAAATGAAATTGAATGGATACAGAAGGAGAAGTAGACCAAAGAAAAGATGAATAGATTGCGTAAAAGATGATATGGCGAAAGAAGATTTGAATGTTATGATAACGACTAACAGAGGAGAGCGGAAGAAGAGAACATGTGGTATCGACCCCATTTAATGTGGAATAAAGGCAAGAAGAAGAGGTGGTTAGTAGAAAGTTTCACTACTTTTGCTCGTATGTTTAATGTCGCTTGCATCCGAAGCTTAGATTTCAGAACATCTAGACACTCATCTACTGTAATAATTCACACAGCGTCATATAATCCCAAATTTTTACCCGTGCAGGGGCGGAGAAAGAATACTAACCTCTGTGACCGGGGTCGGCCTGTCGTAAAAGGCGACAAAACAACCCACCCTAGCTACGTGGTAGGGTCTCAAGCTCGTCTGGATGGCGACCACCTTTTTGTTCTTAAGTATGCCGCCATAATAACCTTGTGTTGTGTTCCGGCATTAGTGACCCAAGTTCCTGTACCCTTATGGGACAGCAGCGTGTTCGCGATGCGACTGGCGTTGCAAACACCTATAGGCGACGGTACCTGCTAAATTCTAAGCGGGCTGCCAGCCTGTCTGCTGTCCTACGCAATAAAAAAAAAATTAAACAGCAGAGTGTTATGGGTACTAAACAACTGAATACTACTTAGAACTTTTCAGTTGTAAATATGTAAAGGCGTTCCGGCGTGCAAAAGCTGTTGCGCAACGAGGGTCGTTAAATTATGTTATAACATACAGGGTGTCGCAATAGAACGTGCATATTGCATCATCTTTTTTTGCGGGGTAGAAAGCGCGTGGGCTGGGGAGCCTACATTGTTGGGTAGAGGCGGGCTTGGAGTTTGGTCACTATGAGTAACTTCGACGGGAAGCGTAACGCATTTTGCGTGCGCGCATTTTACGAGAACTCTCGTTCATACATTGTTTTGGATATGGACTACGGCGAATTAATGAAACTCCTAGTGCTAATTTAATTAAAATAAGTGTAAAGAGTTTTGAAGAGACAGGTTCAACGTTTAAACTACAAGCAAAAGGTCGTCTATGGACATCTAGGACCGAAGAGAATATTGAGAGAGTTATACAGTCAGTACGAGGAGATCCACAAATGTGGATGCTAATGAAATGCTTAATTGATTTTCCAACTTTGACAATATCCTTTTCTCTGATGAGGCCCATTTTCATCAAACCATAAAAATTGTCGTTACTGCAACAGTGAGAATCCCAAACTCAAACACCAGAAACCACTGCATAGTCCTAAAGTGACAATATGGGCAGCAATCTCTGGCAGAGGAATAATTGGTCTTTTTTCCATTGAAAATGTGCGGGGGCAAAACGTCATTGTTAAAACCGAACGCTATGTTGCGATGTTGGAAGGTTTTTTGGCCCCAAAATATGAAAATTCAAAAATAGTGAATTCTAGGATTTGGTTTCAACAAGACGGAGCTACCAGTCACACACCAAATAACTCCATGGCGGTTGTGTAACAGATGTTACCTGGCAGACTGATTTCGAAAAGAGGTGATATCCCATGGCCCCCACGTAGTCCAGACTAACTAACTCTACAGACTACTAACCTCTGCGGCCGGGGTCGGCCTGTCGTAGGAGGCGACAAAACAACCCACCCTAGCTACGTGGTAGGGCCACAAGCCCGTCTGGATGGCGGTACCACCTTTGGTCTTAAGTATGCCGCCATAATAACCTTCTGTTGTGTTCTGGCGTTAGTGACCCAAGTTCCTGTACTCTTATGCGACAGCAGCGTGTTCGTGATGCCACTGGCGTTGCAACCACCCATAGGCAACGGTAACTGCTAAATTCTAAGCGGGCCGTCAATCTGTCTGCTGTCCTACACGATAAAAAAAGACTGGCATGGGAGACTACTAGGGGACGCAGAAACTTGATCCCAGACGATAATGGATGGGTCCCGCCCCGACACAAAGGGCAAAACGGCGCCGTTCTCGATGATGATATTAGTAAGCAAATATTTCCGTCATCCTGCTACTAGGCTAGTACAGTGGTTTTTTTAGTGATTAGGTCCGAAAGCCTGCTATCCGGGATACTCCTTTCAGCTTCCAAAAGTCGAAGCCGCTGGCCACCACATCTCGGCAAGCAGCTCAAAGGTGGCCATAGGGCTAGAGTGGTGATGCCGACATAACCACATCGGCTTCCCTTCGGAGTCCGGCGTGGTACGGATCGTTCGGTTAAATAGAAAAACCACTTGAAAAGTTTTTTTTTTATTTCTGTAGAATAGCAGGCATGCTGACGGCCCACTTAGTAATTATCAGTTACTTAGCTCTATTTAGTTACTAACTTATAGATAAGTGACCGGTATAAGTGACCAACCTGGTCACTTATACCGGGTTACGTGGTAGGGTCCCAAGCCCGACTGGATGGCGACCACCTGTGGTCTTAAGTATGCCTAGATAATAACTTCTTCTGGCATTAGTGACCCATGTTCCTGTACCCTTATGGGACAAGAACGTGTTCGCGATGCCACTGGCGTTGCAAACACCCATAGGTGACGGCAACTGCTAAATTCTAAGTGGGCCGTCAGCCTGTCTGCTGTCCTACAGCAATAAAAAAAAGAACACACACAAGGTTAATATGGCGGAATGTTTAAAAATCAGGGATGGTTGCTAACCAGAAGGGGTTGGAACCTACCCCCTAGCTTGGGTTGTTTAGTTGCCTTTCACGAGAGGCCGACCACGGCCAAAATCCGTTTAAACGTCTATCCAAGTCCATTTTTCAATTTGATTTATTTTGAATCTACATAGCTCCTTGGTAAGTACAATTGATACTTTAAATAGCCATATACCGTATATTTTTAATCGTAGAAACTGCGTATCCGATATACATCGATAAGGTTACAGCCGGCCCAATTCGAGAATCTTTATACGATAAGTATAGTGATAAAATAATACACATTATAATTTATAAGTAATTAGGTTACGGTAGATAACACTTAGCTCGGGATTTAATAGATAACTTCTACAAAAAAAATGTCACAAGGAAATTAAACATAAAGTTGTTCATTCATATTTCGCGCAACCACTTATGCCATTCAATTAAAAAAATACCCATACTATGCGTTTAATTTTTACAAATCCCCACTCGTGGTGGCCATCTTATGAGAAGACCCTTCCGCTTCTAGTTTTCACGTAGTCATTAATAAATAGGGTTTTCAATAACCTTTAGCAAACAGAAAGTTATAAATATAATTTAGTTCATAATTGTCTTTATTGATACAGCGCTTAATACGTGAAAAAGTTATGTAAAAACATTATGTGCATCATGAAATGAAATGAAAATTTATTGTACACAGAAATATTTTTACAAGGTACAAGTATCATACTTAGTTAACGTAAAATGATTCTTAAGATTAAAGCGTACCAATGCATAAGTCCTCTTCTCCGCGCTGGGTCTCATACGAGCCTGTGTGGCGGAGGGCAGTGGACTTCGTTTCGTTCTTTAAAATAGTTAGCATAATGAGATGTTTTTTTGTTAATATATAGTATCTATACTACTATTATAAAGAGGAAAGATTTGATTGTATGTTTGTTTGTTTGTTTGTTTGTTTGCATTGAATAGGCTCCGAAACTACTGACCCGATTTAAAAAATTCTTTCACTGTTGGGAAGCTACACTATCCCCGGGTGACATAAGCTATATTATATTTTCAAAAAAATTAGGGATCCTTACTTAAATTCCAATAATGTAACCCAAGGTGTAAAAAAATTACCTAAAATATTATTTAAATCGCGTGCGCTGCGAAAACTATTGATGATAGAATAAAATAATGTACTACGACTTTGCAGAACACATCATTATTTACAAAAAGTGTCGCGATAGCATATGTCTAACTATTATAGTTATGCCACAATAAGTGTTCTTTTATTTTAAAAATTTAATTGAAATGCCGTCCCTAGAAAAAGCTCTTTATTTGTATCTTGGTATTAATCCTTATCAAAATAAATTACTTCATATTCAAAACTGCTTCAATATCTTTATACAACTTTTTGAATTATTTAATTCGGATATTCCATTCGAAAGATATCACGAGTTTAAAAATGTAAATATTAGAAAAATGTTGCGTGGTAGCCGCTCACCCTGTTCGGCTAGCTATGCAGCACCTTATGCAATGTAGTCGTGCGTCACTGGGGTTTTTATAAAAATTAGAAAAAAAAAATACTTATTAAAAAATAATCAAAAATAAATAAAAAATAATAACAAAAAAAAATCATTAAAATAAAACTTCATAGAAATAATAATATTCAAACTTTCTTTATAATTTTATTTTTTTAGTAACCTAACGCAAATAGAAGGGTTTATGTGTGTGTATATGTTACCGGCAATCTGTATAATTCAGGTATTCTATACAATACCTAGGTAATGTATAGAATACCTAAAACGTTAAGGTAATGTATGAAATATTATGAATATTATTTTCCAGTATATACTTTACCTAGGTAATGTATACAATTCCTGCTGGTCCACGGGCAATGTGGAAAATAACTATATTTGGGCCTGTATTTATCAATGTTATGTAAGTAAGTAAGTAGAAGGGTATAAAATGACAGACAAAAATAACACATTAGATTTGCTTAAAATCAACTTAACAATTAGTAAGTTCTGATTAAAAACAATATTTATTCAAAGGTAGGTATTTATAGTAAAATCACAATCAAATAACATTGAACTTAAAATTCTTCTGGGTTAACTAACATAATCTAATTTACTCATAAGTAATCAGTTAAAAAACTTAGGCAACCAAACAATTCTGTAAAAATAGGAAGTAGATCTACTGGCTTCTCAGAATACATTAAGTAAAAAAATATTTATTTATTTTTACATGAAGAACTATTGTAGTGCATATGAATTTTGAAGTGCATGAAGTGCATAAAATCTTACTTTTAAGACATGAACACTTTTTAGTATTACAGAGTTGTTAACGTGTACATTTGACAAATCACTGACCTGTCCCCGTAGATTGCCGATTTGCAACTGTACGAAGCGTCGTTTCTTGATTAGGGACATCTTCTTTCTTAAGTAATTCTTGATAACAAACTGTAAACTGCTGTCTTGAATACAACGTCTTTATAATACCTTGCTTTGTTCCAATTTTGTAAAGTTTGTGATCCGTTTTTTGTAAGACTACAGGCAATATTTGGCCGCGACCTCTGTCGACTTTCGAAACAGGGATTCTAACAGTAGTACCTATTGGCACAGGAGGAAATTTTCTTAAAAATGTATGCGGTTCCCTACAGCTAAGGTGTTTTTTACACATAAAGAACAAAAAACTTTAGAACCATAGCCTTCTGCAATATCTTTCTCCGGAGCAGCACAAAAAGCATGGATGGGTTTATTGCATTTTCTACACGAATGAGCACCCGTAGTCTCCTCTGCTATCGTCTTTTACACACATTGCCGACAGCGCATTCGGTATTGTATAGAATGCCTAGGCAAAGTATAAAATGAAAAATATTTCATACATTACCTTAACGTTTTAAGTATTCTATACTTTGCCTAGGTATTGTATAGAATACCGTATTATACAGATTGCCGATAACATATATAATTTTTCATTTTGAAATTTTTGTTAAATACCCGTGCGAAGCTGGGGCGGGCTGCTAGTAAAATATAAAACTATAACTAGATATAGATACCTTATACACTACCATTTTTGTATGGGTAAGAGTGTGTGTGCGTTCGTGTGTATTGTGAGTGTGAGTCATTAAAATGTTCGAAACTTACCAAATTCGAAATTCGATTCGAATTCCAATCTGTCGAGCAAAGCATCCGCAAAAGATGCGCTTCTCTACTGGCACGGATTCGCGATTACACCAACACAATCCTGAAAAGTATTCTCTGATAGATGGGACTCTCCACTGCTAAGTAAATGGGTTCAGTGTCACATACTTCAAAAATAAAATAAAAATTTGACATCTTAATTAAACATACTGAAACTGAACTCATTTAAATTCAAATTAGCTTTGATTATATACAGCAAATTAGATTTATATTCAATTTATTAATTTATTTGGTTTATTTTATAGTTTATTGATATTAGTTCTGTTTTATTATTATTTTTAATCACTTTCCTAATTTGGTAACTTTTATTGATTTTGACTGAATTTTTAATATAATTGTAATGTATAGGACTTGATTCTGAAATAAATTATTATTATTAAAGCACCATAATTTTATTACACATATATACATAGATAGTATTTGCTTAATGTTATGACATAAAATTTAACGAAACCCGATAATAGCAAACTATATACGAAATGAGGTTTGCCATTTCTTAATCTGCTATCTGCATATTTACAGATTCGTGGAAAAAAATTATAAAACGACCCTGCACGTGACTTTGTCCATTTATCGCACACTGATTACATATCCTAGATTTTGTCTAGTGCGTGATTTTTTAATAATTTGAAAATAGATGAAAGACACAATTATCTCTTTATTTCAACATTGTCATTACAGAACTAGGCAATATTATTACTAATAATATTTTTTCATCTTGCAGCATTTACAAGCATAGTATTCGTTAAGAACAGCAAGCAGCAAAATTTAAGCAATAAGAATGATTAGAAAAGTTAGTAAGCTATAATATATATACAATGTAATATACTTTATTGCACTCATTCGTGCAGGGGCGAAAAAAGGCGACAAAACAACCCACCCTAGCTACGTGGTAGGGCCTCAAGCCCGTCTGGATGGCGACCACTTTTGGTCTTAAGTATGCCGCCATAATAAGCTTGTGTTGTGTTCCGCCATTAGTGACCCAAGTTCCCGTACCCGTATGGGACAGCAGCGTGTTCGCGATGCCACTGGCGTTGCAAACACCCATAAGCGACGGTAACTGCTAAATTTTAAGCGGGCCGTCAGCCGTCTGCTGTCCTACAGCAATTATAAAAAAACTCAATTAATTAATTTTACAACAATAATAATACAAGTTTTTTTTTTTTTTTTTTTTTTTTTTTTTGCTGTAGAACAGCAGACAGGCTGACGGCCCGCTTAGGATTTAGCAGTTACCGTCGCCTATAGGTGTATACAACGCCAGTGGCATCGCGAACACGCTGCTGTCCCATAAGGGTACAGGAACTTGGGTCACTAATGCCGGAACACAACACAAGGTTATTATGGCGGCATACTTAAGACCAAAGGTGGTCGCCATCCAGACGGGCTTGAAGCCCTACCACGTAGCTAGGGTGGGTTGTTTTGTCGCCTTTTACGACAGGCCGACCCCGGCCACAGAGGTTAGTATTCTTTCTCCGCCCCTGCACGGATAAAAAGTTACCACAATCCGCGAACTTATCTGTGAGCGCATATAAAATATTCATTTTTCTTATTTCTAAGGAACAGCAGATAAGCTGACTTAATAGGAACCCCACTTAAAAGCCCACTTAATAGTGATACACTTAATAATATAGAACATACAACAAACGAACAACGAACAAAGTGTTGGTTTCGGTGCACAGGCTCCATAGCTTCGTTGTCGAGTATAAATACTAGGTAGAAATCTAATAGTTTCGCACATTTTTTGTCGTTGTCCGTAACATTCCTATTTCTTGTAAAAACAAGCACCAAAAAAAAATTTATGAATATAAGTAAGCTATCCGTAAGAGTGACCAAAGTGACTGACATAACTTGCAAGATATGCTGGCTGAAGTTGAGCGCTAACGTCTGTTGAAGGACCGATGGGCGATGGAGCAAACGAGTGAAGTGAACACCGAGTCTCGGCGAACAGAGTATACTAAAGAAGACGAGTCGATTTTTTTGCTGAAAGACAGCAGACAGTTAACAGTAAGCAGATACCGTCAGCACGAAGACGCTGCTGTCTCATAGGGGTAAAGGAACTTGGGTCACTATTGCCGAAACACAACACAAGCTTATAATGGTGGCATACTTTTAGACTATAGGTGGTTGCCATGTTTGGTCCTACGACGTAGCTAGGGTTGTTTTGTCGCCTTTTACGATAGACCGACCCCGATCGCAGAGGTTATATTTTTACTTCGCACCTGCGCGGAGAAAAATACAACATAATTCAGGAAATAATTAAAATAATTTACGTGACACACCTGTAAGCTCCGTGGAAATAGAAATAATTATCATTTCGTTAAATAACTATACACTACACGTCCTATTGATTAAACACAGATAAATTATAAGATATCGTGCGTTTTTTTATTGCTTTAGGATAGCAAACAGGCTGACGGCCCACTTAGAATTTAGCAGTTACCGCCGCCCATAGGTGTTTGTAACGCCAGTGGCATCACGCTGACACGCTGCTGTCCCATAAAGGTACAGGAACTTGGGTCACTAATGCCGGAACACAACACAAGGTATTATGACGGCATACTTAAGACCAAAGGTGTTCGCCATCCAGACGGGCTTGAGGCCCTATCACGTAGCTAGAATGGGTTGTTTTTGCCGCCTTTTAAGACAGGCCGACCCCGGCCACAAAGGTTAGTATTCTTTCTCCGCCCCTGCACGGATAAAAAGTATTTATAACAAATAAAAAACAAATAGTGATACATTTTTACGATATTGCACATTAGCTGAGCCAGGTTCGCGCCCTATGGTTTCGGCACACAATGTGAACTAAGGAACACCGGATTGGTGTTAGTGGGTTTATACCCGCGTTCACAGCCTAGAGAAGGGGACGTACAGGTTCGCATGGGGAGACCCACAAAACGGCGTGGGTGGGTGTGCGTCAGGCTTTTCCACCTCCTAAAAAATGTTCCAGTTGCCCTACGCCAGTGGTCGACAACCTTGCTACCTAAATGAACCAAATAAAATACACAATTGAAATTTATTCAAAGCTATATTTTTAACATATCCTTTGCTTTAGCAGAAGATAGTATTACGGAAACAATTTTGGATAATAAGTAATATATTGTGCCTGGACTAAACATGTCGCAGAAGATTCATAGCCGAGGAGTCAAAGAGCATGCGGCTCGCGAGCCACGGGTTGGCGATCACTGCCCTTCGTGAACGGCAGTGTTAGCGGTGCGGTGCCCCTAGTGTCGCAAATATCCATAGACAACGGTAACTGCATCATATTAAGTGGGCCGTCAGCCTGTCTGCACAGCAATAAAAGTCATGAAAATAATGCCAATATTAAATTTCGTAACATTCGAACAGAAACAATAACGAACAATTGTGCGCCAAGTGACTGTACGTAAGCGCCACAAGTAGCTTAGTTATTTATAGTTTGCAAAGACAACGCTCTATTTTAATGGGAAAATGTATACAACATAATAAGGAAGTATGCATTGGGTACACAACCTAGCCAACTGCGTCAACAAAGTCTAATAAAGACATTCATCTCTAACATAATTTAACTTTGTCTTTAACTAGTTGAGCTTATGGTATAAAACTAAAAAGTTCCGAATTAAGCAAGGATCACAGAAGATAGTTTTCTGGTGGGAAATTAAAGCTTTATGAGATCTTAGAGTCCTACCACCTAGCTAGGGTTATTTTGTGGCTTTTAACGACAGGCCGCCTCCGACGGCAGGTGACAGTAGTCTCACTCTGCTCCTACACTGACGCTTTTCATGGACTTAGTATTACTATACTATAATTTTAACACTTGGATCTATAAGTTTCGAGAGTAACTAAGAAAAACACTTTTTTTGACAAAACTCGACTTTATTCATCAACATAGTCTCCTTCAAGAGCAACACAATCAGTCCAGCGCTTCTCTAACAGTTCAATACCTATCTTCTTCTTCTTCTCTGGCGTTACACTCTTGCCAGAGTGGTCGTGGCCGTCACGTTGAGGTTTTTGTAGCCTGTTTTACAATACGACGCCACTCTTCGCGAATTGCCCCTCTCCTTGTGCATTCGTGCAGAGGAACGTCGACGGCGCCTTTCACTTGGTCCGTCCACCTCATAGGTGATCTCCCGCGTGGTCGGGTGCCCTCAACCTTGCCCTGCACTACCAGGCATTCGATGGATTCGCCTCCGCGCCGTGATACGTGTCCAAAGAAAGTGAGAATGCGAGCCTGCATTGTGTTTGATAGCCTCTGATTGATGCCCAGCTCTCGAAGAATAGACTCGTTGGTTCGGAATTCCGTCCACGATATACCGAGCATTCTTCTCCAGCACCACATCTCAAGACCTATATAGAACGATTTATCTTTGGCCTCGAAATAAGCGTTCGTTTCGACGATGACTTCCTCATTGGAGTAGAATCTTTTTTCTTAAAGCAATTTTTTGAGGTCTGTAAACAGGTAGTAGTCGCTGGGGGCCAGTTCCGGTGAATATAGTGGATGCGGAAGCAATTCGAAGCCCAATTCATGCAATTTCGCCATGTTAGCGAGCGACTTGTGACACGGTGTCTTGGTGAAAGAGCACTTTTTTCTTCTTCATTTGGAGCCGTTTCCCACCGATTTCGTTCTTTAAATGCATCAATTAGCCAATGTAACGTTCGCTTACTCATCGTTATACTTATTGATCGTCTTACCTTTTTCAAGGTCGATAAACAAAACTCCACGAGCATTCCAAAATACTGAGGTCATCTTACCGACCTACATTTGCGTTTTTGGCCGCTTTGGACGCTTCTCACCGACTGCAGTCCACTCGGCTGACGATCGTTTTGACTCCGGAGTGTAGTGATGGATCCAGGTTTTGTCTATTATCACATACCGACGCAAAAATTCAGTTTATTTCGGCGAAACAGCTCCAAACAGCACTCGGAATCAATGACCCGTTGTCGTTTTTGATCAATCGTGAGCAAACGCGGCACCCACTTTGACAACAGCTTCCTCATAGACAAGTTTGTGCAAAATAGCGTACACACTGCTGTATGATATGTTTAAGGTGTCAGCTATCTCACGCAATTTTAATTTACGGCTTTCAAAAACGATTTGGTGGACTTTTTTATGGTTTCCGGTGTAACTACCTCATTTGGCCGGCCGGAGCGTTCAGCATCTTCAGTGTCAGTACGACCACGTTTAAATTAAGCATACCAGCGACAAATGGTTGTTCTTGATGGAGCAAAGTCCCTGTAGCACTTTTTAAGCCATTGCTGAGCTTGTAATGTGTTTTGTTTTCATAAAAAAGCAATGATAAATCAACACACGAAATTGTTTCGAATCCATTGTTTTGAGAATATCAAAACTAGTGTCACTTAAATCAGTTCAGTTCAGTTCTTAAGGTTATGGCTCCAATGCCTCTAGCATCGATTTTGCCAGTATCGGAGTTACAAAAGTGACAGGTTGTAATAAAATAAACTGTAATTTAAAACGCGGGAGTTTCGAAAGCTAACGTTATCTGGAATCCTGAGGACAACACAGTTTCTATTTGTTATAAATTGTATTATGATACTTATAAGTAAATACTATTTTTAATCAAAAACTTACATAAAACTAGAATATATTTAGTATGGACAAGAGTTAACATGTAATTTACATTAATAGGGCGAGGGATATCTGTAGGAAGAATTTCATAAATGGGAGTAGAGATTTTTGGGCAATGGAAAAAAATGTGATCAATAGTACCCTCATCAAGTCCACACTCGCATAAAGAATGGTCCCGTACCCTTATTTTAGCCAGAAAAACTGGAGAACCAACATGACCCAAACGTAAACGAATAATGGAGGAAGTGACATTTTTAGGCAGAAACTTATGGCGGCAAAACCAAGGTTTCGAGAAATTAATATCAGGTTCCAGGGAACCAAAATGTTTTACACCAGTGATTCTAATCCTATGCCAAATATCATTCCATGTCCTATACATATCCAACACTACAAGAGATCTTAGGTCCCTACTGAAACACTTGTTATATGTTGTAAGACCCACCCTAGTTGCACTTCTGGCACACTGATCAGCCGTCTCATTTCCTTTTATTCCGCTATGACTAGGAATCCAGGCTAGAACCATTTCAGAGCCCGAGGTGTGACATTTTAGTAGAGCCTCCTTGATTTTTAGAGTAATTGGGAAGTTTTCTTTTGACCGAAAAGGAAGTTTATCTAGGTCTCGTAAACAACTTAGGGAATCCGAGAAAATGACAGCTTTACTAATGTGGTGGGATTCAATAAATAATACTGCCTCAAGAATTGCTATAGCTTCTCCTGTAAAGATTGAGCTTTGAGGGGGAAGTTTATAACTAAGAACAATACGATACTTAGGTATCCAAACTGCAGAGCCTACAGTGTCACTTAAATCACTGAAACTCGTTGTCATGAAATTTTGACAGGTATCTTTTGAAGGTTGGTACTCGTGAAAAATCATACGGAACTTTTATTGGCAACGCCATCTATGTGTCAGTCCCGGGACTTATTGATCCACGTGTTACTTTACTAATTACGTATATGATTTTTTTTGTTGTCAGTACAAGGCTGATTATAAGGCTGATATAATTAAAATAAATAATATTTAGTAAAAATATGAATCTATCTTATGGTTTGGACTTTTGCAGCACCATAGTCGTTGTTTTCTTTAAATGGCTTGTAAATACTACTAACCAACATACAATTGCCTATTACCAAGCCAAGTAAATTATGCTTGTACTGACGCGTAGCAGTGCAATATCAGAACACTAAGGGCGCCTTCAAATTAGCCGCAAAGTGTCGCGCCGCAGCAGCGCGCGGCCGCGCTGCTGTCGCTTGATTCGAGTATCATAGCGTTGTACCTATATTTATTTTCACGATGGATTCTGACGAAGAAACACTGCTCTTAGTGTTACTATTAAAACGAAAAAGGAGGTTCAACAAAGAAAAGAAAACCTAAGAAAATCTTGCCGTTATTTTGTTTAAGTCAACGAACTGAATTTGATAAAGTAAAGGACTACTGTGACAAAAAGTTTCAGAATTACTTAAGATTACCAAGAAAACAATTCTACGAATTACTTCTCTGTTTAGAACAATATATTGGAAAACAAAATACAACATTAGAAAATACAAAATTCTTCAACCTGATTTTCGTTCATGTTACAAAAATTACGTGTGTACCGTCACTAGTCGATCGATGAACTGATGCGCGGCCGCAGCGCGGCTGCAGCGCTGCAGTCGCGCGTTTTTGATTTATATGCAGCCGCGCTGCTGCAGCGCGACACTGCGGCTAATTTGAAGGCGCCTTTAGACCGAAGAAAATTATGGTAAAACCGTTTCTGAATCTCAGATCCACAGTTTAGTGCGGTCATAAGACAAAATTTCATAGCAAAGTATATCTGCTGTCTAGTAGTTAAAAAGGTTGAGTATTGATTTATTGGTGAATTCTATTTTGAAATACGAGCAAAGTAATTCAATTCTAATAGCGAACTAGCGACATAAAATATCCAGGTCTCTATATTAGTCAGACGGTAGTGTGTTTAGTTATTTATCCAGATCTATTTTGGGCTACTCATCTAGACTGTGTCAATGAATGTTCGAACGAAACAATCCGTTTTATATCGTCATACACGAAGTAGTTAAAATTAGAGTTGAATTTGAGAGCGATTTTAATTTTGTATTGCTTTCTATCGTCACCTTAGCAGAAAATATGCTATTTTGCATCAAATATATCGTTAACAGCGACATTTCTGGTAGTCAAAGAAGTTGATGAGTACCATAAATTTCGCCTTTGACTCTAAAGTTTACTTTAAATCTGAATTCTCCTTAATAACTTCTTTATTTTTCATCTAGGATGTAAACCTAAAATCAGTGCTAATTGATAATATACAGTTTTAATCTGTATTAGGTATGATAGTGTCAGTGATATTTACGAATAAAACGCTAAAATATCTTCCCGAAATGTCAACGTCAATGTCAATTTGTGACATACGCCGACACACCGGCGTAGAGGCATCTCGCTGGCTAGGACGTCATGACACTTCTTGTTTCAACCAAGCCACCGAGGAGGCTTACTCGTCTATAACGTGGACAGACTTTATTCACTAGCTAGAATGCTGCAATAGATCTTGGACCTTACATATTGGTTACTCTCTGAGCTAGCCTGGTAATTCAGCTTCCCCAAAATATTAATAAAATATACAGAATAATAGTTTTATTGCTGAAAGTAATAACCAATTAACATTGAGAAATAATAGAACAAGTCTATTAAAAGAAAAGCAATTAACACATTTTATTAGATACATAAATATATCTTTGTAATGTTTAAAATGCCATACACAATCAATTAAGCAATAGTGAAGCATTTTAAAATGATACAATTAGCAAATCTAGTCACGTTTTAATTAAAATAAAAATAATCAAGAATAGAAAACTTTTGCAAACTTTGTTAGTACTTTTCATTTGTAAAAAATTAGGTTACCTTTTCATTGTTGTATTCTATGGTAATTATTTTCTCTATTTATAGTCCATAAAAGTACAGAGTCCAGAACAGTATGTCCAGAACAGTCCAGTCCAGAACACGTATGTGGTCTAATGGCCAGTTATCTAACTCACGAATGTCACGTCGTGCGTTCAATCCTTACCAGTGGTACCTTATCCTAATATAATTCGCATTTAAGACACATGGCAACTCTTTTTTGCAATTGATTAATAAAGGCCCAATGATAGTGTTCCCATCATCGGACCCCGCAACAGATGAGACAGGGATGAAAAACTGGAAACGTAGAATTGACTTGCAAATGCCTTTCTACTTCCAAGCTTTTATATGTAAAGACTCAGTTTCATACTTTTTTTATTTTCTAGGACAAACTATACTTGACTAGTTTCCCCGATCAGGGTGTATGTCTCTGGGAAGGATGGCAGAACATCCGACTACCCACTAAAAACCCAGCTGTTCTCCTATCGCCTACCGCCGATCGCGTAAACGCTTAGATGTTTTGTTATATTTCAAACAATAAGCACGTCCCCAAAGATATATAGTATAATTTCTTTAAAAAAAATTATAAATTAGTAGAATACAAATCAGGCTCAATATTTGCAATGGATTGTTACTACAGAGAGTCCAGAAAATTCGGAGCGCTGACAAATTTAAAAATAAACTCAGTAACAAATTATATTCAGGAAATGTAATTTATGCAATTCTTATATATAAAACGAGAGAATAGATTCGAAATAAACTATGCCTGACGACAAAATACGAAAATTTCTTTGATTTCCACGCGACAAACGTGGGCGGGAACAGCTTGCCAACTAGGCCATAATGTCTCGAATTCCCTGTACCACGCAACATACTTTAAATATTACATCACAATACACTGCTGTGTATATACACATTTTATATACAAATTTTGATTTCACCCGTCAATGTATATTGTATACATTGACGTATCATATATTTCCCGCGTTTATCTAAATTTAGCAGTAACTATTGTTTTATTTGTTAGAAACTGTGCAACTTGTCGTAAATGTTTCCTAGTATATGAAAATAGGACACCCTGGGCTCGCTAATTGTTTCACAATAAAGGCATGAACGCACGGAGAAAAAATACTGACCTCTGTGGCCGGGATCGGCCTGTCGTAAAAGGCTACAAAACAATCCACCCTAGCTACGTGGTAGGGCTCCAAACTCGTCTGGATGACGACCACCTTTGATCTTAAGTTTTCTTCATAATGACTTTATGTTGGTTCCGGCATTAGTGACCCAAGTTCCTGTATCCTTATGGGACAGCAGCGTGTTCGCGATGCCACTGGCGTTGCAAACACCCATAGGCAACGGTAACTGCTAAATTCTAAGCGGGCCGTCAGCCTGTCTGCTATCCTACAGCATTAAAAAAAATGCATAATGCATCTAGAGATATAATTAACACGTAATATAAAGTAGTAAACGTGAATAAAATTAAATAGTGTTTTAATATAAGTATAGTATAATATATATTTTCATCCACATATTTATAACTACTTCTTCTGTTCGTCAAATTGAACCCAATCCATAGTTTCACTTTGGACCCCTGAGGTGTCTTTGAGCTCTAATGTCAAAGAGCAAAATTTCATCATTTCTTTTTCCATTACAACCCACAGTTTTCTTTTGACTTATTCAGTAAACAGTTGACCATAGACAATAAAAAGTAAAATTGTCTCACAAAAAATGCAAGTCTATCCTTAACACGTAATTAAAAATAAAAATATATTTATAATATAAATTCCTTGCAATCTACTGGTAATTGTTTTGACTTGGATTAAAAATGGCTGTTAAATTGTGTTGGTAAGAGGATAAATTTTCGTTGCTCGCGTGTTCCAAAGGGCGATTCTTTATTGTGTTGCTATCACGTACCGCAACATAGTTGCGATTAGGGCGGATGTATACTGAACTTACGTAGTAACTATTTATTAATCTGTGACTGAACTTCCTACCATAGAAAGAAAAAAGGCTTTCGACGAATTTAATGAAATCAACTTTGCTCGTGAAATAGAATGATAATTCTCTCCGCCGGGTCGGCCTGTCGTAAAAAGCGACAAAAGCTAGCTGCTTGGTAGATCCACAAGCCTGTCTGGATGGCAACCACCCTCGGTTGTGTTCCGGCATTAGTGACTCAGGTTCCTCTACTCCTATGGGACAGCAGTATAATTAACAATTTAGATTGACTTCTGAACACGAAATTAATTTAATAGTGTTTGAATTTTACAATATTAGGATCATTTGCTGAAAAAAGCAAAGCTCTGCCAACGACTCGGTTTCAAGTTTTGCAGTAACTTATGATTATACGTTTCATGTAAAAGTTATGGATGTAGAATATTTTGAAGTAAATTTAACAGTTAATTTGATATCCGTACAAATTTATTTCCTGAAACTTGAACTTATCTTCTAAGCATATCTCCGAAAATTTCCAACCTGGGAGAGTACTAGAGTGATGCAGAATAATATTTCTGGCTGGAATCACATGACTATAAGTGATAAGCCTAACTACACCGCATTCAATAAAAAAAATTCAGTAGAACGTGAGTTAAATTGGAAAAAGCGTTCAAATATGCACGTGTAAATGTAACAAAACAACATCATTGAGTGCTGTAATAAGTCATGTGCAGATGTAGTAGATTCGAAGCGCTCAAAATGTAAACACTACACTTCGTTGGCGCATTGCTCTTAATTACCTATCACCCAGTTTTTTGGAATGCTTGCCTTGCGGCATTCGTCAAAAATAATTCACTTGTTTTACATTTATTATTTTAGCACAAGGCTCTTGGTGGCGTAACTAAGTGTTTAAGCAGCGCGAACGGATTTTTTCGTTTCTCCTTTACGTTTTTTAACATATAAATTAGTTAACATAATAAATAATAACGGGCCTCCCCCAAGAAGGAACTCACAGTACAGATACAGCAGATTTCAGTATGCAGGTATCTTCACCATGTTTCACTTCACAGACCATGGCAATATGAGAACAACAAGTACAGATGAGAAAAACTGTTTAAATGGTGCATGCCTCCATGGTGTAATATAATGAATATTTTTAATTTTGACGAATAAATATATTCATATACTTATATTTGGGATTAAAATGAACGCCCACTTTCAAAATAAAGGTTATGAACGCCGAAAATTCAATTTCAGATTTGACCAAGATACATTTTAGTATTAGGGTAATTTGATGAAGAATTCAGATAGAGTATGCTGAGTCAATCTCCTTTGAATAAGACTGATTGGCATGAGATATTATTTTTACATGGTATTCATCACAGTATACTCACACCTTCTGTGCTTGCCATTCTGTTTTAAAATACAGTAACACCTCGCTTAACGCTATTTCGGTTTAACGCTTTTTTATTTGAATTGTGGGATTCCCCGAAATTTTTTTTTTCACAATTTACACAGCACCACCTAGTCCCAAACTAAGTTGCATAGCACTTGTGTTATGGGTACTAGACAACTGATATACAACATATATACTTTGTTTGTAAATAAATACATATTATACATAAACACCCAGACGCGAGACGGGAATCGAACCCATATCCTCCACGAGCGTACTTAGTGCGTTAGCCGCTACGCCAGGGAGGTCGTCAAATTGCACGCAGCGTTAGGCTTCTCGATATCTGAAGCAGTTTATCTGTGTTTCTTCTTTCCTACGGTGTTATACGAACGTATTTTTATCGTTTCAAACATTTGTTGACGTTATTGTAAATATAAATTTATATAATACTAGTTGACCCAGTAAACGTTGTTCTGCCATATGAATTTAAAATAAAAGTAACCGATGTCCTTCTTCAAGGTTCAATCTATTACTATACTGAAATTCATCAAAATTGATTCAGCGGTTTAGGCGTGAAGCGTAACAAACAAACAAACTCCCTTTCGCATTTATAATATTAGTTAGGATAACGATTAATATAGTGAAAAATATAATAATTTTTAGTTTTTATCATGGGTGGTAATAAAAAATACAAGAAAATAAATATAATACCTGACCAAGTTTCTATCTATCTTCCCCTAACTCTATTATTTACATGATTTTTTTTGTCTCGGGGAAAAACCCCTCTTGACGGGTTCCCCGGCCCGAGGGGACCGAGGGATATGTAGATACTAAAAAACCCCGCTGTTCTCCTATCGCCTACGCCCGGGTCCACGGATATATGGCCTGCCGATCTCGTGGCCCGGGCCGATTATTTACATGATGAGATAACCACTTTTAACGCTGTTTCATATTACGCTTTACTTTGACGGAACGTATACCCCGCTTAACGTGGGGTCTTGCAATTTATTTTTTATTTTATTATTGCTGTCGGACGACAGACAGTTTGACGGCCCACTTAATACTTAGCAGTTACCGTCGCCTATGGATGTTAGCATCGCCAGGGTCACCGCTAACACGCTGCCGTCCGCATAGTAGAGCTGGTCACTAATGTTCCAGCACAACACAAGATTATTATGGCGCCACTCTTAAAAAAACCGAAGGGTTTGCCATCCAGACGGGGTTGGAGCCCTACCACCTACCAATAGGAAATCTATTAGGAAAGTATGATAAAATTCAAGATATAAAATTAGAAATAAAGTTTTCACAATTCTCCAGGTGTACACCCAACTTTAGGATGTACCAGCGGCGCCGGTGTTGAAAAACCAACGAGCCAATAAACCACTTCGAAACTGGGAAGCAATCGTTATATGCATTAATACACCGTGACGCGGCACTAATTAAGATCATAAGCGCAGATACGTCGGAGTTACGTCCAGCAATAATAAGTAAGTAGTCTTACACTGATACCATAATTGTAGCTCATCATGAAATAATAGCTCATCTTCTTTTTCTTCCTGTCCTTATCCCAAGCTACACACGGTCAGCACATGTTCTCTCCTTCTACTCTCCTCTATTAGTTATTTGAACATTCACCTCTTTTTTGCCATACTATCCTTTACACAATCTATCCATCTTTTCTTTGGTTTACCCCGTCTTTTCTATCCATACACACAATTTCTAGTACTTTCCTTGTTACATTACATTCTTTTCTTCGTATTATATGGCCATACCAGACTGGTCTATTACTTTTCAGCTTCGATTGAGAAGCTGGTGCTACTTTCAAATTTCCCTACCTCATCATTACCTTTTTTCCATTCCCTACCTCAGCTAGGGTTCGTGATTGATATGATAGCCCAATGATTCGCCACTGGGTACAGCTGCACGCACCAATCACAACATGGATATTTTAATCATGTTTTTGTTTACTAACAATATGTTTTTAAAATTACCTATAATTTACTAACCCACTATGGACATTATATTGTAATTGTCTGAATAATAAATAAATAAATAAATAATAATAATAATTAGCGATAGTACCACTTTTTGTTGCTGGAACACCAGCATTAGCCCTTACTGACCCCTTGGTCATCGTCGTTGATGTCTGCAACACCAGAAAAAATATCTACGCGTTGGTTGCCAGAAAGAACAAATGAATTTTATGGAGCAATATCTCAAAAATACCATATCGTATTGTGATTAGAAAATCTCAGAAAGTCATTCCAAAACTCAAGCATCGATTCGAAGCTTTTCAACATTTTCTTCTCTTTTTTTTTTTTGATGTGACACAGCAGACAAGCTGACACCAAGGGCACCGATATTACGCTGCCGTCACCGTAGGGTTAATTTGTACCCGGTTTACTTACGCCGGAACACAAAATCAGGTAATTATGGCGGTATATGTAGAGACCAGGAGAGAAGGAGAAACTTCCCACAGTCTTCAGCATATATCCTATAGTTAAGTGGTGTCTATACAAGTCGAAACCGAAGATGGGTTTTGATTCCCACCATGACAGTTTTACATGGCAGACGTGCATAACAGAAGAAAAATATCAGTGGGTCACCTATACAATAAAATCACCGATTTAAAAGTTATGGACAATCTAAAAGCAAAGGAGTCAGGAAAGGCAAGCAGTGAGACATTGTACTGTTATCTTATCTTATTTTGGGGCCGAGAGTTATCTCGGACACTTCGACCCAATGGGATCTTTTGTGTTCCCCTAGATAGCATTCACTCCTCTCCAATCTCATTGAAGATTTGCTTCATGAGCCTAACAATGAGATATGGAGATAGGAGCCTGTAGTCTTCCGGTGTCGGATATCCTACTCCCAAAAGATTCATTCGCTTCCTGGCCAATGCATCGCATGTACACAGTAGGTGTTCCATGCGTTCTGTATGTTCCCCACACAACCTGTACATAGGTGTCGCGGTTAGACCCATCTTCATGAGCATGTTGTTGGTTCCAAAGTGTCCAGTAAAGGCCCCAAGCAAGTAGCGTATTTGCCCCCTGCTCATGTTCCAGATGGATCCTCGTGCTTTGTACGTGGATCCCAAAAATTTTTTGTACTGTTACTATTAAAGCAAATTATACTTCAGGCAAGAGACGAACATCGATCTATGAGCACTTGTAAGTACCCAATAACAGTGTTACGAAGCAGTGCGTTAAAATCTAATTATCATCCCGCGAACACCCACAGGCCGTGTGCGTATTTCAACAAACTTACAATCGTGCGTAGTTTATTCAAATATATGACGACGTGAAACAATCAGGGTCATTGTGTTTTACAGGTTAGCTATGTATGTGTTACTAATATACTTAAAATATATAATATACAATAAACTACGTATCGAAAATTACTACTTGTATGTAGTCTTCTATTAATTATTCTGTTCGTGTGTATTTAACTCCTAAGCGACTGGACCGATTTTTTTGTATCTTCAAATGGATTCGACAAACCTTCGATCCTAAATAATGTTATTTTTTAATTTATATGGCAGAACAACGTTTGATAGGTCAGCTAAAATCAGTCTAAGTGATTAACTCCTGTTACATTCAAAGCTCTTTGGAACCTGATGGTCGGTAGCGCAGAGTCGTGGGACGCAGTGGTGTCCTTCTGTGAGGACGTGATGTCGCAGAAGGAAACTGCGGAACGGGAGAGGGAGATCTCGACTCCCTTCCCCGGCCGCAGAAGGCGCACCGGGCGCAGGAGAAGGGCGGACAACGCCCTTTTCCAGCCCCCATGAATAGGTCCAGGGGCGAGGGACTTGGGGAAGTTCCCGCCCCCTATTCGATGGACCCGAGGTGGAGGCGCGCGCGGGTGTCGGCGCGCGCCTCTGAGGCGATGCACGGGGTAGTTAAACACCTCACTACCCCGTGCAGGAGACGAGGCCCGGACACACCGGGCCAGCACTAGTGTGGGGCTGCGGAAGAATTTGGATTCCCGCGGCCCCGCGCGCACGTGTGAGGAGACACCGGGGTGGTGGTTTTAGCCGGTAAGAATCCGGCACGCCCCTCCACCTTTCCCCAGGCGGAGGTAGTCCATGAGGATTTCCCCACCCCGTAAAAAAAAAAAAAAAAAAAAAAAAAAAAAGGCATTTACAACATCACATTACTACTTTTTAAGGTATTAAGTAACCCTGACGTATTATTTCCATAAATATCAAAATATACACGTGGCCATCTAGATTTCCACACCATAATTACAGTCTCTTATGTAATGACAAGTAGAACATATTACATATAACAAAGATATAATGAGTTACCGTCAAATAATGATTTACACAGCTGCTGAATATACTATAATGAAACACAGTGATCATTGAACAAATATTTACTATAATGTAGGTGACTTGGTTAAAGATGGGGAAGATCAGGTACTAGGTATTTTATGGTACACGTAACAGAAAAATGTTTTCTTTATTAAATCGATGTAAGTAATTATTTGTCTTAGAAGCTTATGATCCTAGTTTCATCCGAGGTTTGACTATTACAGTACAACTGCACGTCAATTTGTTGATAAATTTCAGTCATTGTACTTTTTCTAGAAGTGCCGTGAAGATATGAAATAGTGGCCTATTTTGGTTTCTGATAGGGACGACTGTTATCTCCCCCTTTAACACAAAAGAAAACTTTCCCGACTGAGAAGTAGTACAAGAAATAAACTATTTGTAGCTTTTAGATATCCTACAAAAACTTAAGCGTATTATAGGTAGTTAACACGAGTAAAAAACGATTAATTTCACTAATGTCATCATAATATGATGTTATAATTATTCTAGTGGTCGCCCGGGGGTCGAAATTCAATCATAATTGACTTAAAAGTTTGAACTTTATTAGTGTTCTTTTGTCAAATGCTATAATCCAAGGTTTCATCACAGCTACTCAGTTAATTTGCCATTTTTCTACATCAGTTTGAACAGCATCACAATAAAACTTCAAAATGTTTTGAATTGCAATAGTTGCATTGTAAATCCGTTTCATAACCAAATATTAGCATTTTGTTAATACTATTTTCACAAATAGGCAAGAGTAAATCAATTCAGATTACTTATACACCATTTTCTTTATGCTTGAGCAAGAATTATAAATAAACTATACAAACAAAAACAACTCCAAGGTTTCACTCCTTGTTATTGTAAATTTTGACATTTAATAAGACCAAGGAGAAAATATAATAACTTAAGCCTATAAATAGACATTAGACATTTAATGTTGATTTATAAAGTATGAATTATAAATAATACATATTCTCCGGGACGATATTCTCCGGGAAGGATCGGGGGCTCTTCTGTGCCTCGCACCAACTCATCACCCAACTTATAAGTTTGGATGAAAAAAGCACATTCAATTTTTTCTATTTTTCGTAGACACTCTTAAGCTTACAAAAACGTCCCCTTTTGTCAGTACATATAAAACGCAAAATAAAATAGTAAGTTTACCCGAGCGGACGTCAGATCCACATTTAAGGTGGACATTTGTAACATAAGAGATATTTTAGTTCACATCTCAATGCCATCCACCACCACCTGGAAACGGCTAAACCGGTTTTACTGTTTCTGACGCAGACATCTGCCCCGGTCGACTAATCGTACCTTTGCTACCCTGGCTATAATTTGAAACACCTCCTAAAAGCTGGGGTTAGCTTGTACGTCTGGGATGACGTCTGTTGTCGCCGTCTTAGCGGTCTTGAAGACATAGAGCTGTCCATCTTATGGGTAGGAGTAGATTTCGGTGGTTCCACCCGAGTCTACGCCTGCCTGTAGAGTGCGAAGAGACTGAAACGGCTCACTTTTTCGGACGTGTTCAAGACGCTACCGACAAAGTTTTTACGCAATATCTCGCCGCGGAGGTTCTTGAAGACTTCAATAGTTCAATACACATCATATTGAGTGGCTAGGTTCTCTAAAACTGATTGGAATTGTTGCCTTTAATTTTGCTCTTGCCCATGGTTTCACTCAAGTGGTTGAAGGGTTCACCCGCATACCAGATAGAGAAGACCTTGCACCGTCTTTGTAGGACCTTCTGCTGTCCTCACATCCGGAAGATTATCGGGTCTCTATCGGGGTTCCCTCGACGTTAAGAAGTCGGCTGACCCGAACAGTATCCCCGCTATCGTGATGCGGAGGTGCTCGGCTAAGTTGTATGCAGTCCTTTCTTGACTTTTCACGTTATTCTACCGCAAATGTACCCGGCTTCCTAGAAAATGGCTCATGTTCACTTTATTGCCAAAAGGGGTGACCGAATGGACCCGTCCAACGACAGCGGTACTACTACTAGCCAGAGAGGATTATCAACGAACAACTATTTGGTTACCTTGAGGATTCCCAGGTTCTAAATGATCGCCAATACGGTTTTCGGCATGGTTGATTCGATGGGGATCTCCTATTTACCTAGCCCACCGTTGGGCTATTGAGAGCAAAGGAGAAGCTTTAGCTGTGAGCCTAAACATCACTAACGTCTTCGATTGGGTCGGGTGAAGCTTCCATCTTATGGGATACCCGAAAGGCTTTGCACTTGGCTATCCAGCTTTCTCACTGGGCACAGCATTAAGGTCGTTGTTGACGGTTGCTGTTCCAGTGTGAAGTCCATCAATGCTGGTGTGCCCCAGGGTTGTGTGCTGTCGCCAGCGCTATATATTCTGCATATCAATGATATGTTATGCATAGATGACATTCATTGCTACGCAGATGATATACAGGCCTCTACTGATACTGCTACTGAGCCACTGAATGATAGACTAATGTACCGGCGGTGAACGGTACATTGGTCGTGCAGACCTCTTCGCTGCAGTTTTGGAAGATAGTCGGGTCAGACTTGTGTCTGAAGTAGAGAACCCTCTTGAGAGAGTTTCATCCCCTTGAAGATTCAATTCTACATTTTCTCTGCCAAGAAAACCCCACTCGCACCTGCGTCTCAATTCCAAGAAACTCCTCTTACCACCTCAGAGAGTTTTGGTGTCGACATCACGAACGATGTGCAGTTTAGGGGACACCTGGAGGGCAAAGCTAAGCTTGCCTTCAATACGCTGGGTGTGTTACTAAACCGGTCCAAGCAGTACTTCACTTCAAGGCAACGGCTTGTGCTGTACAAAGCACAGGTTAGGCCACACATGGAGTGCTGCTCACATTTATAGGCTGGAACACCGGCCTATCAGCTAAATCCCCTGGACTCCATCCAACGGTGCACAGTTCGTCTTGTCGCCGATCACATACTCACAGTCAGTTTAGACACGCTTGGCCTTCGGAGAGATTTTGCGTCTCTTTGCGTATTCTACCGTTTGTACAACGGGGAGTGTTCTGAGGACCTGTTTAGAGTGGTGGTTCTTCCTCGTTCTACCACCGCACTGCTAGCCATCGGCTGGGTGTTAATCCTCATTTTCTAGAGCCTCTTATGTCAGTTTTGATAAATTTTGGAAATAATTGACGACCTCCGTGACGTAACGGCGATTCCCGTCTCGCGTCTGGGTGTTTATGTATAATGTGTATTTATTTACAAAAAAAAAGTATATAATATGTAGTTTATCAGTTGTCTAGTACCCACAACACAAGTGCTATGCTACTTTGGGACTAGATAGCTCTCTGTGAATTGTCCCAGTATATTTATTTATAATTCCAACGCTACTTGGAAATGGGTTTCTAAAATAAAGAATTTATCGACGACGCGAACTAGTGACAACGATCTCATTAATATTGAAAACAAATCAAAATACGCAAATAGTTCTAAAATCAATGACAACGTTTGACGAACCGTGAGCTGTATCCATTTAGCAACGAGGTCGTCAATCTATACATATACTTCACCATAGCATCTCTCATCGTCTTCATTACCATAGTGTGCCCTTATATCCTATGCCAAAAAGTTCATTCACTTCACATTATCTTTAAACACTGACAAGGGACATAAAATGTTAGAAATTACAGAAGTGTTTCGCGACAAGCATTTCTACAACTGAATATGGCAACGCTATAGTTATACTAGGGGTGATCAATAAAAAGTGATAATGAGTATGACGCAATTATAGGTCTATACACTTTGTATATCTTTTTTCGAAAACTAAAATTTCCTTTTAAAAAAAAATCATCTGATCCCTTAAATATCGTGTACTGCGGCGACTACTATTTGGTCATCTTCAAATTTATGGCCCTTGAGATGTTATTTTAACCGCGGAAATAGGTAGAAATCACTAGGAGCTAGGTCCGGGGAATATGGAGGATGTTATATCAATTCGAAGCCAGCTTCTTGAATGGCAGCCATCGTAACTCTAGAATAGTGGGCGTTATCTTGGTGAAACAAAACAACTTTAGCGAGTTTGCCAAGCCGTTATTTGCGTATTTCCTCACGCAACTTTGTTATTTTTCCTGCGTACAAAGTCCCCGTAATAGTGGCTGCATGATTAAGAATCATTACCACCCCTTGGCTGTCCCAAAAAAAGACCATGATCTTACCGGCGGATGGAATCGCCACAAAATTTCTTCGGATTTGGAGATGACAGTCTCTTCCTAGTCATGGACTGTTTTTTTCGTTTCCGGATCATAATCTTGAAGCCATGTTTCGTCCATAGTTATGAGTCGAGCCAAAAATCGGTCTAGATCTTGTTGTAACAAACCCAAACAAATTATTTCTATTTTTAAAAAACAAAAGAGAATTGATTGCTTTTTTTTATTATTATTATTATATCTAATATCTGGACCATGCCTGCCAGTATTTTTTTTCTCTCCAAGGAGAATGTATCGCATTATCACTATTTATTGAACACTTCTCGTATCTGTCTTCTGTTGTTTTTTTTCTGCGCGAACAACGAAGTAGTTTCCTTAAACAACGTCTGTGTATGTTTATGAGTGCGAAGTGTGATATTTTATTTCTGTACTCTCGTGTAATTTGTGACAGGTGTCTGCAACACGCGACTTCCTCTACGTGTCAGGAATTAGTATCAATGTCCCAAAAGATGAAGCATAGCATATTGACATCATATTGTGTCGGATCAGTTAAGCAGATGAATGGAAAGGTGAATATTCTTTTATTATTATTTCCGCCTATGTATTGATTCATCACGAAATCTCTGGAACCATAAGGCGTAGAGACTTGAAATTTGGTAGGAATATTCCTTTCGCCGAGTAGTTTCACTCAAATCAAGCTTACTTTTTTGTCAGTGTATTAATAACAAAATAAATTTATTCGTACTTTTATATTTACTTTTTTCTGTTATTCGACCAGCGAAGCGGTCAGGAATGGCTGGTATGTTTATATTGTAAAGACGGTAACTACATTAGTATCTGGTAGTTTAGTGGTATTAAATTCTGAGACCAATCCAAGGGTTCGAATCCCACTGCGGTTAGGCAGTTTTTCTCGCCTAGTGTGCATATTATAGCATAATTGCCGTATCGGTATGTGGTGATGAAAAACATCATGAGGAAACCTGCATGTACCGAGATTACAGGTATGTGTAACCCGCCAATCCGCCTTGGACAAGCGTGGCGGGTATACTAGCTCCCTTTTGGGAGGTCTGCGACCAGTATATATTGGGACGCTATAGGCTGTTATTATATACAATATAATAACTACATTAGGTAAATGTACCGGATGCACAATGCAAGGTTATTATAGCGGCATACTTAAGACCAAGGGTGGTTACCATCCAGACGGGCTTGGGGCCCTACCACTTAGTTAGGGTGGGTTGTTTTGTCGCCTTTTACGAGACAGGCCGACCCCGGCCGCAGGGCTTAGTATTCTTATGCATCCCCTGCATAGAAAAAGCTTGTTGTAACTAAACTAGTTTATTACTCGTGATGAAATATTGGCGCCATAAATTCAATAAAATATCCTCGGCTAACAAGCAATTTTTTACAAAACGAATGACATATTTTAAATCACATATGTATAAGTAAAAACCAATGACCCTAATACAAAAGATAAAAACAACCTACAGGTCAAATGTTTAAACAAAGGAAAAAATACCTTATCATTATTAATTTTATTATAATGAGTAATGACATCATTAAAAGTAGGCTTATCTAATAGTTTCTAATATTTTCTAATCTAATCTTTATCGAATGACTACTGGAATAAAAGAGGTTGTTTTAATGGATAATATTTATAGATTAATTTTAGGCAACGCTAAAATATTCTTGCTGTAATGAGAAATCAAAGTTATATCCATCGAGATTATATTATAATCTCGATGGTTACATCTGTGGTTTTACGAGAACGTCTCATCGATAATGTGTTCTTGATAAAACTGTGTATTGGGAGATTCTAAATGGAACAATAAAAATCAAATTTAAATAAATAGAAGTCACTTTAACACAATATAGTTACAAGATATACATTAAAGAAAAAATACAAAATTATGAAGAACTCAACGGGCAATAACATAACGTCTTACAAATATTTACAAAAGATATGTCCTATTGTGATGTATAACTGTATCCACGTGGTAGGGCCTAAGCCCGTCTACCACCTTTGTCTTATGTATACCGCCATAATAACTTTGTGTTGTGTTTCGGCATTATTGCCAGTAGCATGTTCGCGATGCCGTTAGCGTTTCAAACACCCATAGGCGACAGTAAATGCTAAATTCTAAGCGGGCCGTCAGCCTGTCTGCTGTCCTACAGCAATAAAAGTATAATCAAAATAAATATAAAAATATCCAAATGGTTTAATCGGGTGAAAAATTTTTTTTGAGGCAAAATCCGATTTACGAGTGCATCCAACTCGGGGGGATGTGGGAACTCCAAGAAAGATATTCGACATCTGACTTCCCACTAGAAACCCCGTTCTTCCTACCACCAACCGCCTGGATCCACAGATAAACTCCGCCGATCGTGCGCCATCCAAGACAGAAATCTAAAAACAAACCACTAAGATCTCTTCTACTTTTTTGACTAACTTCTCCTTTGAACTTATTTCAGATTCCGATTCCAATATATTTTATCCTAAATTTTTATTTCATACAATTATAATTGTGTCAACCCTGACCGGAAAGGTGGCCATTCTTGAAAATGACGCCCGCGTCTGGTCCGCGTCTGCGCTGTGCGTATTCCGAACGCATCCCGCCTTTCCGCCGATATGCGCATACTGTCAACACACCGCAATTCGACCGAAGGAATGCAAGCGCATTATACGTCGTCGTGACCAGCAATAGGATGTGGTCGGTCCCTTGATGACGTCAATAGCATGAGAGTTTGCCATTCAAATTCAAACCGATTCTAGAATTTCTACCACTATTGCAAAATTAACATCATTATACTGTTGTTGTTAAAATTCATCAAAATGACAGGCAAAGGACTGAACTATACAGCCTTGTCAGATATATGAATTTCTATTTAAAAACACCTACCCAATATTTCGGCTCTTGGTCGACATTCGATAGGAAATTCTAGTACTAATCCTTACCGTCTTTTTAATCAGACGTACCTAAATAAAATTCTGACTGAAATGACCCTGACCGGAAAACCATATAGAATTTCTTTTTTATATTACCTAAGTAAGTATGGTAACCTATCTTATTCCTGATGTGGACTATATACATAATAGATAAATCAGTCTTTTAAAATATACGGAAAAAATCCGTTTCATGAAGCATGTTCATTTGACTAAAATAAATATTTTGTGAATCAACATTATGTAATTAATCTTGCAGCACATTATCTTTGGTTGATATTTAGTAATATAACAACACTATTATATATTTGTTTTAATAGTTAAACGTTGTACGACCAAATATTATCTGAAGTAGATGAATTAATATGTGAACGGTAAATCTCCTTATATCCACGACCGCTCTGACAAGAGCGCAACGAGAGAGAAGAAGAAATCTCCTTATATAGATTAAATATTTTTGTTGAAATTCGACGATGGTCTACATTGCTTAGGCAGTTTTTCTCACGTAATATTCATGTTATAGCATAATTGCTATGTATCGACGATGAAGGAGAACATCATGAGGAAACCTGCATACCGAAATGAGCGGTAAGCCGCAATCCGCTTTGCACAAGCATGGCGGATAACCGCCATGCTTTATCCGTTCCTTCTTCCCTCTTCGGGAGGCCTAAGCCCAACTATACTAAAGCTGAGGAACAGCAGACAGGCTGACGGCCCGTTTAGAATTTAGCACTTAGCCTATGGGTGTTTGCAACGCCAGTCGCATCGCGAACACGCTGCTGTCCCATAAGGATACAGGAACTTGGGTCACTAATGCCGGAACACAACACAAGGTTATTATGGCGGAATACTTAAAATCAAAGCTGGTCGCCATCCAGACGGGCTGAGGCCCTACCACGTTGCTAGGGTGGGTTGTTTTGTCGCCTTTTACGACAGGCCGATCCCGACCGCAGAGGTTAGTATTCTTTCTCCACCTCTGCACGGATAGATTATACTTAATAGCAGTTACCGTCACCTATGGATGTTTGCGACGCTGGGGCCACCGCGGACCCGCTGCTGTCCCATAGGAGTAAAATGGTTTATGGGCTATTGTTTTAATGTTGTTATAAACTGGAAGAAGAAGACATACTCCACCTACGTAAGAGCTGAAAGAAAAAGTATATGTTAAGCCTCGTTAGTTTTACAGCAGAACGCAGTTGCGAGCCAGTGGATTATCTGAGCTCAACGGATGACCACCTACTTTTATATTGATATGAAGGTACCTAACAAAAAGTTCTTTAGTTTCCATAAACATTATAAAACGTTTAGTAGCATTAAGTGAGAATTTAAATAATGGATCTTAACAGACGCTGAGCGATAATAGTTTTGATAAACATAAAATCACCTTATATATGTTAAATAATAACCTTCCATCAGGGCCATTTAACCGGAATTTGATGTTATCAAATTACGTACATTAACAGTCATTTTATAGTAAAAGTTATTTGACGACCTCGTAAATATATTGTCAATTCGAGGTTTTCATTCCTATCCAATAGAGGATAAAACTTCCTTTTGATTTTTCTAATAATTTTCCGTGCCACTGTGGTCGGCCTGTCGTAAAAGTCGATAAAACAACCCTTGGTGATAGGGGCTTAAGCTCGTCTGGATGGCAACAATCGGGTTTTTATAAACTGTAACACGTCACAGATTTATACTTATGTATACCACAATAACATTGTGTTGTGTTTCGGCATTAGTGACCAGGTTTCCAGTAACCCTAAGCGGCCAACAGCATGTACGCGGTTCTCCTAGCGTTGCACACGTCCATAGGCAACGGTTACTGCTTACTATAAGTGCTATCAGCCTGTATCCTGCTCCTCAGCAATAAAAAATAAACGTCAGAATATACTAGAATGCAACCACTGAAATGTGTTTTAATAGTATTATAATATTTGTATCTTGTGGAAAATATACTAAGTATTTTGATAATAAAAAAAAGTCAAACATAATTCCCCATTTACGAATACATTACTAAAATGGTAATAAATTTCTCAATTGATAATCGTTAAGTATTCTTCTTATATGAGACTAATATTTCTTCTCACACTTCCTTCTTCCTTCAGTAGAGTTTTCACAAATTAAGTGAATTAAGATTGCTGTTTGCTGTGACGTGTTGCAAAGACTTTTCTAGCCGTTATTTCTTCTCCGTCGCAACACATCGTGCAACTGCGTAGATTTTTAATATTGCTACCGTAGAGATACCAAGATGAAAGTTTATTTACTCTACAGCAAATTAGGTATATACTCTTTAATAGTAATTTATCTTTCTGAGTGTAAAAAATCAATATGACTAAGCGTCAAATGTTCTTCAATGTCTACTAAAAATGGAAAATACCTACAATTATATAAAATAACAAAAGCGTTAATTCTTAACGACAAATATGTCATTTACATAATCATGAGGCCCTGTCTGTTAGTTTGTTTGTTCAGCAGGTAGCGTGGTTGCGCAACCGTTACTACGGCGCCTACAAAATTATTTATAATTAAAAACCTGTATATAATATAACTAGTATTTGTTCTCATTATAGCACATTTACTATTATTTACTTTAGATCGATATTGTGGGCAAAGTTATACATATATACGAGTACTTAAATAAATATTTAAAATTCGTTTACATATATTTTTCATTACTTCATACAAAGAGTGTCGGTCGCATTGACAGCTTGGCAAACGCGGACAACTTCTGCGCGCCTATGTGCACCAAAATTTTTCATAATTTTTCCTTTTCCTCTGTTAAAGAACTACAACAAAATAAATGAAAAACGTGGTTAAATTTTATTTAACCCTTTTAGTGCTAAGCTAATTTTCACATATTTTGCCTAAATTGCTAAAGGATTTAAAAAAAAATCTTATTAAATATTTTCCTCAAATGTAGGTGGATTCTCGTAATTATTTATGTTATGTGTAAGAGACATATTTGAAATAGTTATTTATAAATGTTATTAACTTATAATAAACGTTATATAATGCGCGCGCTACGACACGTCCGATAATCGATTTATCGACGGTTTGCGCTCTAAGGCTTAATTGAAGATACTTACGTCTGTTTTCTAAAGTAAACCAAACGGTCTATAAAAGTAAAAAAATAGAAAGCTTGAAAATAATAAAACTATAAGAACTTTATAAAGCATACTTCAGAGTGAATAAGCATTTAATGCAAAGTTCAATAGGTAAGGGTTATTTACGAAAAACCAAATGATCTGCAAACTAGCATAAGAAGTAAACCGTTCCTAAGTTATCATATATAGATTCACAGACGCGACAGGTTTTGTGAAATTACGTGGAGCTCTGCCTGGTGCTCTGAAAAATATACTCGTACTATATCAAACAGTTACAATCCACAAAAATCACAGTCTTAATAAGTCCAATAAGTAAACCAACTTTAAATTGATGAAACACAAAATGTTCTCTACTTCCATTGTCCTCTGTAAAGGAGTCTGCCCACTACACCGTTCCATACCATGACCGTGCTAGGACCGTATCAAGACACAAAAGCAAACGCTGGTCGGTTACGGAACGGTCTAGTGGGCATAGTCACATATTTTTTAATACATACAAAGAATATTTTTTTGCCTTTCACGATCCTAGCACGGTCATGGTATGGAACGGTGTAAGACTCCTTGAGCTGTCATCTCAACTTTCACACCGTTTTCCACCTATATCCCTATTCCCTATCTTTTATCTATACAAATAAATAAAATTGGAGGGTCTGTTTGTAATATTAAAATAACCGCTTTTTACTAAGTGCATTCGGACGTATACACGGTACATATACCAAAACAACATTTTTTACAATTTTTGTCTGTCTGTCTGTTTGTTCCGGCTAATCTCTGAAATGGCTGCACCGATTTTGACGGGACTTTCACTTGCAGACAGCTAATGTATCAAGGAGTAACTTAGGCTATTTTTATTTTAGAAAAAAATTGTTTTTGTTAAAAATGATAAGTTTCGGAAATTTTATAATCCAATTTAAGTTGACCTCAGATTTATGTCATCAATCATATGTAATAGGGTTTAGCTTAGGCTGGATTTAGTAGGTTCCAACGTACGTATTCCGGAGGCGCATGGCGTAACAGTTGCATTCGATAATACTGACTGTTTGCATATTTCATTTATATTTTAGGGTTTGTAAGGGGACATCCATTAATTACGTGAGCTCAGAATAGGGTGGAGGGGTCCAATGAAATCTCACCTCACCTTAAAAAAATATAAAATATTACAGATATTAAAAATATGTTTTTATCTGTTTTTTTACTTTGAATTTTATTTAATTTAAATAAATTAACTATAGTATACCTGAACGGTTTATTATTTTCCCGAATAGAAAAAATAAATTTAGTTTAAAATATTTTTAGCGCCAATCTCACGTAAGGGGAGGGGGGGGGGGCATCCAGGAAAATTTCAATAAATCTCACCTAAGGGGGAGGAGGAGTCTAAACTGATCGAAAAATAGCTCACGTAATTAATGGACGTCCCCTAATCCAAAATAAACATAAGATATATCCAAAAAATTCTGCCCAAAGTCACTATTCCACGCGGATGGAGTCGCGGGCACAGCTAGTAAGTAATATATACGCAATCCAACATCTATTCTTTGGTTCACCTCTCCTCCTGTATCCACATTCTCATTTCTATCATTTTCCTTGTTATATGGCATTCTTGCCTTCGCATTAATAGCCTTATTTTGTTATTTTCTAGTTTTTTAATAATTGCCACCACTACTTTCACACTTCCTCTAATAGGAATTCAGTATTATTTGCTATTTATTTAAATTAAAAGAGCGATAATGCAAAAATGCCTGTAAATTCTCAATTCTATTAAAAAAATATATACTTAACGTTACGAAATCTGAAATATTAACTGACTAATACGATTATATTGTATGAATAGTGTTATTCAGCCCTGAGTTGTGTCACCTTGCATGATGTTAATACAATTAAAGGGCATCCTATTCTGTCGGAGTGGGTAATATCTGTTTTGCCGCGTATCGAATCGTACCTATATATCGATATTCGATATCGGATATTGAATCTATATATTTTCTGAATCTATATATTGATGGCTGCTAGTAGATTTTCTCGATTCATGATATTTGTGATTTGAAACGATACGATGATATAGTAGATTCAAGTCAACGTTATACGGTTGGTTTTCTCATATCAATTTATAATATGATTTCAAAGTCATAAAAAGAACATGAAAATGAAAATATCAAAAAAACTTTCCTTCATACTTTTACCAGGCTTAGGACTGGCTACATTATTTTCAGTTTTTAGTATTTTGTATCTTAACTTAAAATTACAAAATATGCCAAAAGTACTTGTTATTGTAACATGTGGCACTGATGGTGTAGTATCGGCAATATTTTGTGTTCTTATTTCTTCCTGTCCACTTGTTAGTCTTAAATATGCATCTAAATGTCTCTTTTTTAAATTTGCCTCTAAATTCTCCGTAGTACCTTTATAGCTATATAAGTCACCTTGTGGTGACTTATATAGCTATAAAGGTGTTTCCCACGTCGTGTTTGTACACGACGTGGGAAACAAATGTCTGGCCATGCCGCCTCTGCCGGGCCCCGGCAGGAGGGTAGACACAAAAAGTGCTGGGTTGACGTCGTAAAGGGTGATATGCGTGCCAATGGGCTCACTACCAGGGATGCTGAAGACCGTGCGAAGTGGAGAAGAAAAAGTCGGAAAGCGGACCCCGGGCTCCGAAGCGAAAGTGGGCTGCAACCGGGATTTAACGCAAAGATGGTGATGATGATTTGGATTCAACTAAAAATAGAAAAGTGTGTAGTACTTTAAAATTCAAACACAAAAAACTTTAAGTATTTATACACTTGTCCAAAAAAATTATTTCAAGGTCAAACCGCGTGAAATTAAATGCAACGGTGCAAATAGGCAATACTGCATTCAAATTAGGGTCGAAAGTTGAAACTTTTTTCCTAAGTTGTATCCTGGTGATACGCTAAGAATAATTTTCAGACATATATGTATTTAAATATAAGTTTTACAATTGTATGGATAATGTCTGTTTCTGTTTCATTCATCACGTGTTCCCTATTGTGCGTTCACTCACTCTGGCCGATTCGATACGAACCAAACGAATATTGCTGGTCGCTCTAATCACGAATATTCACGAATCGGTACGATGCGCCGATGCGCGTCACGTCGAGCAATATCAATATATATGTAGTGTATCGGTATCGGCTGATATCGATATATAGTTTCCATGCAGGGCAATATCGGATTCAACGATATTGCAGCGATATATAGATATTGAATCTATATACGATTTATATCACCCATTCCTACTATTCTGTAATTTTCACTTCTCTGACGCCTCTCTAATTGACGTGTCTGACTTGTCCAGCTGTTACGACAGATTTCGGTACAAAGTGGACATGACTTTTATCCGTGCAGGGGCAGAGAAAGAATACTGATCGGCCGGGATCGGCTTGTCGTAAAAGGTGACAAAATAACCCACTCTAGCTTCGTGGTAGGGTCCCAAGCCCGTCTGGATGGCGACCACCTTTGGTCTTATGTATGCCGCCATAATAAATTTGTGTTGTGTTCCGGCATTAGTGACCTCCTGTACCTTTATGGGACAGCAGCGTGTTCGTGATGCGTCAGCCTGTCTGCTGTCCTACAGCAATAAAAAAAATGACTGACTCTTCAAAGTGCAATCCCTATCAACTTCTGTATAAAATCAGAATATTTTTTATTATCTTTTTGATAATATTTGACTCCTATACTATACGCAATGTGAGTTCGAAAAAAATTCTAAGGAACGTAAAAGAGGGGGCTCTGATCTTGGCATCACCACCACTCTTACATGATAAACAGTAACTGACGATCTCCATAGCGTAACGGCTAACACACGTTGGTAAACTTGTGGAGGTCACGGGTTCGATTCGCGTCCAGCGTCTGGATGTTTATGTATAATATGTATTTATTTACAAAAGAAAAGTAAATATGTAGTATATCAGTTGTCTAGTATCAATTTCTTTTTGTTCTCGGGGAAAAACCCTCTCTTGACGGGTTCCCACGGCCCGGGGGATCGAGGGATATGTGGGAAAGATGTTCAGTCATCCGACTACCCACTAAAAACCCCGTGTAACCATAACACAAGTGACACAACTTAGACTAGATGGCATTGTGTGATGTCTCAATTTATTTATTTATTTAAATATTACATAAAAATAACAGCCCCTAACGGCCCACATCCTAGAAGGGAGGGACAGTTTACGCCCCACGCTTGTCCAAGGCGGATGACGGTTACATATACTGGTTATCTCAATATTCAGGTTTATTTGAACCCAGAACTCCCAGCCAGTATACCACTGAGCTACCAGGCACCTCAAGATTGACTGGCAGGTATTTTATATCGGGGAGAAATCCCCCAGTATTCAGTCAAAAGATGCATTGTTATAGTGTTGCCATAGTCCAAAAGGCGTTATAGAATTTCTTAGAGGCAGCAGTTGGTCATGACTCTGGTGTTACAACGTCCATATGCAATGGTGACCACCTGCCAGGGTGGGCCGTTTGCCTGTCTGCTCAACTCTAGTTAAAAAAAGTAAGTAGTAGTTTCTGGGAAGTTGACGCCATATTTCCATTTATTAAATAGGGTAGAACTAGAATACCTTAATAGGGTAAAACAACTGAACAATAGCGTTGTAATTGGGCAATAGAGACAGTGTGTCACCAAAGCCAGCCTTCAGTAAAGGCCGTGCGACCGGCTCGCATGGGAATCATCTAAAAACAATTGTTTTTTTTGCTCGTTTCACTCGTTTATTATTAGAACAATATTCATTTCAGTTACAGGGTACTATGAAGTTTCTTATTTTATTTTAAATTCAACGCTACGATTGGTGTATTGATTATAGTTTTGAAGCGTGAAATAAGTAAAAGATTCGAGATTCGAACGAAACGAGATAGAAACGATAAAAAAATGAAATATAAATTTTGTCCCGAAAATTATTTTCCATATTAGTCGTCTCTGAGCTTAATGCCAAACCAGGTAGAATAGCAAGTACTTTTTTGTTCTGGGTAAATTTATCCGTTAATTGTATGGTTGTATAAAGATCCTTTTGTTCGCTTAGCAAGAAGACCTTTTTTACGGATTACAGCTTCCTCAAAGTATGGATTCACCAGACAAAAATTTGCCTGAGCTTTACAAACAAAGATGATTTAATCTCATAACTCAGGCAGCTACCACAAACCATGATGCCATGTCAGTTTATTGAAGTGAAAACTTCTTTAGCGGCGTTGTGCACTTTTTTGTGATGGGTAAAAAAATGAAAAACTCGCGTCAGATCACGGATCCTGATCGAAAATTCGTAAGACGGAATTTTGCTTATTAATTATTACCTTATTAATAATAACTTAAGGTTTATTTTATAATAAACCTTTTAAATGATTGCATTGTATTACTTACACATATCTATTCCAATTGCGACTTTATTACAATGAAATACAGTTGAGTTTTGGAAGTGAAAACTTCTTTAGGTGCGATGAGCACTTTTTGGGTAACAATTTTTGGTTTATAAAGAAGTGTTAATTACCAATTTAAACTTTAATCCTTGATCATAAACACTTCTTTATAAGCCGAAAATAATAATCTAATAGCTTGACGATACAATTCACAAGTTACTTAGTTTTCACTTCTATCGGCAGTCCCCAAAGACTGCCCCGCATATATTTTTTTTATTGGAATGCTAGTTTTTGAATTATATGTTCTGAAATTCTCATTCAAAGCTTTTGATGCCAGCACCAAAAAACTGAGATTATCTCAGGGAAGTCCTGTTTTGAATTAATTTGGCTCCGTATCCCTTTATGCTCATCTGTGGATTCAATATTTTTATGATCTACGAAAAGTTAATTATGGATACGTACTTGTCACCTAAAAAAACTAAGTATGCGATATATATTCATCTGGAGCAGCTGCAACTTTGTCATCCAAAAGAACCAAAGATATGTTTTGCATTAGCAGGAGACATAAATATTTATACATAATAAGTAATATTCCTTGCCTGGACTAAACATTTTGCGGAAGAGCCGTAGCCGCGGAGTCAATGAGTCGTATGGGGCTTGCGAGACGCGTTTTGCCGACCACTACTCTAGAGTAAGGAACTGCCCTTATTTAAAAAAACACTTTTATGTTTTAAAATAAATATAACAAGTAAAATTATTAAACGTTTGCCCTTCTAGAAATTAAGTCTTATCTAAATGTATTATCCAAATGTACGAATACAAAAAAGTTGCTACTAAAACGAATAAAATCGCAATCCACATATTCTCAAAGTTGACGCGTGTCCCCAATGAACAGCAATGACAAAGTGAATGGAATATACAAAAAATCAGTAATTGCAAATTGATGAGGCGTTAAACAATTGAAAACTATTAAAATATTATAATAATTTTAAACTGTTTTACTCCTTTAACTCCTTCATCATCATCATCCTAGCGTTAGTCCCGGTTGCCACCCAAACTTTCGTTTCGGTGCCCGGGGTCCGCTTTCCGACTTTTTCTACTCCATTTCGCGCGATCTTCAGCATCCCTGGTAGTGAGCCCATTGGCACGCATATCACCCTTTACGACGTCAAGCCAGCACTTTTTGGGTCTACCCCTCCTGCCGGGGCCCGGCGGAGGCGGCATGGCCAGACATTTGTTTCCCACGTAAGCACCCGGTTGCCGTAAAACATGGCCATACCAACGGAGCCGACACTCCTGCAATTTATCCGCAATATCACGGACATGAAGACTGCCGCGAATGCGGGAGTTCCTAACGCGGTCCTTCCGCGTCACTCCACACATCCACCGCAGCATATTCATCTCCGTGACACGCAGTTCTTGCTTGTGTCGCTCTAACACCGGCCTCCTCCTTTAACTCCTTTAACTCCTTATACGAGAAAATATAAAAAATTTAATCTCTATTTTATTAGTGGTAGTACGTATCTCTGAACCGAGTAGATAATTACGATTAAAAATAGAAGTAAATATATTAAACAACGTGGTATTCTGTGGTGGAATTAAATACAAAACAATAAATAAGCGCAAAATATCTTTTCGATTTATAAAAATTATATGAAACATACAAATAAATATCACATGTGTTGATCGAACAGAACAGATCTGCCCGTGAGGTCAGTTCCGTAGCCACTGAATCAGTTGTATAGTCAGCTACAGTAGTACAATTGTTCGTATATAATTGTGCTCATCATCATTATTTAAGAGACAACGCTCTTGTCGGTGGAGTATCGTCCAGTCTTCTCTACAAAGAGCCCCCATTCCTTGATTTTTTGATACGACACAACATCCAGTCTTTCCTTGACTTGCTCCATAAATGTCCTTCTTGGTGTCCCTCTCTTCCGCTTTCCTTAAATTTTCCCTTCTATGGTGGTTTTGATTAGATCATAATGTCGAATCAAGTGTTCCAGCATCTGTTCTCTTCAATAACTCTCAAGATGTTCCTTTTCTCTTTTGTTCAGTACTTCCTCGTTATAAAATCATTAGCAAATTTATTCCAAAGCAAGAGTATGGTTTGCAAGGGGGTAGTGTATGCGATTGAAAACTTATGTAAAATTTAATATCTACTTTGTATGCATATGAGATGTTATTCCCTTACCTGCATATTTGGACGAGCAATTACGATGTTTCATGGTGATAAGACACCATAACAAATATAATAAACAGTACTACGAACTTCATGTTCGAGGATTTCGGACAAAGTTTACTTAATATTCTCAGAATTTAGTACATTACACTCCCTTAATCTTTTGATACTGATTTTCGTAATGACCATACTTGCCACACATTTATATCAATGCTTTGTTCCAATAATAGTTGAATGTAAGGACAGGATCAAATTTGATTATGACGAAATATCATAAGATATTTCATAAGTAAAATGTATTTTATTACTCTTCGTTAAAGTCAATATTCGAGTGGCAAAGACAATTGAATTTATTGAATAGGAAATTATAGAGGGCAAAGGTTTTATAGTTGATTTTACGATTTAGTGAAGTAAAGGGCAAAATTAAGAGAGGCACAAATTTGTATTATGCGCATTCGGCTTATGTAGAGCCGATCCTGCGACGCCTCACATACAGCTCAGAGTGACGGCCTGGGTTTTACTCGGTACGCCGTCCATAACCATCGTCACCTTTGGCCAGCAGCACAAAAAAGATCGCCGTAGAGTAGGAACGGTGAGTCTACCATGACATGAGCTTTTTTATTTAATAGAAACAGCCTACAGGGTGGCTGCTCACTTAACGGTAAGCAGTTACCGCCGTCTATGTTTGCGACGCTAGAGGCACCGCTGTTCCATAGGGATACAGGAACTTGGGTCACTGATGCCGGAACAAAACACAAGGTTATTATGGCGGCATACTTTAGGACCGAGGGTGGTTGCCATCCAGACAGGCTTGGCCTACTAGCTAGGGGTTGCTGGTCGCCTTTTTTTATTGCTGTAAGTCAGCAAATAGGCTGACAGCCCGCTTAGAATTTAGCAGTTACCGTCGCCTATAGGTGTTTGCAACGCCAGTGGCATCGCGAACACGCTGCTGTCCCATAAGGGTACAGGAACTTGGGTCACTAATGCCCGAACATAACACAAGGTTATTATGGCGGCATACTTAGGACCAAAGGTGGTCGCCATCCAGCTGGGGTTGAGGCCCTACCACGTAGCTAGGGTAGGTTGTTTTGTTGTCTTTTACGACAGGCCGACCCCGGCCGCAGAGATTAGTATTCTTTCTCCGCTCCTGCACGGAAAAGGTACTAAGCAATACGGTTTCTTCGAGATAAAAAAAATATAAATGAGATCTTAGAATACCGTAGAATATAGCACGACTGTGAGTGCCGCAGATGGCAAGGCAGAACAAGGGGACAAGTTATTATAATATTTTCCTAAGTTTTTACGGTTATTATTTAGATGTTGTATTTTTTTTTATTATCCATTCACAATCATGGATGCTAACATTTTGAAAGCTCTCACAAAAATGTAGGCTCACTCTAAAACCAATAATAATGGCGCGCTGAGAAGAACAGATAGAACGGTAAGGAAGACTTAAGCACGTCGACTTCCCCCAGTAGTCCGACGTGGACCGGTCATTCAGTTTCCAGTTGATATAAAAAAGGCTCTAAACCTCCTGTCACAATTCACTATTCACTCATTTTTCTAATAGACAAATCTTTAGTTCAATAACCATCACTTTTCATTTCTGTATAATTTTTCTCTTTATTACATACATTTCAAAGAATAAAATAATATTGCATTTATTGCGACATCTGTATATGAGGATTAAAATATACACGTTTTACTACTCTTGTCTAAAGTATTTTGTTAGCATTGTAATCTTATAATGTGTATTATATTGGTGTGTATAAAATTAACAGGGTCTTATTGATGGCACTTAAATAAATGTGTGTGAAAATGTCCATAAGAGCTCCATGGGTTGCCGATAAAAAGCGTTTTAGTACATATATGAGGACATGATTGTGTTTATGTTATACCATAAACAGTGTTGCCATGTAATTTTTTGATGATATTTTTGTATATTTTATGAAGTCGTGTACTGTAATTGACATTGCTTTTTTTACAGGACTATTGAGAAAGAAATATATATTTAGAGTTTCCTGATATGGAAAGCGAACAATATACTCGCCACACAAATCCAAGACAGTTACGAACAATCTTGCTGTTTGTTCAAGAAGTAATTGTTATAATGGGAACTGTAACCTGAAGATTTGGATTACGATACGTCCATAAAGTATATGAATAATAATAAATCTTTCTGCGGACTCGGTTTGCTACTACAGTGTTACTCCTCACTTTGCTCGGAATATCAGCAGAGCGATCCAACGTGTATATACTTTCGACATATCTTGAAGGGTACTGTATCAAACTTAAGTATAAAACTTAGAAAATCTATAATAATAAAAAATATATTCTTTTTCTTCTTTAGCTTCGTTATTTATCGATTATACCGGAGTTGAAATTATCTTTAAATTTCATCGCTATCTGTCACAGTAGAAATGATCGGAACATTTCATCACTACGACGTTTTTCTATACCCCATTGTGTGACGCAGTTATTTTGTGTATAATACACATATCCCTTGACCAGCTGAATGTCAGAACCAGATTGTCCACGACCTGCTACAAGCGAGTACTCGGCTATTTGGCCATATCGCTCGAAAGGAGTCAGACAACCTCGAAAAACTGATATTGCTAGGCAAAATAGAGGGGAAAAGGCCCAGAGGACGGTCACCAACCCGATGGTCGGATCAAATTAAGGCGATCACGGGGCTCACTTTGCCTGCAGCTCTGAAACAGGCTGAGGACAGAGTGGTGTGGAGGCAGTTCGTCAGCTACTCCGTAAAGGCTTATCAAGACGGGCACGACCTTCAGGAATGAAGAACACGACGAAGAAGAAGAAGACATATATCCCTCTTCCTTCGATAATTGAAAGCCGTACATTTACAATACATAATTTTAAAACACAAAATTTCTTCGAGGCCGGCAGCGCGTTGTCAATGCTTCTCATGTTGCAAACGTCAATAGACGACGGTGACCTGCTATCGGGTGTGGTGGGACATTGCCTTTCTGCTGAAACTGAGAAAAATACGTTAATTTTTAATATTAGATTTTTATATCTAGCAACATCATAACCTGAATGCCACCATGACATTGCGCATGCAACGGATGCAATGTGTTTTAAATTGTACAGATATACAAATATGGCGCATGATGTCAACCTTTGTAAACAGCCCCTGGTGATGTAATAAATTCATTAAGCTCGTCCTGACATAAAACCTGTCATGGAGAATAATAATCGTCGTATCAGAATTCTAAGAGCCGATTTCAGTAGTTACACATGTCACAACAATTGTTTCTTCCGAAACTAGATTCAAAATAACATGGTTTCAAACATAACTACATATTTATTTATTAGTAGATTACATAATATAATTGGTAATAATGATTTTCTGTAGTTCATGCATCCATGAATAATATGGGTCAATAAAATTAAAAGTCAATTAAATGGGTGTATTTTTTTAAATCCTTACTAATATTATAAACATGAAAGTTTGTATGCATGGATGTTTGTTACGCTTTCACGCCTAAACCGCTGAACCAATTTTGATGAATGTAGATTTAAACATAGATTGTATCTTGGAGAATACTACTTTTTTTAATTCATATGGCAGAATAATGTTTCCCGGGTCAATTAGTGATATCAGAAAACCGAAAATATCATTTTTTTTATAATGGATATTATTTTTGGTTTTTTATTTTAAGTTATTCAATAATATTAGCATATTTAGATGCACTGTTCAATAAACTAACAAAAAAACCCTTAAACAAAAATTCTGCAATCGAGGAGTTCTCTATCTGTATAAGTTACCGGTTAAGCTGTCGATCTGGCTAGTTAATTACAGATTTCGGTGACACTTATTCCCTAACGAATCATTTAAAATACAGCATCAAAGGAACTTCGAGCATCGCTCTTTTTTATCCTAAAGAAACTGTTTTATCTGTTGGAATTCGGGGAAATTCGATTTGGTTATGTAGCGTTCACCGTCTATATCCTAGGGCAAGGGGTTTTCTGTACAGCTGGTCAATGACTAAAACCCTAGCAATCCGGGAATTCTACCCTTTGTGCAGAGGACGTTGGGGTGTCGAAGCGATCCTTATTACCCTGTAATAAACTAAGAGGGTGACTAAATCCCGGTGGTCCGAAGTAAGCCACCGGATCACTCGCACCTACGTGGGCGACGGAGCATCCGCCGATGGCCTTACTTCGACCTGGATGATCAATATGCTGAAACTAAAAAAATAGGCGCCTGGGGTTTTGAGAGCCCTAGCGGTGTGGCATAATAAAATCCTTGCATACTAATAAAGAAACCGGGCGCTTTCCTGAGCCTTATGTGAAGCGCTCCTTTCTTCAACCTACCTTTACAACAATATATAGCTAATTTCTCGGGGACACTCTCACAAGGCTTAAAACGAATGCTGGTGAAAACTTAAACATAAGTGAACCTAAATAAACGCCAAATATAATACAATAACCCGTAAACCAGAAATCACATTGTTCTTAAACTATAATTAAAATTATTTATAACTCTCCCACAAACTTTAGATATTAAAATATTCTAACTGATGTTGTAAATGGTGTAAACTTATTTTATGGTTTCATAAACGGAATGGCCGAACAAAACGTTGTTTTCCCAAAGTTTTATTATTTTATTTGCACGACATCTATCTCGTTAGCTAGTCTTGTTGTACATTGTTGAAAAAAAAAACATGTCATATAAGCAGAATATTAATTTTTTTTATTAAATTCTAGATTTCGTTTACGTTAAATAAATTATTAAGTTTTCCATTTGTTTCTTATTAAGTTTATAAGAGTAGGTAAAGTAAAATATGTCCTATATTCCGAATCCATCGGAGATTATAACTTTTAAATTAAAGTATTCACTCTTTTAATCCTTAACCCAGATACTAACAGTATTGCTCAATTTTCTTTTACTGTCTCAATTTACAAAGTCAATGAGTCTTCTTATTACAGATAAGCAAATATCTTAAACACATTGATGTGTTATTTTCTATATTATTTTGTGGCGCGCATCGTCACACACAGGTTGCACAATTGGAGCTCACTCGGCATCGCTCGCCACAGCAGTCGTTTCCCGAGTACCAAAACGAAAGGCTGCGCGCCCGCCATCTAACCTACAACCGCGATCTTTGTTAGTTTTTTATAATGCGTATTCTATTTGTGACGTACATCTTATTTGTATACCTATGTGTTTCTCTATTATTATTATTATAAGTACTTCGTTTCATTTTTATCTTTAATTTTAATTAAAGAGGTATACATAAGAAAAGGTTGGATTGCGTAAAAGATAATTTGACGTACAAACGTGTAAACGTTGAGATGAGAACAGGGGAGAGTAGAAAGAGAGGACATGTTGTACCGATTCCATATATTGTGGGATAAGCACAAGAATGTGAAGTACCTCGTCACGTTGTATAAAGTAAATGTGTAAATATACTAAAAGTTACAAAATGAAACTATTAGCAAACGTATTTATGGTCAGATCAGAGACAACTCTACATAAATAGAGGTTTTACTCTAGTGTTAACAAAATCTTTTTCTAATTGATATTGAATCGCTAGATTCAAGTAATTAAAATTTGATTCTCCAGAATTTATAACAGAGTAATTACTTTGAGGTTTTGCTCATATTTTTAATCAATATGAAACAGTAAACGTAAAGTCGGCCTGTCGTAAAAGGCTACAAAATACCTAGCCCTAACCAAACCCTAGTTACGTGGTAGGGCCACAGATTAATAAATAGTTACTACGTAAGTAGGACCCCAAGCTTAAGTATGCCACCATAATAAATTTGTGTTGTGTTCCGGCATTAGTGACCCAAGTTCCTGTACCCTTATGGGACAGAAGCGTGTTCGTAATGACAACTGATGACGGTAACTGCTGTCCTACAGCAGTAAAAAAAAACACAAGAAATAATTTGGCTTGTGTAGGAATGACCGCGGCTTACAAAACTTCGAAAGGTAAACATGCCCAGCTCATAAGATGTGTAGAGCTCTCATGGCTTGGCGGAAATTGCCACCCCAAAATTAACATAGATTATATTATGGATTATATTATGGATTTAACCAAAACAGTCAGTAAGTAGAAATGTAAATATGAAGGCAAAATGTATTATCCCAAGCGCTTTGTTTAACTTTCCCAACCTCGAATTGACCATAAGAGAAACTTTTAAAAATTTGCACACATTTACATGAAGTGTTAAATACAGCCAAAAGAATGCTGTCCGGATCAGGGCCGGCAGGGTATCGTGGAGGCAGTATTTTCGAAACGATGGCACATCCTATACGGGATAAAACTGATAACTGTTTTATTTTTGAGAACAAGTTTTCAGATACTCTTATTTTATACGTATAGAGAGCATATTAATCTTGAAGCTTAAGAGCTAAGGATTATAACGGCCGGATTGTAAGTAACCAAGCATATGCTGGAATGTGTTCGAAAGGTAGCTGCTAGGAATAAGTTTGCTCATTCAAATAAATTAGATATAGGCGAATGTATAGCTATAATCTCGCAACCACTGGCAGAGTCAGCTCGGTCGCTTATTAATATTGTTAAAGAGGATTTAAAAAAGAGAAGTTGATTAATTAGGTATAAGTTTGTTTTTATAGAGCTACATATTCTATTTAAGAAGACGATCTTAAATAATGAAAAAAAATACGTGATAAATATCTCATCTTCAAATTGAACAATTTTCATGAATCTATGGATGAATGAACAGTTTTATCTTTGCTTGAGAACTCATGGCCAACTTGATTCGACAACTAAACATTTAAAATGAGAATTGAACGCATCATAAAGGTCAATTCGATTTTGTAAATTATAGATAGAATTTTAGTAGAATTACTTAAAATAAATAACATAAATTAATTAACAAATATACCTTTTACTGTATCGCAAACCTAATCACGACATAAGACTTTGAATTTACTCGAGGAACCAGTTTCAAGAAAACATTTTTTTAAATTATTTGACATATGGATTTCATATGTCTATATTAAATAACACGAAGACTACTTGCTCATTTTCACTCTGGGATATTACAGTTTGTGAGAAGTATTTCAACAAATTTGACCCTAAAACAACAGTAGGACGCTGCTGAGTCAAATATTAATTTATGTCATTATAACACTGGTGTCAAGGCACCAACGTGAGCTTTACGAAAAAAGCTTTTGCAAAACTTGCCTCACTGTGTCTGAATATCTAGGGATGTACAATATTTTTAATAACTATCAATGTCAATCTTGAAATTACTTATAAAATGTTAACTTTGGAAAAGTTTTGTGACGAAAAAATTCTTCGCTTCACTACTACTTACGTACTTCGTTTTTTAGCTTACGAAATATCTTTCGACTGCTAGATATTACTTATTTAATTGCTGGGAATCAACAGACAGGCTGACAGCCCACTTAATAGTGAGCAGTAACCGTCGCCTATGCATGTTTGCGACGCTACGGGCACCGCAAACACGCTACGGTCAGCATAAGGGTACTGGAACCTGGGTAACAATGCCGGAACAACAATGGTTATTATGGTGGCATACTTATCAGAAGCTGTTGCTATCCAGCTTGGGGCCTACCTGCCTACTACCTAGCTAGGGCTGTTTTACGACAAGGCGTCCCCGGCCGCAGAGAGGAGCGGAGAAAGAATACTAACCTCTGTGGCCGGGGTCAGCCTGTCGTAAAAGGTGAGAAAACAACTCACCTTAGTTACGTGGTAGGGCCTCAAGCCCATTGGGATGGTGACCACCTTTGGCCTTAAGTATGCCGCCATAATAACCTTGTGTCGTGTTCCAACATTAGTGACCCAAGTCCTGTACCCTTATGGGACAGCAGCGTGTTCGCGATGCCACTGGCATTGCAAACACCCATAGGCGACGGTAACTGTTAAATTCTAAGCGGGCCGTCAGACTGCCTGCTGCCCTACAGCATTAAAAAAAGATACAGTACAATCTGTTTATAATAACTCCGCATAAATTGACCAACCGCTTAATATGAAATAATTACACATCTGCACAGCGAACTTAGGTTTTCATATAAAACTCTAACAATGTTGGATATAATGACATTGCTTATAGTGACATGTCTAGTATAATGCTTTTTAGTATGGCCTTTTCGTCCTCAATGGTCCATGACTTGGGTTTATGAACCTTAGTAAGTTGCCTATCCTTCTCAAACAGATCTTTGGAGTGACAAGATTGTTTAGATTTTTCAACTACTAGAAAAAACAAAAGCAAATAAACATTTCTTATGTACAAAATGAAAAAAATATATAATATAATTATTACATAAAAATTTTATATATTTTGATTTAATATGCTGTGTTTCCAGGGTCAAAGCGGCACAGGATATCTCCAAGTGCCCGCGGCCCCCCTCAACTCCTAGAGTTGTTAGGAGAGCGCCGGAGGGACGAAATCCTGACCCCCTGGCGCCAACACTTTAGAAGGGGCCCGCCTCAAGACAAAGGGCGGGCCGGCGCCGGCCCGGGCCACGAGATCGTCAGGCCATATATCCGTGGGCCCGGGCGTAGGCGATAGGAGAACAGCGGGGTTTTTTAGTGGGTAGTCGGATGGCCAAACATCTTTCCCGGAGTCCCATATATCCCTCGGTCCCCCCGGGCCGAGGGAACCCGTCAAGAGAGGTATTTCCCCGACACCAAAAAAAAAATCTCCAAGTGCCGCTGTGTAAAAGACCCTGGGGGCAACCTGTTATGCGAGGACCTCGCGGTGAAGAAGAGATGGCGCTCGTATTTCCACGAGCTGCTGAACAAGCAGCATAAAGAGGTGCAACCGCCAGATCTTCCTCCAAATCTAGGACTAGTGCCACTGGTAACGCCTGCAGAAGTCCAGAATTGTCTTCGCCGCATGAAAAACCGGAAGGCTGTCGGAATCGATGGAGTCCCCATCGAAGCCTGGAAGGCGATGGGCACTCGTGGTGTGGGCATCTTAACAAATCTTTTTAACCGGTCACTCCTCACCGGTACGATCCCGAACCAATGGAGGCTGAGTATCATTACTCCGGTCTTCAAAGGCAAGGGATCGGTGCAGGAGTGCGGTAACTACCGAGGTATAAAGGTCATGTCCCACACCATGAAGCTCTTCGAGAGGGTTATCGACTCTCGGATTCGGCAGGAGTGCACTGTCTCGGGATGTTAGTATGGGTTTCGCCCTGGTCATGGGACCATGGACCCTGTTTTTGCCCTATGGACTGTCGCGGGGAAATACAAGACGAAGAATACGCCTCTGCACTGCCTATTTCTTGACTTACAGAAGGCTTTCGACTGTATTCCTCGCGCGGTAATCTGGTGGGCATTGCGATCCAAAAGGGTTCCAGAGGCCTATATTGACATCATCCGAGACATGTAATACGATTCCGATTCTTTGGTTCGGACCGCTATTGGCTACACAAAATCCTTCCCCATCACTGTCAGAGTGCACCAAGGATCCGTCCTTAGTCCGTTTCTGTTCAGCGTGGTATTAGACGTATTGTCAGACAGCAACAGAAACTCACATGAACAGCCCCCGTAGTTGCACATGTATGCTGATGATATAGCGCTGGCAGATTCGGACAGGGGTAGGCTGGTACAACGCGTGAAGGCGTGGAAGGAGTCGCTTGAGAACGGTGGCCTGAAGCTCAATGTGGCGAAGACCGAGTACTTGGCCTGTAACTCCACAGATCCCACACCCGTACGCATAGGCGGTGACACGGTCGAGTGCACGGACTAAGTAAAATACTTAGGATCTATATTTCACGCGTCTGGTGACATCGGCTGCGACGGCAAGGCACGCATTGCTGCAGCGTGGGCCAGATGGCGTGAGGTAACTGGTGTCATTTGTGACCCCAAAATGCCGGTAAAGTTGAAGGGACAGGTCTATAAGACCATCATTAGGCCTGTCCTTTTATACGGCTGTGAAGTGTGGCTGGTGTTAGAGCGACACAAGCAAGAACTGCGTGTCACGGAGATGAATATGCTGCGGTGGATGTATGGAGCGACGCGGAAGGACCGCGTTAGGAACTCTCGCATTCGCGGTAGTCTTCATGTTCGTGACATTGCGGATAGGATTGCAGGAGTGTCGGCTCCGTTGATACGGCTACGTGTTACGGCAACCGGATGCTTACATGGGAAACAAATGTCTGGCTATGCCGCCTCGGCAGGAGGGATAGACCCAAAAAGTGCTGGTTTGACATCGTAATGGGGTGATATGCGTGCCAATGGGCTCACTACCAGGGATGCTGAAGACCGTGCGAAGCGGAGTAGAAAAAGTCAGAAAGCGGACCCCGGGCACCGAAACGGAAGTTTGGGTTGCAACCGGGACGAACGCTGAGATGATGATGACGATGAATATGCTGTGTTTCTATTAAAATAAATACATACGTATATATCTAACAAGAACAAAAGGTTATTTTATACAAAATGATTTGTATGACGTCCGCATAAGATGACGTATATGTTATATCCCTTCGATGTGATGAACGGATTCTACTGTATTTTGAATTTACCATGATTTTTGAAATACAAATGATTTGATCTTCAATCGAAATCTCAATAATGCACGATACACCATGTAAGCTCTCATAGAGCATCGGATTGTAACTCCACAGGCTTACTGGCGTAACAATGGCGCCGATCAAATATTCATTGGCTGGAAATTGGCGGATTTCCTCTGATTCACGGCTGCACGTGATCAACATAACACGAGCACATCTGCTCATCGGGTGCAATGACCATGCCTCATTTATGGGATTATCATAGTTAAAATATGCCTGATCTACTGCATTGTTTTTAACTAATAAGTTCACAGATTCGGTGGGCGGTAGTCAAAAAAAGTCAAGTCAAATAAATGCTTCAACAGCGTAGAAAAGAAGAAGCAAATATTTCAATTTGCGCCCGTTTTACACTGAAAATGACTCACGTATGGCCCTTAGATTTTTAACTTAATTCGCTGATTCTTTCCTGTTAGCGGTTTTTGGAGGTTGTATCTTTGACTTTATCTTTAACCTTGATATTCTAGTTATTATGACTTTTCTGAGATTTTTTTATCGTTAATTTTAAAAATATTTATGTCTTGTGATGACAATTATTATTTTTAAAATAGCATTTATAACTAGCAAGGCTTTTGGCGAAACGATCTCAGCACACCGTCCTGAATGAGTAAATTTGAAGACTGAAAAGGAGTTTCTTCGACCCCAAAGAATCTTTTATTTTTCGGAAGTGGAAACATTCCTTTACGCACTATCTATCGCTATGGGTCGCGATAGGCTTTATAACAGATACCCACTAAAAATACCACAAGGCTCCTTCCCTTCGCTAGTGCTGCGGACATTGACGCGAATCAAAACTACCGCCACCTCGAACAGCGTGGCCCGCAATGGGAAGTTCCTCAAGTACCGAAGCTAGATCTCCGGCTTGTCCTTCCCACGTTATGTTTGGACCGGCAAAGCTCTGACGCACATCATCTCTAATGACAAGGTGCAAGCAGCTTTACCTAACCCAGAGGAAGCCACCTACGATCTCGTACTACGGTGGCAGTAGTCGTTTATCGCTCTTCGACAACAAATACTTCTAGGCGAACAGGTGAGACGTAAGCCTCATAAAACACACTACAGAACCTTCGACTCGATTAAATATTTCCTAAGTAGCAATTCAAAAGCAAAGAATTCAAAGTTTAGAGGCTATCCAGACACCATTAGGTTTTAATAAGGTATTAAAATCAGATGTGACTACAATGTCAGAGCCCTAATCGCAAATGTTAGTCGCATACCAATGTACGGCAGTAAAATACAAATTTTATATCAAAGTCATTGGGGCCGGCGCGTCGCCCCAAAAACAAAAACTAAGTACAATATAAAAGTAAATTGAATTGTCAAATTATAATACACATCACGCAAGTTTGCAAAAAGAATTTTTATATGTGCCCGGAAACTGTTTGTTTTTTTTGTTTCGCCGACGCCCTGGACGTTTGTGTCGGTCATAGGAGTAACTAGGGTTGGTATTATTTTTGCAAAAAATTCAAGGTAACATAAGGTTCAGGGTAGCAACTAGGGTTTTAGTCGATATGCCGTTCCAGCCGTCACTCATCATCATTTTTGGTAAGTAATTTCAAACAGTTGCAGTCCGAATTGATCACGTCAGCTTCCCGGTTTGATAAGACAATTTTTCGAGATAAAAAAAATGTTGTAATCATTCATGTAGATGTTATTGCAGGAGTGTCGGCTCCGTTGGTATGGCCATGTTTTACGGCAACCGGATGCTGGGAAACAAATGTCTGGCCATGCCGCCTCCGCCGGGCCCCGGCAGGAGGGGTAGACCCAAAAAGTGCTGGCTTGACGTCGTAAAGGGTGATATGCATGCCAATGGGCTCACTACTAGGGATGCTGAAGATCGCGCGAAGTGGAGTAGAAAAAGTCGGAAAGCGGACCCCGGGCACCGAAACGAAAGTTTGGGTGGCAACCGGGACTAACGCTGGACGCCTCACCAGGTGAGGCTATAAGCGACTAATTTACAATGTAAAAAGGAATACCGACATAGTATTGGAGGTAAGCGTGACACCTTTTGCTAAGAAAAATATTCCCACATATCATTGTGCAAAACAAAAATACACACTATATCATTGTGCAAAACAAAAATACTGTTATCCTATATTTATTACACATTTATATCCACTAGCGTTTCGTCTTGGTAGCATCTTAAGCTAATTCTTCAGATCCAGAGAGATGCGGAGTATTATCATCTTTTACATTATTTTTTCGTAAAACCACCCTTTCCTTAACAAAAGACTCTTAAGAAAGTAATGGTGTATTTATATTCTTAAATCTGGCTAGGGTTATACGTTTAAATTTATTTATTGATATGATAATGGATAAATATCAATACAAGAAAATATTTTATAATTTTGTGACATCCCTAAGCTAGCGATTCATGAATTAAAAATATCACAGCATGTGCACGGCAAACAATCGCCAAATACACCATTCATAAAAATACCGACTATATTGTTTTTACATCCAAATATGAGCAGATGTCGACCTCCTGCTCGAATAGCAGGATGCAAGTTTATTGCAATATTTTACGACTTACGGAAAGTTCCCACTTAGCACTCAACCTCCTCCTCTGCTGAATTACAAGTAATTAATACATATGGGGCAGCACTGAGGTCTTTTGGGGCCAAGTCTACCACCGCACTGCCCGCCATTGGCTGGGCCTTTAATTATATGAGTGGTTTATAATCTAAGGGCTGGGCGTTCATCCCCATTTCTCGGAGGTTCTTCTCTCTTACGTACTCTCCGGATTTGTGATGTACTTCTGATTAAGGTTTTCCCATAGTAGCACGATATGGGATTTTTCAAAAAAGGCGTTACAACATCTCTACGAGTGTTGCAGACGTCCATATCGTCGCTTACCACATGCTATCGGGTAGGCCGATTTCCTGTGTGCTGAACTCTAGGTATAAAAAAAACTTCTTTTAATTCATAATGTTAGTAGTATTGTCTCTAGTTAGATTAATAATTGTAAGGGTTTACTGTTAATAAGTTGAAAGCTTTCTGCCTCTACGCCATACGCCTCTACTATTATCAACCCACGGTTTATTTATTCTGCAGACTTTGCGTTTTTAGTTATCCTCTCCATAATGTGATGCTTTGTGGTCTATCTTTAAAAGATTTACAAACAAAAGATGGATGTCGGCTTTGTGAATGTCAAGACATTTGTCATCATTTTATAACAGCGAGTTTGTTGTCCGGGGAAAAGTGCACCTCATCAGTGCCTGTGGTATGTGGGGTTCTCCGACCAATTATCTGGCTAGCTAAACGTTAGGTTGGTTAGGGTGGCCAGGAATACTCATCAAAAACCTGGGTCGTCACCTACAGTCTATCTTCACCCTCGGCAATAGCGTTCCTGTTGCATCTCGAGTATGACTGAACGATAACTAATTGTAATGCAATTTTAATTTTCAACAGGAAATGACTTTTCTAACATTAAAACCAGGTTACAAACGTGTATTTGAGGATATGTATGATTACGTATTATTTACGGCGCTCCAAATTACTAAAATTTTATCAGTTAACTAAATAAATAAACCCATGATAAGTGAAGTCATAAAGATTATTGAAAATCGATAAAATCCAATGCCTCTAATAAGAATTACAACATGCTACCAGATAAAATAATGATATAAGTCGATTAGATAATTGTTGAAAAGTTTCGCTTTAGTCGTAATTTACTTTTTTACTATTTTGCAGGATTGATCTACTTCTGTCTAGTCTAGACATGGTTTGTTTGTTTAGTCTCTTGAATCCTATAGGGTTCGGGAAACTTAGTAGCTAGGGTTGGAGGGCGAAGGATGAGTGGGAAGGTCGTAAGAGTGCCCAAGAAGACTAGGATTAACGATGTTGAGAACTCACGGTGAATAGTCGCAATCTATCCGTGCAGAGGCGGAGAAAGAAGACAAAACAATCAACCCTAGCTACGTGGTAGGGCCCCAAGACCGTCTGGATGGCGACCACCTTTGGTCTTAAGTATGCCGTCATAATAACCTTGTATTGTATTCCGGCATTAGTAACCCAAGTTCCTATACCCTTATGCGACAGCAGCGTGTTGCGCGATGCCACTGGCGTTGCAAACACCCATAGGCGACGGTAACTGCTAAATTCTAAGCGGGCCGTCAGTCTGTCTGCTGTCCTACAGTAATAAAAAAGAAATGAGGTTCGCCCCTGCCATTAAGTTGCACGAGTACTTTCGATATAACACTGATTATTTAACATTATTGTTATTACATAACATTATACACAATTTTTCTTAAAAATCTTATCGAATATCAAGTTTTTCCCATAAATTCTTACTTCAGTATTAGTAAGATAGCGACGTTCGATAGTTAATTCGAGGAAAATATTGTAAGTAATAATAAATCTATACAAATAAATAAAATTGGAGTGTCTGTTTGTAATATTAAAATAACCGCTTTTTACTAAGTGCATTCGGACGTATACACGGTACATATACCAAAACAACATTTTTAAAATTTTTGTCTGTCTGTCTGTCTGTTTGTTCCGGCTAATCTCTGAAATGGTTGCACCGGACTTTCACTGACAGATAGCTGATGTAACAAGGAGTAACTTAGGCTATTTTTATTTTAGAAAAAAGCCAAGGTGGTCACCATCCAGACTGGCTTGAGGCCCAATCACGTAGCTAGGGTGGTTTGTTTTGTCACCTTTTACGAAAGGCTGACTCCGGCCGCAGAGGTTAGTATTCTTTCTCCGCCCCTGCACGGATAAAATCATCATCATCATCAATCCTCATTTCATGATGTGTAACAATGTTTTATTTATTGCCCATACGTGGGTTTATTTACCCGCTTGTCCTATAGTTATTAATCTTAGATAATATTGTCTATATTTTCCTATATTCCAAAAATCATCTTTGATGGCATTTTGATATCGCAACCGCTTCAAACGTAAGCGGCAACTTTAAAGTAGAGAAGCTTCCGTACATCCAGAGAGACATCTATCCATACCAGCCGCAGACATAGGGAGAAGTTTTTCTTCTAATAGAAGCTTAAGTGTTTATAGACTTATATTCTATATACTCGTAGACCATTTTCAAGACCTCTTTGCAACAAATCAACAACATATACTGGTTTATCTTGCAGATATCAAACGACGACAGCTCGAGATGAAATCTGACCTTCTGGATACAAACTCATCAGTCTATCACGAATAAAACAAACGTAATCCTACAGCTAGTATATCATATATCTTTGGCACGTGACATTACTAGAGTTTCACTTCCGACATTATCATCATATCTATGTACATTAAAAAATGCATCGAAATTTGATCGATTGTTACAAAAATTATGCATTAACGTGATGATGATGCGTGATAGTGTTATCGCTTATCAACACTCTTAATAGGAATCTGGAAACTCGGGATGTTTGTTTATGTCACTCAATAATGTGTAACGGACTGCGGAAAATTACGAAAACGCCGACATTAATAGCATCGATAAATATCTCTAAAGGGTTTCTCTTAGCATAGGTCAAGGAACGGGTACAGAAGGTTTGTACACTATTACCGTGCCTGGACTAAACGGTTCGCGGAAGAGGCGTAGCTGAGGAGTCAAGGAGTCGCATGCGGGTTGCCGGCCACTGTCCTAACTTGAAGCTTAGGCTAATATAAATTACTACATCAACACAGACGCCGCATAATTCTATCTCTCGCGTCTTTTATCCGTGCAGGGGCGGAGAAACAATACTAAACTCTACGTGATAAGGCCCCAAGCCCGTCTGGATGACGACCATCTTTGGTCTTAAGTATGCCGCCATAATAACTTTATGTTGTGTTCCGTCATTAATGACCCAAGTTCCTGTACCCTTATGGGACAGCAACTTGGTAATACCATAGGCGACGGTAACTGCTAAATTCTAAGCGGGTCGTTAGCCTGTCTGCTGTCATAGCAATAAAAAAATCCCTCAAGATTGAAAGATAAAGTTCAAACTGACATAAATCTCAAATGTGTTGATACCCGATCGATTTTTAATTTAAATTAATAAATTTACTTTTTATATTTGAGGAACCATAGACAGGCTGACGACCCACTTAAGCATTTACCGTCGCCTATAGATGTTTGCGATGCTAAGGATACCGCGAACACTGCTGTCTGCTTTGACATAAAGAACCTGGGTCACTAATGACCCAAGGTAGGTCCCAAGGAACTCATCACAAAATTATTATGGTGGCATAATTATAGAGTAGGAGTAGATGCTATCCAGACAGGCTTATGGCTCTAACACCTAGAAAATCACTTAAAATAAATTATGTCTATATATATTTCCTTATAAAATCCAAAACAATCTCAAATACTATTCATTGACAACGGCGTTGGTTTTATCATACACGTGTGATGATTGTACGTGCAGCCACATATCTAGGAAATCGTGATAAGATGGCGCCTTCTCCCCCTCCTTAACGGCGCCAGTCCTCAAGATAACATTCCATAATAATCCTTCAATAATGCTCTATATTCGATACAATATTATAAGAGTTTTTGGAAATTAATGACGTTGCTATGCCACGGCATTTTGTCATAAGAAGTGACTTCACTAGTAAGAGACTTTGTTAATTTAGTAAAGGCAAAAATAGCAATCTCGACTTCTCCTGTCATATATTTAACGTATTTAATTGGGATATATTGAATAGACATATAATAGATGTTTTTAGTCATTACGTAACCGTAATTTCGTTCGCTTGGTTCCAAGCCCGTCTCTAAATATACCACCACATTAACCTTGTGTTCCGACATCAGTGACTCAACTTCCAGTTCCTCTAAGTAGATAGCAGTGTGTTAGCGGTGGCTCTGGTTCTAAAGGAATAAAAAACTATACAATAAACATTTTATCCATGCGAGGGCGAAGAAAGAATTTTAAACTCTGCGGCCGTGGTCGGCCTGTCGTAAAAGGCGACAAAATAACCCACCCTAGCTACATGATAGGGCCCCAAACCCCAAGCCCGTCTGGATGGCGACCTCCTTTGGTCTTAAGTATGCCCCATAATAACTTTATGTTGTGTTCCGGCATTAGTGACCCAAGTTCGTGTACCCTTTTGAGACAGCAGCGTGTTCTGCTAAATTCTTAGTGGGCCGTCAGCCTGTCTGCTGTCCTGCAGCAATAAAAAAACACTTCAGGAAGCCTTAAAGGTTTATTAGCACTATTAAATTTGTTATTTATCTACCTACTTTAATATTTAATTTTGTTGCATATTTATTACGATATTATAGGATTAACTGTAATACACCCGTTTTAAACCAGCACATATTAAACTTAAAGCCATTTTGAGCTTTGTTACCTACTACTGGCTTTCAAAATTTCAACGCGAAATCTTGAGTCGATTGGGAATATACTGAATTACTAATATTCATGAAAAATACATAATCGGACAAGTGTCTCCCATATCTTCTATATAAATTAAATGATAGAGGTCTGCAGTTGTGCGTGTATCATGGCAAAACTACTGGATAGATTTCAATTAAATTTTCCAAGTTTTATAATACTGTGCTATTCAGAAACATTGGATAGCGATTGCAACGGAAAAAATGTAGTGGCGATGTGTAAAAATACTAACATAGATTTAAATTAATTTATAATACTTACACAATAATTAATATATTGTATAATTAATGTAATTGTTATCTGTATTGTAATGTATAGATCTTATAAATCTGAAATAAATTTATATTATTACTATTTCTTAGACACTTGAACCTTATCTAAAAAAACTATTGCGATATCTTCATTTAACATAAAGTTATTAAAGTTTTAAGAAACAACGATTTTTATAAGCACTACGTGTTCAGTGGTGTGTATTTTCTTGCCGCGGAGAAGTGAGACAGAGTGAAAACTTCTCATATTTTTTCGATTTACTTCTTTCTGTTATTCGACCAGTGAAGCGAGCTGGAACGGCTAGTTTGTGTTACAAATTGACTAATTATAGATAGGCGACTAAAAAGGCGACTATATAATCAAAACTAGGTAGCTAGGCAGGACTCCAATCCCATCTGGATGACAACCACCCCTGGTTTTTAAATACAACAAAACAAAACCTTGTATTGTGTTCCGGCATAAGTGACCAGATTTCATCCATTACACGGATGGCAGCGTGTTAGCGATGTCCCTGGCGTTGCATACATCCATAAGCGACTGTTAGTTTTTATTGTTGTAGGACAGCAGACAGTCGTCTGCCTGTCTGCTGTCCTACAACAATGGAAAAATGCTCGAGTATATAAAATAGAATAAAAAACGAAACACGCAAGATTTCCGCGTATTTCATAATAATTGAGCCAACTAGAAAACGGGAGCGGCCTGAAATACTCATTTGTATATGTGTATCTCGACATAGTTTACATTTTTTTGAGTGATTCCTTAACAAACAAACATTTCTAAACATAAATGTTTTATATGCATACACTCTAAGTGGGTTAATCACATTTTGTGATAAGATATGACTGATAACTATTTCGAATGTGCAAATATCGACCGTGAACTATTGTATTATGGTTTAAAATCTATTGTAATGTAATGAATAGGTAATAAAACTATGCAAGTAGAAAAACCACCGCATATAGATATACCGTGTAGTTGGAATTCACGTGAGAAACGAAAGTTTGAATATATCATTTCAGTTTTATCATATGTAAACAAAAACGCTAAACGTTTTATTATTTTTAATTAGCTGTTGTTATGTGCAAGTTTGATTTATACTCTATTCTTAACAAAATTCACTTATTTTTTGCACGTTTTTTTCGTTCTTTCGTACAATTTTCTCAGACATATATAAGTTTCAAAAACTTCCAAGCATTTTATAACTGTCAACATAATTTTAAAAGAAAAAGGTTAGGACAGCAAACAGGAACTTGGGTCACTAGTGCCGGAACACAACACAAGGTTATTATGGCGGCATGCTTAAGACCAAAGGTGGTTGCCATCCAGACTCCTTCATTCTCTTTCATATGTTATTCAGTGATCAAGCATCCTCTGTGTCACAATTCCTTCTTTTCTTTCTTGGAAACACTTGGAAAATGTAACAAATGAGGCCAATATGTTTATATATTGTACCTAGTCAGGTCATAAGTATTGTCACACAGTAAAAACTTTTCTTTTAGAATGCTGGCCACAAAAAAGTTTATTGAATTCGAATCTCGAATTGTTCATGAAAATAAAAATGTATACTTTTAGAATTTTACTCATTTTTTAAATATGGAGTGGACGCTTAAAGAAGACCGTGTTGCAGTTATTGCGTTGCATCGTTGCGGTTACGCGCCAATTCAAATTTTTAACATACTGAAAAATTTGAATATAACCAAAAGATTCATTTATCGTACCATCAAACGATACAATGAAGACTCTAGTGTGTAGATGACAGGTCAAGAAGTGGTCGCCCTCGGTCTGTTAGGACTCCAGCAGTGATAAAAGCTGTGAAGGCACGAATTCAAAGAAATCCCAAACGTAAGCAGAAACTGTTGGCCCTTCAGATGGGGTTAAGCAGAACCACGGTGAAAAGGGTGTTAAATGAAGACTTAGGGCTTCGGGCATATCGAAGAAAAACAGGACATCGTTTGAATGCTCGTCTAATGGACCTGAGACTGAAGAGATGCCGCGCTTTGTTGAAGCGGTACGCGGGAAAAAAATATCGGGAAATTCTTTTTTCGGATGAAAAAATGTTTACCGTAGAAGAGAGCTACAACAAACAAAATGATAAGGTGTACGCACACAGTAGTGAAGAAGCGAGCAACCGTATTCCGCGTGTCCAACGAGGTCATTTTCCATCCTCGCTCATGGTATGGTTGGGAGTTTCTTATTGGGGCTTAACAGAGGTACATTTTTGTGAGAAAGGTGTAAAAACGAATGCTGTTGTGTATCAAAATACAGTCCTGACGAACCTTGTGGAACCTGTTTCTCATACCGTGTTCAATAACAGGCACTGGGTATTCCAACAAGATTCGGCGACAGCTCATAGAGCGAAGAGCACACAAGACTGGCTGGCGGCGCGTGAAATCGACTTCATCCGGCACGAAGACTGGCCCTCCTCCAGTCCAGATTTGAATCCGTTAGATTACAAGATATGGCAACACTTGGAGGAAAAGGCGTGTTCAAAGCCTCATCCCAATTTGGAGTCACTCAAGACATCCTTGATTAAGGCAGCCGCCGATATTGACATGGACCTCGTTCGTGCTGCGATAGACGACTGGCCGCGCAGATTGAAGGCTTGTATTCAAAATCACGGAGGTCATTTTGAATAAACTTTAATGTCATAAGAATCTATGTTTTGTTAAGTTCATTTTGGTATATAAATGGTTACATAATGAATAAACTTGTTACAATTATTTTACATTAAACATGTGACAGAATTTATGACCTGACTAGGTATATACATAGATTGTTATGACTTGTGTCTATGTTGCAGTTAATTTTATACATATATCTTTTTTATTGCTGTAGGACAGCACAGGCTGACGGCCCATTTAGAATTTAGCAGTTACCGTCGCCTGTGGGTGTTTGCAACGCCAGTTCACATCTATTTTATTCTATCGTACTACATATGCACATCACGTCTATCTTGTTGAAAAGTTGAGTTTTGGTAGAATTTATGAAGAAAATCTTAGAAGTAGACCAACTGATATGACTTCCATTTTTTTTTTTGTTGTCGGGGAAAAACCTCTCTTGACGGGTTCCCCCGGCCCGGGGGGACCGAGGGATATGTGGGACTCCGGGAAAGATGTTTGGCCATCCGACTACCCACTAAAAAACCCCGCTGTTCTCCTATCGCCTACGCCCGGGCCCACGGATATATGGCCAGCCGATCTCGTGGCCCGGGCTGGCGCCGGCCCGCCCTTTGTCTTGAGGCGGGCCCCTTCTAAAGTGTTGGCGCCAGAGGGTCAGGATTTCGTCCCCCCGGCGCTCTCCTAACAACTCTAGGAGTTGAGGGGGGTCGCGGAACAGCACGCAGCCCTCACCCTCGCGGCAATGGTGCGGGCGGTGGATCCTCCCCCGAGGGGCCGCCCGCGGCCGCTTTTTACGGCGGCCGGAGGTCGTTATTTGACCTCCGGCGCCGCCGACGTGGCCTGCGTTGGCGGGAGGGGAGTGTGGTGGTCGACTCCCGCTCCCGCTCCGCCGCCTCCTTTGCGGACATGACTGCCTCGCAGAAGGAGGCGACGTCCGTCCATCCAGGATCGCTCCCGACCATGGACAGAACCAGGGCCGGGAGCGACAGGTCCACGCCGATTTGGGCGACGAGGGCGCGGCGCTCCTCGCGCCACGCAGGGCACACGGCGACAGTGTGGTTCACCGTGTTCTCCTCGTCGCCCGCGCCACAGTGGTGGCACCCCGACGTCATCTCCCGCTCTATGCGACACAGGTACCTCCCAAAGCAACCGTGCCCCGAGAGGACCTGCGTCAGGCGGAAGGTCAGGGCGCCGTGGCGCCTTTCCAGCCAATATGACTTCCATTAGATCGGCAGCTTCGTACATATTTGCGTACGTTTGTACCCTCTCAGAAATGAGACAGATTTTTTAGGCTTTCACGAGTATTTTTGAACTCACGTTGTTCATATACGGTCAACACTATCATCTGTGTTGGCAACCCTATTACGCCCAATCAAGTATATAACTTGATTAATTGAAATTTAAGCGTCAAGGCTGAACCGATAGCAGACCTACCCCAGTAGCGGTGGCGTAGCGTAGTGGGGGCGGCAGGGGCAGCCTGCCCCGGGCGGCACTCTTTACGGGGCAGCAAAGTTTCACAATAAATAAAATAAATATTTGAACCATTTCATATTTTTATCGCAACTACAAATTCGGACCGATTGAAAAAAGCACGGAATTTTTCATTACTTATTCTGACGAATTCGGGGAATCTCCATAGTTTATTTTGTGCTTGACCTGTATAGTGAATCTAACCTGTATAATGCAAAATAATGATGACTGTTCTTGCCGAAAAGTTATCTAGAATTAATGTATGTTGTAATACTAGCAGGCTCGCCCGGCTCAACACGGGCAGATTTTTTATTACCGCTCCACTCCTATTGGTCCTAGCGTGATGTTATATAGCCTATAACATTTCTCAATGAATGGGCTTTCCAACACAAAAAGTATTTTCAAAATCGGTTCAGTAGATCCAGATATTACCTCCTACAACGTCACAAACATACAAACTTTACCTCTTCATAACATTAGTATAGATATAGTATGCATTAAATTAAAATAGCTAAATAAAAGGGCGGGAAAATTGTCTTCCGCCCCGGGCGGCCGTCACGCACGCTACGCCTAGTGAGCAGCGGCTAGTAAGTAGCGGGTACATCGAGATTATGAGCTGGTAATAGTTTTATGTAAACAGCTAAATGAAGGCACTATCTCACATTTACATTGAATATTCCCCAATTCACAGTAGTTATGGTTATCAGCGTCCTCTATATGGCTCTATTCGATTATATCCTGATCTATAAATGGTTCCCATGAGAATATAAGTTTTCAGGCAAAAGCAATTACGATATATTATGATAAGCATTATCAGCGGCATTGTTGACGAGGTCGTGATTTAGGAAAATATATTTTGGTACTTCGCATCTATGCACTAATTGTATTAAGTACTAGTAGTTCCCGTCCGCTTCGCTGAGCGAATAACAGAAAAATAAATCTAAAAAAAAATTAGAAGTGTTAAGGTTCGAAGTTGTGAGCGTGTGCCTACCTACGCGTATAGTTGTATGTATCACAGTAGTTCCTCGTCGGCCGGCTAGCACATAAATAAATCATTCTAACCACTTTTGCGCGTTATAATTTTCACGGTCCAACAAGAAGTTTTCGTACGCATCCGCGCTACAGTTGTTTCTTAAAACTTTATATTAAATGAAAACATCGCAATAATTTTTTTTAAATAAGGGCCAAGTGTCTAAGAAATAATACGTAGAAAAGTTAATTGAAATCTATCCAGTAGTTTTGCCGTGATGTGCGCGCATCTGCAGACCGCCATCATTTTATTTATATAGATAAATTAAACAACTTACGGCCAGTTGCAGGATGGAAAATACTAAGCTTTGGCAAACACACTTGTCAGGTGTATCGCTATATACTGAAGAGGCACATTTGGACTGAATGATGATATCTTTCTTTGAGTACCGTCAAAAATACTACATTTGCTATCTTACAGAGCATATAAAGGCCACCAGTTGGTTGCTTTTCCGGGTCGTGAAGTGAGTCAGTAGTCACCGTTATAATAATAACAAACCAAAGACATTCCACTGCTGGCCTCTGTCCTCCACCTAGACGGAATGGACAGTATACATGGCACGCTTGTCCAAGGCAGATTGGCGGTTTACAAGTACCGGTGATCTCGGACGAGGTTTTCTCACGATGTTTTAATTCACCGTCGGTACATCCATTTTGCTACTATACGCACATTAAGTGGTGCATGCCATCGTGGGATTCAAATCCGGGATCTGTAGATTAGTTTCTGAGTGTACTTTCTACTTTGTTTCTACTGAACTACCGGGTACCTCAATCGCTGTAAAACTAGCCTTATCTATCTTTTTTGTAAATGCAGTTTTTCTTTGTGCAGGGGTGGAGTAAGAATACTAACCTCTGCCTCCGGGGTCGGCCTGTTGTAAAAGGCGACAAAATAACCCTAGCTACGTGGTAGGGCAAGCCAGCCTCGATGGCAACTACTTCCGGCATTAGTGGCTATGTTCCTGTACCCCCATGGGACAGCAGCGTGTTCGCGGCACCCCTAGCGCCAGATCGCCTGCCTGTCTGCTGTTCTCAGCAATAAAAAAACTTTGGTAGGCTTTAGTGAACATGTCCTCTAGCGTCTCATGAAACCTGTATACATGTAATCTATGTATTGGCCTACCGGATGCATTGCATAATGCTCGCACATGCACGATGCACCCGACGTGCACCTTTGTGTCGCGTACAGCAAAAAAGGCGCGCATATGCGTGTTTGTACTAAATTAGCGATGACTTTTGCACAATTTTCCCACACACGCCTTGCTGGTACGGTTAGCTAACAAATATCATTAAAATAAACTAACTAGAAGTTTTTTTATTTAAAGGTCACCAATAGTATGTGAAAAATTGTGAATTAGAGAATTCCCAGACTGACATATAGATGGCTCCACATATGCAAAATCTATTATAGCATTCGATAGCGCCATCCTTTATAAGGTATGTGTCAAAATTTCATGACAATTGGACCACGTGTTCTCAAGTTGTTTGTGTCAAGCAACTTTGGTGTCTTTGTCAAAAGATGGTTAAGAAAGAATTTCGTGTGTTGATCAAGCATTGCTTTTTGATCAGAAAAAATGCGAAAGACGCGATAGAGTGGCTTGATAAGCATTCGGACTCTGCTCCAGGTAAATCAACCGTTTGCGAATGGTATAATGAATTTAAACGTGGTCGTAGCGACGTCAACGACGCTCAACGCAGTGGTCGCCCAAATACAGTTGTTAACGAAGAAAACGTCAAAAAAATCAGCAGAATTGTTTTCACCGACCGCAAAATGAAAGTCAGGGAGATGTCTGAGGTTTCAAAGTTATCATATAGCAGCGTGTTTATTATTTTACACGACAATTTGCTCAACTCAAAGTGGGTGCCGCGTTTGTTAACACCGGAACAAAAACAACAATGAATCGACTCGGAGGCCTGTCTGAAGTTTTTCAACCATAACAAAGCGGATTTTTTAAATCGGTATGTGACCATGGATGAAACCTGGATACACTATTACACTCCAGAATCAAAGCGCTCGTCAGCTGAAATGAATGCTAAGTTGGATGTTTGGATTTATAGATGAAATGAGAAATTAATCTTCTTCCTGCCCTTATCACAAACTATAGGGTCGACACAATATGTTCTCTTCTTCCACTCTTCTCTGTTAGCCGTCATCTCAACAATCACACCGTTTTTCGCCATATCATCTTTTAGTCATTATCCATCTTTTCTTTCGTCTACCTCTCTTTCTGTATCTATCTACTGTCATTTTTATCATTTTCCTTGTTATATGGCATTCGTCCCTTCGCATTACATGGCCAAACCATGCTAGTCTGTTACTTTTACGTTTTCAACCACTGGTGCTAATTTCACATTTCCTTTAATATACTCATTTCTAATTTTATCCATTTTCGTAACTCCACACATCCACAGCATTCGCATCTCCGCAGCGTGTAACATTTCATCCCTCTTTTGATGAAATGCGAAACGAATGAAAAACTAAATAGTAAAAAGATTAGCCTATAATGCGAAAAAATATAAATACATGAAAAATAGAAATAACCGTTTTAGAAATATCGTATAGTAATTAGATTGAAGTTGAAACAGTATGAAATAAGGCGGGAGATGACGTCGGGGTGCCACCACTGTGGCGCGGGCGACGAGGAGGACATGGTGGACCACACTATAGCCGTGTGCCCGGCGTGGCGTTAGGAGCGCCGCGCCCTCGTCGCCCAAATCGGCGTGGACCTGTCGCTCCCGGCCCTGGTTCTATCCATGGTCGGGGGCGATCCTAGATGGACGGCCGTCGCCTCCTTCTGTGAGGCAGTCATGTCCGCAAAGGAGGCGGCGGAGCGGGAGCAGGACTCGACCACCACACTCCCCTCCCGCCAACACAGGCCACGTCGGCGGCGCCGGAGGGCAAGTAACGACCTCTGGCCGCCGTAGAAAGCGGCCACGGGCGGCTCCTCGGGGGAGGATCCGCCGCCCGCACCATTACCGCGAGGGTGAGGGCTGCGTGCTGTTCCGCGGCCCCCCTCAACTCCTAGAGTTGTTACAAGAGAGCGCCGGGGGGGACGAAACCCTGACCCCCTGGCGCCAACACTTAAGAAGGGGCCCACCTTAAGACAAAGGGCGGGCCGGGACCGGCCCGGGCCACGTGATCGGCAGGCCATATATCCGTAGGCCCGGACGTAGGCGATAGGAGAACAACGGGGTTTTTTAGTGGATAGTCGGAAAAATCCCGGAGTCCCACATATCCCTCGGTCCCCCCGGACCGGGGGAACCCGTCAAGAGTGGTTTTTCCCCGAGACCAAAAAATAATGCAATTTTGTGATTGAATCCAGTTTCAAGAGCTTTTGTTGAAGCTAGCTTGAAGTCAAGCTAGCCTTATCGTGGCTATGTTTATCTCGGCTTCCCGGAAAATTGGCTCCAACGTAGAAGAGTAACCTGCAATGCTAATTTGCAGATGCATACTACAAAATGGTAACTTTTAAAAAATACAAATAATCCATAATCCGTATGTATTATGGAATTTTTTATCATAGTGTATCCTAGTTGTGGTTTCCTATTTAGAAACAGCGGAAACCACAATAGACATTTTTAACTAATTTACGCGTAAATTTTAGCATATTTTTATCGGCTTCCGCGTTAATAACAACTAAAAATTTATACATTACAATCTTCTCCGTTTTCTATTTAATTTAAACTACATTTAATATCAGTTTTGTAATCTTTCAGTACTCAGTTTATTATAATCATAGGGCAAAAATTCTATACAGCTTTTGCTTCCATGTCTTCAACTTCTTGATAAAATAGAGTTCCCAGGAGAAAGCTCTTAGAAAGAAAATAGCTCTTAAATTAAATATTTCTTTAATATCAGTACCACGACATGGTTAATAAAAGGATACGTATATCATTACACTACGACAGTCTATGGAAATACGTCTCTTATCTATTATCTGGGCTCTGTCGCAATACATACCATGTTATATTTATATAATCTGCAAATTTTGCCTGGATCTCAATCCATTGACTATTGTCTATAACTATAATAATATTTTAAATGTGAAAGTAATTCTGTGGATATCTGTATATCTGAGTAAAAGAAAACAAAAATAAATTTAAAGTAATCTATAAAAATAACGATATAAGAAAAGAAAAAAAAATGTATTAAAATAAGAAAAAGAAATATAATAGAAATAAGGATTAAATAAATGAAATGTTCACTGCTGCGTTGGAAGATGTCTTCAAGCTTCTGGACTGGAACGGACTGGGCATCAACATTAACGGTGAGTACATCACTCACCTTAGATTCGCAGATGATATCGTAATCATGGCTGAAACCATGGAAGACTTAAGCCATATGCTTGATGGCCTCAATACAGCTTCCCAAGGAGTAGGTCTCAAAATGAACATGGACAAGACGAAAATCATGTCTAATGTCCATGTCGCACCTACCCCCGTAACAGTTGGGAAGTGTACTTTCGAAATTGTTGACGAATACGTCTACTTGGGTCAAACGATCCAGTTAGGCAGGTCCAATTTCGCGAAAGAGGTCACTCGTCGAATCCAACTCGGATGGGCAGCGTTCGGGAAGCTCCGTAAAATCTTTTCGTCCCAAATACCGCAGTGTCTCAAGACGAAGGTTTTTAACCAATGTGTGTTGCCAGTGATGACATACGGAACGCAGACGTGGTCGCTAACTATGGGCCTTATGAGAAAGCTCATGGTCGCTCAGAGAGCAATGGAGAGGGCTATGCTCGGAGTTTCCCTGCGAGATCAAATCAGAAATGAGGAGATTCGCAGGAGAACCAAAGTAACCGACATAGCCCGGATGATTGCAAAACTGAAGTGGCAGTGGGCTGGGCACATAGCTCGAAGGACTGATGGCCGTTGGGGCAGAAAAGTCCTCGAATGGCGACCGCGTACCGGAAGACGCAGTGTTGGTAGGCCCCCCACAAGATGGACCGATGATCTGGTCAAGATCGCCGGGATAGGTTGGATGAGGGCAGCGCAGGACCGATCATCGTGGAGATCTTTGGGGGAGGCCTTTGTCCAGCAGTGGGCGTCTTCCGGCTGAAATGATGATGATGATGAAATGAAAGGAAATAAAATAAGCCAAGGGAAAACGGCAGGGATAAAAAATTAAAGAAGCCCGAAAAAAGAACAGTCCCAAGAAGAAAATACGGCGAAAGATACCGGTTACGCTAGTAGAAAAAAAGCAACCCACAAATAAAAAAACCACCGCTGACACATATTTGATGAATTTCGGTAAAGAGATAGATTGGGACCTTGGAGAAAGACGGCTACTTTGTCGCGAAAATGATTTTTTTAATATAAATGGCAGAACAACGTTTGCCCGATCAGCTAGTATAATTGCAATCTAGCATAGGGAACTATTTTAGGGGACAACAAGCCCTTTTATACATCTCGAGGGACACATAGAGATGTTATTAGATGTTATACTAAGGGTAACCGTTATAAATATCATCGCCGATTAAAGTAGAGAAGCTATTATATAACATTTTCGTTTTTAAATCTTAAATGTAGATCAATCGCTCACATGTGTATCCTTCATGCAATAAAATAAAAGAACGAATTGCGAGTAATTTATAACGAACATTCGCAAACGTAGGCTTGACCTGAATATCTCTTCGTATTCTTAGAAAAAAATAAATTCAATTGGGTAATATACACAATTTTTCATAATGCAATTGGGTTATTGGAAATAATATAATTGTAAAGCATTTTGGTTTGGGCCCTACCACAGAATGAAAATGAAATGAAAATTTATGAGCAAAACAAAACGATTCTCTATTCAAGTGTTGCAGTTTTTGTTTTTTTCCAGATTCGTCAGAAATTTTGTGTAGATACAAAATCATACCAAAATGTGCTTAAATTTGATATGAATTTCTTTCGAGCTGGTATTTTCCACAGTGCTACAATGTTTTTAATATGCATCTTTCCAGATGGCAGCACAGTCGCAGGATAACCACTTGAATATGTAGATCATAAGCTTATTCGTATAAAGAATCATTTGTACATTTTTCTGTCGACCGTACAGATGGCAGGATGTTGTTTCATTTCGCACTAACAATAAGTACACAAATAAAAGCTGAAAGTGTGAAGTAATGAATTGCCATTCGTTAAGCTCACTGACATTTTGAATTTTTAATTTACAACTTGGTTTATTTAGCAATAATAAGCTACAAAAATATTCATATATATTTATCATAATAACAATCTAATATATTTCAGTATTCGACTCTGGTCACAGTGTCCCTGCCATGGTTGCTCAATGTGGCTTGGGGTTCCACATACCGTTGATATATATGTGTAAAGGGTTTCCTCATGGTGTTTGTCTACACCGCAAAAGAATAGAAATCTGCCAAGAGATTTATGTTTTTGTGACGGAGACTCCTGGCTTGCACTGGTTTGGCCATGTATTTTTTTATGACTAGATAAAATTGCATTAAACTACGTCTTATGTATTAAAACTTGCCTTAAATACGTCAAATTCATTTAAAAATAGAACCCATTATAACAATCTATTTCAACACAACTATGAACAACTTTACAAAAAAAAAATTCATTCATAAAACAATAAAAACGTTTCAGAATACAATCAATCAACTAGTCCGCGTCTCAAATAACGTTGGCAGTGAATCGCTCAATGTGGTTAGTTTACATGTCGTACTAATTTAGAGCATATAACTATATGAAGGCGTCACCGTCTTCCTCCTTCATCTGATTTTTGTCTTCTTCTTCCTGCACTTCTCTTTTTTATTTATTGCTGAGGAACAGTAGACAGGCTAGCGGCCTACAGATACAGGAACCTGGGTCACTAATGCCGGAAGTAGTTGCCATCGAGACTAACTTGCCCTACCGCGTAGCTAGGGTTGTTTTGTCTCCTTTACTACAGGCCAATCCCGGCCACAGAGGTTAGTATTCTTACTCCGCTCCTGTAAGGAGATCTCAAATTATGTGGGGTAGGCACTACATGTTCCTTACACTCTCTTCTAATAACCGTCATTTGAACACCTTTTTTCGCGATATCATCTTTTACGCAATCATCAATCTGAGTTTTGATCTATCCCACCTTTTGTATCCACCCATTCTCATTTCTATCATTTTCCTTTTCACTCCTCTCTTCGTCTTATATGACCATGCCATGTTAGTCTGTTACTCATCAACTTCTCAATCACTGGCGATTCTTTCAATCTGTAATGATACACTTCTCATCAAAAAAATCCTAATACCCCTAAAGTTTGGTTTCGAATGAGTTTATATTTTTTACATTTAACCAAAAATATAAATAATTCCAGTTAATTGTGGATAATAACATGAATAAAACTTTAAGGAATATTAATGTTTCAAATTAAAATTAAATTTCTTTAGCTATTGTGTTTTGCTCAACGGGTATGTTTTTACCCTTTAAGAAGAAATTGCTAAATTATTAATAAAGTTTATTCAGTATCTCGTATTTCCTCCCCGGGCTCTTATCACTGCTTCCATGCGGTTCCTCGTGGACCGGATAAGCGTCACAATCCTGTGTTGTGGGATGTTATCCCATTCTTCTTGTATAGCTGTTTTAAGCTGTCCAAGCGTCTCCGGAGCAGGACCTCTCTCTCTTCTTTCTTCTTCATTTCATGTCAAATACGGTGTGTTGCTAAGAGTTTATCATTTCTTTCTCTTCCAGTAAAGCGGTGTATATTTTTGACTAAAGATTGCACTGTACGTGTGCTGACAAGTATCTTAATGAGCTAAGCTGGCACGGATAAGATTCGCAATGAGGATATCCGTATAAGCTGACATAGCTCGCAAAATATGCATGCTGAGTAGAGCACCGAATTATGTGGATAGACAATTTGTGCACGTTTACCGTTAACGCCTCGAAAGGCAAGTCTATTATGCAAAAAAACAAATACTTTTGTGGCAACTCCAAACAATAATGCTCTAATCAAAAATTAAATTAAAACGTTAAAGGGACGGATGCCAATTTTTTTTCACTTCCTAGGTTGTTGACCCGTTACGAGACTTAGGTAAGTCGGTGACTCCACCCGTTTTAAACTGTGACGATAGTTTCGAAATAGGTGGGGTTTCGCTCGCAGACTTGTGTGGGCATATCTATAATTAATGTTGGTTAACTCGACTGTTTAAGGGACTGACGCGGGTTCATCAGTTTACACTGAATTTTAAGAACATTGAAATAGCAAATTGCGAATTGATTTGTACTTTTTTTCGAGTAAAGACGTTGCTTTTGTTGTTATTTTTTACGTATTATTTTAACAAAATATACAAATAAATAAATATAGTGGTACATTCACTCAGCGCTATCTGGTCCCAAAGTAAGGAGCAGTGCGCTTATGATATTTATACTAGTCATCTGATATACTATTTATGTATTTTTAAACATATACACACACCCAGAATTGAACCTGTGGCTGTCACACGCGTTCCAACGTACGAAAACCGCGACGAAGTTATCATCAAAATATGTGGAGAATATTTTGACGCGAAATTTTAAATATTAGTGATGTTTATACTTTCGCCTTAATTTTTTTTTAATTAAAATAAACAATTCTTATGGTTGATTATAAACAACAGACTATTTATGGTGGGCATCAACGTACCATTTCCTATTCCTGCACATGAAATGGATATGAATTGAGTAAATTTGGTCAGTCATTTTCATCCGTGCAGGAGGGGAGAAAGAATACTAACCTCTGCGGCCGGAGTCGGCCTGTCGTAAAAGGCGACAAAACAACCCACCCTGGCTACGTGGTAGGGCCTCAAACCCGTCTGGATTGCGACCACCTTTGGTCTTAAGAATGCCGCCATAATAACCTTGTGTTGTGTTCCGACATTAGTGACCCAAGTTCCTGTACCCTTGTGGGACAGCAGCGTGTTTGCCATGCCATCGGCCTGTAACGGCAAAATTCTAAGCGGGCCGTCAACCTGTTTACTGTCCTACAATAATAAAAAAAAAACCCTAGTAAAGTGAGGGATAGCTATACTTATTACTGTCTAAAATGACACTACCAGAAGGAATCTCAACCTTAATCACAAAATCTATAAAAGACCTAACCACGACTGTATACATTTGTATTTGCTTTTAAATTGTTGAAGGTTTCGATCAGTTCGCTTCGCCAGTTTGACAATCTTAAAGCCGTAGAAAAGGCAATTTATACAGGACATATTCTCAGAGAATCGAATTCTCTATTATGTGAAGTAAGCAAAGGAAAGCGTGTAACCGATTTCGAATAATGAGGTATGTCACGTTTCTAGTCCAGGATCCGGTGTGATAATTCACTGCTGCAGTCGTGATATGAAAGTTTTTGAGGGCTCGAGCTAGCTCCGATTCTGACGCGCAAACTTATTTGCATTTCATAGTCTATACAAATAAATAAAATTGAAGGGTCTGTTTGTAATATTAAAATAACCGCTTTTTACTAAGTGCATTCGGACGTATACACAGTACATATACCAAAACAACATTTTTACAATTTTTGTCTGTCTGTCTGCCTGTTTGTTCCGTCTAATCTCTGAAATGGCTGCACCGATTTTGACGGGACTTTCACTGGCAGATAGCTGATACATCAAGGAGTAACTTAGGTAATTTTTATTTTAGAAAAAAAAATAGTTTTTGTCAAAAATGATGTTTCAGAAATTTTATTATCCAATTTAAGTTCACCTCGGATTTATATCATCAATCATATGAAATAGGGTTCAGCTTAGGCTGGACATTGTAGGTTGAATTTCCAATTTAAGTTATCCTCATATTTATGTCATCAATCATATGAAATAGGATTTAGCTTAGGCTGGACTTTGTAGGTTCGAACGTACGTATTCCGGAGGCGCATGGCGTAACAGTTGCATTCGATAATACTGACTGTTTGCATATTTCATTTATACTTTAAGGTTTATAGGGTTTGTAATCCAAAATAAACCATAAGATATATCCAAAAAATTCTGCACAAACTGCCAACCTGCGACGGAGTCGCGGGCACAGCTAGTTGATACATAAATATTGCTTTGAGAGGTGCCTATATGTATTTCTTACTAGCAAATCCGGAAAATATTGTTCTGCCAAAAAAACACATTTTTACAACAAAGAGTAGCCTATGCCTTTCTCCATGGCCTGAAATTGGTTCAGCGGTTTAGGCGTGAAAACGTAACAGACAGACAAACATACAGACAGAGTTACTTTCACATTTATAATATTAGTATGGATTTAAGTAGTTTGCCCGCGTCATCGTCTTGGTTGACTTCGGCACACCCCTCAACACTCCAGAACCCAATATTCTCTCTAGCATTTAGTCCGCCTCATTTATTGGATTCTAGGTTATAGGTTGGGCAGGCTTACATCCAACCGGTTTAAGTAGAGTCACTCGCCACCGAAGATTTTGTATTTTTTTTTTCATTGCTGTAGGAAAGCAGACAGGCTGACGGCCCGCTTAGAATTTAGCAGTTACCGTCACCTATGGGTGTCTGCAACGCTAGTGGCATTGCGAGCACACTGCTGTCCCACAAGGGTACAGGAACTTGGGTCGCCAATGCCGCAATACAACACAAGGCTATTATGGCGGCATACTTAAGACCAAAGTGGGTTGTTTTGTCGCCTTTATCGACAGGCCGACACCGGCCGCAGAGGTTAGTGTTCTTTCTCCGCCCCTGCACGAATAATATTAAATGTATATTAAAATTTAGTATATTTAATTCCTTACAGGCCGGCCAGCAGCACGTTGGTAATGCCTCTGGTGTTGCAAAGGTCCATAGGCGATGGTGACCGCCAGGGTGACCCGTTTGCCTGTCTGCTGAACTCGTTACGAAAAAATTGAGATGAACGATCTTCGGCCACCGCCATGCACACTTTTTCCGTTACACAGCGAAGTTGGCGGGAATGGCCAGTACTTTATAAACACAAATGATAGTAAAGATTGACTATACTCCGGACGCCCAGCAGGAAGAATTTCGGCCATTGAACTGTTATTATCTGTCTCTGTCATTCCCGCGTAAATACATAATGCCGCATTGCTCGCACAGAGCAATGACCGACGGTGTTCATTGCTCTATGCGAGCAAAGCGGCATTATATTTACGCGGGAATGACAGAGACAGATAATAACAGGTCAATGCCCGAAATTCTTCCTGCTCGGCGTCCGGAGTTTAGCAAATCACAACAGACCTTTATTCACTCGTAAGGCTGAACAGGAATATCTTTGAAACTAAATATATATGTCTATTACATATTTGTATGTATCTCCAACTATGAGATACAATTTTCCTTGAGCATAAATAAATGAATTCTATGAACTACGGGAAAACGTGCAAGTGTCAACGACATGTTGGAATGCAGTCATGCACAATTACAAAAGGCTCAAAGTTCAATTTATTGCAACCGTTATAACAAATACATCTATTTTCCATAACTTTTGTTAATTTTTGTTTTCAACTTAAGTCGAAACTATATCTATTTATAAGTCCCAAAGTAAGTAGCTTAGCACTTGTATTATGGATACTAGATAACTAATATACTACATATAGAAATAAAAAAAGAAAATATATTTATTAGTGTATATACACTTTTTTTTTGTAAATTGGTTTTTTGGTTTTTATTTTTTATTATTATAATTTCTTGTATAGTAATTATTTAATTATCATTCCTTCTCTTTTACTTTTTATTATAGTCTACTTTCTAATACCATAGTATAATTTATATTATTAATATTCTGACCACTAGTTTGCAATGTCAGAAGACGACCCTCTGAGTTTTAAGTGCTTTAAATTAGTGTAAGATGTTATTGTGTAAACACTTAGATGTGCGAATAAATATTTGAATTTGAAAAATTTATTAATCTGATTGAACATAGACTCAAGGTTAGTTTTAACTAGCAATTATATCATAATGCTAAAAAATATTGTGAGTATATTCAAGCGTGTAATGAGCCTAGCCTGAAAATATAGTACATCTGAGTGATGAAAAGCTAATTGGATTACGTAAATTTTATATTTAGTGTCACAGTAATAATAGCCACACATTATTTTTTTAATAATAATAATTAAATACATATTTCGAGTATATATAAATACCCAGACGCGAAACAGACCCATGACCAGCCATTACGCCACGGAGGTCGGATGCTTTTTTATTTATTTATTTATACATGAGATACAAATTTTAAAAATAAAAGATACATAGCACAGCAGTTCATGTACAACAACTAATTTGACTAGAGAAAATCACACTGGCCCCTGCACTAGTGAATACTGTATCTCAGTGGGCCAGTATTTTTAACATAAGTACTAATATATAATAATTACCATTATATTAATAATTAAATAATATATAGTAGTTAAATGAGATATAGTAGTAAAAATAAATAGTAATCTACCTAGTCAGGTCATAAGTATTGTCACACAGTAAAAACTTTTCTTTTAGAATGCTGGCCACAAAAAAGTTTATTGAATTAGAATTTCGAATTGTTCATGAAAATAAAAATGTATAACTTTTAGAATTATACTCATTTTTAAATATGGAGTGGACGCTTAAAGAAGACCGTGTTGCAGTTATTGCGTTGCATCGTTGCGGTTACGCGCCAATTCAAATTTTTAACATACTGAAAAATTTTAATATTACCAAAAGATTCGTTTATCGTACCATCAAACGATACAATGAAGACTCTAGTGTAGATGACAGGTCAAGAAGTGGTCGCCCTCGGTCTGTTAGGACTCCAGCAGTGATAAAAGCTGTGAAGGCACGAATTCAAAGAAATCCCAAACGTAAGCAGAAACTGTTGGCCCTTCAGATGGGGTTAAGCAGAACCACGGTGAAAAGGGTGTTAAATGAAGACTTAGGGCTTCGGGCATATCGAAGAAAAACAGGACATCGTTTGAATGCTCGTCTAATGGACCTGAGACTGAAGAGATGCCGCGCTTTGTTGAAGCGGTACGCGGAAAAAAATATCGGGAAATTCTTTTTTCGGATGAAAAAATGTTTACCGTAGAAGAGAGCTACAACAAACAAAATGATAAGGTGTACGCACACAGTAGTGAAGAAGCGAGCAACCGTATTCCGCGTGTCCAACGAGGTCATTTTCCATCCTCGCTCATGGTATGGTTGGGAGTTTCTTATTGGGGCTTAACAGAGGTACATTTTTGTGAGAAAGGTGTAAAAACGAATGCTGTTGTGTATCAAAATACAGTCCTGACGAACCTTGTGGAACCTGTTTCTCATAACATGTTCAATAACAGGCACTGGGTATTCCAACAAGATTCGGCGCCAGCTCATAGAGCGAAGAGCACACAAGACTGGCTGGCGGCGCGTGAAATCGACTTCATCCGGCACGAAGACTGGCCCTCCTCCAGTCCAGATTTGAATCCGTTAGATTACAAGATATGGCAACACTTGGAGGAAAAGGCGTGCTCAAAGCCTCATCCCAATTTGGAGTCACTCAAGACATCCTTGATTAAGGCAGCCGCCGATATTGACATGGACCTCGTTCGTGCTGCGATATACGACTGGCCGCGCAGATTGAAGGCCTGTATTCAAAATCACGGAGGTCATTTTGAATAAACTTTAATGTCATAAGAATCTATGTTTTGTTAAGTTCATTTTGGTATATGAATGGTTACATAATTAATAAACTTGTTACAATTATTTTACATTAAACATGTGACAGAATTTATGACCTGACTAGGTAAAATAAAATATTAATGAAAGAAGAAGGGAAAGAAAAATATATATGATACATATATTAACTGAAACAATGATTGTATGTGAATATAATGTATGTAAGTTATATATAAGTAAAATGTAATATCATATTTAAATAATTGTTTTGATAGTCTCTTCTGACTCTTATAATTCAGCTCATACAAATAATCACTCAAAACTTTCTTACACCTACCAATGGGAACTTTGTTTAATTTAATTACTAAGTGCATTCGGACGTATACACGGTACATATACCAAAACAATATTTTTTACAATTTTTGTCTGTCTGTCTTTCTGTCTGTCTGTTTGTTCAGCTAATCTCTGAAATGGCTGCACCGATTTTGACGAGACTTTCACTGGCAGATAGCTGATGTAACAAGGAGTAACTTAGTCTATTTTTGTTTAAAAAAAATAGTTTTTGTTAAAAATAATAAGTTTCGGAAATTTAAATTTCCAATTTAAGTTGACCTCAGATTTATATCATCAATCATATGAAATAGGGTTCAGCTTAGGTTGGACATTGTACATTGAATTTCCAATCTAAGTAAGTGTAATCCAAAATAAACCATAAGATATCCAAAAAATTCTGCGCAGTCACTATTCCACGCGGACGGAGTCGCGGGCACAGCTAGTATACTATAAACAGGTTGTTTTGGTCTGGAAAGAAAATACAGGCTTGATAGCACGAAATATAAATTCATAGTCCCAGGACAAAGGACACGAAACAAACATATGTATAGGAGAAAGTAGACTCCAGGTTATGAACTTATAAGGCCCACGTTTTCCTGGCAGGTCAATAAAAGTGTCAGCAGTTAACGTTGAAACTAGGCCCACTAAACAGCGTCAGACCTGACGTAGTAGTTCTAAGAATTCAGACATGTTGGTGCCAATTGGCATGCCCGTTGTACTGGTACATTGAACACTTTCTACTAAGACAGGGTTCAAGAACTTTTCCAAAAATAATCAATTTTTTACCCGCTTTTAATAGTAACCAGCTGGATGACCGAGCTTTGCTCGTTATTTTTTTTAACAATTGTGTTTTTTAGAAATTAACAATTGATTTTCTTAGTCTAACCTCAAAGCAAACACTCATTGACTTCGTGTTACTTAACAACGCCATCTGCTGGAATAGCTTTAGTGTTGTTGTGTCGTTAAAGCAATTAAAAAAATATAGTATTACTATTCGCCGACAATAAAGACAATACAACCCTAGCTACGTGGTAGGGCCGCAAGCCCGTCGGAACGGTAACCACCTTAAGTCTTAAGTATAATAAATAAATAAATATACTTACACAGCGCCACAGTGTTATGGGTACTAGACAACTGATATACTACATATATACTTTTTTTGTAAATAAATACATATTATACATAAACACCCAGACGCGAGACGGGAATCGAACCCATGTCCTCCAGGAGCGTACCTTAGTGTGTTAGCCGCTATGCCAGGGAGGTTGTCAAACGTATGCCAGCATAATAACCTTATGTTGTTTTCCCGCATAAGTAACCTAGTTTCCTGACAGCAGCGTTTTCACGATGTCTCTGGGTTCGCAAACATTCATAGGATACGGTAACTGCTTATTGTTAAGTGGGCCGTCAGCCTGTCTGTTGTTCCTCAGCAATACAAAGAAACGTGTTGTGTATGCTATGTCTATGTATGGTCATCAAGACATATATAATAATAATAATATAATAATAATAATCTTTATTCAATTTTACAATAACAATACACTTCAACTGCAATGGTCGTCGTCTCTAAATAGGCCAGCTCATAGCCTGTGTTATGGAACGACGGCCATAACATCGGCCTTGACATCACTGTCAAGATACTAGAGCCAGGGGCGAATGTGCGAGACATACCAAGGCATTCAAGAGTAAGTTACGCGGGCATTAGCGAACCAGTGAGACGCCCAAAATAATTCAATAGCGCGGATTTTTCTTTTGGGTTAAACAGTCCAGTGACTGTCTGAGTGGTGCAAAGAAAAAATTTAGCGACAACTATTTCAGTATTTTCAAGCCTTCTTGGTTATGAAAGGAAAAATCACCGTAGGACAAAAAGCGCGCTTAAGTATTGTCCTGTGACTGCACGTGTACGTAACAGAGGTCCCCTGGATCCAAGCTAAGGATTCTAACGGAATTTACCATTTAGACCTAATGCTGTAACTGTACAACCCTGAAAACCACTAATCATAAAAACCTACTTAACGTTAAAGTTGGATTACACCATGGTACTTCAAAAGTTCAAGTTATCATATCATGCAAAAGGAGAGGTAGACCAAAGAAAAGATGGATGGATTTTAAAAAGATGATATAAGTAAGAAAAGGTGTGAATGTACAGATGACTAATAGAGAAGAGTGGAAAGAGAGGACATATTGTGTCAACGCCACATAGCTGGGATAAGGGCAGGAAGAAGCTAGTCCAAGACAAATCGGAAGGCTTCATATACCGGTGATCTAGGTATGGCTTCGTCACAATGTTATCCTTCACCATTCAATCATAATATGCCCATTAGTCGAAGAAAAACTTCTAGGTTAGTCACCAGAATCACTAAGTGATTCCACTTAGCTACACACTTTGCCTTTTAAAATGACTTAATTCTATAACAAACTGTTTGTCACCTCTGATATGAATGAATATTTGAACTCACAGTTGATACAGTTATTGAGTCTCGTGAGGCGGTGTCACGTGAAGCGATCGTATGATTGGTGACCAAATAACATTCCGATTATTTAGGCTTCGATGGGTCGTGACAGATTGAAACTATGTTGTATAGAAGATCTAGCCTTGTACAGATTTTTTCAGGAACATTTTTTTATTGCTGAAGTACAGCAGATAGGCTGGCGGTCCACTGGAGTGCTAAGAGCACAAACACTACTGTCCCGTAGAGGTACCTAGGTCACTATTGTCGAAACACAACACACGGTTATTATAGCGGCATACTTATAGAACAAGAGTGGTTGCCATCCAGGTGGTCTTTGAACCCTACAACCCCCGCCGAAGAAGTTAGTATTCTTACTCCGCCCCTGCACGGAGAGAAATAAAAATATTACAGGCAGATAAATATTTTTTTTAATGTGGCACAATTCACACAGCGCCATTTAGTTCCAAACTAAGTTGCATAGCACTTGTGTTCGAAGTACCACATATCCATCAGTCTCCCGGGCAGTAGGAACCCGTCAAGAAAGGGTTTTATTTTGTAAATAAATACATACTATAACTATTAAACACCTAGATGCTGCGTACCTTCGCTAGCGTACCGGCGTACGCTAGGTCGTCCACTTGAAATAAAGATGAATTTTGACAATAAAATCGTTATAAAGAGAGAGCATTCGTGCTGCTAAATTTGGAATACAATTTAGAAAAACATTTTTTGCATTAGGTGCAAAGCTGCATTGATAGTTTTTTTTACAAATAATTGAAGGACGTACGAGGGAAGTATAATATATAAAGTCAGTCATATAAAGTCAGTTGCATAGCTACGAGTACGTAACTATGATTGATGAGTAACGATGATTCAGATAGTCCGCAGAGCAATGATCAAAAGTCGATTCTGCGACTCCACACAAAGGGTATTTAGTGGACCATCTTTTGCTAGCCAGTTGAGTGGTCGCAGTACCAGGGCGGTAAACTCGACACGAGGCACTTGTCAGGTTTAGTTTTTTCCGGGCTATAAGAAAGTCGGATCTGACTGTGTATTTCTATCCATCCTGCCTGGAATCGTCGTCACCGTTGCCTAGAAGAAATAGCTTTAAGGTATAAGGGCGCCATTTGTACAATCCTTCCTATTTGTTTCTCTTCTGTGTTAAGAATCATTGTTTCAGATGAAGAAGTTTAGAAGAAGTAAGGTAGCTTTCACAGAGTTTTTTGCTAGATCATAGTATCGTGACAGATGTTCGACGCCAAAATATATGTATTATGACACTTCACACGGCGCTTTTTAATCCCACAGTAAGCAAGCCATTTTGGGTACTGGACAACTAATATATTTTATAGGTATACTTTTATAAATACATATACTATATTCGAGACAGGAACAGACTCCGTGAGCGTCGCTTCGGAGAAGTAACCAACAAAGGGTGTCTACATTCAAGGAATTTAGCGTCAGTGTTGCTCTGCACTTCAAAAGGTAAAGCTCGTATCAATAAATCATAATATAGACTGCTGGACCCCGCGGCCTAAATTCATCGACCCCCAAACGGTGCTAAAACATTTTTTAATTTGCTCCTCATCAGGTTACGGCATGGCGTGTACGTCGTGTGAATAAAAACTAAATCGTGACATGTTTTCTCTACATAAAAAAACATCGTACGCGCGTTTTTATGGTAACGCGATAGTGCGTTAGTATTTATTATCGTATGTATAGTAATTAGTAAAAATGTAGCCATTTTAATTTTCGTTTGTGTACTCATACAAGCTATCACGGTTTTCTTTTAAAGTGGAATCCATTTATAATGATATCGAAGGGAAATAATAAACACTTCATACTAAGCGGACGTCATACAAAGCATCTCGTAGAAAATATACCACCTCTTGTTTTTTTTACATCTGTATTTATTTATTTTAATAGAGAGAAACAACATATTAAATGAAAATATGTAAAAATTGCACGTAATAATGCAATACTAATAAGTAATTGTAACAAGGTTATTACCACCATTTGTTATTTTTTACATAACATATCAAGAATATATTATATATGACTGCTTTAGTTTTTTATTATTGTACTAGCTGTACCCTACCACGCTTCGCTGTGGTACATTGATACTGTACCCTGCCACGCTTCGCTGTGGTACATTGTGACTGTACCCTGCCACGCTTCGCTGTGGGACATTGTGATTGAATGGTTGAGAAATGACAAACAAAAAATAGATAAAAACAATCCTAGATGCGGATTATATATCATGCTAAAATTTTAGCTCGATCGGTGCAGAACTTTTTGAGTTTTTGAAGCGTATACAAACCAACATAACATTTTTATATATAGATAGATTGTAATAACCGCCGTCTTATATTATTACTATGTGCCACGCACATAATTCTATTTATCCGTGCAGGGGCGGAGAAAGAATACTAACCTCTGCGGCTGGGGTGGGCCTGTCGTAAAAGGCGACAAAACAACCCCAGCTACGTGGTAGGGTTCCAAGCCACTCCTGGTGTATAAGTATGCCGCCATAATAACCTTGTGTTGCATTCCGACATTAGTGACCTAGGCTCCTGTACCCCTATGGGAAAGCAGCGTGTTCGTGGTGCCCCGTGTGCTCCGTGGCACCACTAATATCAATAGGCGACGGTAACTGCTTAGTAAAATTAGTAAGTGGGCCGTCAGCCCGTCTGGTGTTCATCAGCAATAAAAAAATTGCCGTTATTTATCCTATTTACAGTTATTGGAACCAGTATGATTTAAATTTTTGTCTACAAATATTTTGATGGAGCCTTACAGGCTATTAATAATAAGAAATTGATATTAAATTTAATAAAAAGTTAAAAAGTTTCGGTTTGCATTCTTGAATCGAAATTCTGAGAAACTAATAACTGAACTTTACAGAATGTGAACTGAACCAAGTGCCTTCTATTGCAATTTTTTGCGAATCAATAAACTGCTCTCATTTCTAACTGGTTTTAATTTTGACTGATCGGAGGCGAACGAGGCCTGGGACACAAAAGATTATCAATTATCACAGAAGTAACGCTACATACTTTCCGCTCCGTCGCTGCCAGTACAGTAGCTTTTTATATGGTTCTGTCTTCAGTTCAATACCTACTCATGACAAAACATTTGGTTCTTCAAATAGTCTATTCTGGTTCATAAGTACGTATCGATCATTGGTACTTTAATAAATAAATTTAAAGTGTAGTACATATGTTAACTGAGGAATAATCTTTTTTTTTTTTTATTGCTGTAGGACAGTAGACAGGCTGACGGCCCGCTTAGAATTTAGCAGTTACCGTCGCCTATGGGTGTTTGTAACGCCAGTGGCATCGCGAACACGCTGCTGTCCCATAAGGGTACAGGACCTTAGGTCACTAATGCCGGAACACAACACAAGGTTATTATAGCGGCATACTTAATACCAAAGGTGGTCGCCATCCAGACGGGCTTGAGGCCCTACCACGTAGCTAGGGTGGGTTGTTTTGTCGGCTTTTACGACAGGCTGACCCCGGCCGCAGAGGTTAGTATTCTTTCTCCGCCCTTGCACGGATAATCAATAATTTTCTCTTTATTTTTCTATTTTAGTTATTATATTGGAGTGCCTAAATCTAGAACTATCTAATTAATATACCGACGGATAAGATAAGATAGCATGGAAAGAGCATTGAACCTAGTGTCGCTTCCTGATAATGCTCTACACTGTATTGGAAACTCATACTAGATTCGAATCTGACGACCTCCTGGCGAAACGGCTTACACACGTCAGTACGCTTACGGAGGTCACAGGTTCGAATCCCGTCTAGCGTCTGGATGTTTATGTATAATATGTATTTATTTACAAACATGTAGTATATCATAATACCATAATAAAACTTAGTTTGGGGCTAGATGTCGTTGAGTGAAATTTCGTAATATATTTATTTATTTATATGTCTAAATTATTATGAAAACACTTTTTTTTCATAAGCCGTATATAGACCTAGTCTGACTACAGAGTTTAGGTGTAAAGGAAAACACGAGTAACACTTCTGTACTCTTGACTCTGTGTTAAGACGAACGATGCCTGGGGCGTAACATGGGTCAATATCTTCTTCAACTGACATTTAGTATTATTTTACATTTGTGATCTATGTAATAAGAAATAAAGTAGAATTTTCCTTATACGCACGGCAATAACCAATTTGTCTTGTTACACATTACCAGTGGCGAGTGAGCTGTTAGATTGTGTGTAATATACCCCAAGATAGGTCTGAACTTACTGGTCTAGATGGTAGGTGATAATGCCCATCCCAAAAACGTATGTTGGACTAATCATATTGATTTTGTTTTACGAGCGGTCGTGCAGTTTTCGCCTGTAATTATGTTAAGGCGGGCGGAAGTGATGGCGAATTGCTTGAGCTGTTGCTAAGCAATCAAGACGAGTAATGTTTTAACATTAATGAACAAATTTTTATGAATTTCGGTGTAGAGATAGTTTGGACCCTGGAGAAGGACATAGGCTACTTTTTGTCGCGAAAATTAAACTTGTAGGGGGTGTAGTAGGGGTGAACGTAATTAAGTTCAGTTTATTTTTACACACATACACACACACACACACACACACACATATATATACATATATATATATATATATATATATATATATATATATATATATATATATATATATATATATATATATATATATATATATATATATATATATATATATATATATATATATATACCTAGTCAGGTCATAAATTCTGTCACATGTTTAATGGAAAATAATTGTAACAAGTTTATTCATTATGTAACCATTTATATACCAAAATGAACTTAACAAAACATAGATTCTTATGATATTAAAGTTTATTCAAAATGACCTCCGTGATTTTGAATACAGGCCTTCAATCTGCGCGGCCAGTCGTCTATCGCAGCACGAACGAGGTCCATGTCAATATCGGCGGCTGCCTTAATCAAGGATGTCTTGAGTGACTCCAAATTGGGATGAGGCTTTGAGCACGCCTTTTCCTCCAAGTGTTGCCATATCTTGTAATCTAACGGATTCAAATCTGGACTGGAGGAGGGCCAGTCTTCGTGCCGGATAAAGTCGATTTCACGCGCCGCCAGCCAGTCTTGTGTGCTCTTCGCTCTATGAGCTGGCGCCAAATCTTGTTGGAATACCCAGTGCCTGTTATTGAACATGGTATGAGAAACAGGTTCCACAAGGTTCGTCAGGACTGTATTTTGATACACAACAGCATTCGTTTTTACACCTTTCTCACAAAAATGTACCTCTGTTAAGCCCCAATAAGAAACTCCCAACCATACCATGAGCGAGGATGGAAAATGACCTCGTTGGACACGCGGAATACGGTTGCTCACTTCTTCACTACTGTGTGCGTACACCTTATCATTTTGTTTGTTGTAGCTCTCTTCTACGGTAAACATTTTTTCATCCGAAAAAAGAATTTCCCGATATTTTTTTCCCGCGTACCGCTTCAACAAAGCGCGGCATCTCTTCAGTCTCAGGTCCATTAGACGAGCATTCAAACGATGTCCTGTTTTTCTTCGATATGCCCGAAGCCCTAAGTCTTCATTTAACACCCTTTTCACCGTGGTTCTGCTTAACCCCATCTGAAGGGCCAACAGTTTCTGCTTACGTTTGGGATTTCTTTGAATTCGTGCCTTCACAGCTTTTATCACTGCTGGAGTCCTAACAGACCGAGGGCGACCACTTCTTGACCTGTCATCTACACTAGAGTCTTCATTGTATCGTTTGATGGTACGATAAATGAATCTTTTGGTTATATTCAAATTTTTCAGTATGTTAAAAATTTGAATTGGCGCGTAACCGCAACGATGTAACGCAATAACTGCAACACGGTCTTCTTTAAACGTCCACTCCATATTTAAAAAATGAGTAAAATTCTAAAAGTATACATTTTTATTTTCATTAACAATTCGAGATTCGAATTCAATAAACTTTTTTGTGGCCGGCATTCTAAAAGAAAAGTTTTTACTGTGTGACAATACTTATGACCTGACTAGGTATATATATATATATATATATATATATATATATATATATATATATATATATATATATATATATATATATATATATATATATATATATATATATATATATATATATATATATATATATATATATATATATATATATATATATATCGCCTGGGTTGTCTGGAAGAGATCGCACTTTAGCGATAAGACCGTCCTTTGTGCTATCTAGTTTTATATAACTTTTTATACCTGTTTTTCTTTTTTTAGTACAATAAAGAGTTTTCTATTTATCTATCTATTTTTTTAATCTATATGGGTGACCAACGTTTGCCAAGTCAGCTAGTATACACATACCCACGCTTGAAAGGCAACTTTTCCTAAGCTGCATTGAGTGAACTTTCCAGGAATGTGATTTAAAGTTCAAATATTTAGTTAAAGATGTATATTATAACTCACTTATCGTTGGATTGAATGATTTTTATCGTATCATATTAATCCAACAAATATAACTCATAATAGATGACAATTTGGGATACAACAGGAATTTAACTCTTATGATGATGATAATTTTAATGACCATAAAGATATTTTTTTTATTGCTGAGTAACATCAGACATGTTGTCAATCCGATAAATATAAGCTTAAAGGTATGATTCCGAGCTACGCTGCACGCATCAGTGCTGCCGCGACACTACCGGTCCCCATACAATCTCTATAAGCTTATATGAGAGTACATTCCGAGCTAGGCAGCAATGACGCGGCAGCAACGCAGCGGCAGCACTGCTGCGTGCAGCGTAGTTCGGAATCATACCTTTATAGTAAACAGTTGCAACGCTCTCCTTCTGCTCCAATCGTTTGCCAAGTAATATTATTATTATGTAATATTATCAAGTAATTAGAGGAAAATGGTTGAAATCCATTATTACTTTCTGTTAAGCATATAATATATCTTTATTTTATTGTAGACGGGAAACACATTTCAGTAACAATCTGATTGAAATATTTGCGATTAATAAACTTCGAAATTTCAATCTTTGAGTTAGAAGAGGAAATGTTTTATACTCTTAGCTGAAGTCAGCAGACAGACAAGCAGCCCACCCGATGGTGGGTAGTAGGTGGTCACCGTCGCCTATAGAGTTTGGTACTCCAGAGTCACTACCAATACGCTGCCAGTCTTAGGAAAAGGAACTGGAATCTAGTTTACCTAATGCCGTAACACAATACAAGGTTATTATGGCTGAATTTTTAAAAATAGGGGTGATTGCCATCCATGTCCATTCGATCATAATAATTCTATTTTCAAATATGAAATCTGCTTTATCAATACTGATATAGAACAAATTATTGTTTAAACAAATATCTCTGTTACTAGCTACTCTGTGATACCTTTGGGCAGTCTTGCTTAACGTGCCAGTCAGTGTTGTCAGATGTTTTCGCACACGAATTTCGGCGGTCACTTGCCGTGAAGCCTTCAAACCTGTCAAAATGAAAATATATGGCTGTTATTTACTAAGATTTAATGAGTGTGAGATTTATGAAAACGAGTAAAGTATACACTGTGAATTATAATATATTATATGAATTTTTAAGATAAAGGCTACATTGAAATGCAAATTTAATTCGTATATTTTTTATACAATAGAATTAAAGCAAATACTAAAAGTTGACTCTTATATTAGATGAAGCTTTATGTTAGTTTAGAGATTGCAATGGTGAAGAAAAAACAAAGCGAATGGTACCGTTTAATTTAGCTATATATATTTTTGTGGCTCTTTGCTCAGAAGAATGAAGTGTTACAAAAGGGCACCATCTTTTTAAGTTTAACTATATTGTTTTATATTAATAGATAATTAGTTAATACTTGCACTTGTTTTTTTACGAATATCATATCCGCAGATTCCGAGATATCAGGACTCTTCTTTTTTGTTTTTTTTTTTTTATTACTGTAGGACAGCAGACAGGCTGACAGCCCGCTTAGAATTTAGCAGTTACCTAAACGTCGTCTATGGGTGCAATGCCAGTGGCATCGCGAACACGCTGCTATCCCATAAGGGTACAGGAACTTGGGTCACTAATGCCGGAACACAACACAAAGTTATTATGGCGGCATACTTAAGACCAAAGGTGGTCGCCATCCAGACGGGCTTGGAGTCCTACCACGTAACTAGTGTGTTGTTTAGTCGTTTTTACGACAGGCCGACCCCGGCCGCAGAAGTCAGCATTCTTTCTCCGCCCCTGCACGGATAAATGTAATAATAGGGCCTAACCTAGTAGAATCGTAATAAGATTTAAATTTTTTTACTGGTCCATTATGCTTATATAAAGGTTCTTCAAAAAAGGCGTTATAAAATTTATTCTAGGCTGGCAGCGCATTGGTAATGACTACCAGGATGGACCGTTTGCCAGTCTGGTTAACTCAGACTATAAAAAAAATCTTCTCCACCATTTGCAAGATCTTCGGCATTCCTGGCAGAAAATTTGTCAGCATTTCTTTGCGTCAAGCTGCTCAACTTTTAGTAACGGGAGTTCTGCTCGTTTAAGACTTGAGCATCAAACGAAGCAAGCAGATCTTGCACACGACACCACTGCCTTTAAGACAAATGTTTGTTAATATTAATTTTCATTTTATTGTTATTATTTTATTATCTGTTTTTTATGTTGCTGCTTTTTATTTATCAATCTTATTTTAACTAGCACACACTTCCCACGTTTTTTTTATTTTTAATATTATCATTATAACAATTGATGCTACTCTGCGCATCTTCCTAGGTTCGTGCATGCGACAGTGGGTCACAAGACTTAGCCTCCCAGGAGGAGGACGGTTTTTAGACGGACTAATAAGAAGCGTGGGATTTTTCAAGGTGACAGCCTGAGCCCATTGTGGTTTTGCCTAGCATTGAACCCTTTGAGCGCACTGCTTGAGGATTAAAGACTAGGTTTTCTTATTATTATTAGAAATGGAATTATAGATATACATAATTTCTATCTCTCTCACAAATATAATTAAATAAATAAAAATATAAATAAGCACCCTTGTGACCATCTTGAGTGACCACTCCCTGGCTTCAGCGGAAGATCAGCGTTGGTGAAAATAACCAGCAAGTCGTTGAGTTAATGCCATTTTAAGAAAACAAACAATTAGCCTACCTATTATTTTATATACTTAATATGTATTTATATATTTTCCTAAATGAAAATATTTTTATTTCTTTACTCTGCAGCGGTTCTGTAGGAGCCAGAAAATGTCAAACAATATTAGCTGTTTGAAATAATTCCAATAGACGTCTAACACTCCAATTTTAGACACCATAAAATTTAATGTATCGAATGCACGTAAGAAACACAGTTGTTGAAATCCCTCCGTAAAATTATACTAAAATGGGCAATAGTTGACGCTGACGGAAAGCCGAGAAGAAATGCGTTTAAACGTTAAATTAGAATGTTACGTAAGTGAGCTATTGTTTTATTGCGCGCACGCGCATTATCGCATGAAATCAAGTGTCATGGTGAGTTGGGTACTTGTGCGATAAATATAAAAAATTGAATAGTCACTACCTTCAGTGATTGATTTAAACCCTTAAATTTATATAGACCATAAAAATTTAAATAGTAACAGCACATTTTCGACATACATAATTAAACTTGCTTCCAACTCCAACAAGAAAAGCAATTTATTTAGCAAATTTTTTTTGTTGGGAATATCAGAAGCCAGTCATAGCCACGCTATTTCAAATACATAATTTCTTGTCTATGGGCTAGTGCCCACAATCATGCCCATAAATATACCCATTTAACTAATGGAAAGGTCATAAAAGGAAGCGCAAATCTTTTGACTTGTGATAATAGACAGCTGGCTAAGAACGGAAAGTATCGAATGGAACCAAAATATGGGACAGCAGAGTCTTCGCAGTGCCCCTAGCGTCGCAAACATCCATAGGCGACGGTAACTACTTACTATTAAGTGGCTCATCAGCCTGTCTGCTGAGGAACACCTCAGCAATAAAAAAATTAAGGGTCTGAAAAAAAAATATTCATAGTTTTTTAATTTACGAGAGCGGCATCATTTGCGATAATTCCCAATTATCAGAACATTTAAATAATGCATTTTTTGTGATTACCCTCATTAATACGGTATTCAGCAACGTCGGACAGAAACGAGTTCTCAAAGGTATGCGATCAAACCTTTAAAATTTCTCCTGTCTCAGATTTATCAAGTGCAGATAATGAGTTGACGCCCAAAAATGTTGATTTAAACCATAAATTAACCAACATTTATTTTGTAAATTTTAATGAGAGCGAGTGCAAACAAAATTTTAAAAACGAACTGAAGTCTTCGACAACGCTCTCAATTTGTGTAAAATATATTTGCAATTTTGTTATCTCTACATTGATGTCGGTCATTATTAATTTCCAATTTATTTTCTTTATTTTTTAAGAGGTACTTTGAAACCGCTAATAGCCAGAATGTTGTTTCATACCTCGCCCAACGAAAGTCTTTGAAGCATCTGTGTTTAAGACGGCAGTCTAGTCTAGAAGCCAGAATTGGGCGTTTTTTGACGGTCAATAAAAAATCAAATTGCTAACTATACATGTTTAACATTTATATTTTTTAAATTCACCAAAAAGTAATAACATAGTTTCGAGAAAAACGCGTTTTAATTTTTGTGTGAAGTTTCAAGCGGTCGAAACGATCAAGTTCTACAACACTATAGTTATAATTTTTAAAATTATTCGAATTACAAAAAATCATTTCAGGGTAATTTTTTTACTTTTAAACTATACAATAGGAAAAAATACATTTATTTTTACAACATATTACATGTTGTGCCGACCTCATATAATGTGGAAGAAGGGCAGAAGGAAGAAGAAGAAGATTTTCAACTGCCTAGACTAGAATACCCTTAGTTTCTAGTAATCAAATTTCCAGACGTATGGTAAATTACAGACGATAATTGACATGAGTCAGCTATAAATCTTCTTTAAGAGGGAATGGGAGACGGGGGAGATTCTTTATCTAATATTTTAATTTAGATATTAGATACTTAAAATAAATACAAAATAAACATTAACATTTAAATCGCATCAGTTTCTGAAACCAAGTCGCGTGGGAGTAATTCACTAATCTCCCTTGATATTCTAATTCAAATGGAAATTCTCATAACACTAATTACTTCATATGACGCGGAATGTGTGGTCCGCAATTAAAGGTAAACTGATTTGCCAGTTTAGCTCAGAATTATTTCATTTGTTACTTAATCCTTCACGTTATATATCAACTATATTTATTCTTGAAATTCCTACGTGTATGGGTGGAGTAAGAATACTAACCCTGGGCATGTCTTAAAAGGCGATCAAACCTAACTACGTGATGAGACCGTCTAGATGGCTATAACCACCTTTGGTCTATAAGTATGCCATAATAACCTTGTGTTGTGTTCAGGCATTGGTAATCCAGGCGGATAGCAATGTGTTCGCGGTGCGCCTAGCGTCACAAACATCTATAGGCAACGACATTTCTTACTATTAAGTGGACTGCTAGCCTGTCTACTGTTTCTCAGCAATTAAAAGCCGAAGCAGAGAACTAGTTTGCAATAGTGGTTTTGGCACTTTTATAATTATTTGGACTGTTTTTCTATGGTTGTCCAGAATCTTAATTTGATGTATACATATCGTCACGAGTTTTGAACGCTTGGCGAAAGTAGTGGGAAGACTTGCGCATGACGTGCGGACAGTACGCGGGAGCGGCAAGCGACTGATAAAAGTGATAAACCAGTACGGCGCCGGCGCTGGCCATCTCACCCGTCGCACCCCGCTCTCCCTGCCAAACAGACCCAAAAAATGACAACTGCGCATTAAAAGCCAGCACTCAAAACTCATGACGGTATGCTTCTCGCTTTACTTACAAATTACTAGCCGTTTTATGTGAAAATCATCTTAGACAGGAGCATTTACATTTAAGAAACCTAAAAGCAACTCATTCAAGAAAAAGCATAGAAATAGATATTACCGCGGGACAATTTGTTGAGATTGAAATTTATCACGTGGCGTGTAAAAAGAGCGCGGCCGCAGACCGCAGCGGTCTAGTGGCGTACCAGTTGCGTGGGAAACGCGTTGCTGATGCGGATCATTTGCAACTGTCGTGTCTAGATTCAATCTGTAGACATAGATTGATTTATATCGACACGTGGTTGAGACATGGAGATAATGTTTCGTATGGCTGGTAAGTGAAACCTTAATAATTAACACCTAATATAAATACCTAACACTAATGTTTACCTACACAAAACATAATCCATGCAGGAGCGGAGAAAGAATACTGACCTCTGCAGCCGGGGTCGGCCTGTCGTAAAAGGCGACAAAACAACCGACCCTAGCTAGCTACGTGGTAGGGCCCTAAGCCCGTCTGGATGAAGACCACCTTTGGTCTTAAGTATGCCGCTATAATAACTTTCTCTTGTGTTCCGGCATTAGTGATCCAAATTCCTGTACCCTTATGGGACAGCAGCTTGTTCGCGATGCCACTGGCGTTGCAAACATTCATAAGCGACGGTAACTGCTAAATTTTATGTAGACTGTCAGCCTGTCTGCTGTCCTAAAGCAATAAAAAAATTATAAAAGCGTGTTTATTAGTTTTTTTTACTTTGTAACTCTTCCGTGGAAACTTTCTTTTTTATTCCAGAAATCCTTTACCGCAACTGATATTATGACCTGCGTGCAATGCAGTAAATAATGTATTGAAATTAAGTTGTCGAAATTATACGTATTACAGAATAAAATTTTTGGAAAATATAATTTGTGGAATTTCTTTAATTTGTCAAAAGTAAGTTTTAAATTCGCAGACAACTTGTATTGACGATTTCTAAAAGATTACTTTTTTATGAATGACAGAAAAATTGCTTTTCCTAGTTATCCAGCAGTTAATCGAACCCAAAACTGCAAGACGGAGCAGCTCGAAACCAGATAGTCTTCTAACCTCTCGACCATGTGACACTTTCAAACAACACAAGCCAAGACCATAAGTCTGTTTTCCTAGTCGGATAAAAAGTGTTTGTATATTTTCCCACAGATCTTGATGGGCTTGCTTACACTGATATAAAAATAGCTGTGCCCACGACTTCGTCCGCGTGGAATAATGACTTTGGGCAGCATCTTTTGGATATAATCTTATGGTTTATTTTGGATTACAAACCCTAAAATATAAATAAATGAATTATGCAAACAGTGTTATCGAATAAAACTACTCCATGCGCCTTCAGAATACTTGCGTTCGACCCTAAGCTAACTAGCCCTATTTCATATGAATGATGATTAAATCTGAGGTCAACTTAAACTGGATTAAAAAAGTCCGATAATGATCATTTTTAACTAAAACTATTTTCTTTACTAAAATAAAAGTAGCCTAAGTTACTCATTGTTACATCAACTATCTGCCAGTGAAAGTCCCGTCAAAATCTGTCCAGCCATTTTAGAGATTAGCCGGATCAAACAGACAGACAAAAATTGTAAAAAAAATTGTTTTGGTAAATGTACCGTATATACATCCAAATGTACTTAGTAAAATGCAGTATTTTAATATTACAAACAGACACTCCAATTTTATTTATTTGTATAGAGTATAGATAAATATGTATGAATATACTAGCACGCTTTACACAGCGCCATTTAGTCCAAACATAAGACTTGTGTTATGGGTATTAGACAAATAATTAACTACGAGTACATATCGTCGGCTTATTAATCAGAATGCGTAACTCCACAAAATATAGAAATAAGACTTTTAAATTCAACTAAATGACTAGTGGAGTATTTCAAAGTCTATTGGATTACTTCGTATGTTCCACAAAATTATGACTAATTTGTTAAGTGACAGCGTTATGAGTAAAATAATTCCCGTGCAAATACAAAGTTTATCCAAATGGAGTTACGCAATCTGATAAGATAATGAGTTAAGACGTCAATATATACTTTTCTCTTTTAATAAATATATATCATACATAAACACCCAGATGCGAGGCGGGAGACGAACCTATGACCTCGGCAAGCCCACCGAAGTACGTTAGCTGCTACGCCACGCAGCCCCTCGTATTTAATTATACCGCAGTACGAACTATGAAGTATAATAATGAAATTATGACCTATAATTAAAACTAATTTTGGTATCAAAAGGTTATAACAAAAACAGATTTTACATTATTATGTAATGCACTCGTTTGTCGGTAACAGATAATTCTCTAGCATTGAAATGAAAATGAAAAATACCACAGTATTGCTACCCAGTCTTGAGGGTATTTTTTGGCCACCATGGAACCTGTCGGGGAGTGCATCGACCCCTCCCCGAGGCGGTGGTATTCGAACTGATTTCGGCTCCAAAAATCGCACATCGTTACGTTGTTTTTGCAGACCATTATCATTAGGGTACAGTAATTGCTATACCTACGGATGTATCTTTATCGAAATCACGGAAACTGAGAGCGAACCAAGAATATATATATTCTGTGTAAATATCAAAGAGATAAATCGAAGTAATTTCTGAACTTACTTTTATTAATAAATGTATATATATTTTTTATTGCTGTAGGACAGCAAACAGGCTGATGACACACTTAGAATTTAGCAGTTAAGGTCGCCTATGGGTGTTGGCAACGCCAGTGGCATCGCGAATTCGCTGCTGTCCCATAAGCGTACAGGAACTTGGGTCGGTCACTAATACCGGAACACAACACAAGGTTATTACGACAATTTTACGACACCAATGGTTTTGGTAATATACAAATTTAGCCATATCTACTATATTTTTTTCTTGAAAAGTAAAAAAGAACTTACAGCATCAGCACAAAAAAGTGCATTGAATAAGTCTTTGGGCTTCCGTGTGAAAGCCTCATATAGAACTTCTTTTTATTTCTGCGCACTCAATAACAAGAAGTTACCGTCGTCGCTTATGGATATATTCGATGCCAAGGGCACCACTAACACGCTGCCGTCCGCGAAGGAATTTTATGACTCCCCTTTTAAAATACCCCATATCGTAGTGCGGTGTAAAAACTTCAGCCGGAAGCTGATTCCATTTCCTCACTGAGCGCAAAAGAAACGTTCTGGAGAACCTTTACGTGTCACAGAGATGGCTCCAGATAGTGAGGATGAACGCCCAGCCGATGGCGAGCGGTTCGATGATATAAAGAGGACGAAGGTATCATTTGAAACAATTCCTCAGAACCCACCGCCTCACCATAACAGACGGTAGAGGTACTGGGAGAAAATACATAAAAAAAGAATAAAAACTAACAGACTCGGTTAACAAAGACATCAATGCCCTGAACACACTATACAGGAGCAACAAAAACCAAACAAAATATTACAGCTGGCTAAGAATAGGATAGATGGGCAAAAAATTCCGAAAGGATTAGAACACCTTAATCCCTCAGTCTTGCGATAACGACGAAAGAGAAATAAGATGTGTATTTTATTTATTTAAATGTAAAATACAAAGAAACAACCGTTTGTGTACGAACCGCTGTTGCAGTAGGCCAGCAAACAGGCTGACGGCCCGCTTAGAATTTAGCAGTTACCCTCGCCTATGGGTGTTTGCAACGCCAGTGGCATCGCGAACACGCTGCTGTCCCATAAGGGTACAGGAACTTGGGTCACTAATGCCAGAACACAACACAAGGTTATTATGGCGGCTAATTAAGACCAAAGGTGGTCGCCAACCAGACGGGCTTAAGGCTCCACCACGTAGCTATATCTGTGGGCCAGTATTCCTGTAAAGAGGTATACAAGTTTTGTCTTATAAAAATTGTATTACGGAACCATGCCATTCAAAAGCATGCTCTGCAGTACATTTATTATTATTAATTGGATCAGTGGCTGCCCAATGAAGGAGATCGTTAAAGGTCCGGTCAAGCCAGACGATGCGAACGCGAGTTCCGTATTTCAGACACGTTTCTCATAATTGTATTAAACATACTTCCATGGAACCAGTTCATATGAATTAAAAAAATAGGGTTATAACTATAATGAATGACACCTTTTGGGTCCTTTAGTATTGACTCCCAATTCATAGAGAGCTAACATTATCTAAAACAAAGGTGTTGTTGTTTGTTTTCGAGTAACTATCTAACTTAATTCAGAATACATTTGATGACGAAATCCTTTTGAAAATATGAAAAATACTAAAAATCCCATGCCATCTCAATATTCTCCTTCTCTGAACCTCAACACATGGTTTCTGTAATCTGTAATAGTATGTATAATCCTTTAAGACGTTAAGCCAGCTTCACTTAGACATACTTTTATTGTTTAAGAATAATACAATACTGAAGAAAAAGAAAAAATAGTAGAAAAAAAGATTTAAACAAGAGGAAAGAAAGATAAATCGACAAAAACAAATAATAGGATTAAATTCAAACATACAAAACACTCATATACAAAATAGAATTTTTTCTTGAACTAAAAAGGTCTAGGTTTTGCACGTTTTATTATTACTATTATTTTTTTATTTGGGAAACAAACAATCAATATAATTCATTAATAATTAAAATATACAAAATAATCAACCAAGTTTCCGGTAGTAAATAATACATTTATTCAAAAGCAATAATTCTAGTTAAGAACACAGTTCAAGTTAACGTTATTTTAAGTTAACTAAGAATAATTTCCAAGTACATAAAATCTGACAATTTATAATTAGTTAAAGTAATATCTTAAAAAGAAAATAAATGACACTGTCATCAAATTCATAGTTATAAGTCAAATTAATTATAGTTATTTGTTAAGTAATATTTAATAAATTCAAATATTAAATCAACAAAAAAAATCCAATAATATATCCAATAATAATCCAAAAAATAAGGTTGCCTGGAAGAAATCGCTTGTACAATCTTTTGTTTGTTTTGTTCTATATTGTATATTTTTTTTTGTGTGTTGTGCAATAAAGTATATTCATTCATTCATTCATTCCAATCAGAAATTTATAATATAAACATTATGGATAAAGTGGATATAATGCACCCACATCTGTTGTCATTCTGAATACCAAGAAAAAAGCATAGGAAAAAAGCAGTTTTAAATTCCAATACCGAGCGGAACACTAAAAACATACATTCACGCCTATAATACGAATAAATTTAAACGTTATTCACACACATTAATGGTAATGCGAGTGAAACTGTTCGGAATTCTGTCGTATAAACATGTCAATTTGCTATAAAGCCGAAATGCGTTGGCCAATCGAGATGCGTTCACAACATACGTTACAGTGTTGATTCAATTTTGCCGGTTTATAAATTTCGAACATCGACACAGGTTGTTGACACAGTGTGGGTATACGCAGTATAGCAATGTACATACGAAAACGGATCTCAAATGTGTTTTAAGTGACGATTAGTTATAAATAATTATAGTACTGGATTGCTTAATTACATTATTAAAGCAAATAAAACACATTTTGCGGGAAAAAAATACTAACCTTCCTGATCAAATTTATTAAAATTTATGTGTGAATATTTTTTAATTTAACTAAGTAATAACTACTCAGTCGTATCATTAAACTAGTTTTATTAATACAAATGTATTAACAATGTTCTACTGATCCAATGAATTCAAGAATCTCAAAGAGTGGGTGGCATAATTATGGGAGGAATTGCGTCTTTAATATGCTTTTATTAACTTGGCCTGTATTTATCTATAGATACCATATAATATACAGTTCTAACAATAAATATGTAACAAAATTTTCGGACTTGATTTTTACCCACTTTGAATGATCAAAAAATACAAAATATTGAATACTTGTCAAGACCTGATGATTTTCGTTCATTCGTTCATTCGTTTTTTAACTATAATTTTTTGTGTTCTAATCATTTATTCCTTTCACGTGCTCGTGTTTATTTTTGTTTACCTAATTTTCTTACTGGCATTATCTTTAGGACGCTGTTTAATGAGTTCATGTAAATATGTATAACAAAATTTCGAATACATTCATTCGTTTACTTGAGTATGGTAAAGATAGCCAATGTCCATTTAATTTTAATGTATTTTTGGACTACACTTAATTTTTTTTTATGCAAACATTGACGCATTTACGAAAAAAGGCGCGCGGAATTTTCCTTTCATATCAATTGGAAAATTTCCTGCCATTACACTATTATCATTTACATATTATTACACTTCTATAGGTAGGACAAGTATAAATTACGATATTTAGACTTAAGAATTAATAATATTTAAAACATATTTAAATATTATTAATATTCACGACCTCCTGGTCCTTCTTCGCGTATTGACGACCTCCTGGCGTAATAGCTAACGCACGCCGGTACGCTTGGGGAAATCACGGGTCGATTACCGTCCAGCGTCTGGGTGTTTATTTATAAAAGTATTATATTTAGTATATCAGTTGTCTAGTACCCATAACATAAGTACTATGCATATCAGTTTGGAACTAGATGGCGTTGTGTGAAATGTCCCAATATATGTACATCTTTATAATAATTAATTTGTATTAAAGTAATTTATTTACATTAACGATATAATAAATATAAGATAAAAACAAATTTATTAAATTTATTTTGTTCAGTAATTTAGTATAATACAGTTTAATAATAAACCTGTTTCAAACTTTCACAAACATAAGATTTCACATTAATACAAGGAGTAATAAATATTGACTATTAAATCCTTTCACATGCATTTTTGATCGACTTGAATTTTTTATAAATCATTCGGAAATGTAATAACGATGGTATTAAACTACAAAGTAAAACTAAACGAATCACAGAAAACAATATAAACTTCTTCGGAAATCCGAAAGTATTCGATTTTACCATGTCGGGAATCGATGGAAATCTATCCAGCAGTTTTGCCGTGATGCGTGCAGAGTAGTTTTATTTATATAGATAGATTATGTATCATATATATTATATAAATTTTGTAGTTGCATTTTTCTGTTTAAAATATAGGACCTCTGCGGCCGTGTCGGCCTGTCGTAAAAGGCGACAAAACAACCCACCCTAGCTTCGTGGTAGGGCCCCAAGTCCGTCTGGATGGCGACCACCTTTGGTCTTAAGTATGCCGCCATAATAACTTTGTGTTGTGTTCCGACATTAGTGACCCAAATTCCTGTACCCTTTTGGGATAGCAGCGTGTTCGCGATGCCCCTAGCGTTGCAAACACCCATAGGTGACGGTAACTGCTAAATTCTAAGCCGGCTCTCAGCCTGTCTGCTGTCCTACAGCAATAATAATAAAAAAGATACTATTTTGTATATGTCATTTATTTAAACTCAATTACTATTTTCTCCGTTTATATATTTTAACATGGCAATATATATAATTGCAACCTGTATTTATTTCACTTATCAAAAGTCAGTCGTAAAATGCATTTAAAATACTTTATGTGAATACGCTTTGCATTTCAATGGATCCCTTAAAAAAACCACAGTGTTGCACTTTGTATTGCTGTTTCACTCATTCTGTGCGAGCGTTGCAGTGATTCCTGATTCCAGGAAGGGAGGCGGTATTCGGCCGGCGTTTCGTTTATATTAGTTTAATGAGAACGGTACGGGGCGGGGGGCGGGGGTGCATCGGTCAGGGTTGGTGCAGGTACACTTGTAAAATGAGAACCCAGTGTATGGGTACCAAATAATAATAAACAATAGTATGCTGATATAACATTGAGCATTTAAGCGGCTTTCAGACTACGCTATAATATACCTAGTCAGGTCATAAATTCTGTCACATGTTTAATGTAAAATAATTGTAACAAATTTATTCATTATGTAACCATTCATATACCAAAATGAACTTAACAAAACATAGATTCTTATGACATTAAAGTTTATTCAAAATGACCTCCGTGATTTTGAATACAAGCCTTCAATCTGCGCGGCCAGTCGTCTATCGCAGCACGAACGAGGTCCATGTCAATATCGGCGGCTGCCTTAATCAAGGATGTCTTGAGTGACTCCAAATTGGGATGAGGCTTTGAGCACGCCTTTTCCTCCAAGTGTTGCCATATCTTGTAATCTAACGGATTCAAATCTGGACTGGAGGAGGGCCAGTCTTCGTGCCGGATGAAGTCGATTTCACGCGCCGCCAACCAGTCTTGTGTGCTCTTCGCTCTATGAGCTGGCGCCGAATCTTGTTGGAATACCCAGTGCCTGTTATTGAACATGGTATGAGAAACAGGTTCCACAAGGTTCGTCAGGACTGTATTTTGATACACAACAGCATTCGTTTTTACACCTTTCTCACAAAAATGTACCTCTGTTAAGCCCCAATAAGAAACTCCCAACCATACCATGAGCGAGGATGGAAAATGACCTCGTTGGACACGCGGAATACGGTTGCTCGCTTCTTCACTACTGTGTGCGTACACCTTATCATTTTGTTTGTTGTAGCTCTCTTCTACGGTAAACATTTTTTCATCCGAAAAAAGAATTTCCCAATATTTTTTTCCCGCGTACCGCTTCAACAAAGCGCGGCATCTCTTCAGTCTGAGGTCCATTAGACGAGCATTCAAACGATGTCCTGTTTTTCTTCGATATGCCCGAAGCCCTACGTCTTCATTTAACACCCTTTTCACCGTGGTTCTGCTTAACCCCATCTGAAGGGACAACAGTTTCTGCTTACGTTTGGGATTTCTTTGAATTCGTGCCTTCACAGCTTTTATCACTGCTGGAGTCCTAACAGACCGAGGGCGACCACTTCTTGACCTGTCATCTACACTAGAGTCTTCATTGTATCGTTTGATGGTACGATAAACGAATCTTTTGGTTATATTCAAATTTTTCAGTATGTTAAAAATTTGAATTGGCGCGTAACCGCAACGATGCAACGCAATAACTGCAACACGGTCTTCTTTAAGCGTCCACTCCATATTTAAAAATGAGTAAAATTCTAAAAGTATACATTTTTATTTTCATGAACAATTCGAAATTCGTATTCAATAAACTTTTTTGTGGCCAGCATTCTAAAAGAAAAGTTTTTACTGTGTGACAATACTTATGACCTGACTAGGTAAAAGCATATAGTATATAGCTCATAGCACAACAATATCGCGCACCATACATTGTTAAGGAGACGTGCACACTGTACTGTACTATATTTTATTGGCTTACTATACGCTATAAATTGGTGCGATGCGCTGAGTTCATGCTGTGCTATATCACGCGCCGTCCTCTTCTTCCTTCCTCACCCCCGGCCGTCCCGCAAGCGACGGAACTTGCTAGAGAAGACAGAAGAACTGAGCTTGCTATATACTATAAATGCTTGCGATAATATCGCGTAATGTGAATGCCATGCTATATAGTATAGCATTAGGTCCTTCTTTGCCATACTATATTATATCAAAATAGTATAACGTAGTCTGAAATTAGCTTTACACGATTTATAATAGATATTACATAGTTTTGTATGAATTATACATAAGCTCACATTTTCCCTGCATAGAAATTTCGGGGGAAACCAGCGGGTATGTGAGGTTCTCCTATCTGCAACTGCGAACACTCATCTGGCTAGGAAAGGATAGGTAGGTCGTGGAGGCATACCGACTAAACATCTCCGTCGTCACCTAGAGCCTTTGTGGGTGGTCGCGGGGTCGACTTTCGGCCATTGTTTCACGATATATAACCGCACTGTCAAGCCAAATCTCGAATAAAATATTTACATCAGTGATTTTTGTATTGGTATATTCCTTCTCTTCGCGATGCTTTTCTTCATCGTCAATACGTGGAAGTTCTTTTATAAATTAGATAAGAAAGAACTCAATAGGAGGGTTATTATGGGACCGAATCAGCGCCTTCTTAGAAAACCTACCTACCTACCCAATACAAATATTATAAACTTAACAATATAAACTAAAAACAACCTGGCCAAAATGAATACAACCCTACCAACACAAGTTTTTGCCGAAAGCCTCCGCAAAACGCCTACCGCTCCGGTTGTTCACACACGCTTCATTAACTTTTTTTTTTAAATTACATAACAGGATTTCGATGTGATAATTCGCCAAAATAAGATTCGCGAATTTCGTAGCATTATGGTTTTGAAGTTTTGATGTATTTTGGGTAATAAATTTATATTGTTTGTGGTTTGGAAACCGAAATAGTTTTAAAGACCGATAATAATATAAAAAAATCCCTCCAGGACACGAATATTTTGATAAAAACGGGGAGGTTCTCGTCCGCGATTCCATTCGCGAGTAAAAACCAAACTTAATCAATTATTTCTTACTGACCTGTCGGCATAAGACAAGTTTATTATTTTACCATTACTCCCACTTTACCATAGATAATATTTTTTTGTCTATGGATATTTGCGATGTCAGGGTCACAGCAAAGACGCTGCTGTCCCATAGAGGTAATGGAACCTGGGTCTATAATGCTGCAGGGGTCTGTATTCTTACTCCGTCCTGTATGGGGAAATATTTAGTAAATTCATACATGTACATGTTTTATATATATACATTAGCCGTTCCCACCCACTTCGCTGGTCGAATAACAGAAAAAAGTAAATCCAAAAAATATGAGAAGTTTTCACTCTGTCTCACTTCTCCGTGGCAAGGAAGCACATCACTGAACACGTAGTGCTTATAAAAATCATTGTTTCTTAAAACTTTAATAACATTATATTAAATGATGATAACGCAATAATTTTTTTTAGATAAGTGTCTAAGAAATAAAACTTAGAAAATTTAATTGGAATCTATCCAGTAGTTTTGCTCTGATGCGCGCACAACTGTAGACCTCTATCATTTTATTTATATAAATTAATAGTTTCTCTGAATGTAGCAGCCTCCATTAATTGAGGATCACCCCTGTACCTTTGTAATATGTATCCTCTTTGTGATTGATCTGAGATTTAAAAAACATAATAAAAAATATTGAAATAATAGGTCTTTACCTATGAAATTGCCGTTCTGCAGTACTGGCCACTTCCAATCAAAATAATTTTTGTTTGGCTAAGAATTTTAATTTCAAATTAATTTTATTTTAAAAACATGGAATTCTTTTTCCAAAAGTAGTCATTTGTTTATTGATTAGTGTTACATTTTCATCGCATTTCAATCTTTTTGGTCATCATGGATACGTTAAAAATTCGAGTAATTATGGAATATGAGTACCGTCGTGGCAGCAACGCGGCACAAGCGGCACGCAACATCAACGACGTTTACGGAGCTAACACTACAAACCAACGCACCACCTGTTATTGGTTTGCTCGCTTCCGTTCTGGGAATTTTGACCTGAAAAATGAACCTCGCGGTCGTCTGAAGTCTTTGGTCGACAATGACGAATTAAAGGCGATTGTAGAAGCTGATGATACACAATCTACGGCTGAATTAGCAGCAGCTTTCGACGTTAGTGTCAAAACAATATTGGTCCATTTGCGTCAAATTGGCAAGGTAAAAAAGCTTGACAAATGGGTGCCCCACGAACTCAATGATCGCCAGCGCGAAGTACGCGTCGAGACGTGCCTTGCACTGCTCAACAGACACACAAATGAAGGAATTTTGAACCGCATTGTTACCTGTGATGAAAAATGGATTCTGTTTGATAACCGCAAGCGCTCAGTAAGTTGGTTGGATCCTGGTTCAGCACCTAAACAAGGCCCTAAACGAAAACTTACCCCTAGAAAAGTGATGGTCACTGTTTGGTGGTCTAGCGCCGGTGTGATTCATCACAGCTTCTTACCAAACGGGGTGAGCATTACTGCAGATGTGTACTATGAAGAACTGAACACAATGATGGAGAAGCTGGCACATCTCCAACCAGCATTGGTCAATCGCTCGTCTCCGCTGCTTCTGCACGACAACGCGCGACCTCATACTGCACATCAGACGGTCTCCAAGTTGCAAGAATTGGGGTTGGAAGTTCTCCATCATCCGCCCTACTCACTAGACCTTACGCCTATAGACTACTACTTTTTCCAGAATTTGGATAACTTCTTGGCAGGAAAAGTAATTCAATACCCGAGAGGCAGTACAAAATGCTTTTGAAAAATTTGTTGCCTCCCGTCCAGCTGATTTCTTTAAGAAGTGCATCAATAAACTGCCACTGCGTTGGCAAAGATGCATTGATTGCATGGGTGATTACATCGATTAATACAAATAAAAAATACATGAAAAAATTCGTTTAAGTTTTTTCATACAAAACGGCAATTTCATAGGTAAAGACCTAATAGTTAAACTTTTACTGTTAATCTACTAAGTAGTAGATTGACGGAAGTCCATTAAAATGTGTATTCGGAGAGCAATCGAAACTTTATTTCCGGTTCCAGTTGCAATAAAACTGGTTCGTACGAGCTCTAGAATGCTAGGTCTTCGCACATTTGACATCTCACTGATCGGATCCGCCTTTCACAAGACCTCTAAATGTCACTGGAAAGTAAACTCTATATCCTTATTATAAATCTCCTCACAATACAAAATAAAAAATAGACATATGTACTAGTTGACCCGGCAAACGTTGTTCTGCCATATGAATTAAAAAAAAGTAGCCAATCTATGACTGTGCCGCAATTCATCTAAATTGGGTCAGCGGTTTAGGTGTGAAAGCGAAACAAGCAAACAAACTCACTTTTGCATTTGTAACATTACCAGAAGCGATAAAAAATAGTTTTTTGATTTAAAGATCAATTTGTTACTACCAAATGTGCATTAGAAATAAATTATCTATTTTTATTGTATTTATGGTTCACTATTTTGGCGATAATAGATATATGCTGTCGCGGGCTTTTTATGATTTTATTTGATTTGAGATAAAAATTTCCATTTTGCATTATTATACGTGTAACTCTAACGGTTTTTGCAGCGCACGTCAGAATAGTTCGCAGATGGCAGAATATTTTCCTACTTACTTGACATTTATCGTTATATTTTGGACATTTCACACGATATCTTTATAAATTATAGTTTATGTTTTATTGTTGTTTCATTAAAATCAATTTAGTAGTTTCTGCGTAAAAGAATTATAAACATACATAGAAACTTTCGCGTTTATAATATTAGTAAGGATCGATACAGCTTTAAAATAGAAGCAAAAGTTTTGTTTGCATCAGTATGCGGCTTAATTCTAACAACGTGCCTGGTTAATAGTATTGACAAAAAATTCAATACCCGTGGCCTAAGCACAAGGGATAAGAGAATAGAAATAGTTTTACTACGAAAATCAACTGTTATCAAATTACAATCCATTTTTATTCTCACTTTTCTTCTAATCTCACTTTTCGTTCTTGTACGAAACAGTTCTCTAGAACGTTCGAGTTGCGTACTATTAGGATTTGAAATAAACTTCCGGCTGAGGTTTTCTCAGGGCGGTACGATATGGGGTTCTTCAAAAAAGGCGTTATAAAATTTCTTCGAGGGCGGCAGCGCGTTGGTGGTGCCTCTGGTGCTGCAAACGTCCATAGGCGACGGTGACTACCAAGGTGGGCCGTCTGCCTGTCTGCTGAACTCTAGCTATAAAAAAAACAGGTATTTTGTATGATATTTCGAATAAAATTGTTACAAATTATAGTAAATGTTTCACCTATGTTGGCATACGAATTTATTTAATAAACAATTTGGAGAATCAATGTTAAGTACCTGGATGACCGAGCTTTGCTCGGTATTTTTCGGCTTCGTGAAGTTAGATTGTTTATAAGCGTTTTTTTACAAGATCGTTTAGGCATTTTTAAGTGAACACGTGCATTAAGAAGACAGAAATAATATAAATAAACAATTGATTTTCTTAGTCTAACCTCAAAGCAAACATTCATTGACTTCGTGTTACTTAACAATGCCGTCTGCTGGAATAGCTTTAGTGTTGTTGTGTCGTTAAAGCAGTTTAAAAAAAATAGTATTATTATTCGCCGATAGATGTCAGGAAGAGTCATTTTTCAGTTTAAATTGGGACTACTCAAATGCCACCTTTTTGTTATTTTTCTTCCAATAAAAAAAAGCGAATAAAATGACATTTTCTAGAAATGATTCCTAGCTAAATTGATTTATCGCCTCCGAAACCCCCCGTATACTAAATTTCATAAAAATTGTTGGAGCCGATTCCGAGATTCCAATTATATATATATATATATATATATATATATATATATATATATATATATATATATATATATATATATATATATATATATATATATATATATATATATATATATATATATATATATATATATATATATATATATATATATATATATATATATATATATATATATACCTAGTCAGGTCATAAATTCTGTCACATGTTTAATGTAAAATAATTGTAACAAGTTTATTAATTATGTAACCATTCATATACCAAAATGAACTTAACAAAACATAGATTCTTATGACATTAAAGTTTATTCAAAATGACCTCCGTGATTTTGAATACAAGCCTTCAATCTGCGCGGCCAGTTGTCTATCGCAGCACGAACGAGGTCCATGTCAATATCGGCGGCTGCCTTAATCAAGGATGTCTTGAGTGACTCCAAATTGGGATGAGGCTTTGAGCACGCCTTTTCCTCCAAGTGTTGCCATATCTTGTAATCTAACGGATTCAAATCTGGACTGGAGGAGGGCCAGTCTTCGTGCCGGATGAAGTCGATTTCACGCGCCGCCAGCCAGTCTTGTGTGCTCTTCGCTCTATGAGCTGGCGCCGAATCTTGTTGGAATACCCAGTGCCTGTTATTGAACATGGTATGAGAAACAGGTTCCACAAGGTTCGTCAGGACTGTATTTTGATACACAACAGCATTCGTTTTTACACCTTTCTCACAAAAATGTACCTCTGTTAAGCCCCAATAAGAAACTCCCAACCATACCATGAGCGAGGATGGAAAATGACCTCGTTGGACACGCGGAATACGGTTGCTCGCTTCTTCACTACTGTGTGCGTACACCTTATTATTTTGTTTGTTGTAGCTCTCTTCTACGGTAAACATTTTTTCATCCGAAAAAAGAATTTCCCGATATTTTTTTCCCGCGTACCGCTTCAACAAAGCGCGGCATCTCTTCAGTCTCAGGTCCATTAGACGAGCATTCAAACGATGTCCTGTTTTTCTTCGATATGCCCGAAGCCCTAAGTCTTCATTTAACATCCTTTTCACCGTGGTTCTGCTTAACCCCATCTGAGAGGGCCAACAGTTTCTGCTTACGTTTGGGATTTCTTTGAATTCGTGCCTTCACAGCTTTTATCACTGCTGGAGTCCTAACAGACCGAGGGCGACCACTTCTTGACCTGTCATCTACACTAGAGTCTTCATTGTATCGTTTGATGGTACGATAAACGAATCTTTTGGTAATATTAAAATTTTTCAGTATGTTAAAAATTTGAATTGGCGCGTAACCGCAACGATGCAACGCAATAACTGCAACACGGTCTTCTTTAAGCGTCCACTCCATATTTAAAAATGAGTAAAATTCTAAAAGTTATACATTTTTATTTTCATGAACAATTCGAAATTCGAATTCAATAAACTTTTTTGTGGCCAGCATTCTAAAAGAAAAGTTTTTACTGTGTGACAATACTTATGACCTGACTAGGTATATATACATACATATATATATATATATATATATATATATATATATATATATATATATATATATATATATATATATATATATATATATATATATATATATATATATATATATATATATAACCAGGACAATTTAGTTTAAAACAGGGCGCAGTAATAGAATTGCAATACTTATATTAATTCGTAGTGAAAGTAGGTTAGTTAGAATTAGTTTTTTTTTACTGCTATGTTTGCGACGCTAGGAGCACCGCGAACACGCTGTTGTCCCATAGACATACACAAGATTATTATGGCGGCATACTTATAAACCAAGGATAGTAGCCATCCAGAGGGGCTTGTGACCCTACGACGTAGCCAGAGTGGTTATGTCGCCTTTTACGATAGGTCGACCCCAGCCACAGAGGTTATTCTTACTCCGCCTCTGCACGGAAAGTATAACAAGTTAGTTACAAATATTATTTAATAATAAGTATTTGAATATTAAAAAATAGACCAATTAATATATGGATTACGTATAAGATCATCATCCCAGCGTTGTATCCCGGTCGCAACCTAACTTTCGTTTCGGTGCCCGGGGTCCGCTTTCCGACTTTTTCTACTCCACTTCGCACGGTCTTCAGCATCCCTGGTAGTGAGACCATTGGCACGCATATCACCCTTTACGACGTCAAGCCAGCACTTTTTGGGTCTACCCCTCCTGCCGGGGCCCGGCGGAGGCGGCATAGCTAGACATGTCTCCCACTTAAGTAGCCGGTTGCCGTAAAAGTCGTATCATCGGAGCTGACTTGATATATATATATATATATATATATATATATATATATATATATATATATATATATATATATATATATATATATACAAGAATTGCTCGTTTAAAGATATGTTAATAAGGGGCATAATCTTCAGAAGTATAGTCATAGTCATGGCATAGTTTTTATTAAAAGTAAGCAAATAGCAACACCTCTTGATACTCTTAATTGTTGTGCTAAATACGCGATTGCGACACCAGAGGGATTACCAACGCGCTGCCGGCCTCGAGGAAGTTTCATATCCATATCGTACTGCTATATAAAAACCTTAGCCGGTAATTAATTCTAGATGCGAAGCTATTGCGTACAGGAACGAAGAAGCATCAGGAAATGGGGATGAAGGCGATGAAGAGTCGTGCTGTGATTTTTTTTATTGCTGTAGAACAGCAGGCAGGCTGACGGCCCGCTTAGAATTTAGCAGTTACCTACCGTCGCCTATGAGTGTTTGCAATGCCAGTGGCATCGCGAACACGTTACTGTCGCATAAGGGTACAGGAACTTGGATCACTAATGTCGGAATATAACACAAGGTTATTATGGCGGCATACTTAAGACCAAAGGTGGTCGCCATCCAGACGGGCTTTGACGCCCTACCACGTAGCTAGGGTAGGTTGTTTTGATGCCTTTTACTTCAGGCCGACGCCGGCCACAGAGGTTAGTATTCTTTCTCCGCCCCTGCACGGATACTCAGATACGGTAGAAAGACAATTCTAAACAACTGCTCAGAACATTTCTCGTTGCACATACATCTCATCATGTCTACATAATCTATCAATAATAGTTTGTTTCTGATCGAAGAACTCGTAACGAGAAGTCTACACTCTAAACATTTCTTTAACAAAATGTCTTAATAAAATTTTACTTTTGTACAAACTTGAAAAAAGACTGGATTTATTAAAGAAACAAGATGCCTTCCAAAGAAAACCTGGTTATTTCCTGTGAAGCTAAGTTTATCATTCCTTAAACAAAATGATATATATGACAGCAACGAATCAGGCACAGCAATGTTTTATTCAAAAAAGAGCATGTAAACTTTTTTGAAAATATTATCCGGTAGATAAACACGTACTTGTATTCAAGCGGATTTCTTTCATCGGGTTAATACATTTCCAAATATGGGGAATGTACTTTAAATAATGTCTTATATAAATCATACCATAACACAATTCTCGTTGAATATTTTAATTGAAGTAAACATAAACATTTTTGTATTGGTGTTAAATCCAGTTATTACGCTTTTATTTCTGAGCTCTCTCTCTTCAAGTGCCTCTCCACCACTGAAGGTTGGCAGTCAGCTCCTTGAATCTCCTCTTGTCAAGCGCCAATCTGAACAGCCAATCTATTTCTGAGCGCGAAGTCCAATTCTTCCCTCTTAATTTCACTTGAATTTACCGCTCCTGGTACATTACGTAATTGTAAAGTGTATCAATCGGGAATGACCATTTTGATAATTTTTTTATTCTGTGACAGCTGACGATCACTTAATAGTAATCAGTTGCCGTCGCCTGTGGATATTTGCGACACTAGGCGCTCAGTGAGCAATGCTGTTAGCATGGGGTACTGGAACCTGGGTTACTAATGCCAGAACGCATAACACAGTTATTATGGCGGCATATTTAGTAACAGGGCTGGTTGTCATCCAGGCGGGCATGTGGTCCTACTACCTAGCTAATCTTTTGTGCTTTTTATGACAGGCCAACCCCAGCCGGAGGAGTCAGTGTTCCTACTCTACCTCTGCACGGAGATAAAATGTTGTTGCTGAGTAGAAAATTAAGTGTCAAGGATCCACAATCAAAATTAAACATTGGTGATAATCCAATCAATATATAAGCGAATATGGTGATTAAAATAGAAGTGTCGGTTGTGTTCATTACATACTTTGGAAAACGGTTAAATATTTTTCTTCTCGCACTTTCAGCTTCAACGCTCCAAGATACATTAACAGATACGTAGTATGGTGCAGGTACTAAAACGTTGGAACCGGACAAAGGGGTTCCAACTATTCTTTTCTATGCGATAAAAAATCGCCGGACTTTCCGATGAGATACTGTACTTTGCTCGATTTCACTAAAGCTTATGGTCCTTGTTACAAACTAATTTGTAAAATATAGTTTCTTAGAAGTTTCTTTTCTATTCGCCTTTTCACATTTTTTTCTGTATAGTGGTATTTTTTGTTTCCAATATTATTATGGCTTTTTATTCAGTTCGTCATACAACATATTTATTACATACACACATAACATTCACACATAAATTCGTATTATCACTCCCCATTTTATAAGACTTGATAAAGCAGCCTTATACAATGTCGCTACTCATAAATAAATTAATTGGACCTTAATTAATGTTTAAGGGGACCCGGTGGTCTAGAATTCTATCAAATTTTTTTTCTAAATATTGTATTTTAAGAATATTTTGTGAAAGTTTGGTCACGATATTCGGAGTATATCCAGTTTTACGCTCCATTTTGAGGTCAACGCCGAAGTAGGTAGAGGTAGGTACTAGTTGGCCAAGTACTATTGTTCTACAAATCTGATCACGTATGACTCCAAAGAGACCAGAATAGCTCGTAAAAGAACTCGGAGTAAGGGGACTGCTGAGTATGAATTAGGAGGGAATAATTTATGGTGCTGGAATCGCCGATTAATTCTAAGTACGTGTTTAAATGACGATTCAACGATTACATGCTGTAATCGCTGCAAGGGAAAGTCATACTCGTTATTAATTTCTATTTTTAATGTCTTCTTTTATTTTTCATTATATACCCATAAAAATGACCATTTTAACACGGCTCTGTGTTTACATTGACTAAAACACCGATTCCAGGATTTAAGTGTTAAAAACTATATTCTCATTGATAATAAGAAATTTCTAGTAATTTAACCTATGATATACATTAATATCATATCATATAATGTATGATATCAATACAAAACATTAATATCATTCATAGAAAAGCCAATAACTGTAAGGTACCCGTTTTTGTTTTTTGCAAAGTAGTATATAAATTTGTATAAACGTTTAAAGCATAGTTTTTTATCAGCTATAAAAATTTTAAAGATAAGGGGCCTCAAAATAGACCCTTGGGGCACACCCGATGGTACATTATGCACTGTGAAGTATATCCTTTCAGTACAATACTAGTAGCTTGAGTACGAAAATTTTGTGGCTGATTAAAAAATGAATTGTCATGGATTGACTTCATAGTGCAAGTTTTCAATACATTCGCGAATATGTTGATTATAAGTGTATGATTAATGATAAGTGTATGATTAATGATAAGTGTATGATTATAAATGTTGAAATATTTTTCTTCTTGCAATCTTAACTTCAATGCTCTAAGATGCATTAACTACCTGGTATGGTGCAGGTAAACGTCGGGGCCGGACAAAGGGGTTCTAAGTATTATTTTTCTATGCGATAAAAAATTCGCCGGACTTTGCGATGAGATCTCTTAATTGTAATTTGCTCGATTTGACTAAAGCTTAAGGTCTTTATTATTAACTCATTTGTAAAATATAGTTTCTTAACAATGGTATTATTTTACTTTCAAATTAATAATATACATTTCTATTATTTTTTGTTTCCAATATTATTACGGTTTTTTTTCAGTTCGTCATTAATTTTATGGTATAGTATTATGTAATTGTATTTAAATTCCCCATGTTGGATTAAGATACTGTGGGAATTAGTGTGGGATTACTGTGGGATACTTGAAATAAGTAACAAAAAAGAGTTCCTTTGTCTTATTTTTTTATATTATACGGATACTTCAGATTTTAGAAACAATACGTCATTACTGAATCAATATTGTCTTGACCTCTTTATTTTTTATATAATTATCTTTTATTTATAGTCAATTTCGTAATAGGATAGAAACTCTAAAAATAAATGAATCTTCTTCTTTCTTCTTTTTCTCCGTGCAAGGGCGGAGTAAGAATACTAACCCTTGCGGCCGGGGTCGGCCTGTCGTAAAAGGCGACAAAACAACCCTAGCAACGTGGTAACCCAAGCCCGTCTGGATAACAACCACCATTGGCCTATAAGTATACCGCTATAATAACCTTGTGTTGTGTTCCGGCATTAGTGACCCAGGTTCCTGTACCCATACGAAACAGCTGCGTGTTTGCCTTGCCAACATGTAAACATCCATAGGCGATGGTAACTGCTTATTATTAAAAAAATACTATAAAAAAAAGATTAAAAATAAGATAAAAACATTATTAGATTCATAGTTATCGCTAACAATAAAACTAATGTTACTTACAAACGAATAATCGTCGACTGTGGCCCATTTTTTTTAATGCTGTACGACAGCGAACAGGCTGACGGCTGACACAAGGTTATTATGGCGGCATACTTAAGACCAAAGGTGGTCGCCATCCAGACGGGCTTGAAGCCCTACCACATAGCTAGTGTGAGTTGTTTTTGTCGCCTATTATGACTTCGGCCGCAGAGGTTAGTATTCTTTCTCCGCCCCTACACGGATAAACCGCTAAGTCTTCTTCTTGCCGTATTGCAGTGTTATCTATTGTCAGCATTACATGTTCTTTACACTGTCCTCTGCTAGTTGTCATCTCAACATTCACACCTAAATTCGTAATATCTCTTTTACTAGGTTTAATGAAGTAGTAGCCTTAGACAATGTCGCTACTCAAATAAATTGATTGGACCTTTAGTTGAACTTTAAATTTTATTACTATAAAAAACTTCTGTCTTCACACGCTAGCTTTTAATGGATACCGTTGATCAAAACTAGATATTACATCGTCTAAATGCCTAGTTTGTTTAAGAGACTTAAAACATTTAAGAAAACTGACTGAACTGGGCGTTCATCCCTATTATATACAGGGAGGTGATAGGGATGACTATTTGTGATAATTTAACCCCCATATGCATTATGCAAAAGTAAACCATTTTTTATCATGTTTTTTAGCTTTTTTAAAATAAGTCAAAAATACATCAAAAATTTATTTAAAAAAGTATCAAATTAAAGCTCAATCTTTCTTCAGATTTATAAAAACGATTAAACACTGGTTATTTATTAATATTAAAACAACAATTATCGGTCCAAATTTAAAAATGCGAGACGAAAAGATATTATTTCAATATATTTTTGTGATTTTTTTCCACTAAAATGCCTTAAAAACAAAAAACATTATGAAACTTGAAATGGCTTGTAGATTATTTTAAAAACATAACCGTTTTCTTAGCTCCAACAATGCATAACAACTAAGAACTTATTGCAAAGCACTAAAAAAAGATCACAAAGCAAGCAGGCGGAAATTCGTATTCGAACTAAACTTAAGGTGGTTTTTAAATTTCAATATAAATTAATTAAAAACAATACCCGGTGTAAGTAAAACAAAAAATACAAATTTAATATAAAATTTAGAACCAGTAAAAGTTTATTAGTAATAACAAGTAACAATTAATAATAAGTAACAATTAAGACATTTTGTAATTTAGCCTAATTAAAGTTCTTGCTCGAAATGACTTCCTCTATTGCGCACGCAAAGTCGAATTCCTTTTCTGAGTTGTGACTCCGAAGTACCTAGTCAAATAATTCCGCATCGCATTTGCTGCCTTTATTGAGTTCATTTCATGTGAACCCAGACATAGAAATCAACTGGCGTTGAGTCCGGGCTCCTCACAGGCCACGGAATGGGTCCTCCTCGCCCTATCCAACGATTAGGAAAATGGCTACCGAGCCATAGTCTAACATTGACACCAAAATGTGCAGAAGGTATATCATGTTTTGCCTTGTAGCCAAAGGTACGTCTTCAAAAAGGTCAAACATTTCATTTGTCAAAAATTTTTCGTATGCTGCAGCATTTAGATTGCTCGGTAAACTAATGTGATCCGATTAAATTGTCGTCAATTATTCCTATTCACACATTGACCGAAAAACGGCGTTGCCACCCTTTTGGCCTCTTCATATTCGGATTTTTGTGCACTTTCTCACTCCAATAATGTTCATTGTGTAAATTAGTAATCTCATCTTGAATCGAATTTGGATTCGTCGGTACATAGGATTTTTTTCAAAAAAGACGCGTCTTCTAAATCCGGAAATTAACACGAATCTACATAAAACAACTCTTCTTTCAGGATCCTCTTCGTGAATAACTTGCACAGGAGTATAATGGTGATTATAGAATCCTGCATTATGCACTGTAGACCACGTTTTCCATTGTGTTACAAGGAGTCGTGTGGTGACGGCGTTTGTCGAAGTTGTTGGTTAATCGATAATCTCTTGCAAAATATCCTCTTCGTAATTAACAACATGGACTGGGGGGGTCTTCCGGCATTAATTTGTCGTCTCTGAACATTACCAGTTTCTTGAATTCCTATATTAAAAACTTATAATACATGGGGTAACCGGCGATTATTAAACAGAAGCACATACTCTTGACGAGCAGCTAGCAACACAATACCAGCGTATTCTTCATTTGTGTAATTTTGAAACATACACTGTTCATTTTGCTCAAGTTCTTCCATATTTCAATTCAAATAAAAAATTAATCTACAATGGTGAGTGTATTTACTTCAAAAATAATCTACAAGCCAAGTTTCATAACGTTTTTTTTTAAGGCATTATAGTGGAAAAAATCTCAACAAAATATTTAAATAATATCATTTTTCGATTTCATAGCGCATAATGCGTCTCTGGTTGTTGAAATCTCATGTACAACTGAAAATGTGTTCTCATGTCACGGTATGATGTTCACTTTTTCTTTACCAGTAAATGTACGTCTAGGAGCCATATTCACTAGTTTACGAAACACTGTTTACACACTGGAAATTGCTATGTAAACGATTCATAAGTTTAGCTTTGTACACATTGCTAAGTAGTCCTACCTACAAACAAAGCAAGCATATCCTGGCCATCTGTAAACTGTTATGAATGAGTCTTTTATGCCTGCGCATGGAATTTCTAGGAATCTGTCACAAATGGTTCAAAACAACAAATACCCGAAATTGACGATATATTCGAACTTGCTATAGCCGAATGAATTTCCTACGAAAGTATTTTGGTTTCTCCCTGGTCTCTAAAATACCGTTAGCTTCTAGGTTCCAGTTCTTCTACGCCGACGAAAGCATGTTAGCAACACCAATAGGCGACGGTAACTGCTTACTATTACCTAAGTGGATAAAAAGATGTTAACTAATGACGATAAACATATCTAATTCGGTTTTACAAGAACAAGAAAGCGCTTTTTCAGTTAAAATATATCTATAAACTTTAGATATTCAAGTTTTATATGTATTCTTACACATTATGTCCGATATGTATGAGATTATTATATCCGTGCAGGGGCGGAAAAAGAATACTAACTGTGCGGCCGGGGTCGGCCTGTCGTAAGAGGCGACAAAACAACCCACCCTAGCTACGTGGTAGGGCTTCAAGCCCGTCTGGATGGCGACCACCTTAAGTATGCCGCCATAATAACCTTGTGTTGTGTTCCGGCATTAGTGACCCAAGTTCCTGTACCTTTATGGGACAGCAGCGTGTTCGCGATGCCACTGGCGTTGCATACACCTATAGGCGACGGTAACTGCTAAATCCTAAGCGGACCGTCAGCCTGTCTGCTGTCCTACAGCAATAAAAAAAAATATAACAAAGGGAATCTACGCGACGAAGACATCCAACGGTGCCCTTTTGCTTACAAACTAGCAAAAGCAATAATGCAATTCGCCTTATACCACAAAGACAGTGGATAGACTTTTGCTCTTTGTTGCACATACATGCCATGTGTTCATTTTGGCTATTATAACAGCATATGAAGCCTCGCTGCTAGATCCATAGATCAAAGGGACATTATGCCCCCCACGCTTGTCCAAGGCCGATTGGCGGATCATATGATCTTGGTAAGCAGATTTCCTCGCTATGATTATTTCTAACCTTCAAAAACTTTGTCTTCTAGTTAGTTCCATATCACTGTACTACCACGTCCTTTTTTGTATTCAAGGAAAGATTGTACTTTGAGGGGGAAATCGGGATTTATGTGGGACTTCGATAAAGTTGGGCAGTATCCACTAAAAATCCCGCTTTCCTTCTATCGCATGTGCCTGGGCCCACGATCATATGGCCCAGGCAGAGGACAACCTTTCTGTCAGGGCAGGGAGTCAGGATTAAGTCCCACTTACGCTTTCCTACATCAATTCGAGAAGTGGGGGGGGGGGGGGTGTACGTGGAACAGCGCACAGCTATCACCCTCGTGGCAATACACTACCATGGCCTGTCTGTAAGAGTCTTAAAATATACACGCCCTGTCTGTAAATATATTAAACTATAATAATATTTTGACCATAGATTGTAATAGTAACGGATAAAATAATTCTACATTATTATCAGTCAAAGTCCGCTATCTCCAACTAGACTCATCTTTTTTCCAAACAAAAATTAATTATTAAAACTTCAATTAATTAAGATCGTAAAAACTATGAACGCTATTAACTTTATCAGTTTTAACCTTTACGATTATTAAGTTCAATTTAAGTTACGTCGGTTGTTAGCAGACTATGAAATTAATATGCTAAGTACAAACCAAGTGGTGGAACAACACGACTTGGCGTGCTTAAAATACGGATTAAGCACGTCAAACCGGAAACTGCGCTTGTTATTTGTATGCTCACTATGGTTTTGCTAAGAATAATTTTTTATCATAATTTTATTGGCTATGTTAATTAAGTGAAATAAGGAAAACATCTTTCCAGGGGCGTTTGTTAGTTTTATACTAGAGAATGGCGTGAAGCTGTTCAAGCCGTCAACTACAGTCGCAGGGTTTTTATTTTCTTTTTCCTGAGCATAAGCGACTGCGGTCTGAAGCTGATATTATAAAAGAAATAGATGTAAGATTTAGGTCAAATGTGGATGGTTGCAAAAGGAAGGCAAATGAAAAGATGGATTGTTTAAAAAATTATATGGCAAAAAAGGAGTACATGTTAAAATGAGGACGAGGCGAGCGAAAGGAGACAACATATCCTGATCCCATATACTGTGAAATGGGGACAGGAGAACATTTAATTCAAATGTGGCTTTTGATAATAGATTTAAAATTAAAGTCTACACACAATGTGTAACCAATGGCTTTCTTCTTTACGTTTATGGTTTTACACGATTGGTGCGTTCTTAGACAGATCTTTAACAGCATCACGTTCCAATGTTGTCTATGTAGTTTCAATGAATATCACAGTACTATGTCAGTTTGAAATACTGAGCGTGAACGGAAGGCTGAAGTTTTGAAGTTAAATTCATCCATTCCCACATTCGCATATCGGCTGCATGCAATAACCTTTCATATTTGCTCTCTGTGGCCCAGTACTCTAATCCATTATTAATTAACTTACTTAAAACGTAATACATTTTTCAGATGAAGAAGATCGTGTCCATCGTGTACACACTCGGCGTGTTGTAAACAATTCGTTGAAGTAATTTGGTGTTTCCTAAATTAAAACTCAAACAGACTGATATCCGATTAAAGTTTTACACCGGATACCGGTGCCGGAAGGCTTGGAAAGGGCAACAAAAATATCGCGTGTACAAAACAAGCGATTATTTATCGACGAGTGATTAAGGTCTGTTTCGTGAAGCTTTGCATTTGTAATCAGCCGATCAGCCGTAAAATCATATGCAGGCGAAGCACGCGTTAACGTACTACTATATGCAGCTTTTTTTCTTAAGTGCATAAGACTATGAGTAGGTATAATTGCTTATTTATGCTTGCACTACGAGCAGAATCGTCGTCTTTGCTGGTCTTGAAAGAGGGGAGAAGAATAAGGTCAGATAAGATAATTTTAAAGTAAGCGATTTCATTGTGGCATCAGCCGTAACACCTTCCAAGCCCCGGCCAGAGAGGTAGATCCCAAAAGTGCTGGCTTAACCTTGTAATGGGTGATATGCTTGCAAACAGATTAACCATAAGAGATGCCGAAAACCGAGTGAAGTGGAAAAGAAAAACTCGAAAAGCGGACCCTGGGCACCGAAGCTAAACGATTGCAACCGAGATTTAACGTTAAGGTGATAATGATGATTCCATTGTGGCTTAAAAGCGTTTCGTTTTTCGTTCTCGCTACTCATCTAATCTTAAACGACAACGGATTAAAAAGAGCTTTATAATGAAGGTGTACCATTCAGCCACAACAACAAAATGACTTCGTGGCTTCATACGCCAATTTGAAAAACTAGGTCAAAAGTGAAAATTTTCGTTAATAGTTGAATTTTTAACAAGTCGTGACCAACATACCTGATTTCACATTTCCAATAATAACATTAGCAAAGAAAGAGAGCTCTATAATGGAAACAATATTGCTAATTAAATATACATGAATGAATACAATGGTAAATAACAATTCACGATTGGTGTTGCTAGCAAGAAAGTAGCGGATGATAATTATGTATCTTAGAAAATTATTTCGTAAGCTTTGATGAAAGTTCCGTTCTGATGAAATGAAGATTCGTTGAACACGCTGGCTTCTCCGTTGCCTTCGTTCCTTCTTCCTTTGTGATGTTTATTTTTAAGGCTACAATTTTCATCAATAATTTTCTTTTGTTTGATTTGTCCACTTGATTTGCTTTTCCTTCTTTGTATGACAATTTGAATATGTTTTGGAGGATTAACCGGACCTCCTATGGGGTAGATTCTCTAAGCGAGATATTTAATCAAACACGTATATCCACTGGCTCACTATTTTTAATGGTGGTGTGTATCATGTTATTGTGCGTTATCTAAATAATAATTACAAAACGTATCTTAATTATGTAAAATAATTTAGTGACAGACTCCGAATAATAATCTTACATTTTTATATTGACATAACACAACTCTCGAAAATATCTAAAAAGTATACATATAACTAGAAAGAACAATATATATGAAAGTATACAATTATTCGATTTTAGCAGTGTAAGAAATCAGGTGGCGAGTGAGGCGCCACAATGTAATGAGTTAAGTATAGCTAGGGAATTATACAGCTTCTACATTGTGGTGAGTATGTTTGCACAAGATTGCATTGCAAACCTCATTTTGAGCACTATCGTGAAGACGTTTACTCATTTTTTTTACCCACTTAATAGTTATCGTTATCTGTTTGTGACACTAGGGGCACCGCGAGTACGCTGCTGTCTGATAGAGTTACAGGAACCTGGGTCACTATTGCCGGAATACAACACAAGGTTATTGTGGTGGGATACTTATAGACTCAATGTGGCTACCACGTAGCTAGGGTTGTTTTATTTGCAGTGGTTAGTATTCTTACTCCACCCCTGCATAGAGAAAATAGATTTTTTTAGTCTCGGGGAAAACCTCTCTTGACGGGTTCCCCCGGCCCGGGGGACCGAGGGATATGTGGGACTCCGGGAAAGATGTTCGACCATCCGACTACCCACTAAAAACCCCGCTGTTCTCCTATCGCCTACGCCCGGGCCCACGGGTATATGGCCTGCCGATCTCGTGGCCCGGGCCGGCGCCGGCCCTTTGTCTTAAGGTAAAAATTGTTGGCGCCAGGGAGTCAGGATTTCGTTCCCCAGCGCTTTCCTGAATCAACAGTTGAGGGGAGAAAATAGTGCAGCAATATGTACAGGCTGAAGATATCTTCAGAGATACCTAGTGCATATGCACTAGGTATCTCTACTAACCGAAAATCTTTTCTTACATTTTTATTTAATTTTCTTCTTTTCATTTATTTATTATATTATTTATCCGTGCAGAGGCGGAGAAAGAATACCAACCTCTGCGGCCGGGGTCGGCCTGTCGTAAAAGGCGACAAAACAACCCACCCTAATTACGTGATAGGCCCCAAGCCCGTCTGGATGGCGGCCACCTTTGGTCTTAAGTATGTCGCCATAATAACCTTGTGTTGTGTTCCGGCATTAGTGACCCAAGTTCCTGTACCCTTATGCGACAGCAGCGTGTTTGCGATGCCACTGGCGTTGCAGATACCCATAGGCAACAGTAACTGCTAAATTCGAGGTGGGCCGTCGGCCTGTCTGCTGTCCTACAGCAATAAAAACAAATTTCAATAGTACCCGAAGCTTGGCATCCGCACTCTTCTGCGTCGTAAACATAAATTAGTTTTAGTGCAAGCACACACAAGAAAATTAATGTTATTTAATTTATTTTAACACGGTGAACTGGCTTCGCAATAAAATATGTATGTGAATAGATGAATTACTTATAGACTATTAATTTTTTTTAATGTTAAAAAAAAAACAACTAAGAATTCTTATACGAACGAATACACTTGCAGATAAGATCCCACTCTAAAAAAAAACGTATATAAATTAATTCAAATAAATATTTTTATATACCTATATAATACTCATGTATTATATATAGGTAATGTTGCTATAAACATTATACCTACAAGATTTTTTTCGTACGCTTATAAGTAAGTATACATTGGTTTTTATTGTCTGGCTATTATTTAGCACCATTGAATTTCTTACGACCTTTCCTTTCCTGACGCAGAAAATCATCATCATCATCTTAGCGTTGAATCCCGGTTGCAGCCCAAACTATCGCTTCGGTGCCCGGTGTCCGCTTTCCGACTTTTTCTTCTTCACTTCGCACGAGCTTCGGCATCTCTGGTGGTTGGTCCATTGGCACGCATATGAACCCCTACGACGTCAACGTAAGTAGCCTCTTGCCGTAAAACGTGGCCATACCAGGGAAGAAAATGAAGAAATAAATACCGATATTGCTATATTAATATTAAAGTACACTTTACATTGTTTATGATAACGTGAGTACAGTTTGACCAGGCTCACCATAGCTCACCAAGGCTGGGTGCCCTACCACGTAGCTACTAGGGTTGTGAGTTATTGCGTTAGTGCTATTTGGAAGCTGTTTTTAGAAGAAAAAATACTACTACAAGTGATTTAAATGATTTTAAACGTGTTTTAATCAGGTTTGTTTATATTATGATAAACTGTTGGTGAATGATATCACCACAGCTGGGCTCAGGCCTCGCAGCTTTGAACGGACAGTATACCCACCACGTTTATCCAAGGATTGGTGGGTTTCACATACCGGTGACCTGAGTACATAGCAATCATGCTATGTACTATGTACTATGCATTAGGTGAGATTCTACATTGGTCTCAGAGTTAATTTTACAGAGAAAAAGTATAATTCATGAAGTGTTTACATTTACAACGATTAATTATTTTAATTATTATTTGTACAATTTAGGCAACTTATTGTGCACAACAAATATAAATATGATATAATATAATTAAATGTGATCATTTTTTTATTTGTTAAAATTAATTTAATTCTATACTTCTTGTGTTTCAAATTAATAAAACAATTAGATATAATAAAATTATAATTGCAAAGAAATGAATATGTTATTATTATTTTCTAATAATTTGAAGCATATAAATACCTTTATAAATATTGTACGCCTCAAGAAGGCAAACTGTTGATACAAAATGTACTTACCAACATTATAATGTACACAGTTCTAACAATAAATAAATAAAACAAAACGAAAAGAAATGAAGCGCATTGAACTCATCGAATATTCTACGGTGGAGGTAGGACTATTGACGCTTTTTCCATCAAGCTTGATAACGATAGACAACGGCATCTTTTTTATTGTTTAGGAACAGCAGACAGGCTGAAGGTCCACTAATAGCAAGCAGTTAACCTCGAACTCCGGTTGCTAGAACTGATGTCAGATCCAGGATATCCAGAGGGGCTTGGGGCTCTACCATGTAGATTTTAGTGGGCCTTCCACCAATCTTTAATATTTGAACAATAAAAAAGTAAAATCCATTTTCTCAGACTTCAATATCTGTAATGCATAAATAATTAATAGAACCATATTTATTGGGTCAGTTAGGTTTACAAATAAAACATTCTATTTGCCAATTGTCAGTTAAACGGATCATTTGATAAAAGCATTCTAAAATAACAGTAGTTCCGCTCATTTCATGTTTACATCCGGGAGTGACGTATCTGTCCGTAATTCGACTTTCGTCGAAACTTGTTACTAAGTGGCGATAGTAAAAGCCTAATTTAAACTTTCTTAAGCTCAGTACTTGATTTCATAAAGAGCTTTGCTTGGATAGTGTCTGAAATTTACAATTAATCATCATTTCTCCGTGCAAGGACGGAGTAAGAATAGAAACCCCTGCGACAAGGGTAGGCCTGTTGTAAAGAGGCGACAAAATAACCCTAACTAAGTGGTACACCCCAAGCCCATCTGGAGGGCAACCACCCTTGGTCCATAAGTTTGTCGCCATAATAACCTTGTGTTCGGCATTAGTGACCCAGACTCCTGTACTCCTATGGAACAGTACTGTGTTAGCGGTGCCATTGGTGTCGTAAACATCCATAGGCGACCGAAGTGGGCCGCCATGTCTGCTGTTCGTCAGCAATAAAAAAATCATTAGCCAACAGAAGTCCATGCGAAGACACAAGCTCTCCCAAGACACTCCATATAGGTTATATTTCCTATCCCTCGCTTTTCGCAGGTCATCGACCCCGTTTTCTGGAAGAAATCCTACACTTCTACGTCTGACAAAACACTATATCCACTCTATAACACTTCTTACTTACTTCAATGGTTATTGTTTCTCCAGAATATATGGCTGATACTGCCTCTTCAGTTTGTATACTCGAGAGGTAACCTCTAATTCTTTGATTACTGCATTGCTCATAATACAGTAACACCAAGCATAGCTCTCTCTATAACTCTGTTATGTTAGTTTCTTTTATCGCTGAAGAACAGCAGACTGGCTGACAACCCACTGAATTAACGTCGTCTATGGATGTTTGCGACGCTTGGAGATACCGCGAACATGCTGCTGTTCGCATACTGAAACTTGGGTCACTAATGTCAGAACACGACACGAGGTTATTATGGCGACATTCTTATATAATAGCGTTGGGTACCATGCAGACGGGATTGGGGCCTTATCTTATCTTATTTTGGGGCCGAGAAATATCTCGGACACTTCGTCCCAATGGGATCTTTTATGTTCCCCTAGATAGCAATCACTCCTCTCCAATCTCATTGAAAATTTGCTTCATGAGCCTAACAATGAGGCATGGAGATAGGAGCCTGTAGTCTTCCGGTGTCGGATATCTTACCCCCAAAAGATTCATTCGCCTCCTTGCCAATGCATCACATGTACACAGTAGGTGTTCCATGCATTCTGTATGTTCCCCACACAACCTGCACATGGGTGTCGCGGTTAGACCCATCTTCATGAGCATGTTATTGGTTCCAAAGTGCCCAGTAAAGGCTCCAAGCAAGTAGCGTATTTGCCCCCTGCTCATGTTCCAGATGGATCCTCGTGCTTTGTACGTGGATCCCAAAAATTTTTTTGGAGTGTTCCAGACCGATTCTAGTCAGCCAGTGTTGTTGTTAACTGCGGTCTGCAAAATCCCTGAATGTGGCTTTCACGAGGCTAGTCGGAATGCCTACACATGGTTCCGGACCCATAAAATCATTAGTTGAGCCCTCTCTTGCCAGTTCATCTGCCATTTCATTGCCATGAATTCCTTCGTGTCCCGGGACCCACATTAATCTTACCCTGTTATGCCTTCCAAGCCTTTTTAAGGTTTGAATGGCATCCAGGACAAGTCCGGAGTCAACTTTGAAGGAGGCGATGGCCTTGATTGCAGCTTCACTGTCACTGAGAATATATATAGATTTGCCTTTGGTGCCTCTATCTATGTTCTCCTGAGCACAGGTTATTATGGCATATTTTTCAGCCTGGAATACACTTGCCATTTTTCCCAAGCTTTTACTACATTTGTAGTCTTTCGCGTATACTCCCGCCCCTTTACCTGATTCCATTTTGGATCCATCAGTGTACCATACCAGACTATTATGTTCCGGTGGATCTGGTCCCTTTGTCCATTCCAATATTGTTGGAATTTGGACCCTGAAAAGCCTTTCAAATATAAACCTGGTTTGCATTTTATCGGATATCATATGTGTTATCCGATCCAGGTCCTCATTTCCATCGAATTTTGTATGGTTGGTTTTTGGCTTGGTGGCGTCCCATAGGCCAGCTACAGCAAGGCGATATAGTGCCCTCCTTGCCTCGAGTTCAACCATAATGTGCAGAGGAGGAATGTTTGATTGGGGCCTTACTACCTAGGGTTGTTTTATCGCCTTCCACGACAGGCCGACCTAGACCGCAGGAGTCAGTGTTCATACTCCGCCCCTGCACGGATAAAAGTAGTTTCTACATTTCAGCTCTACGCCATTAGGATTAGAAGGTCACCAGTAATATTATCCCATCAATTATTACAGTTTACCATTAAATATAATTATCAACTGAGATGGTAATTCAATGTAATTATAACCTAAGAGCATTAGATTGGAAATTGGTCGTAAAATCAAGGTGTTACGCATTTTATAAGAAATAACAAGTGAGTGCAATTCAAACACAACAGGAGTGAAACTTCAGAAAAGCAGAGTTCATTTCATATGAATCTGGGTCACTAATGCCGGAACACAATACAAGGTTATTATGGCGGCATACTAAACCAAGGGTGGTTGCCATCTAGGCGGCTTTCGGGCCCTACTACGTAAAAACACTTTATTATAGGAAACACTGTATACTTGTATATTGAAATTTCTATATTCTCGTTATTTTGTGATGGCACCTTTGACCGCACTTTGTCCTCTTCAAAGGCTTTGGCGCAGCAGCTTTATGTAAACAATTTATACACATAATTATAGGAAAATGAGTCTTCCAATAAAAAGAAATAATCAATACATTGTTGCTTAGTTACTTCCTGCGAGTACCGAGCAGTGGCTTTCTTGCTCCAGTGGCCAGCGACTAGTGGTCAGACTATGTACCGACAACAAAACAATAATACGGAAATCTTTTTCTAAGTGCTATTCTTACTTTTCTGACCTATAAAGTCTGACCCTCTACTAGAACCATGCATAATGGAGGGTAAAAAGTCAAATTATTTCAAAATAATTTATTTGCTCAAAACTGTGTGTACATTATGTTTTACCATTTCGGAATGCAAACATACATAAATTAACTAACATACTTACATAATTTTTTTTATGTCACCTATCTCAGATACATATATATTTTATGTCATTATCAATTCTCAATTATTTATTTCTCCTTAATTGACACATCAATTTACAACAGTGAGATAATATTGAAGAAATTATTGTATAAATCATTATTATTAAATATTAATATTAACATCACTTACTCATCAAGCCTTTAACTGAGTAAATTATTTTATCTAGTTGCTACATTTTCAGTTGTCTTTTACATTGGGTCAGTGGTAATTCTGTGATTGACAACAGTAATTTATTTTAAATAATAATGCACATAGGATAGGACGGTAAGAATATTTTTTGTAATTCAATAGTTAAAAAAACTTCAACATTTTCTTTCAAGATATATAATATATATAATATTTGAAAATATACATAAATTATATGTACTTTTATTTTACTTGTGCATAAAATCAAATATCAATATTGCTTTACATTATGGCTGTCCGTAGGATCATAAAAATTCTATATCTACAGACGGGACGGACAATATTGAATATTCGTATAATACATATGTACATATACATACGTATTATGACAACCTCGATGGCGTAACGGCTAACACACTTAAGTACACTTGTGGAGGTCATGGGTTCAATTCCAGTCTCGCGTCTGGGTGTTTATGTTTTATTTACAAAAAAAAGTAGTTTATCAGTTGTATAGTAACACAAGTGCTACGCTACTTTCTTTGGGACTAGATGGCGCTGTGTGAACTGTGCCAGTTTGTTTATATTATAAAACGTACTGTAAATAAAACTCTGTTATGCAGTCAGTACTACGTCGGCGCGTCTCACAAGTCACGGGAGAAACGCGTAATGAATATATTTTTTTAAATTTTTTGCCTGTCTGTACTTACGACCGTTGAGCTTTTTATCATCGAGTCTCGCTTTCACCAGGTCTAATCGTTCACCGCACATTCGTATCTAAAATCAATACATACATTCTTTATGCAGCATATAATATTTATATTAATAGATATAGCATCTTATTGCACTAAGCACTTTTTTTTCTGGCGGGCCGTCAGCCTGTCTGCCGTTCCCATAGCAAGAATAAAAAAGTAGAGCCAGTTATGTCCGTTAAAATTAATGTGTTCTCGAATAGAGGCCGCCTCTTGTCAAACATCGTTTATGAACTCTAAGACGAGATGGGAATAATGCAGGCAAAAATTACACGCCATATAAAGATTCAATTCTTAGTCATATAGATAAAAACAAAAGCAGACTCCTGTAAGATGGTGAATCCCGATTGCAATCTTAAGGTATGGATCTTGGAATCGTTTGCAGAGAAACTGCGGCTATTTAGTATGTATCACGCGTGGCTTCTGAAAAATTATTAAAAAAAATTACATTCTAATCCTTCATCCTAGGAGGAAAACAAAAGGAGTGATATTTTACACGCCTTTGTGTAGATCTAGATTTCTTAGCGCCGGGGGGACGAAACCTTGACCCCCTGGCGCCAACACTTCAGAAGAGGCCCGCCTTAGGACAAAGGGCGGGCCGGCGCCGGCCCGGGCCACGAGATCGGCAGGCCACATATCCGTAGGCCCGGGCGTAGGCAATAAGAGAACAGCGGGGTTTTTTAGTGGGTAGTCGGATGGCTGAACATCTTCCCCGGAGTCCCACATATCCCTCGGTCCCCCCGGGCCGGGGGAACCCGACAAGAGAGGTTTTCCCTCGAAACAAAAAAAAAATATCTAGATTTCTTATTCACTTTAATCTGAGAAATAACTATTTGCCGTATGTAGACGAAGTCTTCGGTATTTTCATGAAAAATAATGATTGTGCACAGGAAAACATTTATCGTCAGGAAAAAAAATTCGTCTGGGAGACCTTAAGACAAGACCCGGATTTTCAATTTTAGTGGTCACAAACACGATGATGATCAGCGCCAGAGATTGAGAAGCTGGAAAGTAATAGATTAGGATGGTATGGTAATACAATGCATAGAGAAGAATGCCATGTGACAAGTAAAATGATATAAATAAGAGTAGATGGATTCAAAAGATGAGTGGATTGTGTAAAAGATGATAAGGTAACAAAGGGGTGAGATAATAACGGATAAATATTGAGATAATGGCTAATAGAGGAGAGTAAAAGAGAGAACAACTGTAGCAATCCCACATAATGTGGGATAGACAGTAAGATGACAAATATTACATAAAAATAATAGATGCTCCAGCTAAGTCGATCCTGTGACCACCCACCCACATAAGGTTAAGGACTGCGACTGCGGTTTTAATTGGTCGGTTTCCTTCCGGATTCCGACGTAGTGATTCGGTTTCCCAGGAATATAAAAAAGGGCTAAAGGACTGAGGTAAAATTTTAGGTTTACGGAATGCGCACTTGAGCAACGCACTCGTATATTGTTCCGAACAATAGCTCTGAAAATATTTGAACGAATAATGTGGTACTCGAGTGCATGCGAATTCCTATCACTTACGTAAAAGGTCTTTGCAAAAATTTTCGTAGGATAATTTTCGTATATTTTCAATAATTATGTGTACTATGGTAGTCACTCTTGGTTTGAATTAAAATACGCATATAAGCTTTAATATTGGTCCCATTAACCCTTAACAGTGCTATAGCAACAAACTTGAGCCAAATAACTGATCGCCCGAGATAAAGTCGATTCGACGTCCCACTTTTAATTTTTTCACAATCGAATTCCTTAATTCAAACCGAAACTTGTATTTTTGTCTTCCTCTTTCACTTTATGTTAGACAGGGATAGGAATATATCGAGTTGGAATCGATATCGAAATTGATTGGCATCGATAGACATCTTAACTTTTTGCAAGTTTTGCAACTCAATTTGAAATTGTTTCATTTTATTAAAATTATTAATGTAATCAGTAACTTCATATTTGATATCGTAACTTTATTGCTTTAAAGATCAATTGCCGTTGCTTTAGATCAGAACCCAGGATCTGCAGCTAATTTGTTAGGAACTTTCACTTTTCAGGGTCAAGTCACAGCAGACAGGCTTGTTCAAGCTTAATAATAAGCAGTTACTATAGGTCTATGGATGTTTTAGACAAGACGCACCGCTAATAAGCTACCGTCTGCGTGGAACTGGGACCTGAGTCGCTTAGACGATACAACGCGAGGTTATTATGGCGACATACTTATAAACCCAGGGTTTATCTTCTGTTCAAACTTCGAAAGAGGAATGTCAATCAGGTATCATAGAGCACTAAGAATTAACGGATAACGAGTCTATCTGATACATCGTATAAGATAACTAAAGAAAACGTATAATAATATCATTTATTGTCGTAAGAAGTTCAGTCCAATTTTTACTACTGCTGTCTAACCCCCAACGTTGACCAAGAGGTTCTTCGTTTGCTAGTTTGCTATCTGCTATCTGCTAACTAGCAATAGTATTTATTTTGAGATCACGGATTCGATTTCCATCTTGAGTATTTATTAAAGAAAAGTATACCATATAAGTATCAGTAATATATTAACCATAACACAAGCATTCTACTGGTCACGCTGGGACTAGACGGTGATATGTGAATTATCTTAGTTATATATTTATTATTATTATGCCCCACGAACGAAATATGGTAACACGCTTCATCTTTCTGACTATAAATACGTGGCTAAATATGTTCATTTCATTAACATCTTTCATGAGATACATCTATCTCATAATAAAGAAGTTTCTAGAATGTACGAAGTATGTTTAATTAATCCAACAAAATATTACGTATCTTAAATACAGCAATTTACTGCGACCTAGTTTTTAATCGCTGTCTGTACCGAGCGCGTGTGGCGAAGACTTCATAAAAGTACGAAAATAAATTAATTATTCAAAATAATGCATTTGATTCGCATGTATAAATAAACTACATAGGTTTTCGGTCTTTTTCATCGTAAAATCGTTTTTATAGGTGACTCCACGGTATGGATTTTGGTGTATTAGTGATGTACCACTGTTAAAATACTCGGAAAACTCGTTTTTAGATATTTGAAGCGTTCGGCATTATGTTCAAAATCACATAAATGTGATCAATAAATATTACTTACTTTACCTTAAATCCTTTATTTCTCTGTCTACATACATTGTCATTCAAAATGTAAAAAAAAAACTATTACCCAAAATTATCATAATCAGAAACCCATTGACTAGGGTCAGTTATATACTTTCAATTGTAATCCCAAGTTCTTCACTTCATTATGCTTACAGTTGTTTCTATTGATAACGAAACTTAGATTTTTCGATTTTATTTTCTTTTTCATTTCTTTTCAGCTAGATATACAAAAAAACAGTAGTTTTTTATTGCTGTCCCATAAGAGTACAGGAACTTGGGTCACTAATGTCGGAACAAAACACAAAGTTATTATGGCGGCATACTTAAGACCAAAGGTGGTCGCCATCCAGACGGGCTTGAGGCCCTACCACGTAGCTAGGGTAGGTTGTTTTGATGCCTTTTACGACAGGCCGACCCCGGCCGCAGAGGCTGGTATTTTTTCTCCGCCCTTGCACGGATAAAAAATTAGTTGTCTAAGTCACACGACATGACTTTGGCTTTATAGTTGGTACTATGTCTATTGTATTCACATATTAACCTGCATTTTCACGTTTTTCGCGGCGGGATAATATGTAATTCCTGTTTAATAACCTCAACGAATGGCATTTATATAATACTCGAGTTACTTGAACGACTGTTTCGCACTAGATGCACGTCACTAGATGGATGCCACCCACGGCCGGGTTAAAGAACTCTATTACACGAACTAAACAGTTGTGATCTCATCCTCCACAGGATTTGCGGTTATTTTTGTTTCACGCCTCTAGGAATTCCGGATTTTTCTCATGAAAATATTATAATTTCGGATTTGTTGTCTACATGATAATTATCTGTTACTCGTATCTCTCGTAGTTCTGTCTACTCCGTAGTACTCGTAATACCAAATTTTTGAAGTTAAACTTCTTTGGGCGCATGAGGGTAAAAATTTTACGGATAAACGGAAATTAGCGTCACGAAGATGTGAAACGTTTTTTCTAATGCTTACATTTTTAAACTCATGATATCTTTCGAATGGAATGTCCGAATTGGATAATTCAAAAAGTTATATAAAGGTATTTAAGCAATCTTGAATATGAAGTAATTTATTTTGATAAGGATTAATACCAAGATACAAATAAAGAGTCATTTCTAGCGGTGGCATTTCAATTAAATTTTTAAAATAAAAGAACACTTATTGTGGCATAACTATAATAGTTAGATGCTGGCGCGACATTTTTTGTAAATAATGATGTGTTCTGCAAAGTCGTAGTACATTATTCTATCATTAATAGTTTTCACAGCGCACGCGATATAAAGAATATTTTAGGTATTTTTTTTTACACCTTGGGTTACATTATTGGAGTTTTAGTAAAGATTCCTAATTTTTTTGAAAATTTATTATAGTCTATGTCACCTGGGGATAATGTAGCTTCCCAACAGTGTAAGAATTTTACAAATCGGTTCAGTAGTTTCAGAGCCTATTCAATGCAAACAAACAAACAATAAAATCTTTCCTCTTTATAATATTATATTATTAGTATATTATTTTTATATTATAATAACGTAATTGCCACTCACCAACCGTGAAGGAAGTCATCGAGGAGAAACTTTATGGTTAACCCAGATCATCAGTTTGTGTACCCGCCAATGCACTTTGGATATGCGTGACAAGTATATTGTCCGCTTTTTTTACTCCGTGCAGGAGCGGAGTAAAAATACTGACCTCTGCGGGGTCAGTCTGACGTAAAAGGCTATAAAACAAACAAGGTGGCAGGGCCCCATGCCCGTCTGAATGGCAACTACCCATGGTCAATAAGTATACCGCCATAATGACGTTGAATATGCTCCAAAGATCTTGGTTTTATAATTTTATCATTAATTAAATTGCTAACATATCTTTCTGTTCCCTCTAAGTCTCGGAAATCTAAAGCTTTAGAATAGTATAAATATAAACAAGATTTAAAAATTAGTTTGCCAAAGAAGTTTCATTTCTGACATGTGTACTTTGTACGCACGCGCTTTTTTTTAAATTATTTCTGTTGTAAAAGTAACCGAAGTTGATCCTTATGCTAACAAAATTACTCAATTAGAACCGTTTTCAAGCTAGCCTAGATTTGTTAGTTACCTAAATTTTGTTGTACCAATGCAAAAAATATTTAGACTGAAAGTACTACAAATCATTTAGATATTTTGTTTCAAATCTTTGCTGTCACTTATTCAGGTCAGTTCAGTGACAGTCGCGTTCATAGGTCCACCCGAAGTTTAAGTACCAACCTTATGCTTTTATCGTAATTTTTGACTTCTTTGATACGGTCATATTCTTAATGAAAAATGTTAGTATAACATTTTTCCAATTTATCAAGTAATAAATATGAAAAAAAAAATTTTCACTGACTGAGTAGAGTACATCCAATACAACACATCCACAAAGTATTCAATATCTGACAGCCATAAAATATTTTTATAGCAAGAGTACGACAGAGAAGCGGACGTCACATTTATTGGTGATTGTTTATATTTGTAGTATTTGTGTGTTCAACTATCATGGTTACAAGATAGCAGAGAATTGGAACATGGGAAGGAGAAGCTCACTTTAAAGTAGCATCGGGAGAGAATATTTATATTTAATCCAACTCTCGGTACGAGATACATGCCATAATTTATGGCATGATGTAATAGTATCAACTAAATTAATTTAAGGTGCTAAATGCGATAATTTCGCCTCCGTTTATAATTTGTGATTAAATTTAATTGAAGTTGGATTTATCCAGATTTGCTTTAATCGAAAGAGTGCTCGATATCTGGCTCGAAGGACCAAAATAAATAATCTGGTTTTAAAAAGTTTTTCAATTGGTTATTTAAAAAAATTATTGTATAAGTGAACTTACTTCGTACACTCGCGAACTTACTCTATAATAGCACATTAATCTTATATACCAATTAATGACCCGAGAATTTGTATGAATGTAAGCATTACAAACGGTAAGCCGTACAAGGAGTTTATTTTGTTTTTAAGAGTAAAACTTATACTTCAAAGCTATAAGATATCAACACATCGCAATCTAAACTTGTAGTCATCATTCAAAATAAGGCGATCGCAAAAAACATCGCCAAAAGACCTGTTCACGGGCCGCAAGTAGGTTTAAGATTTATAACAAGTACTATAGGTATCAAAATGTTGGAAAGCGATACCTGTTCTGCTCAGGGTCGGGCAGCGGGTCAATAACCGGGCCAGGTATTTGGACAATGCGTCTTTATACATACATTGTATGTACATACGCGATATGCGTGGTTGTTGCGCAGGCGACCGACGGTATTAAAGCTATATGGGGCGCTCGCTGATTGTGTGTGCATTTTTTGTATACATTTCTTAAAAAGAGGCGGCGTAGGTAGAATACATCATCAAATACATTTAATATAATGTGGGTAGATTTATATAAGGTTTTTATCTATCATACATAACATATTTAATTCACTAAAAAAAAATTTCAAACCAGTGAAAAACAATATACGTTACTTACTGATTGCTTACCCGATGTGATTTTCTTAGAGCTCTAAGCATTTCATTTCGGTCGCGATTAACCTTTTCTTTCCGCAACTGCCTTTACCTATGCAGATATTTCAAGAAAGTAGACCGAATACTCATGGGCAAAATTTTGTATTATATGGCTTCTTAAAACTAACACAAAAATTCATTCGTCTTAATAATATAGTGAGCGATTTTTATCATTTCATTCTGCATTCATTTTTTACGATACAAATCCTCATATCACCTCCTTCCATCTATTCTTACGTTCTTTTAAGGTTCTTTTCTCCTTTGTATTATAATCTTCACCACTGCTTTACATTGCTAGCGGGTTTTTGTTACTAAAAATAAATTCAGATTGGCCGTGCGAAGTGCGATGTTGTTTTTCCGAACTTCATAATTTTAAGAAGGAGAAATAACATAGTTCGTCACAAAATCTTGTCAGGTAAAGCTAATACAAATTATCTTAAAATGTCAAAAGATTATGAAATGTCATCAATCTTCAGCAAAACTATTCAGGGTTTGTTTATGAGCAAAAGTACTTCTTGGTTTACACAATCGTTACGTCTGTTCAGTCATAAAATACGGATGATTTGTTACTATCTTAAATAGATAAGCTAAAAGCAAACAACGGTTTTGATGCAGACGAACTATTTTCAATGTCAAATACTGCATGAGAGAGTATTCTACGAAAAAGCTTTCGACTCCAAACTGGCTGCTAAAGAATCTCTTTGCAACGACATCATGTTAAATGACGATGTTTTGAGATGTGTGAACAAATACTACATATTGACATTCTTCTCTGATCCAGCTCCGAAACCTCAAAAGAAAGTCCTCATCACAACGTTTGGGAGATTTCATATCGCCAAAACGATAGTTTTTTTAATAAGATGGTAGCTTTGAAAGTGAGAGCAGTCATGGACGAAACATGTATATAAAGGCAAATATATCTTTGACTTTCCTTTAATTTTAAAAGGGATGCTGTAGGAACTATATTACTGGCTATATTGGGTGATTCTGATATGGAAATGGTTAATACCAAAGAAAACGACATGCTAAAATTTGCAAAACTTTACTCAGCAGCTTTATCACTTCACCTAGTATCCGATCTCCTTTAAATAACGTAGAAAACGGTGACCGCATCTCGATACGTGTAGTGTATACCCCAGCTGAGTATACCAATGAAATACACGAAATTGTCAATCAGAGCTGAACGAAGAAGGCGAAATACCTGTATCTGCGCAAACTTAGCGAAACCACCCTTCAGTGGATGACATAACGATGAAGAGCGCCAAGAAGTTATCGAGGAAAATAAGTAGCGTATATTTTGCATATTCGTATATATTATATTGGATCAGTTTTGTATTTTGCCGTCCGCCTGTGTAGTATGTCTATTTTTATGATCCTACAACTGTTTACATATTTTGGGATTCGATTGTTGCAATACGTACTGAAAAAGTGAATGTTGAATTATTTTAATACCCACTTCAGTGGATCGGTATTGGGTATAAGGAACACACAAGTTTACTATTTGCAATTTGCTATTTCAAGTAAATGATCTGTGATAGAACAAGCCATATTTAATTTCTCCGGCAATATTTAATGGAAATCCGAGAAAATTAAAATCCCTGCTAATTATTTACTTTTAAACCATTTCCTATTTGGCATTTACAGCTAGTCGAATCATGGATACTGGCAATATTAGTTTTATTAACAGCTACCCCCTCTTTTCTAAAACGTAAAATGCGACAACCATGTTTGTTTTTAGTTTACCAGCAGCTTGGAAAGGCATAATTATGGTTCCCTTTGATAATAATGAGGGGGCCTTTCAGTTTAAATGGCGATTATTTTCTCTCTTCTTTCCACTCATGCACGTTTTTACAAATCTTAAATGTGGCCACACCTTCACATTCCCGTTAATTGCCCAGTTTACCTTAAATGTATTAAATAAAACAATATAAAAGAACCAAACTATATTCATTAATTTCTTTACTTTAAAGATTTCACCATATTTTAGCGAATGTATATTCGGAGCATACCTCACTATCACCGAGAGATACTTTCTTTCCTCGGTTGCTAATTTTAATGATGCGAAGCCCACTTCATTCCTTAAAACCACTCCCATATATGACCACATTATACGAAACCGATTTAGGGTCCCGCAAAGCCATATACTTTCATAAAAAAATTTTTTTGTTAATTTTTAATGTTGAGTAAGGATACTAACCTATACGGCCAGGGCCGGCCTATCGTAACTGAGGACAAAACAACCCTAGCCTATGTAGTAGGGCCCGAAGCTCGTCTCGATGACAACCAATCTTGGTCTTATCTACTGTTGCACGGCAATAAAAATCCCTAACTTTTCAATTATTGCTTTAAGTACTTTATTAATCTAAAAATAATACTGTGTTATTATTTAATAAAACAATTAAACTTAGTTCATTTGTTGACTATACTATTAATATTCTAAAGAGGAAAAGGATTTGATTGTTTGTTCTAGTTAACTTAATTAATAAAATAATTATTAAATCACCAATAATAAACTTTTCTGTTTAAAGTAACGAAGGTTGTCCTTTCGGAACCGGATTATATGTAATAATAATTTACAAATTAATATTTTCAAAAAATATCTCATGAACTAACTTATTTAAACTATTATAAAATATACAGAACCTTATCGTGGCATGACCTCAAATATTATGTAATATAATACTCATAATATAATGTTAAATATCCTACGATAACAAATGGAATTTTTGTATATTTTTTTCATAATTGTTCGTTTGTTTTAACTGGCAAACCGCCAGGGTTCACCCGGATAAATTTTATATGTTAGTCATTAAATTGAGTAAATCAGAATTGATTTAGAATAAACTATTTTTCCCTTCATTATATTGTAAGACAAAAGCATAAGAAGTTCAAGAAAGAACTTGGGATAAGAAGTGAATCTCGCCTGCCAGCCAGGTACACTCGATTAAGCAATGCATGAAGCATTAGTCCAAGGTTTTCCTCACGGGTCAAAAGAATCAGACAGCAGTTGCCTTCGTAACATCAAAATTTTGCCAAATATCTATTTCCTTTTTTTATAGCTAGAGTTCAGCAGACAGACAGACGGCCCCCTGGCAGGTGGTTACCGTCGCCTATGGACGTTTGCAGCACCAGAGGCATTACCAACACGCTGCCGACCTCGAAGAAATTTTGTAACGCCTTTTTTGAAGAACCCCATATCGTACCGCGCTGAAAAAACCTCAGCCGGAAGCTCATTCCAGATCCTTATCCTGACTATTTAAAAACGTCATCATCAAGTTATTAATCATGGTTATATCTAAAGCTTCCATTCTGGGGCCAGGAGTCTACTTATAAATACTGTCACGCATGCCCCCCGAGAGAGTTAAGAAAAGTCTTATATCAATATAAACATCGTAAAGAAACATAAGAAGAAGATTTTTAGTGGCGACTGCCATGTTAAGCCTTGTCCCAAAGCGAAAAACGGAACGATGCCCTTGCATCAGTTAACTAGGATTTCTTAAGTGACAGGGTGACTCTTGGTCAAAAAAGGAATGACACAAGAGTCGTTGATTTGACTGTAATCAATAGTAGACCCCAGGTCTCAAAGGGCAAATTTGTATTCCTGCCGAATCAACCACTTTGACGATGATTAAGCTGTAATAGATTTTACAAAATTCGAAGATCCTCGTTTAACAAATATTTGAAAGTATTTGTCGAAAATCAGGACCAAATTCCTACACAACTTTCAATAAAAACTCATTGTAAAAATGTTCTAAAACTTATAATTCGAAAACGACACAAAAATAGACACACAGTGCAAATTTGAGTGACACAGGAAATCTAGCTCAAACTGTATTTGCACGTAGCGAGAAAATTAGCGAATCGCCAGATGAATGACATTTTACTGACACACACCTTAATCAAAAACCAACTATAATATTCATAGAATACAGTTTAAAATCATTTACATTAATTAGACAAGATAGTTCAAAGAACCTCTCCCACGCGTAACACTGTTTTGTTTAGTGTTTGTTATACATAACTTGTCAATTTATTAACTGCGATTTTGTTGCCTAGTACGTAAACATTCATGTATTAGAAGAATTCGATAAGACCGTATCGTCACAAATGTTAATAGATACCGACATAATGTACACTGAGATGAATCAAACGGTTCATCATCATCATCGTCATCTTAGCGATGAATCCCGGTTGCACCACATCGCACGATCTTAAGCATCTCTGGTGATCAGTCCATTGGCACGCATATCAACCCCTACGACGTCAAGCCAGAATTTTTTGGGTCTACCCCTCCTGCCGGGGCCCGGCGGTGGCGGCATGGCCAGACATTTGTTCCCCACATAAGTAGCCGATTGCCGTAAAACGTGGCCATACCAGCGAAGGCGACACTCCTGCAATTTATCCGCTATGTCACCGGACATGAAGGCTGCCGCGAATGCGAGAGTTCCTAACGCGGTCCTTCCGCGTCACTTCACACATCCACCGCAGCATATTCATCTCTGTGACTCGCAGTACCTGCTTGTGTTGCTCCAGCACCGGCCACGCTTCACATCCGTATAAAAATATTCAGTGAAATAGTATCCAGTGTATCCTACAATCTTCGTCTCCTCTTTATTCGGGCTTTCGTATTATGAATGTTGTGTGATACTTCAACTTACCGACTTTTCCTAAGTTTTACTTTTGCCGCATGTGAATTGCACAAACACACTTTTTTACTTCTTAAATATTACATACTTCATGGCAAGATTTGCGGTGTTATGGCCAAAACCATACAATAAAGTCATTACATCTCTATCCCGAACAGTCCTGAGCGTCTTTTTCTTGTCACTAATACAAAGAATATGCTAGGTTTAAAAACTTATGCTGATGTGCATACTAGGGCATCATTCATTTTATAATGTAATTAATATATTAAATGTCTAGTACCCACAACACAAATGATTTGTGGCTTACATTGGTACGAGATGGCGTGTGAAGTGTCGGAGTATATTTATACGGCAAATATGGATTATACCTATTTTTATTAACTTTTTACTGAAAAAAGTGCTACCAGAGGGCAATTACGACTTTGAAATGAAATAATCTGAAATTTTATTAATTTTCTACTAAACTTTTCAGCGAAATTAACAAGAAATTCGAAAAAAGGATTTTTATCCGCTTAAATATTCTCTTTCGTACGACCTCGAAAATTAAAGGAAAATATATTTGTAATAATTTTACTTCCTCACCATGACTTGCTTATCTGCAAAATTCTGCATCAACAAATTAATTTCCCCCCCAAACTTCTTTACAATACCCTAATTAGACAATACTTTCTGATGTCCTTTTGTGTTGCCAAATTCATTGTTAACATTTCATATTTTTTTCCCAATTTAATGTTTTTCTTTGGTAACCTAAATCCAAATAATATCAGATTCTCTGTACGTGACAGCAAACGTTATCTGAAACGGAAGAATTTAAAGGAAACTTTTACAGGCTTATTACGAGATGATTCCATATTTTTTTATCGTAGAAGATATTTGTCGATATTATTTATGCCTTAAGTGGCTGAAAAATGATCACTTGCGGTCATTTTTGTTTCGTTTATTTTAAAACAAGTAAAAATCCAGTCAGCGTTTTGGGAACGTTACCAACTAGCAAAATTTATCTGTTATTATTTTATTTTTAGTATTGTGTAATAAATATGCTTTAAAAATTTGATAGTATTTGCAAGGACTGCTTTTTCCACTTGAATTAAGCGGATACGTTATTTTGTCACGTTAAATCCCGGAAAATAGTGTTAAGTATTATCATTAAATAAATCGACAGTGCCTCTCCATAACAAGTTAGGACTTTTAGGTAAAAATGGTCACTTGGTGGTAATGTAACATTTTTTTTTGTTGGGGTTACAGAAAAACATTAAAACGCGTTACATTGGGCACAGAAAAACGTTACGGCGCGATTTTTGACCCTAATTGTAATTGGGGTTAAAAATCTCCAAAAATTGCGTTACATAACACTTGAACGCTCCGTTATTTGTAATTAAGATCACAGTGAACGAGTAGAACCTGGCGCGGTTCTGCATGAAGGAATAAACAAATTCAGAGGGTACAATGAAACTTGCTGGAACATATTCATAACATATTCTTGATTAACCATATTGTTACAGGGGATATCCCTTTTATTCGTGCAGGGGCGGAGAAAGAATACTGACCTCCGCGGCCTGTCAAAAGCGGCGACAAAATGACCCACCTTAGCTACGCGGTAGGACCCCAAGCCCATCCGAATGGCGACCACCTTTGATCTTAAGTATGCTGCCATAATAACCTTGTGTTGTGTTTCGCCATTAGTGAGCCAAGTTCCCTTATGGGACAGCAGCGTGTTCGCGATGCCACTGGCGTTGCAGACGCCCATAGGCGATAGTAACTGCTAAATTCTAAGTGGGCCGTCAGCATGTCTGCTGTCCTACATACAGTAAGAAAAAAAACTTTGTTTAATCACATACTACAAGATACAGATTCAGATATTATTATTGACAGAATATGACTCAATAATAACAATGTAGGAACGAGATTTTACGTTGTAAAAGCTGGTCGCCCACGATCCATTGTCGTAGGTGCTTGGAATAAATCACTTTCCACACCAGCCGGCCACGCTGTCACCAATACCGGAGATAATGTTGAAGTAAGGCCCGGGTACAAGATATCCGATTAGCTAAACAGTTATAAAACTAAAATAAACAAATACTGTATAAATAAAATCACAACGAGATCGATTTTACTACTTATTATTGAAAATGGTAAAACACAACCTCCGTGGCGTAACGTAGCACGTCAGATCGCCTATTGGGTCTCGGATCCGAATCACGTATCCCGTATTTATGTTAGATACGAATAACTTAACTCTATTTAAGAGTTGTCGTAGATCCTTGTATATACATATATAACCTCTCAACAGAACCAAAGCACGGTAAATTGCCTCAACTGTCAAACGTCGCTCCATCTAACCGTGGCGGTATATCCCTCATTAGTGATTGGGAATTCGTAATGGATATCATCATATACCAGATGGCTCTGTGTAAATTACCAAAGTATCTTCTATATATATAAAGAAAATAGGGTTCCATTGACGCACCACCACCTCAAAACTACTGAACATATCGGGATGGGAATACTACCATTTTTCTTAGATAGGGTATTTATTTTCGACCCTTTTTCATTTTTTTTTTCGATTTACTTTGCCTGTTATTCGCCCAGCAGAGCGGGCGTGATCGGCTAGTTTATTTGTAAATTTCACATTAAAATCTAACTATCGCCGTGTTCCAACATGGCTGACGCAGCCGCTAAGGAAGCGGTCTGGTGTGCTCGTCTGCGAGTTCAATTTCCTCGGAGGACAAAATATTAATATGATATATCTGAATATCCACTAAGATAGGTTTTCATTAAGGTTTTGTCTTAAAAATACATTTAGTTATTAATTTATTGATGGATCGTCTGTTTTCGTCCATTACATCCTGGCCATGTATATATTTACTAAGCACATCCAATAGTTACGTGATTCTCTTTTATTAATGTCTACTCATGACATGATTTCAATATGTTAACGGACATTTTTACATTTTCTAAGAACACTGTTGTATTGTAGCGACACCTCAGGTCGCACAACACTGGTTATTATTTTTTTTATTTACATTTTTATTATTATTTAAATATCAAACTGAGCATAAATACTTTTTAGTTGTTTTAATTAATAGTTTTTTACTCCATGTCCGACGAGTTTTCGAAATTCTATTCAAAATTCCAAAACAAAACATAAGACGGCGTAATTCCCCCTTCTGGCTCGAGATTCCGCATCGTCAACATCTGCTCCAAAGTTTGTAATTTATAACGTGTTCATCATTGTGATTTTTGTAAATAATATTCAATAATATAAAAGATATACAAGTATGGTGAAGTGAACTTCATTGGAAGTAACCTACATCGGCGGACACGACCGGTACTGACATCGCCAGCGGCTTACCGAATCTCAACGTTCAACTACATCAACACTCTGCTAATAATTAGGGGATCGACTCCAAACCGCTTCCTGTTGTTGTCCTATGGTACCCCAGTGGTACAGAGGGCCTTCGTGAGACGTCGCCATCCGCTCCTGTTCTGTGCCTGTTGCTCCGCGTCCCTCCAACTCAACCCGACCGCCCGCAGCTCGGCGTCCACGGTGCGCTGCCACGTGTGCGCTGGCCGGCCCCGTCGCCTGCTCCCATGCGGCCTCCACGCGAACGCGACCCTGGCTGTATTGTCCTCTGGTCTTCGGAGGGTGTGCCCTATCCACTTCCATTTCTGTTGCGCGATTTCCTGCTTTATCGGAATTTGGTGGCATCGCTTCCATAGATCCTCGTTGCTGATAGTGTTCGGCCAAAATATGCGCAGGATGGACCTCAGGCATTTGTTGACGAACACTTGTAGCTTGCTCGTCAGACCCTTTGTCTCCTTCCAAGTCTCGCAGCCGAAGAGCAAAACAGACTTCACTATGGAATCGAAGAGGGAAACCTTGATCCGCCGGGTGAGCACGTTCGAATCCCACACAGGTTTTAGCTGGGCAAAGGCACCTTTCGCTTTCTTGATCCTCGCGTCGACGTCGTCATCAGAGCCACCACTGTTGGTCACGGTGCTGCCGAGATATGTGAACTTTGCGACAGATTCCAACGGTGTACCATTGAGTCTGATGGGTCGATTTTCGGAGAACTGTACTCGCATTTCGACGGTCTTCTTAGCGTTGATTCGTAGACCCTTATCTTGAGCTTCCTCTCGTAACGATTCCAGTTTCATTTGGAGAGCGGTCAGTGAAGACGAAATCAAAACTATATCGTCCGCGTAGTCGAGGTCCTCCAGGTGCGAGCTTTCGTTCCATGGGATGTCCCTAGGTGTTTCAGTTACTTTCCGCATGACGTCGTCGATTAGGACAATGAACAGCAGCGGTGACAGGAGGCAGCCCTGCTTGACTCCTGTAGTCATTGCTATTGGCTCCCCCAGAACTTGGTCGTGCACTACATTGCAAACCGCTTCCTCTTAACTGTTATTTATACTAGTTTAAAGTTACACATCAGCACTATTGAAAATCTATACAAATAAATAAAATTGGAGTATCTGTTTGTAATATTAAAATAATCGCTTTTTATTAAGTGCATTCGGACGTATACACGGTACATATACCAAAACAACAATTTTTACAATTTTTGTCTGTCTGTCTGTTTGCTCCGGCTAATCTCTGAAATGGCTGCACCGATTTTGACGGGACTTTCACTGGCAGATAGCTGATGTAACAAGGAGTAACTTAGACTATTTTTATAAAAAAAAATTATTTTTGTTAAAAATGATAAGATCAATTTAAGTTGACCTCAGATTTATATCATCAATCATATAAAATAGAGTTCAGCTTAGGCTGGACATTGTAGGTTTTATTTCTAATTTAAGTTGACCTCAGATTTATATCATCAATCATATTATGAAATAGGGTTTAGCTTAGGCTGTACTTTGTAAGTTCGAACGCACGTATTCCGGAGGCGCATGGCGTAACAGTTGCATTCGATAACACTGACTGTTTGCAAATTTCATTTATTTATATTTTAGGGTTTATAGGGTTTGTAATACAAAATAAACCGATTTATCCAAAAAATGCTGCCCAAAGTCACTATTCCACGCGGACGGAGTCGCGGGTACAGCTAGTCTAGTTCAATAAATAGGTACTTTATATTAATGCAAACTATACCTATATATGTAATGTATAAAAAACTGCGTACATTTAATTAAATCCATAAACGTGTTCCATTGTATCATCATCATTATCATCATCTCAGCGTTCATCCCGGTTGCAACCCAAACTTCGTGTTCCATTGTATATATGTGGTAAATTATCGAAAATTTAACTTAAAACTTAGGTGAAACTCAGTTACAATCAATGTATCCCTTTAGATGCTCCAAGGCTGCAAACAGGTTCAATATACCTATACATAGTTAAGAAAAATCTAAACTACTTTAAAACATTAACCGCATTGAAATTGGTTGATTAGTTAGAGAGAGCTACGATGATAGAAACAAACAAACACCTTTCACTTATAACAAACGTCAATCTTGAGTCCGTAATTAAAAAACAAATATTTCTCATACCCTTAAATTTGTCTGAAATTCTCGAATATACTATAAAATCATAACAATAATGTGCAACCGGCCTTAAATATTGTAGCCATAATTTATTATTAGAAAGGGTAAATGACTCAGTACTGATTGACGCAATTAAATTAGTAACTTTTGGTACAGCCAACTTTCGTAGAGTATTGACTACATAAATTGTTGTTTGAAGGAATAGCTATTTGCTAACATAAAATGTTAAATACACATGGGTAAATACTATCTATAATTTTAAAATACTAGTGAATATGTTACAAGCTACTGTTATATTAAGCAAGACAGGCCAAACAAAATTTAATTTTTTACTTAGTACAGGGTGATAAGCTTCCCGGTTAAGTTTAAATAATTAATGCTCCAAATAAGTTTGTTAGAATAAAGTTTTCTTACGTTTTGAATATGCTTTAAGAAAGACAGAACACACTGGTTATTAGGTAAAATACTCCTACGCGGACAGCAGCGTGTTCTGTCTACTGATCATCAGCAATACAGAAAATAAAATGTTAACAATTTGCCAACAAGAAACACCAAAGAAGTAAAGATAAGAGATTATTTAGCTCATGGTGGAGTGGACGGAGTACCTCGTGCACCCCAGTGTAGGCATTGTCATCATCGAACCGGTGAGGCCAATCCTGGCAGAATGGACGAATAGGCGCCCTGACCTTCCTAAGTTTCTACCAACAAACGATGACTTTCAGCGGCTTTTTTCTTTCGATTAAATAAGCAAAGAAATGCGTATCGCACATGCGCGTTTTCAGGCACGTAACTTGACATTTTCAAAGAGGTATAAATCAATGACACACCGTCATAGATTACGCAAAATATAACATGTATAACTTTAAAGCTAGATGTCAGTAGAATAAAATGACATATGTGTCAAATCATAATATCGCATAGTTAAGTCTAGCGACTCAATGTAAATTTTTTATTAACTATGGTTGATAATCAGTTTATTAATGTTTTATGTAAATTTTTAAGTTTAAATAATATTAGCGTTTAGTGTAATTAGTAAATAATATAAATATTTCAAATAATATGTAAAATAAATATGTACCTTTCTGTAAATATTCATATGAAATTGTATCATTCTATTTTTAAATTCATATATTTTTCATTTTCATTTCATTTCACTTTAAACTACCATTTCCTCTTGGTTTGCAGTTAACTAATTAAAATGTTTGTCAAAATTATTTCCTGATCCTTGCAATTATGCTCTTTCGCCACCTGCCTTTTCTATAAACGTCTATACTTTGACATTGGCAAATCAGTGCCTAAAGCATTGAAGCCACATTAAAAGAAAAAAAAAAAGTCTAGCGACATTTGTTAGTAAAACCGGTAATGACTTGCCGGTACACTTGGTAACACATTAACGAATCAGGATAGTACGTTTAACGGAAAGTTTACACATAATTTTCTCCTCTGGTGAGATTCCGAAAGTATTTTAATGATCTACTCCCAGCTGTCGATTCCCCACCAGATATTTTACACCCACTTGTCCAATTTTCGAAACCGCCCAAAGTCTGCTTCCCACGTAGCGTAGGTGCTGACATGCGAGACCAATTCGTACAGAGGGTACACTCAGAATTTTATTGAACTTTATGTAATTAATATTGTAAAGCATGGGACTCCGTAGAGCGGCTCGTTGTGCAGGGCCGGGTAAATGGCAGCAGATCGCGAGGGCATTCGCCTTTGCGATGGACGGACCAAATTAAGTCGATGACACACACATCCCTAAACGACTGCGCAAGACAGGCTTCAGCTAGGGACAAATGGCGCGCGGTGGTGAAGCGCTGCCGGGCGTCTTGCGTGACCGCGACTGCTCTGTCAAGAGTATCCGACTGAGAAGAAGATTGTAAAGCAATAGTGGATTCGATTTAGGAATATCTTTTAAATTATTTTTATTACTATTCCCCTTCTTTTACGCCTTTTTTCCCGGTTATGCATCCAAAGTTGCATATTTTAAAACCCGAACAACGTACATGATTAAACTCCTGCGCACCTATTTGTTACTATACCCCAACAGTCAGGTATGTAGCCGCTTCTATAAATATCAAGAGTACGGTATCATTATCTTCAAATAATTAGCTAAAGTATCTTGTTTTCAATACTTTGAAGGCATATAGAAAGTACATAAATTCTTCTTCTTCATCCCAGCATCAAATTTCCGGAACTTCCGTTTCGGTGCTCTGGGTCCGCTTTCCGACTTTTTCTACTCCACTTTGTAATAAATATTATAACTTATTTCAAAATGTACCTGTATGCATTCTGATAACTTTAAATTATCGAGTGTTTGAAGCCTTCTATGAGTTCGAATTAACGCGTCGTTTTAAAGTAGCTTAAAATGTATAGATTTTTTTCCAAATATAAAATGTTCTAGGGAACTTGTGACAACTTGGAATTATAAATAAAAATAACAAGAGTTAACTGCACTATTAGCATTAAAGCAATACCAAACAAAAACGCGTCTACGTTTCGTCTATTATTCGGTATTAATATTTTTTATTGCTAGCAGACAGGCAAACGGCCCACCCTCGCAGGTAATCGCCGTCGCATATAGACATTTGCAATACCAGAGGCATTGCAAAAGCGCTGCCGAACTCGAAGAAATTTTATAACGCCTTTGTTGTAGAACCCCATATCGTACCGCGCTGAGAAAACCTCAGCCGGAAGCTCATTCCAAATCCTGAGGTTGAACTGGACAAGGTTTTGTCGTCCCCATTCAAAGATTATCTCTATAGAGTTCTCAACTTCAGACACAAGTCTGACCCGACTTTCTTCCAAAACCGCAGGAAAGAGGTTTACACGGCCATTGTGTACCGTGCATCGCCGGTGCTAATATCTGCATAGCAATGAATGCCATCTATGGATAATGTCATTGATATGCAAAATAAATTGCGTCGGCGACAGCACACAACCCTGAGGCACACCAGCATTGATAGGCTGGAGCAGCAACCATCAACAACGACCGTAATACTGCGCCCAGCGAGAAAGCTGGATAGCCAGGTGCAGACTCCCGTAAGATGGAAGCTTCGCCAGAAGAGCTCTATGCCAGACCTTATCGAAGTCTAAGGTAACAGCCAGGGCTTCTTCTTTGCTCTCAACGGCTTCAGCCCAACAGTGCGTTAGGTAAACCAGGAGATCCCCAACAGACCGACCATACTGAACACCGTATTGACGATTATGTAGCAGCTGGGAATCCACCAGGTAACCCAAGAGTTGTGCGTTGGTAATCCTAACCTTTGAGAGCAAATAAGTTATCGCTATAGGTCTGAAGTTGGACGGATCCATTCGGTCACCTTTTTTGGGAATAGTGTGAACATGGGCCACCTTCCATGAAGCCGGGAAACAACAATTGCGGTAGCATAAGGTAAAAAGTCTGGAAAGGACTGAAGACAGCTCAGCCGAGCACATCCGCAGCACAATAGCGGGGATACCATCTGGTCCGGTGGAATTCTTGACGTCAAGGGATTGGAAAACATGTCACACGGTTTTTTGTGAAAACCGTACCTCCGACATTGTGAAGTCTCCCAATCTTCTAATAGAAGGTGGAGATTGTCCCCCGTCATCAAGATTCGAATTGGCTGCAAAGATTTCGTCCATTTGAAAACATTAGGCAGAAACCTACCTTACTGTAATATTAGTCCTCTGTTAGGTGACTATTCATGGGATGCAATGTCGCAAATAGTGAAATGTGAACGAGTTGAAGCGTTTAATGTGATTATGATCAGTGGGCGTCGCACATACTCCATTTACTTCATGCCGGGTTATTGACACCACATTTTGGCACAAATCCCCCAAACAAATCACCATGGTTACAGGCTAATATTAGATTCAAATTCACAACAGTCATAAGATCTATTCATGGTTTGACTGAATTCGCAAACAAAGATATTTTTATTGCTTTTATTTTTATTAAAGCATACTGTTTGAAGTATATACGTGAAATTGTTTTGCCCAGGGGTCAAAATTCGATTATAATTCATTTAATTTTTAACTTTGAACTTTTTTAGGGTATGCTAAGGTAAGGTTAACTAAGCTAAGGTTTAGGGTAAGATAATCTAAGCTTTCATCATAGCTACTCAGTTAATTGCCATTTTACTACATCACACTGTATCTGTGTGTAAAAAAGTATTGTTTCCGCCCGGGATCGAACCGGGGGCCTTCTGCGTGTTAGGCAGATGTGATAACCGCTACACCACGGAAACTGTACTCACAATGTCGAAATACTTCAAAATAAATACACACCGACATTTACTCTCTCGCTCTGGCTCACTAATTACAGGCGACTATAGGAGAGACCGAAATATACATATTTCTGTCTCATTCTTTGCTGGCTTCATCCTACACATTTTTGTATTTGTGTCTCTTACCTGTCGTTTTTTCGTTGCATCCGGTTTGAAATCACAACGATTCTAAAGAAGTTTCACTTCAAAAAAATATAATAATGTGTGTAACCATATATAACATTATTATAATTTTTTTTTCCACCAAAACAACATACATATATATCACCCGTACATACAACGTATTACAGTTTGAAGTACGAATTTTTATTCTAACATTATTCTTTATCCAACCTTACCATATATGTAGACTGATGCATCGTAATTTTATTAATAAATAAAAAACAAGAACTGAAGTATAAAAAAATTGTGACATTCTTCAAATTATAGCATACTAGTTGACCCGGCAAACGTTGTTCCGTCATATAAATTAAAAAAGTAGCCTATGTTCATGTTCAAGGTCAAATCTATGACTATACCGAAATTCATCAAAATCCATTCAGTAGTTTTTGCGTGAAAGAGCAACAAACATCCATAAAAGGATTATAATTAACATGGACGATGATCCATGGTGATGTTGATGTTATCCCATAGGTACCAGGTACCCATCAGATTACCTCTCAATTTCTCTTACGTACGAGATCCGAGACGGTCTTTTCCTCTCTTTGCAGCACATCAAATGCAAATATAGAATAGACTATCTTAACAAAAGGGATCTATGACAACTCTTAAATTGAGTTTTGAGTTATTCTTATCTAACAATACATATAAACGCATACAAACATCGGAAACAATAACCTCATTAGTTGATATGCAAATGGGGAGCGTATTGAGGGCCGCAAATCGATCGTCATTGTTTCGAGCAGACATCGATCTAAACATGGCCAATTAGAACGCTGCTCAGACACGCACCATTTAACAGATATTACTTACGTATTTGTGTACGCGGAGTGAGCTGGTACTGGAATAGACGGAACGAATGCGGTATATATAACGTGACCATACGTCCCGCTTTGGGCGGGCTTGTCCCGCTTTTACGAATAAACCTTTATACCTACTTAACTACTTGCCTACATTAATATCGCGAAAGACGGCAGCGCAGCGTAGACGCGGGTTGACAGTCAGGAACAAGCGAGAGCGAACGACTGACACGCAAGAACGGGATAGACGAAAAATTATAGTTCATTTATCTGTTGTGCAATGAGTTTATTAGAAACTTATCGAATACTTACTTATCCCAACTCATTATTGTATTACAAAATACATACTAAAGTAACTCTAATTTTGCTGTAGCAAAGTAGTTTTTTGTTGCGAAATTATTTATAAATATTATTTTCAGGGTAAGTTGGTGTAAGATTTAAGATGTCAGTGAGGGTAAGATACCATAATAAATTATTTCAAGTCATCTTTTAAACCATAATTTTTATTTTGCACTAAAATATATATCTTACACTGACGTATCCTATTATGTATTTATTTAATTCCGTAGGCGTCCCGCTTTGACACGAAAAAAAATGGTCACGTTAGGTATATACCGAAACGCTTAGCGATCTTCAAAATGCCACGCTTGGTTAGGGAGGAGGATTGGTTAGGGCTAAGGTTTACATCACGTAGACCATACTTTCCAAAGGAAATCTCGCGCTTTTCGAGCTATATTCAATATGGCGCACAGCGTATAAGCAAAATATTTTTTTTATATCTCTATTAGCAAAAAAACATTGAAAGTATTTATGAATGATTAGAGAGGGAGTGCGTTCTCATATACTACAGATTCCTTGGTGATCCCAAGGGAAGAAGAGGGGTAACAATTTGAACAGTATACCTCTAGGTCACGTGGTATACGTAGGTGCGTTCCCTTAGGACAAAGTCAAGATTTAATGGCGGATAGGAACAGAGGAAAATAACAGCCTTCCTTTCTAATAGTATGTGTATAGTAATATTAAAACTGTTTTTAATTGATTTAAACGTGTGTTTATTTTGAAACGTTTTATCTTTTTTCACCATTTTCACCCACTGACAGAACATATTTATCAACAAGCCCCACATTTAGTTTTGTATAACCTCAACATACATTTAGTTTATTTTTAAAAGATATTGTCCAAGCCAAAAAAAAATGGAATAATTTGACAGTGTTGTTGCTAAAGGAAAATAACAGAATAAATATCATAACACATCCTCCGTCATTTATGCAATATTAAATGTACTCTATCACATTACCTGAAGGTTTATCTAGTCCATAGAACGATTCTCACAGACGCCATTCTTACATCAAAATCAAGTAAGGTGAAACATAGCATAACTATTCGGCTAAAGCGTGAAAACTATTTTTAATTTCTTCAGATCGCTCCCATCTTGATAAGAATAGTTTAAAACTGGCAGGTCTAACTTCCTAATGAGAAAACTCAGTGCATTCGTTTAAGAGTCGTAATGCAGACAAAAGACACCCTTTTCTCCGTCTAGGGGTGGAGTAAGATTACTAACCTTTGCAGCCGGGGTCTGCTTGTCGTAACAGGCGACAAAATAACCCTACGTGGTAGGGCTCCAGGCCCGTCTGGATGGCAACCAACCTTGGTATAGACGTATGCTGCTACTTATAGAAGTATGCTGTTATAATAATCTTGGGTTGTGTTCCGGCATTAGTGACCCAGGTTCCAGTACCCCTACACGATCGTCTGGCATGGCGTCTGGAATCTTAAACATCCATAGGCGACGGTAACGGATTACTATTAACTGGACCGTTAGCATGCTGTTGCTGCTATTCAACATCATCATCTTAGCGTTAAATCCCGGTTGCAATCCAAACTTTCGCTTCGATGCCCGGTGTCTCCTTTCCGATTTTGCTTCTCCACTTCGCACGGTCTCGACATTACTGGTTAATCCATTAGCACGCATGTCCCCCTTTACAACGTCAAGTCAGCACTTTTTGGATCTACGGCTCCTGAGCCTGGCGGAGGCGGCATGGCTAGACATTTGTTGCGAGTGTCAGCTTGTCTGCTATTCCTCATCATTAAAACAAATTCTAGTCTTGGCAACTGCCAAGACTAGTATATCTTAGCTAACTATACTACCGGCACGCTATGATGGCCGTTTTGACGTTTGTCCACTCGCTATAACTAATAACTATAATAACTGCACGTCGCTATTGACAATAAAGAACAGCAATTTGCTCCTTCAAATGTAATTACTAATTAATACGAAATTTCATGAGTGGACAAACGTCAAAACGGCCATCATAGCGTGCCGGTATAGTAGGTAAGATATAAAATCTTTATGATGTACAATGGACCTGATAAAGTTATATCCAGTAAACTTAGTTCCACAAACAATTAATAGTGATCATATTCCGGTTTTGTTTTCTCTGACCGAATCAATGGAAACGAATGATTTTGATCGGACGAATTCATTCATTCAATAGTTTAGAATTATAAATTATATGACGTTAACAAAAGTGTGCATGTTTCGTCTATCAGGAAATGTGAATCGTTGTTTGAAACTTATAATAACAACCTATTACATCCCACAGCTGGGCTCGAGTCTCTCCCTAGAAGGAACGAACAGTATACCCACCACGGTGGATTGGTGGCTTACATATACCTACCGATGACCTAGGTGCATCTTATCCGTGCAGAGGCGGAGAAAGAATACTAACTTCTGCGGCCGGTGTCGGCCTGTCGTAAAAGGCGACAAAACAACCCAGCCATAATAACCTTGTGTTGTGTTCCGGCATTAGTGACTCAAGTTCCTGTACCCTTATGGGACAGCAGCGTGTTCGCGATGCCACTGGCGTTGCAAACACCCATAGGCGACAGTAAGTGCTAAATTCTAAGCGGGCCGTCAGCCTGTCTGCTGTCCTACAGCAATAAAAAAAAACACTAGTAGATTTCCGAGTTTAGGCTTTTGGAAATCGATCCCAAATCCTCAATAAGAAGTACATAGTAGTCAATATATAATATGTGAGTAATATTATATGCACACAAATTCAATGAAAACAATAAAGTATCGTACCTTTTTCTTAATGCTGTTGAAAGCAACGCCGCATAGCAACAGCTCCTAGCACCAATAGGTCAGGTGCATCGAAGGTCAGTGGCCCCGCATTCCTCACGAGATTATCATACTGACAGCCTCTTAGTTTCTACACCATTGACACGGTGTTAAGTATGCAGTATTACATCTTTATTTGTATCAAATACTGAAAATGGGTAGGATTCGCGTTAGTCCAAGCGGTGTTAACGGGATACGCTTAACGGTGATCTTACTTCGCAGGATTCTGATAAATTTTCATTTTTTACTGCTAAATGTGAATTTTAGGCGTTAAAAAATGCCTAAAATAGGAACTCCTCGGCTACGGCTCCTCCGCGAAATGTGTCCATGGAATATTACTTATCCTAACTAATATTATAAATGCGAAAGTGAATGTTGGTATCTTACGCTTTCACGCCTAAACCGCTGAACCAATTTTGATGAATTTCGGTATAATCATAGATTGGACCTTGAAGAAGGACATAGGCAATTTTTTTTATTAATAAAGCAGAACGACGTTTGCCGGGTCAAATCTGTTATTTATAATTATTTCCGTAATAATGTCTCCTACTAAACAAAGGATATGTAAAAAATGGCTCTTCGAATAAATTTCAATTGTATTTTATCTATATTTCGTTCCCTTGGATGACAAGCTTGCCGACCACTGGCCTAAGAGATTCATGCCCAAGTGGACCGGTGCCGGTGAATCCTTATGGAACTTCAAATTAACCTAACGGTGTAACCACTTGTAAAACCAGTTGTATTTTGGGATACGTGTGCGGGGGCCTTGAACACTTTCCTTGTGGGGAGTATACGCCCCCCAAAACTGATACCTTGATCAGGGGTACCCTGGGTATGCAATGCCCTTCGGGGCTGTGACTACTCGTACGAAAGTCACCCAAGCAGATACCAAATTAATTAATTAATTCAGTAAATTTTTAATATGCCGGTATTATTTATTAATTATAATTAAATTCTTGATTATAAAAATAGCAGTAAAATGTCATGAAAATTGTCTTCTATCAGCAGCGAGTCCTTGCAAGTCTATACTCGTACCGTACATCGATTGCGACGTTAAGGCACGCATTGCTACCGCGTGGGCCAAATGGCGTGAGGTAACTGGTGTCATTTGTGACCCCAAGATACCGGTAAAGTTGAAGGGACAGGTCTATAAGACCATCATTAGGCCTGTCCTTTTATACGGCTGTGAAACGTGGCCGGTGTTGGAGCGACACAAGCAGGAACTGCGTGTCACGGAGATGAATATGCTGCGGTGGATGTGTGGAGTGACGCGGAAGGACTTAGTCTTCATGTCCGTGACATTGCTGATAAACTGCAGGAGTGTCGGCTCCGTTGGTATGGCCACGTTTTACGGCAATCGGATGCTTACGTGGGAAACAAATGTCTGACCATGCCGCCTCCGCCGGGCCCCGGCAGGAGGGGTAGACCCAAAAAGTGCTGGCTTGACGTCGTAATGGGGTGATATGCCTGCCAACGGGCTCACTACCCAGGGATGCTGAAGACCGTGCGAAGTGGAGTAGAAAATGTCGGAAAGCGGACCCCGGGCACCGAAACGCAAGTTTGGGTTGCAACCGGGATGAACGCTGAGATGATGATGACTCGTACCGTTCGTTTTCTTTGCAGATAAAATAAATTAGTGTTGTCTTAAACACCACCAAATAAATGACTAGCTGGATCGCCCATTGAAATTAAAGACAAAGCTTTATCTAACAAACTGACCTTTACAGTAATAATATCTGGACCTTAACCTATTGAATTAAGCGCTAGGTAGACGTTTCTTAGAACAAAGATCTAGACTTTCAAGTTTCAAGTCAAGGTTGTCTGTCTATTGCTAAATTCCTTTCATTCCAAGGAACCAATTAATAAAAAAAAAATTATTTGCTAAACTTGAATATTAGGAGTTCAAATGCCTTTAGTGTAGCACTCTGCAAACCCAACTATTTCAACCAACTTCGATGACCTCCGTGGCGTAGCGGCTAAAGCACATCAGTACACTTGCGGAGGTCACAGATTCTACTACGGTCTATCGTCTGGGTGTTTATGAATAATATTTATTTACAAAAGAAAAGTATACTATCTTACTTTATTTATTTATTTATAGCACAAATCCTTACACAAGAACATAAACGCACGTGCGTGCTCCCACCCTTACAAACACACACACACACACACACACACACACACGTACACACACACATACACACACACACACATCCATGTACGCGAGCACCCCCACTTTTTCATAATTTCTCCTTATGTCAACGGTAAGAGAGAAGAGGCCAGGAGATCCATAGGACGGGCTTCTGCTCAGTTTGGACTCCTGTCTCCCTCTACTTCACTGAGCTACTGATAGTACTTTTATAACACACTTTCTACCTGTTGCACTTTTATATGTATGTACTGTCTTGTAATATTTTGGGAGAAAATAAAGAATTTTTTCATTTCATTTTTCATTTCATATATGTAATATATCAGTTGTATAGTATCCGTAACGCAAGTATTATACTACTTACTTTGGGAATAGCTGGTGTAGTGTGAATTATGGCAGCATCCTTATAGACCAGGGATGGTTATCATCCATGGATGGATGGACTTGGAACTCTACCGCCTAACTAAAAACGTTGCTAACTTCTGGTCTTTTATTCATCAGTCGATATAATTGTATGAAATAAATATTTGGATATAATTAAAATATATTTGTAATATATTTGTCGCACGTATAATATGACATTAACAGCAATATTACATACAGCTATTACGGAGTCATAATATGTCAAGTATATCAATCTACTTTCTCTTGGACGGGCGATAGGCCACTTGATTTGGTCTAGATTAACTTAGACGGTTTTAAGCTAGTGATCATAGTATTGCCATATAGCGATTTATTAATGGTGTGGTGTGGATTGGTTCATTTCGCTCTTCATCACATTTGGTCGAGATTATATCGATAGGCGGGGGCGCCGCCCACTTGTATTCGGAAGAACTCACTCGGCATCGCTCGTCACCGACAACAGTCGTTTACCGAGTGCCATAAGGAAAGGCTGCGCGCCAGCGAATGTTATTAGTTTTATTATAATTCGTAATGTATTTGTGATTTACTTCTTATCTGCATATGTATTTCTTCTTTACTACTTTTAAAACCTGACAATACAATGCATCTATCAGCAATTCCTTTTCTATTCACTTCTATCTTAAGTTATTATTAATATAATGTTGGGTATAAGATTCCTATAACACCCACATTAAATAATGACACAGACATTCGGAATTGAATTTTGAGGATAAAATAGTAAAAATTTGCGTTAGCGTTGGTGATGAATTCAAACATTGTAACGAACGATTCGAGCGAGTTATGTCAGGTTGGACGAAACGGCGTTGTGTTTCAAGTAAATAGAAAATCAGTTATATAGTGTTAGGTTTTTTATTGCTATGGATGTTTATGATGCCCTGGGCACCTCTAGGGGTACAAAAACCTGGATGGGTTATTATAGCGGCATACTTATAGACCAAGAGTGGTTCTCATCCAGACGGACTTGGAGCCCTACCTCGTAGAAAATGGTTTAATAAGATCTTCTCAGTGTGTCCTAGAGGATAAATCGGAAGCTAATGTATCCGCTCCGATACACTATTGAGTATTATCCCAGGATATCAGTACGCCCTTTCCCGGTGCCCTTAAGTGAGTTTATAAGATCAAATGCCGTCTGACCTCTCAATCATATTAGGAAACTAAACGTTGCAATTTGATATCCGTGCACAAAATAAAAAAAATTGTCATTTGGCGTGTTTAAACTTCTATTTAAAGTGAGGTGATTGACTGATTGATATGTTATATACCATTTTTAATTTAGCAACCGAACGTTCATGAACGCTTCGAAAGGGTAAAATAAATATGTATGCCGCTATAAAAACCGAAATACTTTTTTAAATAATCAAAATTTTATATATGGACTTGAACCGTAAACTCAAATTTTATTCGTTAAATAGGTTTTTAATTCCCTGCATATACAACACTTTATAGAACACGCTAACTAAAATAAAATAAAAAAGCTTTTTATTTCGTGTAGATTACATTTAAATTCTATGTTAGAGTTGACAATTGGTTATTAATTAAAAAAAAAAAAAAACATGCGGGGCAGTCTTTGGGGACTGCCGATAGAAGTGAAAACTAAAAAATAAATAACTTGTGAACTGTATCGTCGAGCTATTAGATTATTATTTTCGGTTTATAAAAAATTGTTTATGATCAAGCATTAAAGTTTAAATTGGTCATTAACACTTCTTTACAAATAACAAATTGTTCACCCAAAATGTGCTCAACGCGCCTAAAGAAGTTTTCACTTCAAAAACTCAACTGTATTTCATTGTAATAAAGTCGCAATTCCAATAGATATGTACATGTAAGGCAATGCAATCATTTAAAAGTTACATTATAAAATAAACCTTAAGTCATTGTCAATAAGGTTGGTATTACTGGAGCAAAACTCCGTCTTACGAACCTTACGAATTTTCGATCAGGACACGTGACACCTGATGCGAGTTTAACATTTTTTACACGTCACAAAAAAAGTGCACAATGCCGCTAAAGAAGTTTTCACTTCAAAATTTTTTTTGATCATTTATAATTAATCCTATGTTAGTATTATTGATTTTTACTTTTAACCTGCAAGAACCCCTCTGCAAGTGAAGGTCTCCTCCAACGATATCCATTCCTCTTTATATTGGGCTACTTCAATCCAGTTAGGGCCGACAACCTTTTTGAGTTCATCTTCCCAACTAGCTACAGGTCTACCTCTCCTTCTTTTGCCTTGTGGATCTGCTCATGTGGTCACCCTCTTCGTCCATCTCCAGTTTCGTAGGCGTGCTACATGTCCGGCCCACTTCCATTTCAGTGATTAGGCGTGTTGATACACGGAATGATATCCATCTTTTGTCTTAGTAATTTTTCTAATTTTTGTGTGTTTTATTTTCTGTATCTTTTTAATATTCATCAAACTCCGCTCAATTCCTCGTTGACATGATATGATTTTATCCTTTATTTTTTTTATTTTACACGCTAACTATACAAAATATTAAAACGGCACATTAAAAAAAATTAAACGCCCCGCTCGTGAGCATAACCGCCTTCTAAACTAACCAGTGTCACAGCCTGGGGGATTACTAGTGATATTTAACAATTACACAAGCGTCCAACCATGTATTACCAATAAATCGCTCTAAAAATAATTCTTAGAACATATTAATCGATTACGTTTCGTATGTGACTTGTTTAGTAATATATATGCAAGTAATATTGCATGTCGGATCTGTACTCTTAACGTTAGTAAGTTCCTGTTATAAACCAAAATTGCTGATTGAATATAATCTATTATGGTATACTTAATACTCTACTTTTGCTAGATAGCAAGACTCCAATCTCACCTGGATGGCATTTTCTTGTTTCTAATATGCCGTCAAAATAACCTCGTGTTGTGTTCCGACGTAAATGAACAAGTTCCAGTACGCAGACAGAATCGTATTAGCCATGTCCCTGGAATCGCCTGCGTCCATAGGCGGTAAATACAAACAGTTAAATAGGCCGTCAGCCTGTCTGTTGTCTTTCAGCAATAAAAAAATACTTATCTTAATTGTCTTAAATAATTTTGTTTAACTACTGGAAAGCCTTTCCATCTTAACCATCATACCTTATTGAAAGCTTTATAAACTTCTACCAGTGCTACGTGTTTATTTCTATTTTACTAAATTTCACTGTCAAAAAAACCTGTGCTCCATGCCTCGTTATTTGGAAGCTTCAATGGACTTATTGAGGTAGGACTCGATCCCAATGGTCATGGGACAAGGGTCCCACCCCAACCTTAATAATGTACACCCCAAAATCAATACTGTATGTAAACATTATATTGTTTAATGGGCCTTATGTCGCGTAAGATCGAAGTTCGGGGTCAGTTATTAGATCGCAGGGCGATACTACTGCGCGCTTTTAACGCTTTCCCTCATATATCCTTTTACGATATCGAGGTATTACAGTACACAAGAAAATAGAACAGATTTGTGTTTAATTTTTTTATTGCTGTAGGACAACAGACAGGCTGACAGCCCGCTTAGAATTTAGCAGTAACCGATGGCTATGGGTGTTTGCAACGCCAGTGGCATCGCAAACACGCTGCTGTCGCATAAGAGTACATTAACTTGGGTCACTAATGCCGGAACAACACGAGGTAATTATAGCGGCATACTTAAGACCAAAGGTGGTCACCAACCAAACGGGCTTGAGGCCCACACAGCTAGGATGGGTTGTTTGGTCGCCTTTTACGACAGGCCGACCCCGGCCGCAGAGGTTAGTATTCTTTCTCCGTCCCTGTGCGGATAGATACACTTAATGTCAAAAATCAAACGGCCTTGTTTAACTTTTAAAACATCCTGTCTTAGCTGCCTTATTCTTGCACCGCAGAGCACGGTATCACATAAGATTACTCATAAACAATAGCAGCCCTACATATTTTCTTAAATTAAAATAGCATATTAATAACAAGAGTGGTCATGCAAGTGACTTTCTTACTTACGAAATTCAGCGGCTTAATTGTGTTGCATATATGATAACATCATAATTTCAGCAGGTATGATGTATTGATAGCGAAGCTATTAAAATATATCCCATAATTTCAACCAAGTGCAGTCGTACCTTAGCTTAGTGGCATTATACTCGGAGACCAATATACAGGTCGCGGGAGTGAAATACCACATTGGGTGACATGCTTAGGCAGTTTATCTCACCTAATGTGCATATTGTAGAAGGATTGCCATGTACCGACAGTGAAAGGAAACACGTGAGAAATCCCGCAACCAAGACCACCAGTATGTGTATGGGCTGTAATTTATTAAGTACACCTTTGAATTGGTAGATCAATAAGACGGACTGTGAAAACAGATGACAGGTCTTGTAGACGCCACCAGTTTCAAAATAGTAATAATTATCAAATCACTGAGGGTAGTTTCCATTTTCGTAGATATTTGCTATACTTGGGCCATTACAAACGTGCGAACTGAGTCCTAAAACATTACGTTAAAGGAATGTGACATGCCGCGTAACTCGATATCGATAAAGGGATGCCACTCGGGTTCAGGTAGTCAGATCACGTGGTCGTTGATGTCTGGTACATGTAAATTGTAGGTTGTGGGTGTTTGTAAAAATTGTGTTATAATAGTTATCATTAGACAATCCTACGTGAACCATGGAAGCATTATTCGATAACTTAACTTTGTTAAATGACGTCACAACATTAGAAGTGTGAACGAGAGATCCGATATGCCTATAAGTGTGAACGAGAGGTCTGATAAAAATGATTTATGGCTCAGTTCGCACGTTTGTAATGGCCCAAGTATAGAATTTCTAACTCGGCTACATTCATATCATTTACAGTATCTGCGCTAGCGCTATTTTGGCAGATATTTGAAGTATCTTATATCTTTTTCAACTTCTCCCCCGTGAGATGGTTCGCCTCATTTCTGCCCTCCAAATGTTAGACAAAAGCTCTTGCGTATTTTGCCTCCAATATGTCTTTAGTATCAGAATGTCTTATCAGGCACTCTCATAAATAGCTTAAGCATTAATTACAACTAATAACCAAATATAAGTGTCCTGATTTCCGAAGCAAACTAAGTAGCAACAATTTACTATAATTTTTGTAGAGTACGCCGTTAATTATATAGAATTTAAGTCAAATCACCGTATATTCACGGAATACTTTATTAAGCAACATCTGACAATACTCCCAAATTTAAAACTGCATTAACTCGAATTGCGTGTTTTTATTTGGGCTTCATTAATTTTCAGTAGCATAAATTTTCTCTTGAAACTTTAGGAATTAATACAAATTATCTCTTCTAGACCGTGGTTTACATCGATCAGACATTTTCACAACCTCCAATCTAAGGTCAATAAAATGTATTGATTTTTAATTAAAAATTTTCATATATTTAGTGATCAACCATTGAAGTGACAAAAGGCATACTTACGGGCCTAGGCCGACTTAGCAAAATAAATTCTAAAAATTGTGTAAATTAGAAGTCTATGTATTTATCCATACTAATATTATAAATGCGAAAGTAACTCTGTCTGTCTGTCTGTCTGTCTGTCTGTTCCTCTTTCACGCCTAAACGGCTGAACGGATTTTGATGAAATTTGGTATGGTGATAGATGATAACCTAGAAATGGTCATAGGCTATAAATAATCACGCCATCGTTCTTAGGGGGTAGGCAGTAGGCAGATAACTAAATTGAGTTAGTGATTTTTTGTGCTTATCCGGTATCTATGAGAATCGGCCAACATCTATTTTTCATCCCCCTAAATGTTAGGGGTAGTCCACCCCTAAATTTTTTTTTTATTTTTTGACATTTTATTATTTTTATGGCAGAACAACGTTTGCCGGGTCAGCTAGTAATTAATAATATTGACATAGTCACTAATTTTTTAATTTTTATATTTTTTTCTTTCGGTATCTTTTTTCATGTCTATAACAGATCTGTATAGTCAAGTATTGATAAAGAAGTTTATAGGTTTCATGGCATAAATTTATAAACTAAATGGAGGCTAGTAATTATGTTTGCGACAAAAAAATCATCAAAAACGATCTAGCCATCTTACCTTGTCATGTCAACATTCATTACACGGCCGAATGACTCATACTATTACAAAATAAACTACAAATATTTGTAGGGTTGCCCAGCAGCGGTTGGAAATAGGCTTACAACTAGAGAAAAATAAAATAAGGCTTCGACCATAATTGAGAATACTGATACCCCATCACTTTCCTAGTCTTAAAAGGCGACAAATGGCGAACTCATGGTTTGGTAGTTGACGGCAATCATATAAAACCAAATTGTGACACATCTATTACAATTTCTCCAATTCTTTGCCATAAAAATTTTTCCCTACGCCAGAACGCTCTATCTAAAGCTAAGCTAAAACTTATATTTTTGAAGCGTATCCTACAGAGCATTGTCGCTGTCGCTTGTAGACAATATCAATTTCTTCAGCTGCAAATTTCCCCTGAAAAAAAAATTATGTAATAATATTTCCCGCAATTGCACTTCATTTGGGATAAAAGTAGACATTTTCAATGACAAATCAACAATAAGAAAATTATTTGCCGCTAAAAGAATCTTTTGTATTTGTTCCAACATTAGTAATCCAGGTTCCAGTTGCCGTGGCTTCGCAAACATCTATAGGCGACGGTAACTGCTTAATATTAAGTGAGTCGTCAATAATAATAATAATACGGCATAATTAATCCCCACTGCTTACTTACTATGTATTCTATTAGTTGCTGACAACTTCCGTTGTGCGGCGACTTTTAGACCCAGCAACGCTAGTGGGAATCCGGCTTCGATTACCGTCGATTACAGATATATTTATTTATAAAAGTATATAATTATATCAGTATCTCAAATCAAGCGCTCAGCAAATCCTTAAGTAAATCAAGCATCTCAAAGTAAACCACTTTGGGACTAAATGATAGTGTAAATTTTCACAGTATTATATCTGGATCAACCAAGCTACTTACCTAATGTGCATCATATAACATAATAGAGATATAACGATAGTGAAGGGAAACTTCGTTGCATACCAAGATCATCGCTGTGTGATACTCGCCAATCTGTTTTTTTTTATTGCTGTGGGACAGCAGACAGGCTAACGGTCCGCTTTGAATTTAGCAGTTACCATCGCCTATGCGTATTTGCAACGCCCGTGGCATCGCGAACACGCTCCTGTCCCATAAGGGTACAGGAATTTGGGTCACTAATACCGGAACACAACACAAGGTTATTATGGCGGCATACTTAAGACCAAAGGTGGTCGCCATCCAGACGGGCTTGGGGCCCTACCACGTAGCTTAGGGTGGTTTTTTTGTCGCCTTTTACGACATGCCGACCCCGACCGCAGAGGTTAGTATTCTTTTTCGTTATTTTCTAGTATTCGTTGTTTTGGAAAAGCGTGGAGGGTGCACTGTTCGTTTCCTGTAAGGAGAGGCCTGAGTGCAAAATAACGAGTTGTTATTGTTTCTAAGTTCTTACAAGTTAATAATTGATGAGTAATTATAAATTTGTGGCTGTGGCAGCCCTAGAAGATGGTCAGTGACCGCGAATAGATCATAACTGATAAAGCACCGACGATCCGACATATTACACTGACGAATTAATCATCCTCACTTATTTACTTCGTTAAAATGTTCAGGATTATAACTCGGTATTTAATCTGATTCTTTCAACGTTTGTAGGGTGGCGGCCAACCGGCAAATTGCAGCACGCGTTGCTATTTTAAATGCATGAACTGCTTAACCTAAGATGTACAAAAACGGTACACGGAGATTGTACATCATATAAGAACTAATGTTCTATCAAATGCCAAAAACAGTACAGTACGAAGAAAGACTGACCATGAGTTATATCAACCTACATGAAATTCAGAGTGAATGCAGGATGGATGAAATGGCGACAGGCTTCAGGAACAATTTGTGACCCACAAGTGCCACATCAATTGCCAAATACTACAACAATTTTTCAAACAATTTAAAAATGTTTTATTAATATGCTTGGTCATTTTCATTTTACCATATATGTCATCAAGAGTTGCTATCAAAAATGTGCTTTACATAGATAAGAGACAGTATAAATCACTCTTATTAATATTGTTGATAAAAATAATATATTATGTGTTATCTTCTTGCATTTATAAATAAAAATTGTGTAAAACAAATGTGGAAAATCCAATAACTTATCTTAATCGCGTAATAATTTAATATTTTAAATACTCACGGAATCCGAGACTAATGAAGATTTATGGCTGACGCTTAATATCCTCAATTGTTACTAAGAACAGAAAAAGGGACAAAATCTTGGCACATAAACCATATGTATGTATGTACTTATGTTATGTGACTGACGATGACTTAAACCTGATGATGATACCCGATGGGGTAAACGAGTTCTCGAGTGGAGAGCGCGTTTCGGCAAACGCAGCGTAGGACCCCCACTGGCGAGGTGGAGCGACGACTTGCGAAAAATGACTGGCAAGGACTGGATGCAACGAGTCCAATACAAGGCTCTGTGGCAAGCCTTGGGAGAGGCCTATATCAGCACTGGATTTTGATAGGCTGATGATGATGAGAATAGGTATTTTGTTGCTTAAACCTAAACTTTAGTTAACGCTACCTGATAGCGAATGCACTCTGTTAAAAACTAGTAGATGAGACGAAAAGGCTACATTAGTAACTCCCGCATTCGCGGCAGCCTTCGTGTCCATGACATTGCGGAGTGTCGCCTTCAATAGTATGGCCACGTTTTGCGGCAACCGGCTACTTACGCAGGTAACGAATATCTGGGCGGGCCGCCTCCACTGGGCCCCGGGAGGAGTAGACCCCGATCTCTGGCTTAGCTTTGTAAAGAGCCGATATCCTCACTAACAGGGATGCAGAAGACTCAATGGAGAAGAAAAAGTAGACAAACGGACACCGGGCAGCGAAGCGTAAGTTTGGGCTGCAACTGGGATTTAAAGCTAGGATGATGATGATGACCAGTAGACATCGGCGTAAACATTTCTTTCTTCTCGTAGTTGAGGTAGTGATCAAGCGCCTTAAGTTCAAACATGCCAAATCAATTAGTGATCAGAGCTGCATTCTCCGTGTCTTCAGAGTTGATTAATGAGGGTTAATAAAATATGCTGATGTATGTATGTATTATTTCTAAAAGCAAGTCGATTGAATATTCAGATACGCTTCTCACAGTGGATCAGCTCGGAATAAATCAGGCTGCTTTATCCATGACTCACTCAAAACAGAAACAGATGCATCTAAGAGCAATCAATTACATAAACAAAGTAAATTTATTTTCGCATATACATTTTCAATTTAATTTCTTCTAAAACGTACACAAAGTAAATCAGCTGTTCAGCATTAACATAGAAATGTGACCTATTTTTAAAACTACATACAAAAATAAATTGTTCCAGAAAACTAAAATTATTTGAAAAATCCATTTGTAAGACCTTGTAAACGTTATTTCAGCACAGGCAAACATATCTCGTCATCTCCCTATATTTACTTACTTCATGAAGGTGTTTCTTTATAGCTGGAATTCGCCAAAAAGGCGTACGGCCCCTGATAACAGGTCTCAGTCGCTTATAGATGTATGCAACACCAGCATGGCCAAGGCGAGATGCAAGCCCTCAAGAAAATTTTTAACGTGTTTTTGAAAACCTATATCGTGTCGTATTTTTCCACTTTTCCATTTTATTTACATGCATTTTTACTAAAGCCAAATTGTTTAAATCTGTTTAAAATGCCCAAATAATATTGAGATAATAGATGAATGAGATAAAAAACGAAAAAACTCTCAGAGCACTCGAAAATGTATTTGTAATACCTCAGAGGAGTAGAGAATAGGTGATATAGTCTCAATACTTCAGCAATAAGACTAAATATTGTTTGCGTAAGGGAGAACAGGTCAACTCAAGAGGTCACGGTGTCCTGATGACATTGTGCTAATTGGAAAATGACTTTACGTCCGACCTCCGAGTGAATCGACATTTGCAGGACGGTGTGAGAATTCCAACGATCTGTAGGTATTTCCCTCGAGAACTTTTGGATGCGGTGATTATTCTACAGTTATTATAATAGCGGTTCACTTATTTACTTATCAATGGAGTCCAATCTAATTTATAAGTAACTCTGTAGAGGTTTTGCATGAATCTTCAGCCAACCGCATCGGATCGCGTCGCGTCTGTTAGACATGCCGTCTACCTTGACTCGATGTTAGTGCTTGTAATTAGTAGCAGATCTGGTGCTCCTGGACTTCAGGATAATTCAGATGGTGATGCGAATACAAAATTTGAAAGTGTATTGTCTATCTGAGATAATAATGCAGAGTCCATTAGTTAGTAGTTAAAATTACCATCATATTGTATGTTATTGAGACTTTAGCGTCTTGATTCTTGATTATACTCGTATATACTCTGGCGCTCGATATTTCAAAACATTTCCAATAGGTAATGTAAGGTAATAAAAATGTCGGGAAAAAGATAAAATAAATATAATTTAAAAATACTCAAGTTGCGGTGAATGAGAAGTTTGAGCCAGACATTTGTGCATTATGAATAAAATTTCAAAAATGTAACAAAAATACTTGATCACCCTTCGAGATATATACTCGATATACTTTTTATTTGGTAAAAATAATAAAATATCTAATTAAATAAACAAATACCGTTAAATAAAGATAGTAAGTGACCAAAAAAAAAAACAAGACATCATGCCGAAACAGTTTATTCAAAATAAAATCATTAAAACAATAAAATTTATAAAGATTGCATAATCAAATTTTTCACTTGGCTAAAAAAACTGTAATGCAACCCCCGGGTATTGCCATGCAAAGAAAAAACTCGATTTGTAAATTTATTTTTTAGGAAATAAATATCAAGTTTTTTGCGCATAGCCTACGATAAGACAAATTATTGAAGTAAACATTATAATAAAATCTTATATATCATATAACATAATCAAATCATTTAAAAATAACATGTCAGACAGTGGGTTGTCTTATTGAGATTCCAATTCCATTTAATTAAAGCTAAAATATATAAAAGTCATGCATACTCGCGAGTTGGATTTATAAAATAATATATATTCGTCATGCTTTAGAATGTTTAGTCTGTTAGTCAGTTAGTCAGTTTTACATTAAAACACATAATACATCGGCTATAATAAATAAATAAAATATTTACACGTTAGGCAACATAAAGACCACGAAGGTAAATGCAAAAGAAAACTTGTAAAGGAATTAAATTCGTCAAAGAGCTTGTTTTCTTTTTGCATTTCACTTCGAAATCTTCTTGATATAATTAATCCCATTATTTATGTAAGGTCTTACTAACAGAAGATTTTAATAGGTATTTAGTTCAAAGGGGAATTTATGTCAGAACACTAGATATAGGCGTTTATGATGGGAAAGCTTCACCTTTGAACTTTACATGGGATCAATATAATCAAAAATATACTTTAAAGATTCACGAAAGACTACCCAAACATCATCATGTGTGTAATGTTGTTAAATGTTTCATGTTCAATGATGATTTTTGAATATATTTTTCGTTACATCAAATAATATTAAAAACAATTTGTTTTTAGACGCGTAGTAAACAATATTGAAGTGGTGAACAATAGTTAAGTGCTTGAGACGTGTCGCGTGGGATCTGAAACAAAAAATTTAGAATTATGAAATTAATCACATTATATATAGTTGTCAATTTTAAGTAAATAGTAATTTAAATAAATAATGGAAAGGAACACAATAGAACAATAACACAGCACTGAATTCCGTTTCAATCTTCCAATTTGGATATCAAGGCCTGATGAAATGATATGTGAAAATATGTACAAACAATATATAGTAGGCAACTCATTCTGTATTTTATCTAGAAGCTTTTTTTTGGGAGGTGGAAATGCATGACGCACACCCTGTTGCGTGGGAATGGGCGGCGGAGTCGGGAGTTATGTGGGACGCCCCGTGCAATGCGCACATATGTCTCCTTCTCTACGCTGAGGGACGCAGACCACCCCGGTGTTCCTTCACACCTTCACACGTTAGGTTAGTCAGACCGCGGCCTAGACTGGCGCCGGCCCGCTGTCGCGGGCCTCTTTACAGCCGGGGGCTGATAAGCCCGGCATTTTTCGTTTTCACGTCTACGGATTACTTTTATATATGTTAAGCGCTTGTTTATATTGATCACTGTCAACGTTTCGGTTACTTTTTATTAATTTTCTTTACCTGACAAAGACCATTGAGAAGCATTAATATTTTTTATTGCACTGGGACATTAGACAGGCTGACGGTCCACTACACAATAGTTGCTAGGTCAGTATCTACCTTTAACATATTTTTTTAAATTGTAGCGACTTTATGGGAGCCTAGCTAAAGATCTACGTCGTTTCACGTAAAAACACCAATAATTTAAAAACTAACACGCCCTTACGTGTTTTCAATTTTAAAAGCAGTGTCTACCAAGCTTATTTATAAAACCTGCCATTTTGCACACCGTGTCTGTCATGTCTTGGTCTCTCAGTCTCACCCATGAAATGATGTCTCACTTAGCCTGGCGAGGTGGAACCTCGTATTACTCAGGTGCACCAGGTATGAAAATCTTACCAACTTTAAAATTATTTTCTAAAAGCTATAGGTTATAGTTATAGGTTCTTAGCCTATTAGGATATTAATTTATTTTCCATTTTCAGATCGAGTAGCAAATTGCCGACTTCGCTTCGTGAGACAGCAAATATACAGATAACACGAAAATAACATAGATAGATAGATAACACTTTATTGTAAACCAATCTTACAAAAACAATATATATATATATATATATATATATATATATATATATATATATATATATATATATATATATATATATATATATATATATATATATATATATATATATATATATATATATCATCATCATTTCAGCCGGAAGACGCCCACTGCTGGACAAAGGCCTCCCCCAAAGATCTCCACGATGATCGGTCCTGCGCTGCCCTCATCCAACCTATCCCGGCGATCTTGACCAGATCATCGGTCCATCTTGTGGGGGGCCTACCAACACTGCGTCTTCCGGTACGCGGTCGCCATTCGAGGACTTTTCTGCCCCAACGGCCATCAGTCCTTCGAGCTATGTGCCCAGCCCACTGCCACTTCAGTTTTGCAATCATCCGGGCTATGTCGGTTACTTTGGTTCTCCTGCGAATCTCCTCATTTCTGATTCGATCTCGCAGGGAAACTCCGAGCATAGCCCTCTCCATTGCTCTCTGAGCGACCATGAGCTTTCTCATAAGGCCCATAGTTAGCGACCACGTCTGCGTTCCGTATGTCATCACTGGCAACACACATTGGTTAAAAACCTTCGTCTTGAGACACTGCGGTATTTGGGACGAAAAGATTTTACGGAGCTTCCCGAACGCTGCCCATCCGAGTTGGATTCGACGAGTGACCTCTTTCGCGAAATTGGACCTGCCTAACTGGATCGTTTGACCCAAGTAGACGTATTCGTCAACAATTTCGAAAGTACACTTCCCAACTGTTACGGGGGTAGGTGCGACATGGACATTAGACATGATTTTCGTCTTGTCCATGTTCATTTTGAGACCTACTCCTTGGGAAGCTGTATTGAGGCCATCAAGCATATGGCTTAAGTCTTCCATGGTTTCAGCCATGATTACGATATCATCTGCGAATCTATATATATATATATATATATATATATATATATATATATATATATATATATATATATATATATATATATATATATATATATATATATATATATATATATATATATATATTATATACGTTTGATACATAGATACCCGTATGCCAGACAATGCATGGACAAATATTTCGCTTTAACGTCTTCAGTGCGGAACAGACACTTTTATTGTTGTGAAAGAAGCTGCGAATTTCAAGGTCTCTAACTTGCCAAGAGGAAGATTGCTGTGAGCCACCACCAAAATATATGAAGATGGACGCATTGTGCGCAAGCTGTCTGAGTCTGTACTCAAGCGCAACGGAATGCAGGACCAAGAGCATTCGAAGACGCTCGGCATTGCGAATTTCCTATTTAGAACCCCTCGTGACGTAGTTGTCGAATGTGAATTATGCACGGACCCCGTAATAGTCGGCGACCCGGCAAAAGTGCCACCCTGCACACGAAACCGACACTCGGATTTTGTTTACTCAAGAAGAAACCAATAAAAGTATCGCTTGAGGATATATTAGATGTTTGACAACGAAATTTCGTGTTCTACTTTCAATGTGAAACGAGAAAATTAATTTAAATAAAAAGGATGACACATTTTTCCCCAAAAAGGGGTTGACGTCAGGCAGGCGGCCGGTTGTAAAAACTAAGACACAACAGCATGTTACATTTTGTGCCGACCCCATATAATGTGGGATAAGGGCCGGAGGAAGAAGTGCGGAACAGGCACATACCGGCCCGCCGCGTTGCTTACAGTTGGTGTATAGCTTTAAATCCACATGTTTTGATTGAATCATCGCTTAACCTGTTAAACGGGGAAAAGATTTTGGTCAACTCGTTTCACAGTGGGTAGCTTTTCTTCATAATTATAATATTTAACTTATTGATTATTTCCTTAGAAAAATAATAATAAATGTGAATGTCAGTTTGTTACGTTTCCACGCCTAAGTCGCTGAACCATTTTTGATGAATTTCGGTACATAGATAGATTGGACCTTGGAGAAGAGCATGGGCTACTTGTTTTTAATTTATATTGCAGAATCACGTTTGCCGTTTTTTTAAACTTAAATGAAAAAAAATTAATTGAACGAATTTAAATAATTATTTTGTAGAATGATATTCCAAATTTCCACGACCAAAAAATGTCGTCATGCCGATTGCAGTAGTAATTCATGTATGACGACATATTTTGTCATACGCGGTTAACAGATTAATTTGTTGACACTATTAAACTTCATTATTATGAATGACTGGAGGTACCCACTATTACTGACATCCGTTTTCGAAGTGATCATAATCTTTTTTTATAAGGCACATTTAAAAAATGATCGCGGAAGCGCCAATTAGCCATAATGTTTTTTAATTATGGAAATAAAATATGTTTTTATAATAATTATTAATATACAAGATTTAAGAAGTATGATAGGAGTCAAACTGAGTGACAGGATAAGAAATAGTGAGATAAGGAAACGTTGTGGTCTGAAAGAAGATGTAGTGACAAAAATTGAGAAAGGTATGCTGAGATGGTTTGGCCATGTCGAGAGAATGAATGAAGAACGATTGACGAAAAAAGTGTATAAAGCGAGTGTGAATGGAAGTGTTGGAAGGACTACTCCTACCTAGGCGGACGTTTCGAGACCAGATCAGGGACGTCTTGAAAAAAGGCCAGGTCAAGAGTATCCTAAACCGAAGGGCATGTATGAAGGGATTAATGAAAGTGGACGAAGCGAAACAAGTATATAAGGATCGTAGCAAGTGGAAAGAAGTTGTCTCTGCCTACCTCTACGGGAAAGAGGCGTGATTATACGTATGTATTTATGTAAGATTTATTTAAATGTTTTAAAAATTAATATCTATCTATACTACAATTTTATAATAGGAACAATATAATGTTACGGAAATCAATAACATTTCCGGTTCTACTACGCAGATAGCAGTGTGATAGTGATGCCCCTGTCGTTGCAAACACCCATACGCGACGGTAACAGCTAAATTCTAAATGGGCCGTCAAGCTATCTGCTGTCCTACAGCAGTAAAAAAAATTCAACTACTTATACCATATAATAATGAGGTAGTCCATACTTATAGTCGCCATTTATTTACTACGCCAGTATATTAATAGTATTTTATTCAGATCTTGGGATATAGTGTGTTTATTACAAGGGTTACAATGTAAACCAAAAAATTTTTTCGTTAAATAGAAGTACGATTTTTTCTTTCCGTGCAGGGCCAGACTAAGATTATTAAACCCTACGGCCGGGGTCGGTCTGAAGAAAAGGCGACAAAACAATCCTAGATACGTAATAAGGCCCCAAGCCAGTCTTAGATGGCAACCACCCGTGGTCTATAAGAATGCCATCTTAATAACCATGTGATGTGTTCCGGCATTAGTGACTCAGGTTTAATTAATCCTATACGGACAGCAGTGTGTTCGCGGTGCCCCTACCGTCGCAAACATCCATAGGCGACGGTAACTGCTTATTATTAAGTGGGCCGGCAGCCAGTGTTGTTCGTCAGAAAATAAAAAATTAACTTTATATAGAGTTTACACTGTATTTGATGTCGTAAATGTTTATGAAATGCCAAATCACGGATCCCTAAAACTTCCCGATAGCCCATAAAATCCCATTCGAGATTCCGCATTAAGTGTGACCAGCTTGCTAATATAATCGTGGAAAGGGTGGGAGGGTGCACCAAGATTGATAAACGTACAATGAATCAGCATTTAAGCAACTTTTTGGATCAATAAACGCGGGATACGCGGATTGAGTTAATGACCCTGTGTGAATAGTGTGAATTATATTATGGCAGACATGTAGCATGATTAAATTGTGCAAACTTATTTCAAATGTCAAGTGTTTCAAATTACCATGGGCCAACGTCGTCACCCCTAGTGGTTGTGGTGCTTTAATGTCTTGACACTATTTATTACATAATAATGGATATTATCAACGCAGACGAGGTTCCATTTTTGTCCTATTTAGGCCCTAATCATACTCAAAAGATGATCATCCATTCTTGCAGCAGTAGTAATGCAGCAGTAGCTTTGTGCACCTCGTACCTCAATATATCTCGTATTTTATAACAGGGTATAAGCAATATAAAGTTTGGAAACGATTGTAGCATATTTCAAACCGTGATCCGAGTTTATCAACGATATATTTAGGACTAAATTATAGAAAAACGTTTACATAGTAACAGCTTATCATGGCGATAGAACGCTATCAATCAGCGTTTCGTCATGACCCCGATGCGAGCCGCGAACCGCGATAATCTCCGGGGTTATTTACCCCGTTTCTTAATCGATCAAAAACCGAAATAGCTGGACCCACCGCATTGAAGCTCTTTGGTAACAGGGTCCCTATTTGTTTTTTTTATTAGGCACTAGCTGACCCGGCAAACGTTGTTCTGCCATATAAATAAAAAAAGTAGCCGATGTCGTCCCCCGACATCAAAACTATCTCTCTCCTGAAATTCATCGAAATTGGTTCAGCGGTTGAAACGTTACAGATCGACAGATTTCTCGGATTCGGGTGTTATTAATAACAGCACAAAATTGTGAATACTATTATTATGTCATGTCTTTAGGGAGACCACGGGGGATGGATATGAGAGGGATGCGGGGATGAATGAGTATTGTGGATTTTTTTAAATTACCCTCCATGCAGACATTTATCCGTGCGGATATCCGGAGAAAGAATCCTGACCTCTGCGGCCAGGGTCGGCCTATCGTAAAAGGCGACAAAACAACCTACCATAGCTAGTTGATAGGGCCTCAAGCCCGTCTGGTTGGCGACCACCTTTGTTCTTAAGTATGCCGCCATAATAACCTTGTGTTGTGTTCCGGCATTAGTGACAAAGTTCCTGTACCCTTATGGGACAGCAGCGTGTTCGCGATGCCACTGGCGTTGCAAACACACATAGGCGACGGTAACTGCTAAATTCTAAGCGGGCCGTCAGCCTGTCTGCTGTCCTACGGCAATAAAAAAAATATATATACCTTAATAAACATAACATGGCTTAAATAAAAGTGTGTATTTGTTAAAAATTATTGCGAATTGTTATAATACTGTGAGAACGCGATTTCTACCTTATTTATAACTACTTGACACGGCAAACGTTGTTCTGCTATATGAATTCAAAAAAAAGTAGCCTATGTCCTTCTAATAGAAGAGAAACTATTGAATCGGAAGTAATTAGCATTAATAATATGCCCACTAGCGAAGTCAAAATATGAAAAAATAAATCAATTTAAAAACACAGTGGTGTCCAAATAATAAAGTTAACTATCGACTCTTCATGCATTGCTTGACTAATTTATTTTAATTACAGTTATTTATATGTTAAAACCGAAAATTGTTTGATGTTATGATACGATAAATTCATTTCCCAGACGGTCACGGACTGAGGAGGCTTAAGCCGAGTGAGTATATGCCTAATACGTCCAACGGATAGATAATATCTAATATATACTCGTACATATTTGAATTAATTAGAATTTAGACACGTGTCAGTCACTGAGCGAACGATTCGGAGACGCTTCCGGTGAGGCATTCTTTTAATATTAGTAATGTCGGTTACGAAATGTATCATCATAGGTCAATCTGTTGAATGATATATTTTCTTAAAGTTATTCTTATAAACGCCAGATGTGGTGATAGCGCTGCTTCATAACTTTATATTTTCTCTAATTTGGATTACATGTGTAATTAACGTGTGTATGTGTGTGTTGTTTGTGTGCGTGTGTGTGTAAATAATGACTAATAATAATAATAATAAAGTAAAGTAAAGATCTGGATGAGACACATTCTATTTTGTACTGTGGGGCTATCGCCGTGTGTCGAACTATTGGTGTGAAATTTAATAATCATCCCCAATATAAAAAAGAAACATATGACAAACCAGCCTGGCAGTACAGAATAGAACGTAGAATTAATGCAACACGAACTCTAATAGCTAAACTAATTTGTTTTCGATCGGGAAATACTCGACCAAGGGTGATGCGTTTCGTGACTCAGGCATTTGCTGGAACCGATATTGGATCTAGTGACTATATGCTTAGAGTCACGGAGCGCATAGACTTCTTGAAACAGAGAGTCTATGCCTGGGCAAACCGGATTCGCAGGTATAAAGAACGCACAGAAAGATATTTCCTTAATTGTCGCTTCCAAAGAAACCAGAAAGGTGTGTATAGAGGCTGGGAACATTCGAAGGTATTAGTGGCTGACGGACAGTTGCCAAATAACGATGCAACGCTGGAATTCTGGCGTGGCATCTGGTCTGTTCCGGGAAGTCACACTGAGAACGAATGGAAAGGGGCTGTTGAACAGAGGTGTGAACTTATTCCAGAGATGGAACAAATCATAGTGGTTCCATCAGACGTAAGTTGTGCAATCCGTTCGTGCCAAAACTGGAAAAGTCCTGGACCGGACGGCTTACACAACTTTTGGATCAAATGGTTTAAGATTTCGCACTCCTGTTTGGCAACTCAATTCCAAGATGCTATAAACTCGTGCTGCCTCTCATCCTTTATGACCACGGGGGTCACGCACCTTATACACAAATCTGGTAGTACCATGGATCCTAGAAATTATAGACCCATAACTTGCTTACCTACCATCTACAAGTTGCTTACATCCATTTTGAGAACAAAATTAATGAAACATCTCTTAGACAACAAAATTTTGGCTGATACTCAAATTGGACGTAGGCCGGGGTCCCGTGGTACGAAAGAGCTCCTCCTCGTAGATATGGCTATCAATAAACAAGTCCGTCGAAATAGAAAAAACCTCTGCACTGCTTGGGTTGATTATAAAAAGGCTTATGATTCAGTGCCGCATTCATGGCTTATGAGGGTGTTGGAGTTGTATAAAATTAACGCTACTCTACGCACCTTCCTAGGTTCGTGCATGCGACAGTGGGTCACAAGACTTAGCCTCCCAGGAAGAGGACGGTTTTTAGACGGACTATTAAGAATAGAGCGTGGGATTTTTCAAGGTGACAGCCTGAGCCCATTGTGGTTTTGCCTAGCATTGAACCCTTTGAGCGCACTGCTTGAGGATTCAAGACTAGGTTTTCAACTTCGCAGAGGGGGTGAAGTCATATCTCACCTACTATACATGGATGACCTCAAACTGTTCGCGTCAAAAAAAACGGACCTACTAGAACTATTAAAACTAACTGAAAGGTTCAGTAGTTCTATAGGAATGGAGTTCGGCGTGGACAAGTGTGCGGTTATGCATGTACAGCGGGGGCGAGTTGTCAATTCAAACGAATTACGACTCTCTGAAAATATGTCCTTCAGATCTCTCTCTGAAGGTGACACCTACAAATACCTTGGTATATCACAATCATTAGGTATCGATGACGTAGACATAAAACAGCTGGTAAAGGAGAAATTTTTTAGCCGCCTGAGAAAAGTGTTGAACTCCTTCCTCTCAAGTGGTAACAAGATTCGCGCCATTAACAGCTGGGTTATGCCATCGCTGACCTACTCCTTTGGTATACTAAGGTGGACTCAGACAGAGCTGGATGCCTTGGATCGAAGGGTTCGTTGCATGATGACTTCATATCGGATTCATCACCCACGATCATCGGTTATGAGATTGTATATCCCACGGAAGTGCGGAGGGCGAGGTCTGCTAAATGCCAAAAATCTGCACAACCGTGAGATATGCAAGCTCCGGGAATACTTTCTCAAAACCAAGGTGTGGATGCATCGGGATATGAAGGCAGTAGACAAGGGACTCACCCCGCTCTCTCTTGCAAAAGAGAGCTGGAGCAGGCCTGAAGTAATGAGTACTGCTGAGCGTATGGATGTGTGGAAGAGCAAGGAGCTGCACGGTAGATTTTATCGAGCACTATATGGGCCCGATATAGATCTGCTGGCATCGGTGAACTGGCTTCGATTCGGTGACCTCTTTGGGGAAACCGAAGGTTTTGTCTGTGCAATTATGGACGAGGTTATTAAAACGAACAACTACCGGAGGTACATCCTAAAAGACGGCACGATCGACACGTGTAGAGCCTGTCACTGTCCTGGTGAGTCGATTAGGCATGTTACTTCTGGTTGTTCTCGTCTTGCTAACTCTGAGTATTTGCACAGACACAACTTAGTGGCCAGAATCATCCATCAGCAACTTGCCCTTCGATACAAGCTTATATCTTCAGAAGTGCCCTATTATAAATACACGCCTGAGTCAGTTCTTGATAGTGGCCATATCACGCTCTACTGGGATCGATCTATTATCACAGACAGGACTATTGTTGCCAATAAGCCTGATATTGTGATAATAGATCGATCTGCGAGACATACGATGATCATTGATATTAGTGTCCCACATGATGGTAACCTCGTGAAAGCAGAAACTGACAAGATTACAAAATATTTAGATCTCGCTCACGAGGTTGCCGCCATGTGGCACATGGAATCAGCGAGCATCGTACCGATAGTGGTGTCAGTGAACGGGCTTATAGCGAAAAGCTTCGATAAACACCTAGAGAGGCTTTCGCTAGGTAAATGGGTGAAGGGTCGGATACAGAAGGCGGTTCTCCTAAGCACGGCACACATAGTGAGGAGATTCCTGTCTCTGGAGCCCTAACCACCGGTAGCTTGGGCCCTAGGCCTCGCTCCCAGCGACGGACAGTTTTTTATATTTTTTAATTTAATTTCTTTGTAAATATCGTTTTATAAAATAAATTATATTTTTTTCAATATTAATAAGTATTTTATAAAATGAAATGTAAATTATTTTGAAAAATGTAAATAACTAGAAAAGAAAATAAATAAAGAGGAATAATAATAATAATAAATTTATTTCTGAAAAGTAACATATACATATCTAGTTTAATTCACCTGGCCCCTGAACTAGTTTACACTGTATCTCGGGGGCCAGGTTCCTCTCTTGTGATCAATAATATAATGCATAAATGATCATAAAATTACAAAAAGGCAGAAAACAGAAACCAAACTATATAACTAAGCAGACCCACAACAAACTAATGAGCTCGCTTGTGTTTGTGTATGTATGTGTGCGTGTGTATGTGTAAGTGTGTGTGTGTGCCTGCATATATATGTGTGTGCGTGCATGTATATGTGTGTAAGAGAGAGAGAGAGAGAGACAGAGTGCGATATTACATTTCAATTCCCTATTTTTAGTAGATTTTCCACATCATCATAGTTAAGTGTTTTTAACCAGCTTATTATATAATGTTTAAAATAATTATTAGATTCACTTTTTATTGGTTTACTTTTGAGAATTTTATTATAAATAAAAGAGGCCGTGAAATATAGAGCTTACTATATTTCAAATGGTCAATAAATAAGAAAGGAATACCAAATATTATTTTGTTATTACATATAAACATCTGGTTTTGAGTTACTGTGGAAAATAATTCTGCTGTCTAGCTTTCCCAACGCATTTTAAAGTATATTTTCTTATGAGTAGCTTTTAACTAGTATGCTTATTTCTCATACTGAATCCTTATGATTCTCATCGGTTTCACACGGTAAATTGTGAGACCATCAGACTGTGGTGTGAACTTAAAGATCATCTGTAAAAAACTAAGTACAGAACTATTCACAACATGTTTCCTATTTTTAAAGCTTATATTATACTGCAGTATTTCCAACTTAAAGCAGTATTTCAATATTTGTAATAGCATTGCTGATGTGCTGCATTTTTTTTTAAAAGATAAATACAGAAAAATAGACAGGCCAGTATAGTGAGAATAAGAAATAGGTCCGGGAAAAGGTCTCGGGCACATTTCGTGACTAGATCAATAATTTTGAACTTGAAAGCGCCTTGTATGAAATTATACTTCTGAACTGCCTAACATTTTGTGAATTCGCCGTCTCTGCATTGGCACCGGCGCTCGGCGCCCGCGCAACTCCTCAGCAACAGCGCACCTGAACAAACCCTACACAATAGAGTTATGAATCGTCCGAAAACCGACATGTGTGTGTACGCGTGACGCGGCTTCGTCTCGCTTGTTGTCAAGTCGAAATCTATTCAATACTTTGCTTGGTAATTTTAGACATGTATTGAATATAAATAAATACTTGTGCATAATGAAATTATACGAAAGCTACAAGCATGACGGATAAGACAAGGACATCGTTTACATAAGTAACTCATAGATATGAGACATTCTTGGAGAAAGAGCTAAAGCACCAGATTCATTGAGCAATTTTGAGTTTTTCCAAACAGTGTCATCATCTACATCATAATGTCAAGCTGCGGTTCAATCTGAAACTTTTCTTCTTATGAAATATTCTCCTTGCGCCAAATATCTTAAACCACCATGAAACAGCTACTTTTCAGGTAAATTTTCTCCTTGCAGGGGCGGAGTAAGAATACCAACCCCTGCAGCCGGGGTTGGCCTGTCGTAGAAGGCGATAAAACAACCCACCACAGCTACGTGTTAGGTCCCCAAGCCCGTCTGGATGGCAACCATTCTTGTTCTTATGTATACCGCCATAATAAGCTTGTGTTGTGTTCTGGCATTAGTGACCCAGGTTCCTGTACGCCTACAGGACAGCAGCGTGTTCACGATGCCTAGCGTCGCAAACATCCATAGGCGACGATAACTGCTTACTGTTAAGTGGGCCGTCAGCTTGTCAGCAATAAAAAAAATAACATTTTATCTATAGATATAATTATATTGTCGCAATTTCCTAGACCTTCCTACAATCTCGCGGACTATCAGCTTTGTGTCGTATTAGTGCGAATCCTTCATTACGTTTTCATAAATTCTTTATCTATCGATAAGCGGATAAATGGGGCCGCACGGTAGCGGCCCTTTATGCGCGATAGCATTTAACACATACATAAACTCTTGACCGTCAATTATTGTCATCTATACGATTGTTAGATATATTTCAATATATTCAATTAGATTAATACTACACACCGTTTCGGAATTTTACTAAAAATATAAGCACACATTCTATACATCCAACTGAACAGATAAAAATTTGGCAAAAACAGATGAATTTACAAAATTTCCCATTAAGAAATCATAACTGTTGGATAATTATGATTTTTTAAACACGAAGGTTCACGAAAAATGTTAGAATTTACCTGTAGCTTTTTGAGTACTGCGAACATACACAGGAAGTATAATATGCCTAGTGTTATGTAGTTATCTAATATTGTTTGTCACGCATCACTCTTGGCTTCCTTGGATTGGAATACAAAACAAAAATGCTGTCATCTACACAACAAAACTAAATGATTTATTAATCGTATTTGTTTTCTTTATTTTGTTCCCTTTTGAATCACTATCAATTATTTACTAATGTTATCAGTCTTGTAGCCGATAAAGCTCTTGCGTTGACACCATACAATCGAACCAAATTCACGTGTCCGGAAGAAATATTTATATATTTCAAACAACAAAAAGACCTAATTCGACGTGAAGATAAAATGATAAGAAGTAAACACAAGAGGACTACGTTTCTAAACAAAATTGATATCAATTACCTACTTTACAATCTAATGATAAATTTTTGGATTAAAGTAGCCGACTTTAATCAGATCACAATGAGAATCGGGCTTAAATGGTTTACGATTTTTAGATTCCCCAAATGCCTTGAATAAGGTAGTTAGGTTAGATAACTTAATATAATACTAGATGTTCATGTCTTGGTCTAAAGTACACCTTGTGTTGTGTTCCGGCATTAAAGATTCAAGTTCCTGTACCCTTATGGGACAGCAGCGTGTTCGTGATGACACTGGCGTTGCAAACACCCATGGGCGACGGTAACTGCTAAATTCTAAGCGAGCCGTCAGCCTGTCTGCTGTTCCACAGCAATAAAAAAATTAAAAAAAGGCTAGATGACTAGGGCGAGATATTTTTTTTATATCTGAGAGTTCAGCGGGCAGGCAAACAGCCTTTCCGGTAGCACATGGTCACTGTCGCCTATGGACGTTTGCAACACCAGAGGCATTGCCAACGCACTGCCGGCCTTTAAGATAAATAAATAGATAAATCCGATTCTGTTTTAACTACCAACTTGTTACCAAAGATCTTTATGTTTCTTACAGGCAGGCAGTGCGTTGATAATACCTCTGATGTTGCAAACGTCCATAGGCGGCGATGACCACCTGTTTTAGGGTGGACCGCTTGCCTATCTGCTGAACTCCAGCTAAAATTTTTTTTTACAAACACACTTATTACTTCATGATATATAATACTGATTTGATAGAAAATATTTTTCTATCAAATTTGAATAAAGATAATTCAAGTGATAAATATTGAAGTAAATAAACAATCCAATAGATGCAACGAATCAGAAGCACGAAGCCATCGCAAAGGCGACGGATGATATTGAATTTAAAAAAGGTTAAATAAAGACATCGCGTCTAGACATCGCGTCACGACACTCAACAATCAGCTTTCAGTGCATAACACTTGCATAAATATATACTAACATAGTATTTAATTATGTCTGCGTGTGTAAGTTATTTACGGTACACACAGATGAGTCAGTGTTTGAACACACACAATGTACTTAATGTTACCATAGATCATGTCTGGAACTGCAAATGATCAAGGTGGAATACTTTGAAAACTACAAAAACATATTTATAGTGCATTAACTTTATAAATCATCATTTCACGCATACACTGAAAACGTATTTTTTATTTATATTTATTTAACCATAACTTATACTTCATTGGTATGGCAACGTTTTTGCGGCCACCGGCTACTTAGGTACGACAAATGTCTAACCATGCCGCCTCCGCGGGGCTCCGTCAGGAAGAGACTGCTCAAAAATTACTGGCTTGACATCGTAAAGGTTGTTAAGCGTGCCAAAAAGTCGGAAAGCGGACCCCGAGCACTGAAGCTTGGGTTGCAATGGGGTTTCACTTCTACTTTTATACTGCATTTACATCGGGTATTATTATTGAAGCGCATACGGACGTTCGGGCCGCTCGCAACTAGGCGCTCACCGCGAGGCCAGTCTATCTGTGCTAAGCGTCAGATTTTACCGTTACACACGGCGCGCGCGCAGCAGGTGCCTCCCCGCCTCAGTATGCGTGGCCATCACTTTATGACATTATTTTCGTCATTAAAATCCTGCCATTTTTGCATAATAAGATTTATTGCCTTATATGTACAAAGTTTTAACATAAAAATTATGGAATCATTCACAAAGCATTATTATATGTATGTTCAGCAGAAGTACATTTAGTTATTGCTACACCACTATTCTCATTCTTATATTGTACGAAAGTAACTATTGGTTTATGTTAACTAAAATATGATACTAGAACAACTCCGCTGTAGCCTTGCGTTTTTAGGCGTGTATTTTATTTTTATAATGTATATATTTTTATTTTCCCAAGTATTAAATTTTTGTTTATTTTCCCAAGGGATTACCATGCTGTCTTCAGGTTAGTCAGTCAGGTTTTGTCGTTATTTAACAATAACTTTAGCATCTGACATGATTTTTCTCAGTACACATTTTAATATTCGATTTTTATAATATAATCTTGAAGAAGACAAGGGGCAAATGCTATGTAGAATTGTTAGAAATTGGATAGAGTAAGTTGTATACTTTCAACCAATCAATCAAACCAAATGGAGAACCGTCTACCGTTCACCGTGCAACGCATACATCTGCAGCTAAGAAGAAATAGGAGGAGAAGAAATTTAGTCTAGTCTATTATATCTATTTTAATATTAAAATGTGCATTGCAATGAGCATGAGAACACCTCAGTTCATTGCATTCATAGCAAAAAATATTTGTATGCTGTAATATAATTTGAATTAATGTTTATATGTATACATACCGTTGCTGCAAGTGGTTAGTGACGGTTACGGGTCGCTCGTGAATGTACCTAGAACAATATTAACAATTTAATTATAAAATCTTATTTAAATTGACATGGGGTAATAAGGACGGTTGTATTAGCCCGTGTACGGGCTAAAAGTTGTTTACTATCAACCCCTTGGCCTACAAGGCATCAGCTGCTTGCGAGAGCCATAGTAAGCCGAAAGGTCGGTTGCGCACCGTGCCATTCAGCTGTTCAGCCATGTTTTAAGTTAGTTTAAGTTGCAATTAATGAAGAAATACTCGAAGTAAAATAACTACATTCGATGGAGGTTATAATAAATAAGCGGCATTTTAATCTGAAATTTCGCATTACTAGTCAGAATCGTCTTCATAGGCTTACTTGCAAGCCGTGCTTCTCCGACAACGCGCATGTCTTATGTGAAATGGGTTACGATAAGAGAACTATGAGTGTCAATCTATGGAGACAGAGGCACAATCACAGAGCAAATTTATTTTTCTTCGATAAACTATTTTCTCCCGACTCTAACGGCAACAATAACGATAATTACATACACACAAGAATTTTAAACGATTCTTAAGGTGTGATTAGTCTTAAATTATAAAGCAAGTGAGTAAAATCATTAGTCTTTCGCATTTACAGACTGATTTTTTAAATGTCTAAACTCATCATCATCACCTTCATCTCTATGCTAAATACCAATAACCAATCCTACTTCCACTTCTACTTTCTTTTCCACTTCACAGCATTCCTATTGAGTTCATTCGCAGGTACTTATATATTTATGACGGTGAAGGCGGCAGGATTAGACATTTCCAACGAATGTGAGCCTCCGCATTGTCAGGGACTACGAAGGCTGCTTCGGATTCTATGCAAATTTATGTGCTAAAACTCTTTAAATCAAGTAATTTAACAAAAACAAACACTATATATTCATTCATCCAAACTGCACTCTATGAGCACTAGTTGACATGGAATTTTTTTTTGTTTCACTCGAAGCGTACGTGTCCTCGACGCCAGACGTAGTATCGCAATGAAAGGAAAAAAAATCAATAACCGCAACCACACCGCATTCATGGACCTCGGTCATAGTGTCGGTAGACTAGTAGGAGGATGACTGCTGAAGCCAAATCAATTCATACTAATATTATAAACGTGAAAGTAACTGTCTGTCTGTTTGTTACGTTTTCACCTAAGCCGCAGAACCAGTTGTGATGAATTTCGGTATAGATATAGTTTGGACCGTGGAGAAGAAGGATATCGACTACTTTTATTTAAATTTATATGACAGAACAACGTTTGCCGGGTCAGCTAGTAAGAAATAAATTCCAGATGCAATAAAATTTAAATAATGGAACATCATGTCTGTAGATCAAACCAGAAATTCAATTTCATCATTATCGTTATTTCTAAAATGATGACCGGTTGCATCATGAGTTTCATTTCAACCAGACTAGTTCAAACTCACTTTCCATTGTTTCATTCTATTTTGGATTGTGCGAAACCTAAGTACTAGCAACTAGTGCGATATCACGAGAAAAAAAAACTAGTATAAATTTTCTTTCCACAACAAAATTACGCCTCATATTAAAATAACTAACAATGCCCGCGACTCCATCCGCGTGGATTAGTGACTGGGCAGAATTTTTTGGATATATTTTATGGTATATTTTTTATTACAAACCCTATAAACCCTAAAATATAAATGAAATATGTAAACAGTCAGTATTATCGAATGCAACTGTTACGCCATGCACCTCCGGAATACGTACGTTCGAACTAACAAAGTCCAGCCTAAGCTAAACCTTATTTCATATGATTGATGATATAAATATGAGGTCAACTTAAATTGGAAGATAAAATTTCCGAAACTTATAATTTTTAACAAAAACCATTATTTTCCAAAATAAAAGTAGCCTAAGTTACTCCTTGATACATCAGCTATCTGCCAGTGAAAGTCCCGTCAAAATCGGTGCAGCCATTTAAGAGATTAGCCGGAACAAACAGACAGACAGACAAAAATTGTAAAAAAAATTGTTTTGGTATATGTACCGTGTATACGTCCGAATGCACTTAGTAAATAGCGGTTATTTTAATATTACAAACAGACCCTCCAATTTTATTTATTTGTATAGAATATCAGTTCAAAACTGACATTTAAAGTTCAAATAAAAGCAGTCTCAGTTAGAAAAAGCTCCCCCACTTTATAAATCTACACTATGCGACCTCACTCGCAGACCTCGGAGTGCAACATAAATACTACCCATTCAACATAAAATTTTACTCACACACTTAAACAACTGCAATATAGCCGAGCTCACATACACATCACTGCCGTACTATGCAGTGTACTATAAACGGCGCTTCATTTTCCGACCTGGCTCCGCAGTCTGCATCCGATGCAATCACACAACAATAGAGAATCGACTTTAAATCTACGACATAAAACTCAAAATAAATTGTATAAAATACTACTGCAATAATCCAATGAAGTTTTGTATAACAAATTTGAATTTGAACTTTATATACTCAACTTAAAGTAGTAAATCGGGTATGAATCGATAGTATATAAGATGTTTGTATAATGGATCAAGTATCGTGATGTCTACGGAGCCAGACGTACCTATTTATAGAGATACGGATTGCTGCGATTAAAGTTTAGCTTTGGTACGGCGTCGTAGTTGGAGCGTAGGCGCGAGACAGTTCCGTGTCTGATATATCGACTGTCTGTATTGTTTCGAATGTTTGATGCATAGAAAGTTATGTTTGTGAATACAGGTAAAAACAATTCAGCTGTAGTTTAAATAATCAATAGGACAGATGTATGATGACAAAATTCATGGAATTAACGGTGTAATCACAGTCGCCATTTTTTTTAATGCTATAGGACAGCAGACAGGCTGACGGTCCGCTTAGAATTTAGCAGTTACCGTCGCCTATGGGTGTCTGCAACGCCAGTGGCGTCGCGAACACGCTACTGTCCCATAAGGGTACAGGAACTTGGGTCACTAATGCCGGAACACAACACAAGGTTATTATGGCGGCATACTTAATACCAAAGGTGATCGCCATCCAGACGAGGTTGAGGCCCTACCACGTAGCTAGGGTGGGTTGTTTTGTCGCCTCTTACGACAGGCCGACCCCGGTCGCAGAGGTTAGTATTCTTTCTCCGCCCCTGCACGGATATAATAATCTCATACATATCGGACATAATGTGTAAGAATACATATAAAACTTGAATATCTAAAGTTTATAGATATATTTTAACTGAAAAAGCGCTTTCTTGTTCTTGTAAAACCGAATTAGATACGTTTATCGTCATTAGTTAAAATCTTTTTATCCACTTAGGTAATAGTAAGCAGTTACCGTCGCCTATTGGTGTTGCTAACATACTTTCGTCGGCGTAGAAGAACTGGAACCTAGAAGCTAACGGTATTTTAGAGACCAGGGAGAAACAAAAATACATATAAAATAAGTGGAACATAAAATTATATACATATATGCAGAGGGAGGAAAATTATATTCAAAACTCATGTCAAGTCTAATAAAAAAGACATATTAGATCATCTTTAAAACGTTAAACAAGATTACAAAAACCACAAACTCCTATTAATCAAAGTATAAACACAACGAAACTAGCTTTATAGATTCGACTCATTAGCAAAATATATATTAAACGATCATCAAAGAATAGTATCACCTTTGGAACTAAAGTTCAAAACTTCCGACGACCCAATTATCAAAATTGAAACACTAATGCATTCTGAAATAGCAACAAACCAGATCCCGATATAAAGTGCCCAGAGCATCCGTTTAAAAAGAGTGGTTATTGAAATATATTTCTGTAAATACGACAGTCGCTTTGCTGAAATTTTAAATATAACCGGCACACGACCATAACGAAAAATAAAATCTATTGGAAATTCTAAGAACAGCAAGAAGTAATATAGTATATGGTTTCTGAAATTGAATCTGCCGGGAATGAAATCTCAGTTCTCTCAGAGCATTGTCTACTCTAATCACTTGTCCAGAGATATTCAAGTGAATTCACTTACATATATCAATCAGGTAAACACTAACAAAAATTTCATAAGTGGGTTCATCAACTACTGCATAAGGAAAGTCGTATCGTAGGTATATTTTAATACTTTAAGATTTTGTATTTATAATAACATCGGCATTTAAGGTGCTCCACTGCTAAGCTCGGACCTGCCCTAAACAGACCCAATCAGAACAGGGCTGTGTATTTCTTGCAATCGGTGTGACCGATTTTAGTTCATTTTCTATGCACTCTTTCTCCAATTCAGCTATTTTAAGAATAGCACAACTTAACGTATTATAATTATTAGTGTAACGTATTGTCATTACTAATCTATCCATATTCCTGCAGTAATCATTACAATACGAATTTTCACAGAACTTACTACTTCTTACAAGCCAGAACATAATCATTCATCAGTCGTTAATGCAAAGGACAAAAACGCTTTGAATACTATAACCAAAGATTAATATCGATCCAACCATCGATACCTCCGTTTATTTAAATGCTCTAACACAAAAATATATGAATCTAGATGCGGCCTCAACTGTAACGTTTTCCATGTATACTGATAAATATTTGTCTGGGCGGAATGGCAACACTGAATACAATATGCGAACCGAAATAAACAGGATCGGCCTAGATATGTTGGCTACTGTAGGTGTGTTATGTAAACTGTGTTGCTAGTGGTTAAGGCTCAAAGGATTTTAAGACCATTGTCACCTTAGAGGTGAATTTGGAAAGCATCCAAAGTCTAAGCGGAGGTATACACATCATTATCTTAGAAAGCGTTAACGTCGGCTGTATCTCAAGGACTTTTTCACAACGGAATTAACGGCTGCCCAGGGACAAAGTTCTCAAAATCAATTTTAATATTTTTCATGATCAAGTGGAGTTTTGTAAACATGATGCAATTCATATTCTTTAAAAAAAATTATAAGTTGCTGTGTTTTAAATTGGGCAGCCATCTAGCTTCTCTGGTAAATATTGTCATGCCATAAGGTAAAAGTTCTTCTTAAATTCTCTATGATACTCTCTCTTTACACAAAAGGAGAGATAGTTACAAAAATAATAAAATTTCCGTTTGGCCGAAATCTGACTTTCTTTGGTGATTCTGAGCTAGAAAATGGAGTGATTTATCAGCGTTTCGGATATCCTAATAATAAAGAAATGGTTAGGCTCTACTCTTAGATTAGAGACCACACAGACAATTCCAGATTTCGCATTACACTACCAAAAAAAAAATCATAAGCATAAATTCATAATATTCAGGATTTCCTACTAGTTGTTCAATATAACGGAGGGTTATGGTGATTGACGTTCGTGGTCAAATCATAGAAAAAATAAAAGTACTTTTGTCCTTGCAATTTGATGAATCTACGGATATTGTAGATTGTGCGCAATTTGTAGCTTTTGTGCGTTTTGAATCCAATCAAAAATTAATGGAAGAAATACTATTTTGTAGAGCGCTTCCCACGAATACTACAGGCCAGTGCTTGCATAACATATTCCTTGAAGCTACGCAAAATATGAATATCCACTGGTAAAATAAATATATTGCTATTTGTAGTGACAGAGCAAAAACCTGATATGAAAATGGTGTTAGATAACTAAGTTAATATTCAAAAGAAATTAATCCTACCGGCTGCGCCATATAATGTTCTTAATAGAGTGTATCCACAGACTAATAATTATCAAATCAATTAATATTAACGTTCCGTTACTACAGAAAGAAGAACTGTGTCATTACTAGGCATGCCTTTAAAGTTCTGTCGTTTCCATATTTCCCGGCAATTTTGAATTTGGAACTGTTCTATATTCGAATGTGTTTAAATTTTGAATCTCAAAACAGTTGAAAGTATTAGGATTAATGCTATTGTTTAGTCACAGCGTCGAATGGAATCTGTCAGGTCACGTACGAAAATTAATCTTTCTAAGGAAAATGTTCGTGCAATAATTTTCTGCAACTTTAGAAGAGGCCTTACACGGCTTCTGTGTTTTGAAGAGCTAACATTTATGTTCAGTGATAAAGCCCCATGTTTGCGGTATTTAGAATCCCAACGTGGACATACTAGTGTTAGTGACAAATCTCGCGAAGGACGCCCAAAATCCACCTTCACTGAAGATAACATCATTGCTGTGAGACAACTAATTCTCGAAGATCGTCATGTGACGTATAGAGATAGAGGCTCTATTAGGCATCTCAGGGACAATCATTCGGAAAATCTTGCATGAATCGCTTGGTGTGAGAAAGCTAGTTTGCCGTTGGATACCGCATTTGCTTTCCGACGATCACAAGACGGCTCGCGTCAGATGGTGTAAGAAAACTCTGCAAAGGTTCAACCGAGGAGAGTCTAATCACGTCTACGACATCATCAGTGGTGACGAATCTTGGATCTATGCCTACGGTCCTGATTCCAAACAACAATCTACAATCTGGGTCTTTCAAGATGAGCCAAAGCCGACTAAAGTTGTTCGTTCTCGAAGCACTTCAAAGAAGATGGTGGCCACGTTTGTTGGAAAAACCGGTCATGTTGCGACTATTGCACTTGAAGATCGTAGAACGGTTAACGCTGTGGTATACCACAGTTTGTTTACCACAAGTCATCGCCGAAATTCGAAAATCTAACTTAGAGCGACGCATCATCCTGCACCATGACAACGCAAGCTCACACAGCGCTCGTCAAACGATTGAGTATTTGAAGCAGGAAAAAGTAGAAATTCTTTACCATCCTCCATACAGTCCTGACCTAAGCCCTAACGATTTCTTTACATTTTCTAAAACTAAGAAAAGTCGTCGTGGTCAAAGGTTTCAGTCCGTTGAAGAATCAGTCGACGGATTCAAGTCAGCCATTTTGAACACCCCCACTTTAGAGTGGAATAAATGTTATAATAACTGGTTTGAGCGAATGGAAAAGTGTATTAAGCTTCGTGGTGAATTTTTTTTTTTTTTTTTATTGCTATAGAACAGCAGACAGGCTGACGGCCCGCTTAGGATTTAGCAGTTACCGTCGCCTATAGGTGTATGCAACGCCAGTGGCATCGCGAACACGCTGCTGTCCCATAAGGGTACAGGAACTTGGGTCACTAATGCCGGAACACAACACAAGGTTATTATGGCGGCATACTTAAGATCAAAGGTGGTCGCCATCCAGACGGGCTTGAGGCCCTACCACGTAGCTAGGGTGGGTTGTTTTGTCGCCTTTTACGACAGGCCGACCCCGGCCACAGAAGTTAGTATTCTTTCTCCGCCCCTGCACGGATAAAAACAATGAATACTTTGAAAAACAATAAATAGTACTATAAGGTTCTAGTTGTGTTTTTTTCTTCAAACGACAAAACTTAAAAGGCATGCCACATACTTCTCAATGCAACAGATATTGAAGAATACTGGACAAAGGTGGATCTTAAATCCGTTTTTAAATGCAGCCATAAATGAGGCAAATTTGGCAACCAAGCTCAAAAAAAATCTACTGGATTTATCTGCCGATGGGATACTGCAATTGGAATTTAAGTCTGTCAATTTGCATATTTTTTGGTTAAAAAGGAAATCAGAATACCCAAAATTAAAAATAGAGGCTTTGAAGTGTTTGATTCCATTTGCCACCTCGTACTTGTGCGAGTTGACATTTTCATCAATGGCCCAAATAAAAAATAAAGGAAAGAAATCGCTTAAATTTGGAAAATGATTTAATTCTCAATGTAGCAAAAACGATGGGAGAAATTGGTTAATGAAAAACAAACGCAACCTTCGCATTAAGAGTTCTCATAAGTTTATTTTTTGTTAATTTTATACAAATGTTTAAGATGGAAGAGATCTCATAAGTTATTTTTTGTTTATTTGATACAAACGTCCAAATGTTCGCGACCCCCTTAAAGAGTCAACCCACAGGTTGAAAAACACTGACCTATAATATGGGTCCTCTTACTATTGATTTTTTAAAGCAATAAGTTATCGGATCTCGTTTCGTATATTTGCCAATTTTTTAAGATGGCTTAATGTTACTTTTGCTTTGAAAACACATGTTGCCACTTGTAACAGAAATTAAACAATGAAGAAGTTTTGTCATCATACATGTCACATAATAATAATAATACCAATAATTATCTCCACGACAAGGATGGTCCCTAAAGTACTCATGCATAACTTATACATTCTGAAGGCACCAGCTCACACACTCCATCTCATACAAAAAGCCACTATCTTAAATAATTGCCGAATAACTAGGAAATTCTTTACAACTTCAGCTATAACAGACACCATTAATAATTATAAATACAAATATCTTTTATGCTTGGTTCAGACTCGCATAATAGACAATTACCACCCCTATCATAGGAGTTAAAATAGTAATCATAAAATAATAATAAATTATTTATTTCTTCCCACAAGTTATATTGTTACAATATTGAGAGAAAATAGCTAACCAAAGGTTGTTTTTTCAATCCTGTAGTGGCGGAAAACGGTACGTTTAACCTGTCAATGCGCTCGGGAGAAGCGTGGCGGGTCCACTATCCATTCTCTCTCGGGGAGACCCAAAGAAATGGGACGTTAGGACGTTGTTCTATATTATGCAAATACAGACCGCTTCAACTTCATAGACGCTAACATTTCTTAAATTGTTCAATTCATGGACGCCAACATGATTAAGCGAAAAGCAAATGCCTAAATATTTAATTATACAATTTGTTTTATAGCTGAGGAACAGCATACAGGCTGACGACCCATTTAATAGAGACCGTTGTCAGCACCGTCACCTATGGATGTTTGCCACACTAAGGGCACCGCGAACACGCTGCTATCTCATAGGGGTAACGAAACCTGGGTCTCTAATGCCTGAACATAACGTAAGGTTATTATAGCGGCATACTTATACACCAGGGGTGTTTGCCATTCAGACGGGCTTGGAGTCCTACCACGTGGCTAGGGTTGATTTGTTGCCGCAGGGGTTAGTATCCTTACTCCGCCCCTGCACGGGGGAAAATATTTACGTCAACATTACATACAATTCAGACACCGGAAACCGATATTCAATTTTAACCGAAAATCTCCCACGCATCCAAAAATAGCCTAATACAAAAACGCAAAGTCATTCATATAACAACCACATGCGCCTGCGCATCACTCCGCTGGTCTCAAACATCGTACTGTCATGCACGCGGTGGTCTCTCAATAAAAAAACGCAATAAATCTCTACTCTCTTTTAAACTACAGAAAAAAAACACTTAGCACTTTATACATTCATAAAAATATGCTTGTATCAACATACTTCATTATAATGGATAGCATCGTTTGTTTCAATGTCCACTGCTATGTTTATCTGTCGAATTTCATCACATTAGTATGTTGAAACGGCAATGTAAAACAAAACTGACGTTTTAGTTAATTTTGTATAGGAGATGAGTACAAGGTGCGGGTCACTAACGGGCCAGGAGTGTAAAAAACGCATCTCACGACTCCCGGGTGATTGGCAGCGAGAAAAAATGCGCTAAGAATGAACTTCCATTTATATATTGGTTCCTTACATTAGACCTAATGTTTAAAATTGCAATTTAACTATTCAAACAAATTTTCTTTGATAAATTTGAATAATTAGCAAACCACATCGGATTTGCACGGATAATTTTTTTATGTTTATATCAGATAAATCTTTTATTTTTATTTTGCTGCATATAAACTCATAATAATACAGAAACTAATTTTGTAAATATAGATAAACTGAAATTAATATATGACACGTAGAATAATCATACCAGTTATGTTAAAAAATATATATATGAAATCATTTATTTTTAAGAATTTATTACTTATTTCTAAATTGCACTCTGAAAATATTTATCAATTTTTTTATTGCTGTAAGACAGCAGACAGGCTGACAGCCCGCTTAGAATTTAGCAGTTACCGTCGCCTATGGATGTTTGCAACACCAGTGGCATCGCGAACACTCTGCTGTCCCATAAAGGTACAAGAACTTAGGTCACTAATGCTGGAACACAACACAAGGTTATTATGGCGGCATACTTAAGACCAAAGGTGGTCGCCATCCAGACGGGCCCTACCACGTAGCTAGGGTGGGTTGTTTTGTCGCCTTTTACGACAGGCCGACCCCGGCCGCAGGGGTTAGTATTCTTTCTCCGTCTCTGCAATACGAACAACTTGTATTTATACAAGCCATTCATCGATGAATAAAAGAGTCAATAGACGAAGTGAACAGAGTCACGCATTATTTCAAATGGAGCATTTTCATTTACGAGGTTCGGGTCTATGTCGAACCAATATTTATGAAAAAACGCCTAACATCACGCATCGAGATATAATGACTCAATTGAGCCGCTGTCGACGACGTATTGGTTAAGTTGCCATGTTAATAAATATCAGTTGCCTGATTCTGAAAATACTGTAGGTACGTCTAGGTACAACATTGTCTTATGATGTACTCCAAGCTTGGAATACGCTGGCGATAGGTCGAAAGTGTGCGTCTTATTGTTTTGGTGCACATATTTTTGGACATAGAAGAATAGTGAAATAAATATGATTTGACATTTAGTCAAATTTATACACAAACGATTGATCTCCAACCACAAAGAAAAATTAAAATTAATTCTACCAGACACTACCGGTAAGCTAACAGAGCAATATCCATTTGTCTTCTTTCATGTTACCTATTTAAAGTATAAAAGATCTTTATTCTAATTTATGACTGCTAAAACTAATTACACGTTAGGTGAACGTATCGTATTAACGCTCTTAACCTAAGTGTTTATTTTTCTATATAGTTAATGCTCCCATCTCGATAGATATTCTTATATTAGGTCTTTACCTATGAAATTGCCGTTCTGCAGTACTGGCCATTTCAAATCAAAATAATTTTTGTTTGGCTAAGCATTCTAATTTAACTGTCTGAAATCTAACTGTCTGCCATATTACCGATAGCTTTCAAAATTTTATCTACTTGAACTTTTACATTAATATCTGTGTATATTTAAAAATATAAATAAATAATAGGCCAACACTTCCAAAGCTCTCTAAGTGAGCTCAAACTTTCGTTTCCTAAAATCAAATGAAACAATAGCTGCAATTTCAACACAAAGCAATCGTATACATGGAACAAGAAACTAACTTAGCTTTTCCCTTGTCATCTAACTTTAAAAGGAATAACGTGTTATCTGCTCAGATTTTGATACAATGCAGTACAAACAGTATAATAATACACATGAAGGGAAAACGGCTTCGTAAAGCTGGCAACTTTGCCCCTCGGTCACGTTCTATAGGGACCCCAAAAAGCATTGGCGAAAAAAACGAAGCGTCTTCTTGGAAGCGAGGCGGCACGTGATTGAATCTTTCATCTCCAACCATCAGACGGACAGACGCACCGATAGATGTATACTGGCTTAATGTTATTGTTTTTATTATTATTTATTTGGATTATCAGTTTTTGTGCGAGTTCAATGCAATGATTACTTGTCGTTGGATTGTTAGGGAGTTATAAAGGGTCCTTTTAGTTCGTCTTATCTAGCGTTTTTAGCTATTTAATTTATGTTGTACTGGGCCTGTTAATGTATATTAGATTTGTATAATCAATCACATCTCATTCGACAACCTCGAAAGCTCTCATTACTTAGGTTTTTAGGTTAACTATAACTTTTCGGACGGTGAAGGAAAGAGAGCGGCAGCGTATTGACGCCTTGGAAATGTTGTGTTGGAGGAGACTGCTTAATGTCTCCTGGACACAGCACCGCACCAATGTCTCCATCTTGAATGAGCTTAACATCGGCGAGAGACTGACAACGGTGGTGCAATCCCGAATATTCCAGTTCTTTGGACATGTGACGCGACGCGGGGGGGGGGGGACTCCGTGGAGCGACTCGTTGTGCAGGGCCGGGTAAATGGCAGCAGATCGCGAGGGCGTTCGCCTTTGCGATGGACGGACCAAATTAAGTCGATGACACACACATCCCTAAACGACTGCGCAAGACAGGCTTCAGCTAGGGACAAATGGTGCGCGGTGGTTAGCGCTGCCGGGCGTCTTGCGTGACCACGACTGCTCTGTCAAGAGTATCCGACTGAGAAGATAACTTTTCGAAAAGTTTTCCTGGGTTTATTTATTTGTATTCTATTAGTCTATAATGTATTTTTATTTGAGTCAATTAAATAGCAATACAATTTTTAATAACAAAGTGTTTGCTTTGAGACGAAAGACATATTTATGATTAAACTCACATACGTAGATTAGGTTACATTTAAACGTCGTTCGCTGTTAGCATAAGTGTTATGACTAGCAATAACAGATCACCACCTAGGGCGACGATCACCATGCCGACGGTTCCGCCAACAATTTTATTTTATTTACTATGCAAATGATAGGTGTATTTATGGGTGATATGCAAATGAATCGCTATATGATACAACTCTAAATTGATTCAAATGTCTCCATCTAATTCAATTAGTCTATGAGTCATTCATTAATTGTAGAAGTGATGTAAATCACTTAGAATTTGAATATTTTTACGTTTTAAATATATTCAAGAATAAAGGACAAATTGTATATCCTGAAATAATCGTATTCGTGTAAAACAAGTATAAAATAAAATTTTAAAACAGGGGACGAGACGATACCATCAAAAGTAATTTCTTTCATTGCGAATTTTATTCGAAGTGCCCAAGTTTTGGGCAACGGATTCTTTTCATTTGAGGGCGATAAAAAAAATCGTACCACCAATGATATTGCATCTTAGTGGTGAATACCGGTCGCATCTGAAGAGTGAAATATTATTAACTAGCTGTGCCCGCGACTCCGTCCGCGTGGAATAGTGACTTTGGGCAGAATTTTTTGTATCTATCTTATGGTTTATTATGGTTTATTTTGGATTACAAACCTTATAAACCCTAAAATATAAAAGTATAAATGAAATATGCAAATAATCAGTATTATCGAATGCAACTGTTACGCCATGCGCTTCCGGAATACGTACGTTCGAACCTACAAAGTCCAGCCTAAGCTAAACCCTACTTCATATGATTGATGACAAATAAATCTGAGGTTAACTTAAATTGTAAATTCAACCTACAATGTCCAGCCTAAGCTGAACCCTATTTTATATGATTGATGATATAAATCTGAGGTCATTAAATTGGAATTTAAAATTTCCGAAACTTATCATTTTTAACAAAAACTATTTTTTTTTTCTAAAATAAAAATAGCCTAAGTTACTCCTTGGTACATCAGCTATCTGTCAGTGAAAGTCCTGTCAAAATCGGTGCAGCAATTTGAGAGATTAGCCGGAAGAAACAGACGGACAGACAAAAATTGTAAAAAAAATTGTTTTGGTATATGTACCGTGTATACATCCGAATGCACTTAGTAAAAAACGGTTATTTTAATATTACAAAGAGATCCTCCAATTTTATTTGTTTGTATAGATAATGTTTTTGGTCAGTTTCTATGATTGAACTATTGATACTATTTTGGCCATTAGATTAAAGCGAACTTAGCGGCTACTGTTTAAAGTGATACATGAAAGACTATATACATATTGCAGATAAAAATATTTTCAGGTCTGGATGACTCTATGAAGCTGGCTCGCCGCTCAATAAGTTTTATTGTATTAACAATCACATTAAAATACAGCACCAAAATAACCAATCCCCCAATTTATATAACATGTATAATTATTCTAAGATTTAAGTATTTAAAAACTAAGCAAAACATGACTTTCGGGATCCCGCCAAAAATTTCGAATACGTCCATGCAACATGAGTAAGGACTAAAATCGATTATTTTCCTTAAACAGAAAGCGGTCACATGATTTTTAGAATCGAATTGCACACAAAAGATATTTTTTTTTATTGCAATCTATCAATCCTGGAGATATTCAGCAATATGTAAAATTTTATCTAATTAAAGGGTATGCACGAAAGCCATCGAATGACTGCTCCGTTAATTCTTGTACTTCTCAGGGAAGGTCTTGAGGGATCTTTCTTTTCAGTCTGCGAGTAGCTGTTTGGGTGTTCATTAGATTGACTGCCAGCATATTTGGATGATTAGTGATTCTCTTCCTGTACGCTTTTGTCCTTTCCGAAATTTCATCCATAACACTTTTGACGCAAAGATCGTGATGGAGTCTAATGTTTGAGACATACCAAGATGCGTTCGTTATTATTCTTAGTATCTTTGATTGGAATAGAACAAAAGATATGCCTAAAAAATTAAATGCTGCAAAAGAAAGAGATTTGGTTACAATATTAATTACATACACATCCGGTACAAATGGCACTAAATCAATAACAATTGTGCAAAATACAATAGTCAAAGCCAATAAATAAATTCTTAGAAATTTGTGTCCATTTACCAAACGAGAACAAATAAATGATAAATGTTACACAAACGCAGTTGCGGAATGTATTATTCGAAAGATAAGCGTTGCATCCTCATCCTCACAGACGGCTGGTCGCATTGTGCTCAAACTAGTTCAATGCAAAAAGGAGCTTTGTGAAATAGAAAGACGCGATTTTCTCCGCTGCACCTTTGCGTTCGTACCCATAAATATGTGCAACTTTTCACCGAGCAGCAGGTGTCCATATAACAACTGACTGTCTCTTCATTCACCTGCGAATCCTCACCGCGTCTTATAATGTCGCGACATCGCCAGACATTCACAATACAAACAAAAATCATATCTAGGATATATGATATTACGACTGAAATTGGAATGTGATATTGATGTATTAGACCGGATGGGAAGCCGAGATGCTGTAATTTGGCGGCACAATACAACGCAATAATAATCGCAAGTCGTGAGTAATTGGCGACGACATCCGCCCTACAATGTGTACGGTACATGTGTTCTGTTATCCGTGTGAAAGTTCGTAAGGGCCAGTCGTGGCTGGACCGCGACTGCGATGCTGTTATCAGAACCGGTTTCGAGCAATTTTGGGTTCAGCGGACAGCTTTAATTAATTGTGTATTTTTAATTATATAATACCCATAGCGTACCACTGCTGGCCTTTGGGCTTCTCCGAGAGCGTACAGACAGTACACCGGCCACGCATGTCCAAGACGATTGGCGGGTCACACATACCAGTGATCTCGGTATACAGGTTTCCTCACAATGTTTTTCTTCACCGTTGGTACATGACAATTTTGTTATAATACGCGCAACGCCTACGTGGTGCATGACATCGTGGGATTTCAAACCCGAACCTTAAGATTAGACTCCAAGTGTATTAACACTGAGCTATCAGGTACCTCCAGGTTCTATACGAGCTTGGCTTTTGGAAAATCAATATAATACGACTAACACAAAGAGAAATATGATGATATATTAAATCAAATGTTCAGTTGCATGATATCCAATCATAATTGGTTAGTCTCAGGGTTTATGGTGTTGATTATATCATACAATATGAAATTAACTTCGATCAGTACAGTTCAATCTTCATGGTTATGGCGGCAATGCATCTGGCGTCAAATTTGGCATTATTGAAATTTATATATTAAAAAATTAAATTAAAAATTTTATCATTATTATATTAAAAAGTGACAGGTCATTATGTCAAAAACACATTATTTTAAACCACGGTAGTTTTAAAAATCAACGTTATCTGGAATCCTGAGTACAACACAAAATATTATTATTAGCATTGTTAGTAGTTAAATTTGTAAGTATACTACATTTGTTAGTGGTTAGACAAATCCGTTTATCGATGAAACATAGTATTAGTCAAATATATCCTAAATTATGATTGATTTAGAAATTAAATAGAATGGTAGATGTAAAAAAATAAAATAGAATAAAGAATTGCCGACATCCGTGGCGTAACAGCTAATCAGTACACTTACAGACATTACTGGTTGGATTCCCATCTAGCGTCTTAGTATTTATGTATACCTAGTCAGGTCATAAGTATTGTCACACAGTAAAAACTTTTCTTTTAGAATGCTGGCCACAAAAAAGTTTATTGAATTCGAATTTCGAATTGTTCATGAAAATAAAAATGTATACTTTTTCGAATTTTACTCATTTTTAAATATGGAGTGGACGCTTAAAGAAGACCGTGTTGCAGTTATTGCGTTGCATCGTTGCAGTTACGCGCCAATTCAAATTTTTAACATACTGAAAAATTTGAATATAACCAAAAGATTCGTTTATCGTACCATCAAACGATACAATGAAGACTCTAGTGTAGATGACAGGTCAAGAAGTGGTCGCCCTCGGTCTGTTAGGACTCCAGCAGTGATAAAAGCTGTGAAGGCACGAATTCAAAGAAATCCCAAACGTAAGCAGAAACTGTTGGCCCTTCAGATGGGGTTAAGCAGAACCACGGTGAAAAGGGTGTTAAATGAAGACTTAGGGCTTCGGGCATATCGAAGAAAAACAGGACATCGTTTGAATGCTTGTCTAATGGACCTGAGACTGAAGAGATGCCGCGCTTTGTTGAAGCGGTACGCGGGAAAAAAATATCGGGAAATTCTTTTTTCGGATGAAAAAATGTTTACCGTAGAAGAGAGCTACAACAAACAAAATGATAAGGTGTACGCACACAGTAGTGAAGAAGCGAGCAACCGTATTCCGCGTGTCCAACGAGGTCATTTTCCATCCTCGCTCATGGTATGGTTGGGAGTTTCTTATTGGGGCTTAACAGAGGTACATTTTTGTGAGAAAGGTGTAAAAACGAATGCTGTTGTGTATCAAAATACAGTCCTGACGAACCTTGTGGAACCTGTTTCTCATACCATGTTCAATAACAGGCACTGGGTATTCCAACAAGATTCGGCGCCAGCTCATAGAGCGAAGAGCACACAAGACTGGCTGGCGGCGCGTGAAATCGACTTCATCCGGCACGAAGACTGGCCCTCCTCCAGTCCAGATTTGAATCCGTTAGATTACAAGATATGGCAACACTTGGAGGAAAAGGCGTGCTCAAAGCCTCATCCCAATTTGGAGTCACTCAAGACATCCTTGATTAAGGCAGCCGCCGATATTGACATGGACCTCGTTCGTGCTGCGATAGACGACTGGCCGCGCAGATTGAAGGCCTGTATTCAAAATCACGGAGGTCATTTTGAATAAACTTTAATGTCATAAGAATCTATGTTTTGTTAAGTTCATTTTGGTATATGAATGGTTACATAATGAATAAACTTGTTACAATTATTTTACATTAAACATGTGACAGAATTTATGACCTGACTAGGTAGTATGTATTTATTTCTAAAAGTATAAATATATATGTAGTATAATAGTTATCTATTACACATAACACAAGTGCTATTCTACTTAATTTGGGACTAAATAGCGTTTTGTGAATTGTCCCAGTGTATTTATTTATTGGTTGAATAATATTATCACTTATTCGTTATTTTTAGTTGATATACAAAGTTTAAAATATTATAAAAAATTATAATAACCTACAGAACCTTGAAACTAAGTGGCCGATACTGATTCGCCAATTTGATTATAGACAGAAAAACGTACAGTTGTCGGTTCTTAATATATCATTCAAAGAGATTTTTATTACTATTGAATTGAATATTCTCGTCTGTCAGTTTACTTAAAAGGAATCAAACGTGTTTTCACTACCTATGTGAATGGTTTAATCGATAAGTTTAACATGGTGCACACATGTGTTATTGGAATGTTATTATGGATACCGAACATGTTCTTACCAATTATATCGGTAAGAAGTTTTCTGTAAAATAAACAATGTTTATTTATGTCAATCTTATTTTATGTTAAGTATAGACTCTTATCCGTGCAAGCGGTAGAAAAAATACTGAACTCTGCGGCCGGGGTCGGCCTGACGTAAAAGACGACAAAACAGCTCTAGCTACGTGGTAGGGCCCCAAGCCCGTCTGGATGGCGATCACCTTTGGTCTTAAGTATGCCGCCATAATAACCTTGTGTTGTGCTCCGGCATTAGTTACCCAAGTTCCTGTACCCTTTTGGGACAGCAGCGTGTTCGCGATGCCACTAGCGTTGCAAACACCCATAGGCGACGGTAAACGGAGTCCCGAGACCCGAGCCCAGCAATGCAACGTTCATGAACTAAGTATTATTAATACTTATATACCTTCATGAATTTCACTTGTATTTTACCCAAAACAAGCGAAATTTCTTATTCTAACATAAATAAATACCCAGACTCAGGATAGGATTCGAACAACTGACCTCTCCAGGCATTTAGACTTGCGAAAGCTACTAATCCACGAAAGCCGTCAAATATGTCGCTTCATGGGTGGCGCTGAGCTTGTCCTTTTTAACACCAGACACTATTTAGCAGAATATACTAACAAAACATTTATGACAGCCAACACGTGATAAAAGCACAATGAGACTTCCGTTTAAGAAAAAATATTTTAACAAGAGACCTCTAATCGACATGCAACCATGTGTTCGGACAATGTTGGGGGAGTTTCATCTTATTTTCGGATAAGGTGTGAAAGCCGTGTTACTATTATTATTATATTATTGGCGCATTATATTATTTACTAACACGTTTAAAAATAACATATAAATTCCGTAAAACAAAATTATATAATTGAAATCGTAAAACTGTAATAATTCTTAGAACAATCTTCTAATATATAAAATTCTCGTGTCACAGTTTTCGTTGCCATACTCCTCCGAAACGGCTTGACCGATTTTGATGAAAATTTTTGTGCTTATCCGGTATCTATGAGAATCGGCCAACATCTATTTTTCATCCCCCTAAATGTTAGGGGTGACCCACCCCCAAAAAATTTTTTTTTAATTTTTTGACATTTTATTATTTATATGGCAGAACAACGTTTGCCGGGTCAGCTAGTAATATATAATAATGTAATAATAAAATTACAAGAGTGAAAGAAAAATTCACACAGTGCCATCTGGTCACTAAGTAATAAGTAATAGCATTTGTGTTATGGGTACTAATAGGTATAAAACCTAAACGCGAGACGAGAAGCGAGCCCGTGATATGTACAGGCGTATCGATTTGCATTAGCCGTTACACCAAGGAGGTATATGTGTAGGTATGTGTAAGGAGATAATATGATTTTCTGTAACAATATTAAGTAATATGTGAACATTATATGTAAGTACATATAATGTTCACATATTATATACCAAGAGCAATTTCCGGACAAAAAAGGCAAAAAAAAACCAATATTTGTACAGCTTAATCCGTTTACCGGAACTATCACAAAGCTTTAACTGTGTGACCATTTCTTGTAGTAGGCACCCTCAATTATCAATTTAAAAACGGAGTAACAGTTGTGACGTGGGCGTGGGATTGAAATTCATAAGATCCATTTAAAAAACCGGATATCCTCTTCGTATTGTACGCATTTGTATTTGAATTTAAATATTTTTAGAAGGATTATTGTGTTATAAGATACTAGTACATACATAGTAATGTATGTGATTTTTATATTGATAAGTGGATAACAATAAACGTTTACTACGCAATATTTTCCGTTGTCTTCTTGCGTAAAAAAATCTTTTTTATTGCTGACGAACAGAAGACAGGGCCGAGTAACAATACTAACCTCTGCGGCCAGAGTCGGCCTGTCGTAAAAGGCGGCAAAATAACCCACCCTAGTTAAGTGGTAGGGCCCCAAGCCCGTCTGGATGGCGACCACCTTTGGTCTTAAGTATGCCGACATAATAACCTTGTGTTGTGTTCCGGCATTAGTGACCCAAGTTTCTGTACCCTTATGCGACAGCAGCGTGTTCGCGATGCCACTGGTGTTGCAAACACCCATAGGCGACGGTAACTGCTAAATTCTAAGCGGAACGTCAGCCTGTTTGCTGTCCTACAGCAATAAAAAATATATATATATATAAATTTTACTAAAACAACACGTTTTAACCTTGCCGATTCAATTGGTCGGTAAAAGGAGTTGCATTTAAATAACCATAACCGTTTGCAATGATACAATGACAATTAATCTTGGAGATAAAGCCATGTGAAGCTCGCACCCGACGTCCGGTCGCGCCGGTCGGACAGATGTACAAATGACCTTGGCCCAAGATGGCACAGCGCGGAGGAGCTGGTACACAGTACCGCTCGAACCCAAGTACCTATATTACACAGCTACGACATGTTCGTCGACTGCTGACCTTGTTATAACCTTTTATAAGGACCATATATAAAATTGAAAGGAATCCTGTTTATGATTTTATAATGTCGATGAAGTTCTGTATGGCATAGATCAGATGGGAATCTCTCTCTGCGGTGGTGTCCTTATGGCTGAGGATCGTGGTCATCATTGGCTGTGGACATCAGTGCTGTTGTGCATCGTGATTTAATAATCTGCCTCCATCGGTGCCTATCCATAGCAACCTCTGATGACCGAGGATAATTTGGATGAGGTTTGGGCCTCAGAAGGACATAAGTGACCATATATTTCTTAGTCCTAAAGGTACCTGGTTGCTCAGTCGTGTTACACTCGAAGCCCAATCTAAAGATCCCGGGTTCGAATACCACGGTAACATGCATCACCGAGGCAGATTTTTTTCGCCTAATGTGCATATCATATCATTATTACCAATTACCATGCACCGACGCGACGGTAAAGGAAAAAATCGCGAGTAAACCTGCATACCAAGATCACCGGTTTATGTAACTCGCCAATCCGCCGAGTACACTGTCCGTTCTGCAGTGGAACGTTTTTGGCTGTTTTTTATATTTCTTAGAATTCACAATATTTCCTCCAGACACATGTTAAGAAAATGCAAGAATTCATAATAATACCATTAATTAAAGAAGCGTGTCTTGTGTGATCATTAATCCAAAATGCATGAGGAATTTAAAATCAAAACAAGATATTAAATAAAGTTACTTCGGTTATGTTGGTGTATGCAATGTAAACAAACGTTCTAATGTATTGTTCCAACAACGTAGGCGGGCAAGTCTAACTTAGCCCTACCTAAGCCATTGACGTTATGGTGCATACTTCCATCGCACAGTATGAATCATAAACCGGGGTAGTTTGACCACATAACAAGGAGTTCATCAAATGATATACAAAGAAAAACAAATATCGTAATACGCACTTTCGAAGTTTATATGGGATCATCATCATAAATTAAAGGAATATTTTACGTTTTCGTCAAATCATTTCTACTACCAGTGGAAGTAAGCTACCCCGAGTTTGGTCATGGGCTTTCAAGCGGGAAGAATCGGAACACCAAGCCCTCTATTCAACGCTCGCTAAGATGTGGTTCCCAAATGTGTTCGACAGATGTCCGATAAGTGAATTTCTTTTCTTATACCTCAAGAGCATGTCAGAGCCAATAAGCCTCTGAATGAATTTTTTTATTGTTGTAGAACATTCCGACGTCAGAGGTACCACCACCAACGCTGTCGTCCGCGAAACTGGAACCTGGGTCACGTATGCCGGAATACAACAAAAGGTTATCATGGCGACACGTTAAGAGACCAAAGGTGGTTGCCGTCTAGACGAGTCTGTAACCCTACCACCTTGCTAGGGTTGTTTTGTCGCCGGCCGCAGAGATCAGTATTACTTTGCCCCTGCATGGAGAAAAAATAACAAAGTGCAGTCGCCTGTCTCTCCAAAAACCTTGAAAAATAAAATGAACGGTGATCTTTGCTTCCTGGTACTTGCAAAAGGTCTCTATTACTTCTTACGACTGCCTAAGAAATATGGCGGCTATATTTGTATTTCGAACAGAGACAAAAAAATTACTTGTATATATGTAAATACAAGTATTTTGCAAAAACGCCTCCTTAAATTTTTATTTTTAAGTCTGACTATGTATCCTCAAAAATAAAGGAAATTGACATATTTGTATCTTGTAAACACCCACTTGATTGCACACGGTGGTCTTGTTCTACCTACTGTTACGGTTATTTTGAGAAGCTTCGTCCAAAATCGGCAATAAATTTTTAAGATATCAGTTCTTAGGATTAAGATTGTTTTTATGTCAATGAGATCTTTTTTATATTCTGTTTCTTCTATCTGTCAAAATGTCACTAGAAAAGTGCGGTTCGGAACGAAACCTTATTTGGGTATCAACAATGGTGAGTGGATAGTATATACACAGGTAAGATAACATAAATACAGGTAACATACCTAATTTTATTTTCAACAACAGTTAGTGGCATAAATATTAAAAACCTTTGCTATGACGTCACAACATGGCGCAAAGTCAATCCTATTATATTTGAAACGCATTATAATTTCAATTTCAGTAATCCTGTGTCCATAACACAAGCGTTCTGATGTTTACTTTGCGCTTGGATGGCGCTGTGTGGATTGCCCCAGTATATTTATTTCTATATTTCTTCTAGACTAAAACATTTAAAGGAGCACCTTTACAGCGTGCAAGAAGTAGCAATCCATTTGTTTTTTGGCTTTCAAAATAAAGGGGCAGTCCTATAAATTTACTAACCAGGAACTAATAGCCAATAACGAGTCTGTAACGTTATTTCAAAGTAATTTAGTCTCGATTCGAGACATCATTGGTCTAATTGTTAACTAAAACGACGCCATAGTATTAAAATATTTAAAAATAAATAACCTGTTAGCTATTTGATATGTACTCTTTAACAAAAATCTTGAAGTGGCTGTACTTTTGTACCTTTATGTCAAATTAATAAAATCTTAAAAAAACAGTTTCTCATCAAATAAATTTCATAAATATAAATGAATTATTTAAAAACATAGGAATAACAACAGCGTATTTTATTTTTTCTAATATAGATACAGTGAATTTACGACTTACAAAAATTGGAATCCCTGCGGAGTTGGGTACATTGGTTGTATTTACGCTTCCTTGATCCCTTTAGTTTTTGTCTTCGTGCCTCTTATTATTTGTCTAAAATATCGTTACGAATAGTTCAATTTTCTTCACCACACCCTGACGACACCACACAAATAAATTAAAAGTCATAAGAATCTTTGTTTTGCTAATGTCGACTTATAGGGTTGCTGTGCTGCTGATTAGTGAAACTGTCAGCAAATATTTAACAAGTAGGAACTTACTTTTTATCAGATTGAAATAGATATAAATAATTTACTCAGTTCAGAAAATAAAGGGCTTGATCATATTATATAAACATTCAATTTGAACGGTATGCTTATGATTAAGTTTCAATGAATTCGAACCTTGGCATTTTTAGTCAGATTTATCATTATTTAATCAAATCTTGTATATTCTGCTACTAATACGTTGTAACTAAAGCAACTTGTAAGGTGTCTGGTGTCGTGGGTTGAAATCCTGGCCGACGGGAACACACTCATAACTCAAGCCTTTGAACTTTGTTGTATTTATAGCATAATGATACAAAACTTAATTTTTTTTTTTATTGTGTTAACAAACTTCAACATATTTAAAATATTATGAAACGGAAGTATAAGAAATATGAAAATTATTCAATAGCTACAGTGTTAAATTGAAAAAGTTCTATAATAGTGTTAGAACTATTTCATAGTAGTAAAGTAATACATTTCTCAAAGTAAGTCACTGGTAAGTAGTGGCAGTCCCATCGCCCGTCTTCTATAAGAAGCGGTGACCATGTGGCAGGTTGCTTGCTGCTGACATGTTTTTTTTCCAGCTTTTTTGGAGTTTCGTTAGTTCTACTTTCGAAAAGTAAAGGCAGGAAGCGCACGATACGAACGCATTCGAAAATTAAGGTTGATGAATTTGAGTCACGCGTGCTTTGACGTAAACAGTGCGTTCAGGTTTTGTCTTAGTACACAACAATGTTCAAAAAGTAAGTGTTATTTTTCGGCTTTAATTCTCCACCAGGAGGTATTTTCATACTAACATTTTATCGTTAAACTTTCTTACAATCTGTTGACGACCTGATCGAATGGTTAGTCAATTTCAAGCGTAAGAGTTTCTGGTTTCCTGCCTAAAATTATAAGGCAACCCTATTATTTACCTAGACAGCGGCGATAGGCAACGGTACCTTCAGCCTTTTTGTTAATTCGCAAACAAATAGGAAAGGGTAGCATTCGGTTTTCCTATCAGCATATAGAATTATATGTATAGATATACACGATTTTAATCAGAATGTTGTTTGAAATGACATTACTGGTGAGTTGAAATGTTAGTAAGATTAAAATAATGAATCATCTGATCATAATACAATCACACTAACTTTCGGCACATAGAAAATCAGGCTCACGAGAAATGTTTTTTAATAAGACTACTTTCGAACAACTGTCGTTATGAATCACTATTGAACATGTTGCTTGCACAACTAGCGAGAACGTTAACTTATGACGAGCATTCTATCGAATTCGTCGTCAGCCATTGGTTTTCATATAATGTTACTGTAGATTGTAAACAAATCTCCTGCACTTTACATGTTATGTCATAGACATATAGGTTGCACCGGATTCTGTTGGCGATCAGGATGTGATCCTATCGCAACTTTTTACTATCGCTTAACCGGCTTTCATAGTTCACTACGGTATGTATGGACTGATGGATCAGATCATCATCCGGGGCAAAAGGTCAAAGGTATTATGCACTTTTCATCTATTTTTTCCACACAAACTACGATAGGACAAATAAGGAGTCCAGGACTCATATTAAAATTGTGAAATACCAGTTGTAACTAAAAAAAAAGCACTGATAAGCCTCCGTACACGCAGTGCGGGACATAACCTTCATAGCTCCCTTCTTCTACTCTACCCTTACTTTTCAATATTTTAGTAATAATACTTCTACTCGGGCCAGTACTTCTACTGGCCCGAGACCAGGTTGACTATTTGAGTGAATTTCAAATTATAAATAAATAATCAATGAAATTTATCCCTTCGAAAAGCTCGCAAGAATGCTCGGATGCGATCACTAATTTCTATTGTATGTTCTCGGAGTTTGTCCTAGTAGTTCAATTTAACGTTTAATACTAGCATTCAACTTAATGAGATCACGTGAAAGTATTAGAATCGTAGCTCCAACATTACTTATATTAGTCACGATGAAGTCATCGTGTTTAGATTGAATAAACATTGCAAATTGAACTAAGTTTATTTTCCTCAAATGACAAAATAGCATTCATATCATTCGTTTCAAAGAGGATAGTTCTAATAAAACAAGAAAATTTATTACAGTGTTTAGTTAAGTTTGGATATTAAGCAAATTTTACTTTAATATTAGAGGAATGTTCCTTACATCTATCGATTTCTTTATTGTCCTACCCAAAAATCTAATATTCTTCTTTATTTCAATTAATTCTGTTAACATAACGATTTTTTTATTGCTTTAGAACAGCAGACAGACTGACGGCCCGCTTAGAATTTAGCAAATACCGTCGCCTATGGGTGTTTACAACGCCAGTGGCATCGCGAACACGCTGCTGTCCCATAAGGGTACAGGAACTTGGGTCACTAATGCCGGAACATAACACAAGGTTATTAATTATGACGGCATACTTGCGACACAAAGGTGATCGCCATCCAGACAGGCTTGGGGCTCTACCACGTAGCTAGGGTGGGTTGTTTTGTCGCCTTTTACGACAGGCCGACCCCGGCCGCAGGGGTTAGTGTTCTTACTCCGCCTCTGCACGGATAACTACTATATAATCCATCATTTCAATATTCAAGTTTTACTTAGATTTGTCTACTATATTTTCAACATCATATACCGATCTCACTTTTCAGAATAATTTTTCTTTAATCACCCTGTCCGACTTTAGATACTTGCGTACAGAAAACGCACAAGAATATTTCACGTGTGAGTTCGATAAGTTCCCAATCGAACGGCCGCCGATAACCCAACCGCTTCCGCGAAGGGCGACCTCAGATAAAGGGCTGATAACACAGCAAATAGATAAACTCATACGGGACCGTTTTGTTGAATGAGTTCCGGAAAGGATGATGACAATGTACTGGAGCCGTGTTGTGTTGTGGTAATGGCTCTTAACCTTTTCAGGGATATCTTTGCTACGATAGCAACGGAATAGTGCTTCACATCGGAAGGTACAATTCACATAAACTCTACATACACCATTGTGTAAGTTTGAAGTGAATATTTAACCCGCATAATTCTAACTTATCGAAATTGCGAGCACACTAAGTACATCGACTATTGTGTATTACCCTATATACCTATTAAGGTACTTAATAGGTATTCTAACTACTTTTTTTATTGCTAAAGAACAACAGTTACCGTCGCTTATGAATGTTAGCGACGCTAGGGGCACTGCGAACACGCTGCTGTACCACAGGGATACAGGAACGAGGGTCAGGCCTAGGGGTAGAAGTCCCAAACGATGGTCGGACCAAATAGCGGAGGAACTGAAAATACCTGTCAGCGACGCACTCCACCAAGCTGCAGAACGGGATCGATGGAGACAGCTAGTTGACGGAATCAAACGGAGTCACGATCCTCAGCAATGAGGGACCGATTGAAGAGAGAGACTTAAGACCAAGGGTGGTTGCCATCCAGATGGGTTTGGGGCCTTTTATGACAGGCCGACCCCGGTCGCAGGGGTTAGTATTCTTACTCCGCCCTTGCACGGAAAGAAACATTATGTTTATTAATATTTTTTTAATATAAAGACCGTTCCCTGGATTAGATGACACCTGTAAAGCAAGGATTTTTATAATCGTAGAATTGACGGACACATACACCCGGAACAGAACAAACAAATTGTAATTCATATAAATAGTTTGTCCTCCTAGGAAATAAAACCACAGATCACAGTCGTGATTGATAATTTTCTTTACAAGTGTCCTTGAATAAGATATAGGCGAATGCATAGCTATACTCTCGCACGACTGTCGAATTTAGTTCGGTTGCTCATTAACATTGTAAAAGAAGGGTTCAAGAAGAAGGTTTCTATGCGTGCAGGGGCGGAGAAAGAATAATAACCTCTGCGGCCGGGATCGGCCTGTCGTAAAAGGCGACAAACCATTTTTTTTTTTTTTTTTTTTTTTTTTTTTTTTGGTCTCGGGGAAAAACCTCTCTTGACGGGTTCCCCCAGCCCGGGGGGACCGAGGGATATGTGGGACTCCGGGAAAGATGTTCGGCCATCCGACTACCCACTAAAAAACCCCGCTGTTCTCCTATCGCCTACGCCCGGGCCCACGGATATATGGCCTGCCGATCTCGTGGCCCGGGCCGGCGCCGGCCCGCCCTTTGTCTTGAGGCGGGCCCCTTCTAAAGTGTTGGCGCCAGGGGGTCAGGGTTTCGTCCCCCCGGCGCTCTCCTAACAACTCTAGGAGTTGAGGGGGGCCGCGGAACAGCACGCAGCCCTCACCCTCGCGGCAATAGTGCGGGCGGCGGGTCCTCCCCCGAGGGGCCGCCCGCGGCCGCTTTTTACGGCGGCCGGAGGTCGTTACTGGCCCTCCGGCGCCGCCGGCGTGGCCTGCGTTGGCGGGAGGGGAGTGTGGTGGTCGACTCCCGCTCCCGCTCCGCCGCCTCCTTTGCGGACATGACTGCCTCGCAGAAGGAGGCGACGGCCGTCCATCCAGGATCGCCCCCGACCATGGACAGAACCAGGGCCGGGAGCGACAGGTCCACGCCGATTTGGGCGACGAGGGCGCGGCGCTCCTCGCGCCACGCAGGGCACACGGCGACAGTGTGGTTCACCGTGTCCTCCTCGTCGCCCGCGCCACAGTGGTGGCACCCTGACGTCATCAAAAGGCGACAAACCAACCCAACCCTAGCTACATGATAGGGCCTCAAGCCCGTCTGGATGGCGATCACCTTTAGTCTTAAGTATGCAGCCATAATAATCTTCTGTTGTGTTCCGGCATTAGTGACCCAAGTTCCTTTACCCTTATAGGACAGCAGCGTGTCCGTGATGCCACTGACGTTACAAACACCCATAGGTGATGGTAACTGCTAAATTCTAAGTAGGCCGTCAGCCTGTCTGGTGTCTTACAGCAATAACAAAAAAAAATTATGTATAATTTTATTATGGATTTTTTTTAAAGGCTCTTGAAATAAATAGATGGACCTAAACAAACACATTAGGATATTATAAGAAACCACAGCTACATGGTATACACTCTACGTTCATAATCTTGTATAAATTAGCAGTTGCATAATTCTATCAATAAATTGTTTTAACACATATTACGTGCTAATTTAAGAAAATCAAACATAAATTCGTAAATATTCATGTTACTACGGGAGCGAAAGCCATGAGAGGATGTCGAATGCTGTCAGCGCCAGATCTCCATTAGTGGCTATATTTTCTCGTGAATGTCGTTTATTTTGTAATATAAACGAATAAAACTTTTTGTACCAATTTGGTATAATAATAAATATAAATTATATATGTCAAGGACGTTTGATTAATATAAGAGGTATCCTTGACAAAATATTATTAAAATCTCTCAGATTTAGTCCGAACCCATTCTATACAGTAGACATTTATCAGGGCCCTGGCAATCCACGCTTCGGTGGCCACCTAAAGGATACTCACATTATTCCAAAACCGATAGTAGGTACACAAGAAACATCTCCACCCAAATCTCAATGAATAGACCCTTAAATTAGTCAGCGTGACTCGACAGATATATTTAATCGATGTTTCAACTGTTTACTGTTTCTTAATGTTTATAATGTTCACGAAATATAATTTCCAAAGGTATCACACATCGTATTTGAAATTTATACAATATTGTCTAAATCATATACTAGTGTATATTTCAATGTGAAACGAGAAAAATAATTTAAATAAAAACGATGACAGATTTTTCCCCAAAAAGGTGTTAATGTCAGGCAGGCGGCCGGTTGTAAAAACTAAGCCACAACTATTACAACATGTAACATGTTGTGCCGACCCCATATAATGTGGGATAAGGGCAGGAGGAAGAAAATATACTAGTGTAACTTTTCTTTATGACTAATTGTGACAACTGTGTGCAATTATGCCGTTGAAATGATAAAAGTCATTTCTAAATGAGATTATCAATTATATTTTGTGAAAGAAACCTCAATTATTTTATTACACTGCGCATTATTATATAATTGTGTTTACGCTAACAAATGTCAGCTGTATAACAAAATTATATAAATATAATAATATAGCTTATTTTAAGGTAAGAAAAGTTAATAAGTTAACTTTTATAGATAGGAATTTCTAGATACACGCAGAATTGCCACATACATACATATGTTTGATTGTATGTTTGTATTATTCGATAAAAAATGTTGGCAGTTTCAAGCCACAGGCATCCCACGACGTGACATTTATTGTCAAATATTGTTAATTATGCACTGGCTCCTTGTATTTAAAATACATGATATGGACGCTTGAAAGAGAGGCAACCTTTGGATTAAAATAGTTCAAAAGAAATTAAATAATCATTTCATGCAACAATTAAATAAGTTATATATTACATTCTTTTCTGCAGTAACAAAACTATTCTTCCCAAGCGTTCAAACTACGCACAGGATACTGAAAAAGATGACCTTAACACCAGTTTTAGCTCAGGTTCTAACGGGCCATGGCGGTTTTGCGGCTTATCTATATAGGTTTAAGTTAAAAGAAAGTCCCCCGTGTCCATATGACGATGACAGCGAGGAGTCCGGACAGCATCTTTTGTTGGAATACCCTTTGCATGGCTGCCTCAGGTATGAACTGGATGCTACTACCGGTATTCAGCTCACTGAAACTAGTATTGCTGAGCTTATTGCCAATAATAAGGCCAGACCGCACCTGGAGCGGTACAGTGCTGAAGTGGCAGGATATGCCACATTTTATCCGTGCAGGGGCGGAGAAATAATACTAACCTCTGCGGTCAGGGTCAGCCTGTCGTAAAAGGCGACAAAACAACCCACCCTAGCTACGTGGTAGGGCCTCAAGCCCGTCTGGATGGCGACCATCTTTGGTCTTAAGCACGCCGCCATAACAACTTTGTGTTACGTTACGGCATTAGTGACCCAAGTTCCTGTACTCTTATGGGACAGCAGCGTGTTCGCAGTGTCACTAGCGTTGCAAATATTCATAGGCGACGGTAACTACTAAATTCTAAGCGGACGGTCAGCCTGTCTGGTGTATACAGAAAAAAAAGAGAAATAAGACCCGCTGATTGAATTCAAAATAGGATGTGCCAACATCTCTATACTCTACGATAGAGTATTCAGTGTGACGATGGAATATACGCCATCTTCAATTATAAAAAAATACATATTTTTCTAAATATTTGAAATTCAAATCACTTTCCTGGAAAATTCACTCAATGTTGCTTAGAAGAAACGACTTTTGAAAGAAAGATTGCCTTTCAAACGTCGTTATTCTTCTGCCTTTATTCGCCATCTCGTATGTCCAATGATAGACCGTTATATTAATATTATCGTATATTCGTTATTTCGATGGAAAAACCTGGACATATTCCGAACAAAGACATCGCCGATGTGCGACAACCGTTACTCAATCGCCAACATAAATGTGTCTACTCAAAAGTCACAAAAACAAACGTGCAAATATGAAAACACCCAATGGTTCTGAGAAGGTATTTTTTGCACCAGCGTGACAAACAGGAAAATCGTATCAAAAGGTAATCAAATTGAAATATGAATTTAAATATAAATAATGTACAAATTCTTCATACAAATTTATTTTCTAAATTTATATGAAGCTAAAAAATTTTTTCAAAAAAATTTTTTGCTTCATTCTAAAAAATGTGATATGATACGATGAAATTTTAAATGTGTCAAATGCACAATTGTATAATAAATTTGTTTTGAATGCTTTGAAACAGCAGACAGTCTGCGGCACACTTAGTCGTAAGCAGTTACCGGCGCCTATGGATGTTTGCGACTTCAGGGGCATCACTAACACGCTGACGCCCGCGTAGGGGAACTGAAACCTGGGCCACGTATGCCGCAACATAACGACTATCTCGACGGGTTTGGAGCCTTACCAACTAGCTAGGGATGTTTTGTCGTCGTTTACGACAGGTAGCCCCCAGCAGCAGCGTTCAGTATTCGCGCACTTCGTCCGTGAACTAATTAAGATATATCACGTAGAATTACGAGAAAAAAACGGATATACTCACTTTTTAAAGAAATCTTATAGTTGGTTACTTTGATCTCATCTGAAAAAGAAATAAATCATTTTAGAATATTTTCCAATCAATATTATATTGTTCTGAAAAACAATTCTGAGCCGATTCACAATTACGAAAACTTCACAAATAAGATTTTTATATTAATTGAAAAATGGTTATAACGGACACGATAATAGTTAAAAAAACATGCGGGGCAGTCTTTGGGGAAAGCCGATAGAAGTGAAAACTAAGTAACTTGTGAATTGTATCGTCGAGCTATTAGATTATTATTTTCAGTTTACAAATAAGAGTTTATGATCAAGGATTAAAGTTTAAATTGTTCATTAACACTTACAAACCAAAAATTGTTCACCCAAAAAGTGCTCAACGCGCCTAAAGAAGTTTTCACTTCAAAAAAACTCAACTGTATTTCATTGTAATAAAGTCGCAATTCCAATAGATATATGTATAAGTAAAGCAATGCAATCATTTAAAAGTTACATTATAAAACAAACCTCAAGTCATTATTAATAAGGTTGGTATTACTGGAGCAATATTACTAGACCGATTAAAACTCCGTCGTAAGACAGACGTAAGTCTTACGATCAGGACACGTGACCTGACGCGAGTTAAAAAATTTTACCCATCACAAAAAACGTGCAAAACGCCGTTAAGGAAGTTTTCACTTGAATAATAATTTAATTAAACAAATAATACAGATTCATGTTGGATTTCTCCAACGATTGGGATGCGTACTACTATAGCTTCGACAGTAGTGAAGGGTCCACCACTGCAACTGAAAGTAAAAGCCTCAGTTACAACTAGCATTTTCCACTCGGACGACGACAATAACAAATTTATTAATAAGTACAAAACTTTATATCAAGGATATCAAGTAACTATAGTATCGACAGATCCTTGTTTAGAATTCGGTGTCGATAAACTAGTCTACAACAAAAAATGGCTGACATAACAAATGAAAAACCGCGTTGCGATCAATGCTCTGGAAGTTCTTAATTTTTTGCACACACACACACACACACACACACGAACATACAACAGTTTATGTACTATATTATCACTTACATATACGGTATAGCAAATATGTATATAGTTGTTTATAGTCCTCGGCATATTTAATTTGAATGCAGCCACTAATTTATAGATTTATATAAATTCGTATTGAAATGATGTAATCGTCATGATTGAATGGTTTTTATGGACGTAAATTCATCTCCATACTAATATTATAAATATGAAAGTAACTCTGTGTGTCTATTACGTTTTCACGCCTAAACAGCTGGACCAATTTCGATGAATTTCGGTATACAGATAGAGTGCAGACGTAGGCTACTTTTTTAATTTATATATGACAAACGTTTGCTAGGTCAGTTATTTAAAATATAAGTTCACAGTCAAGTAAGAGCGGGTACTGTTTTGATTTTTAAGAGGTTCCTTCAGACTGCAGACCCTTTAAAAAAACTAATTTAAATGTGTTTATCCATGGGCCATTGCCTATAGAAGGTTGAGTCTCCAAAGGCACAGGTGGAAAGGGGCACGCAGAAGATTTTTCTTGTGTAAATATCCAACGTCGGGCATTGGAGTGTTATACGATTGCATTGAGACACGTAGATTCTGTTATTATTCGGCCACGAGATGGTCCGCAAGCCAGTTGTCGGTCGGCCCATATGCAGGGGGAACTTGAAAATGAGTTTTCCCGATAGATAGATAGATTCTAGATAAATAAAATTGTATGGAAAAAGAAGCAGACGACGACCACCAACACTCTAGACATACATTAAAATGAAGGCAACAAAAACCACCCTGCAGAATATTTTAAGGCTCGGTCAGAACAAAGCAGTTTGAAAAATATTTTTAACACTAAACAAAGAGATAAAATCTGTATAGTTTTTTTTTAGATGTCAAAAATTCAGATTCAGATTTTGAACGGAAACTTATGGAGTCCTTCATTCAGCAGTCGTCTATAACTTAACAGTAGATTATCACATGTCAAAAATTAAAAACGAATGTTATTAAAATATGATAAAGTGCCAAAGTTAACCAAAATAATGAATTATTAAAAACAATTTCAAAGAACGTTGAGTCACTCACTAAAACACAACGGCGCCACGCCTATAGAACATAGCGAAAATTTGTATATAAATTTGACAACAAACGCACAATAATCTCGTTATCCTGCCACGATACAATCATTAGATTTCCATGAACAGGTTCATGCAAATACATTTGCAATATGGCCGAATTAGTCAACGCTAATAAAATTCAATACTGGAATTGATTTCAATGAGTCAAATCTGGAATGTATTTATAATTATCAGATGTGTCTATTCTGCTCAATGTACATACATAGATACTTTCCGTTCCCTCTAAGGGGAGGGTCGAGCCCAGCAGTTGGACATTTATGACCAGTAATTATTTACCCAGACTCGGGGCAGGAATCGAAACCGTGACCACGCAGGCGTTCCGAAATACGAAAGTCAACGCAAGCGGAGGTCGGACTGTTTTTTAAGAGGTTGGTTGTATCCTAAGCTTTTAATTTCGGACCCAATGTCCATTCTCGAGCGCTCTTAAAAGGTAAAACATTTACGCGTTTATTTACTTTACGTACTTATATTACTTCCAAAGGCAAAAGGCGAATAACCTTTCTTTGCTTTTTACTACCTTTTAGATCTCATGATGTATAAATGTTTTATTTTAATACATTGGTAATAACCAGATGAATATTAGCGATTAGGTCAGTGGCTTTATTTAGTTGTGGTTTGGGCAGAGAAAAAAACAGCTATCCCTCGATTTGTAAATTAACTAATTTTGTTTTACTGAAATAAGTGACTGAATTGTGCAAATATTTGGAGTTTTATTCACTTTATATTCACTTTATTAATTCCTTGAAAATCAAGGGGCGAGTGTAGATCAGTGAAAAATTTTTGGGCTCTAATAGTTTTCAATTAAGTGACATTTTAAGCTAATAAAATCGCTTGAAACTATACAATAAATTTTTTTTTGTATATATTTTTGCGATCTGTTTCATACAATTAAATAATGAATAAATCATTTCCCATTGTAACAGTCCCCGAACACCATGTCGGCCATTAGAAAGCAATAAGTACAAATTTAATGTAATTCACAAAACACACAACGTACACTCGCTCATTCATCATATGGTTAAATACATTGGACCGCCTACCATCTTGACACCGAGCTATTAGAAATGGAGCTGCCCTAAATAAGTACTGCCCTCGTACGCGTGGCACTCTATAACAGTATCTACTAAACTAGTGTAATGGAATTTGGATACCGGAGTTTAGGAAATATCTAATCATCCTGACTTTTGAGTATGTCCACTTGGGTTACTTCAGTAAAAGATGTCGATCAAGTAGTTTATCTGCTTGTCAGTTTGGTAAGGCCCAAAATAGTAAAGCGACTACATCATCACTTTCCAAGAGAAATCGTAGGGCGCCACAGCGAAAAGATTTGCTAATGCTTTCTTCCAACTCCAAAATGAAATCTTTGAATGTAATAGAAAAGAAACACAAAGAAAAGACTTTGTAACTTACTCATCTATTTCTTTGGAAGTTTTTTTTAGTTGGAGTTTAGCAGACAAGCAAGCGGCCCACCCTAAAGCAGGTGGCCACCGCCGCTTATAGTCGTTTGCAAAACCAGTGGCATTACAACGCGCTGCCGGCCTCTAAGAAATTTTATAACGCCTTTTTTTAGAAAACCTCAGTCGGAATATCATTCCGAATACGGAGAGTACGCAACATGAACGTTCTTGAGAACCGTTTCGTACAAGAAAGAAGAGGTTCCGGGAAATTGGGATGAACATCCAGCCGACGGCGAGCAGTGCGGTGGTAGAAAGAGGAAGAAGGCACCATTCTAAACAGTTCCTCAAAACACTCCTCGTTGTACAGACCGTAGAATACGCAAAGAAACGCAAAAATCTCTCCGAAGGCCAAGCGTGTCTAAACCGTCTGTGAATGTAGGATCGGCGACAAGACCAACTGCGCACCGTTGGATGGAGTCCAGGGGATTTAGCTGACATGCCGGTGCTCCAGCCTATAAATGTGAGCAGTATTCCATGTGTGGTCTGACCTGTGCTTTGTATAGCACAAGCCGTTGCCTTAGTGCTTGGACGGGTTCAGAAATGCAACAAGCACTTTTAAAATTGGGACCTCCAATCTACATTAATCGTAAGAACGGCGTAAATTCAATTTTAACCAAACATCGAGCAAGGGTCGTTGACACAGTTTTATATTAAAACGATTTAAACTTGTGACCTACGCTTCCGCAGCCTATCGTTTACTCGCTGCACTGCGGCGGTCCTTTTTGTGGTAACCATTTTTTTTTAAGCTGGGCAAGTTATAATTTTAAGTTTCGTTTACAAATGTGATAAGCTGTAAGCTAAGGCTGTAAGCAATGTAAGCTTTTCTTTCTCTTCTTTCCATCTGATTGTTGAAAAATAACTTAATTTTGTTTAATGGTCTTTTTATAACAGTCATCGCTCCGCCGACTCCTACAGACGTTCGCAATATGCAATTAGCGAGCTCTAGAGTATTATAGCTCAACACAGTGATGGGACGATATGGGCTTTTCTTAAGATGGTTTTTATTTAAAAACTAGCATTATGTTGAAATATGTCCAATTTAGGACTTCAATGTACCTTTATGTATTCATATTTTTATGTGTTTTTAATATAATATTTGTGTATATCCTAATTAATTTGTTCTTTCTATATTTCTTTTAGAGCTAGGTCAGTATTTGAAAGAATACACTAGTCCTTACAATCAGCGAAATTGGTCGAATTGTCTCCGCAATCTTCGAACGCATGGCTGACGCGTTGGTCGTTGTTAAAATTCCGACCTTTGACCCGTGAGTCAGACACAGGGCGACGCATTTGCGGATGTCTGGTTTTAACTTCAAGTAGTCACAATCAACGTGGTCAAAGGCTTGTTCTTAATCAAGGAACACAATTGTCTAAGTATTATCGTCGCATAAGGACATTCGTATTAATTTTGACCACCTCCGTGGCCCAACGGTTTACGCATTTGCGAACGCTTACGGAGGTTGCCGCGTCGGTTCGATTTTCATCTCGACTGTTAAAGTATAATATGTATGTAACAATACCAAAATATATTATATGAATAAGTAAGATATTAGTTGTCTGGTACTCATAAAACAAGCGCTATACTGCTTACTTTGGGAGAAGATGGCGTTGTATTTAATTGTCTTAATATATTAATTTAATATGGATTTAATTTAAATATAAGATTTATTTTAATCTCATGATTCAGCAAGTAAAGTAGTTAAAAATGTTATATGTTATCTGTCTTCAACATGCAGAGATTTTTAATCAAAACATTTTTGAAGTGAAAAGTTCTTTAGCGGCATTGTGCACTTTTTTGTGATGGGTAAAAATGTTAAACTCGCGTCAGGTCCCGTGTCCTGATCGAAAATTCGTAAGATTCGTAAGACGGAGTTTTGCTCCAGTAATACCAACCTTATTTATAACGACTTAAGGTTTATTTTATAATGTAACTTTAAATGATTGCATTGCATTACTTATACATATCTATTCGAGTTGCGACGTTATTACAATGAAATACAGTTGAGTTTTTTTGAAGTGAAAACTTCTTTAGGTGCGATGAGCACTTTTTGGGTGAACAATTTTTGGTTTGTAAATAAGTGCTGATGACCAATTTAAACTTTAATCCTTGATCATAAACACTTCTTTATAAACCATAATAATCGAATAGCTCGACGATAAATTCACAAGTTATTTAGTTTTCACTTCTATCGGCAGTCCCCAAAGCCCCGCATGTTTTTTTAATCTATAATATTATATATATCATATGGTTCTTAGTGGCATCACAGTTCCATATGCTTGATCAGTTTGAAATAAATCACTGTAGTAATAGACTTTTTCGGTGCCTTTAAATTTGTGCCAAGCTAGAGGTCACGGAGTCGAATCCCAACGTTGCATGCAACGCTTAGGCGGTTTTTCTCGCCTAATGTGCATTTTATAGCATAATTGCAATGTAGCGTCGGTGAAGGAAAACATCGCGAAGAAACTTGCATATCGATATCTTTGGTATGTATAATTCCTCCACTTCGCTTTGGCCAAGCGTGACGGGTATAAGTTTAATGTTGTGATATCGGTAAAGATAGAATAATTATACTATGCGATACTGGAATAAGGCGACTACTGTAACGGCACGCTATGATGGCCGTTTATGAAGTTTCGTATTAATTAGTAATTACATTTGAAGGAGCAAATTGCTGTTCTTTATTGTCAATAGCGACGTGCAGTTAGTTATTGACAATAAAGAACAGCAATTTGCTCCTTCAAATGTAATTACTAATTAATGCGAAACTTCATGCAGTGGACAAACGTCAAAACAGCCATCATAGCGTGCCGGTAGCATAGACAAGAGAAGGAATAAAGCATCTAAGTGCAAGGCTTTAAACATACGCGATATAAATTGGTCATTTGACGACTTCTGTGGCGTAATGAATAATGCACTTCGGCACGCGTGTTTATGTATAATATATTTACAAAAAAGTGTATGTAAATATTATATCAGTTATCTAGTACGCATAACACAAGTGCTATGCTACTTAATTTGGGACTAGATGGCGCTGTGTGAATTGACTTTGTGTCAATATTTATTATTATTTCGTCTAATCAGATCAGTGCTTAGATCATTTAGATGAGGACGTATGTGGGTTGATGAGTACATTCAAACAATTGATTCAATGAAAAAGTGGGAGAACCCAGGCCTGATAAGAATGCGATAAGGTTCGTGTTACAACAGTCTGGCAGATGGCACTATGACCTATGAGTCAAACCGGCTTGGTGCGGCGCGGAGCCGGCGGATGGCGGTATGCGGTTTCCAAGAACCGGCTACATCTAACACATATTATGGATCATGAAATCTAAATCATATCTGTAAAATTGTATAATTCTATAGCAAATTTAGAACTGAATTGAAAAGTGTGAATATTATAAATATCTCGTATCGCATCAGGAGTATCTGATGAATTTCAAAACAGACCCTTAGTGGGTAATGTATAATAATACCTACTGAAATGGATAGTCGCCATTGTAAATTTGTTGCAACTCGTATACCTACCTAACATGTCGGCTCAAGAAAATGAAGTGTTACAATATGTTATTGACACAATGCGTCGAGTCCTAATTCCGCCCTGTACACACAACCACCGGTATCAGTGGGATTCTAAAAAAACTTTACCATCAGCTGAAAACTTCTGTGATGCTCACAACTGTCTAGCAGGTATTTCAAAGATCAGACTCACGGTACGAACCACGATACCGACGCATTCTTTTTATTGCTGTAGGACAGTGGCAATCGCGAACACGTTACTGTTCCATAAGGGTACAGGAACTTGGGTCACTAATGCCGGAACACAACACAAAGTTATTATGGCGGCATACTTAAGACCAAAGGTGGTCGCCATCCAGACGGGCTTGGGGCCCTACCACGTAGCTAGGGCGGGTTGTTTTGTCGCCTTTTACGACAGACCGACGCCGGCGGCAGAGGTCAGTATTCTTTCTCCACCCCTGCACGGATAACAAAAAAATACCTGGGTGGCGTTAGTGGGTCCAACGACGTGCACATCGCACTGGTGTTCCACATTACCAAGCTATCCGTTTTCCAAGTGCCGAGAAATTAGAAAAAAAAAAACATAAAAAAGTACTTCAAAGCGATATGCAAGAATTGTAAATGTTCGATCCTTGCATAGAGTATTTGAAATCCCGCCTCCTGATTTTTGTTACCTACCCTCTCTCGAACTGGGAGGGGGTGAAATCAAGGTTAGTGCGAAATTCTTTGCTCACTGAAAGGTACCACGTCCTTCTCATACGTGTACGTTGCAATCTCGTTCCGTGACCGGCATCGTACAGCAATGATTACTTACACCATTAAAAACAAATTTAGAATTTCTTTTCAAATATACAGCGTTCTATAAACCGTCAATAATCTATATATATATATATATATCCAAACTAAATTTATATATAAAATATATGCCAAAAACTAAATTTGTCATCCCAAAAACTTTTTGTTTTCTTCTCCGTGCTGGGGCGGAGTAAAAATACTAATCCCTGCGGCCGGAGTCGTAAAAGCCGACAAAACAAGTAGTAGGACTGCAAGCCCACCTGGATCCCCATCGGACAGCAGCGTGTTCGCGGCGCCCTTAACGTCGCAAACATCTAATTGCTTACTATTACGTGGGTCGCCAGCCTGTCGGCTATTCCTCGGTAATAAAAAAAATAATAAGCAGAAAAATAAACTATTTTATATTTTAACATAATGTTTGCAAACTTAAAATATAAACGAATAGATATACCTCATCTTAAATATAACTCACAACTTTGGCTGTAATAATTATAATTTATTCGTCACTTCAATTACGCCAGGCCTCACAAAATGAATATATGTAATATAAGTGCCAGAGTAGGCGCTCTAATATTTTGCATAAGCCCACAATAATCCCGGCTTAGTAATATCAACATAGTCCAGACATCAAACAATGACTGGTGTATTATATTCACGTATGTGGGTGACAAATCGCCGCGCAATTTGCGGCGTGGGCGACTGATTCACACGACTCCCAAAGTCCTAAACCGGACGTGAAGGTCACAACATGTCCTACAACTATCGGATATTGATAGTACTTTGATACTTTTGAGTTTAGGCTCCATTCACACTGCTTCGAAACATTGTACAGTGTTATTTATACAAAATTACCTATATATATATATATATATATATATATATATATATACCTAGTCAGGTCATAAGTATTGTCACACAGTAAAAACTTTTCTTTTAGAATGCTGGCCACAAAAAAGTTTATTGAATTAGAATTTCGAATTGTTCATGAAAATAAAAATGTATAACTTTTAGAATTCTACTCATTTTTAAATGTGGAGTGGACGCTTAAAGAAGACCGTGTTGCAGTTATTGCGTTGCATCGTTGCGGTTACGCGCCAATTCAAATTTTTAACATACTGAAAAATTTGAATATAACCAAAAGATTCGTTTATCGTACCATCAAACGATACAATGAAGACTCTAGTGTAGATGACAGGTCAAGAAGTGGTCGCCCTCGGTCTGTTAGGACTCCAGCAGTGATAAAAGCTGTGAAGGCACGAATTCAAAGAAATCCCAAACGTAAGCAGAAACTGTTGGCCCTTCAGATGGGGTTAAGCAGAACCACGGTGAAAAGGGTGTTAAATGAAGACTTAGGGCTTCGGGCATATCGAAGAAAAACAGGACATCGTTTGAATGCTCGTCTAATGGACCTGAGACTGAAGAGATGCCGCGCTTTGTTGAAGCGGTACGCGGGAAAAAAATATCGGGAAATTCTTTTTTCGGATGAAAAAATGTTTACCGTAGAAGAGAGCTACAACAAACAAAATGATAAGGTGTACGCACACAGTAGTGAAGAAGCGAGCAACCGTATTCCGCGTGTCCAACGAGGTCATTTTCCATCCTCGCTCATGGTATGGTTGGGAGTTTCTTATTGGGGCTTAACAGAGGTACATTTTTGTGAGAAAGGTGTAAAAACGAATGCTGTTGTGTATCAAAATACAGTCCTGACGAACCTTGTGGAACCTGTTTCTCATACCATGTTCAATAACAGGCACTGGGTATTCCAACAAGATTCGGCGCCAGCTCATAGAGCGAAGAGCACACAAGACTGGCTGGCGGCGCGTGAAATCAACTTCATCCGGCACGAAGACTGGCCCTCCTCCAGTCCAGATTTGAATCCGTTAGATTACAAGATATGGCAACACTTGGAGGAAAAGGCGTGCTCAAAGCCTCATCCCAATTTGGAGTCACTCAAGACATCCTTGATTAAGGCAGCCGCCGATATTGACATGGACCTCGTTCGTGCTGCGATAGACAACTGGCCGCGCAGATTGAAGGCTTGTATTCAAAATCACGGAGGTCATTTTGAATAAACTTTAATGTCATAAGAATCTATGTTTTGTTAAGTTCATTTTGGTATATGAATGGTTACATAATTAATAAACTTGTTACAATTATTTTACATTAAACATGTGACAGAATTTATGACCTGACTAGGTATATATATATATATATATATATATATATATATATATATATATATATATATATATATATATATATATATATATATATATATATATATATATATATATATATTTCTATACGTAAAGATCTTTTTTTTAAATTTATTATTAGGCGTTTCTTTTTGATTGGCTTAAAATAATAATATTCATAAATTTCAGATATAAATCCATAGAATTTTACTAAGTTAGCTACTTTCCATTCATAATTTTCCTATTACCCACCGTATTCAGAGGTGCTGAAAAGGGTAGGCAAACCTTGCCGGACTTGATTTCAGGAAGCTTTTTGTGCTATCGCGTAATGGTTCCAGCATTGAAGTGCTCTTTTCCGTATTATCGCTTTATAGCTTAAGACGAAACTTATATATTTTATTCATTTTATCATTTATAACTTTGTTCGTAGTTTAAGGCACTCTTAGAAAAAGCAAATATACAAAATGGGCACTGATTCAAAAAAATCGCAAAATTTTAGTTCCTTAACAATGCAAATTAGTGTGTGATGAAATGATTCTAATAACAAGGTGGACTCTCGCCATATATACAGTCAGCGTAGAATAGAAAATAAGAAGATGACACGTTGTGCCGACCCCATATCTATAGCTGGGATAGGAGCAGGAAGAAGAAGATAATCTACGATTCCATTACTTGTCATTATTAATTCAATCGAACAACCTCAAACAGCATGTTTAAAACAATAAAGGGAGCTTCTATAAGGGTTTGAAGTAAGTCGCCTACGGATGTTTGCGATGCCAGGGGCACCGTGAACACGCTGCTGTCCGCAGTGTCTGCTGTCCGAACCTGGGTCATTAATGCCGGAACACAAGGTTCTTATGGCGACATAATTACAGAACAAAGGTGGTTGCCATTCAGACGGGCTTAGGGAATGGTTAGAATCGTACCACGTAGCTAAGGTTATTTTTGGCTTTTTCAACAGGCTCACCCCAGCCGCAGAGGTTAGTTTTCTTACTCCGCTCTTGCCGGAAAGATTACACAGATATTCCCCACTATACGAGACAGTGTAGTCTTTATGCTGTATATGCATACTACAACAGGAAAACATTGTAATTGAGATCGGGCGAATAGAATCATAAAAATAAAACTTCTTCTTTTGTAACTGAATTGCACTAAATTTAGCAAATCACGATACGCGTGAGGCCATTTATGGTGTTTACTGAGAAACGTAATAAAAAAATTCAATGCGTCACCGTCTGAGCGTAGGCTGTAGCAGCGTACAAATATAAACATTACTAAAACATAATTAAATCCTTTTAATTTTTAAGATATTTCTTTTAAAAAGAAGTTTTTGTTAGAAATTATTTATTTACTTCAAACAATAATCACATAGCATACATGTCAAACTTATATACATATATACAGTGAACAGAAAATATTTTTATGTCAGGGGATATTTTCTAGTAATATCTTATTGCTTTTATATTGTAACAAATCTAATATGGGTACTAAGCAATTGTTATTTACATATTTTTCTTTTGTTTCAGATAAAACCGTTTATAGTACTTAATATCATTTAGATCAACATACCGGATTATTGTCCAAGATCAAGGGTACCTGATAAACGGGTGCTGAATTTGTTGGTGAACCTTTATCTGTAAATATATACTATATACACGTAAACAACCAATCTCGGTATGAGAATCGAATCCGTAACTCCATCAGACGTTCCGACGTCGAAAGCCATGGTGCCACGAAAATCGTCCAATGTTCATAGCCCCAATATTTTATAAACGTAAAATATCGTATTTTAATGTTATCAAACTTTTTATTATTCAGTAACTCATTCTTCGTTGATGTTTGAGAAATGGAATTTCAATCAAGATGGCAACAGTTTACGTCAAAACCTACTGCAAAAATGTGCGTATTGATTTACGCAATTCTTAGTTATATGCATGATAACGTACGTACATATACAAACGTAGCCGAACGTCAAGACCGTGAACGCTGGGTTCATTGCCAAAAATAATACCAGTGGCGGCGTAGTCCACAACAGGTACTCGAGTTCGATAACTTATTCCTCGAATTTTCTAGAACATTTAGCACTTTATATAGAACTTCTGAAAGAAGATGTAGTGACATAAATTGAGAAAGGTATGCTGAGATGGTTTGGCCATGTTGAGAGAATGAATGAAGAACGATTGACGAAAAAATTGTATAAGGCGAGTGTGAATGGAAGTGTTGGAAGGGGTAGACCTAGGCGGACGTTTCGAGACCAGATCAGGGACGTGTTGAAAAAAGGCCAGGTCAAGAGTACCCTAAACCGAAGGGCATGTATGAAGAGAATAATGAAAGTGGACGAAGCGAAACAAGTACGTAAGGATCGTAGAGGTGCAAAGAAGTGGTCTCTGCCTACCCCTACGGGAAAGAGGCGTGATTATATGTATGTATGTATATAGAACTGTTAGTGGCTGTGAGCTGTTCTAAAGTGGAGATCACGTCTTGGCAAACGTAGTGTAGGACGCCCCCTGCTAGATGGGGCGACAACCAGCGAAAATCCAGGAGAGATCAATGTCCAGCAGTGGCCTTTAGTATCCTGATTTAATGAAACCGGCATGTTTTAATCGCAGAAATCAGCGATGTCAGGCGACCAGCTCACTTAATCAAAAGCGATAACCGTCGTCTATTGACCGAATGTCAACATCGCTGCTGCGAAGACTTAATGTTGAGATAGGATCGAAACGGTGAAGAAATGGGCAAAGAATCGCAGATAATATCCGTCCAGGGGCGGAGAAAGAATACTGACCTCTACGGCCGGCGTCGGCCTGTCGTAAAAGGCGACCAAACAACCCACCCTAGCTACGTGGTACGGCCCCAAGCCCGTCTGGATGGCGACCACCTTTGGTCTTAAGTATGCCGTCATAATAACTTAGTATTGTGTTCCGGCAGTAGTGACCCAAGTTCCTGTACACTTATGGGACAGCAGCGTGTTCGCAATGCCACTGTCGTTGCAAACACCCTTCAGCGAGGGGAACTGCTAAATTCTAAGTGGGCCGTCAGCCTGTCTGCTGTCCTAAAGCAATAAAAAAGAAAGTTAGTCTTAGGCCCGCCATACACGGAATGCTCGAGCAGTTACCCAGTGATCAACATACACGGACCGCTCTTGGTAGACAGAGTCAACAGCTTGAAGCTGCCATTGATAACTGCTTGAGCAGTTAGTTTAACTGCTCGAGCAGTTGGCAATTTCAAATCAGTAGCATCAAGCGTGCGCGACGTGGAATGAAGAGTGCGGGCGGAGGTAACTGCGCGAGAGCAGTTGACAGCTCGAGCAGTCAGTGTATGCCTGGCGACTGCTTGACCGCATGATGAAATTTCATCGTGCTGCCAACCGCCCGAAGCAGTTGCAACTGCTCGAGCGGTTCGTGTATGTACGTACGTACGTGTAGAAGTCTGTAGTTCACTATGCAGTCGCAGCTTGAAGCAGTCGATCTTGACTGTTTCAAGCTGCCCGTGTATGGCGGGCTTTAGAAGGGCCAAAATTTGCATAAAAACATTCAAAAACTCCACATACTTTAATTGAATACAGCCGTTTACTCGACTTACTTTATCAGTTACTTGCCAAAGATATGCATAATTGACAACCTCCTGACGTTATTGACTAACGCTTGTGGGTACGCTTGCGGAGGTCACGGATTCGATTCCCGTCCATCGTCTGGGTGGTATTTATTTACAAAAAAGTATATAAATGTTATCTAGTACCCATATCACAAGTGCTATGCAACTTTGTTTGGGATTAGGTAGATGGCGTTGTGTGAAATGTCCTAACATATTTATATATAATACTAATCATTAAGAGCATAATCAAATATATTTTAGTGACACCGGAAGACATAATAATATCAGGTAGGTAACATACATACATACAGACAATCACGCCTCTTTCCCGTAGGGGTAGGCAGAGACCACTTCTTTCCACTTGCTACGATCCTTAACATACTTGTTTCGCTTCGTCCACTTTCATTATTCCCTTCATACATGCCCTTCGGTTTAGGGTACTCTTGATCTGGCCTTTTTTCAAGACGTCCCTGATCTGGTCCCGAAACGTCTGCCTAGGTCTACCCCTTCCAACACTTCCATTCACACTCGTCTTATGCACTTTTTTCGTCAATCGTTCTTCATTCATTCTCTCGACATGGCCAAACCATCTCAGCATACCTTTCTCAATTTTTGTCACTACATCTTCTTTCACACAAACGTATGTAGGTAACAATAATGTTTATTTGTGTATATGCCTTAAATGTATAAAATTAATTGTATTATCATCAATAGTCGATAACAATTTCGATACGCCCGTCTACAATACAACTGATTTCTCGAGAGCTAGTGAAAAGAAAAATAAATGTTCGTAAAATTAAAATATACCGAATGCAATTCGATTTTGTATGAAGCACTTTTTACTCTTAGCCTTCCGAATAGCCATCTCAATACAAGTTTAGTCCGCACCGTGGCATTCATCTCGTTTAGTTACAATCTCCAAAAACTTTCGGCCATTTTCCCACTGCATCCGGGTTCGGTGACCCCCGAATGCCAGCCAACCCCGTAGACACGACTGGGCCGAAAAAGATTGAAAAGTACAGAAGTAAGACTTCATACTTTGCGCTCACTGACATACACATCACTCTTTAACGAATAAAACGGAAAATACTGGAAAAATACGAACACGAGTCCAGTACCATTAACTAAAAACGCGTTTTGCTTAGAGCAAAGGATTTTTCTAGTGCTATTCAGTTATTGGCACCACGATCACTAGACCATGTCATATGTATGCCTAAATTTTATTAAAAGCACGACCACGAAAACGTGTGTGAAAACGATATATACTTGAACTTTATTTCTGTATTTTCCTATATTTTATGTGTGAGCGTAATAAACTGTGACAATCCCATTATCCTATCCAAAGATTCGGACTAAGCCGGTAAGTAAATAATGTGGGGAAACGCCAGTCTTGTGAGATGAAAGGGGTTTTCTTTTCTCGTATTATGTTCCACGAGACTTTGCTCACAAAAATGATATCAAGGCCAAGGATATTCGTAAACATATATTGAATAACGAATACTTTATCCTTTTTATGTATTTTATGAGCACTCGGTTTTATTATCTATGATAAAATATAATACGAGGGCTGTTTGATAACTCCGTGACTTTTTCAATTTACCGCGCAGTAACTTTAAATGCAACACTGCTGCCGTCAACCACAATCTTTTAACGGACTACTGTCAAATTTTGAGCAAATAAAAACAACCACAGTTGGCGAAAAAAAAGTGCTCTTCCATCAAGACAATGCTCGAGTGCACACGTGTATAGTCACTATGGCAAAAATCCATAAATTGCGCTACAAACTGCTACCCTATCCAGCATATTCTCCAGATTTAGCCCCCTGCGACTATTTTCTTTTTTCAAACCTGAAGAAATGGCTGGGTGGTACGAGATTTGGTTCGAATGAAGAGGTCATAACCGAAACAAACGCCTATTTTGAGGACCTTGAGAAAACCTATTATTTGGAAGGAATAAAAAAATTGGGAAAACGCTAGATTAAATGTATTGATCTAAAAGGAGATTGTGTTGAAAAATAAAATGAGTACTAAAAAAATTCTTTCAAATAGTCATAGATTTATCAAACAGTCCTCGTAATATATTTAATAATAGAAAAGCAACAGCCTAGCGTGGTTTGTAATTGTGGCATGTGATGCGATGGGAAGAATGCCATATAACATGGAAGATGATAGAAATGATAGTGGATGGGTACAGGAGTAGAGGTAGACCAAAGAAAAGATGGATGAATTGCGTAAAAGATGACATGGCCAAAAAATGGAGTTGATATGGCGGCATGGAGAGCAGAAAGAGAGAACATGCGCTGCCCACCCCATATAATGAGGGATGAAGGTAAGAAAATAATGTAATCAAGTCGGCCACTAAACTTTCAAACTTTGTTCCGGGTTTAGTTAAAAAAAGGGCACAATAAACATTGACTATCCTGCCAGATCCGAATTTTAAACCTGATCTGGTCTCGAAACGTCCGCCTAGGTCTACCCCTTCCAACACTTCCATTCACACTCGCCTTATACACTTTTTTCGTCAATCGTTCTTCATTCATTCTCTCAACATTGCCAAACCATCTCAGCATACCTTTTACCTTTATGTCTTTATGAATGCCATTAATTATTTTTGGCCTACATTTTAGATTTCAACTCGAGTACTTCTGCTTCAAGATACGTGCAAATGACTTGATGTGGTAACCAGAGGCAAACAGTTCTTAAACTTAAGACCCTAAGTCCGTTGCAAACTGTCACAGTAAAAACATCAAATATCTTTTGATATCTACAGCCCTAAAAACATAAAACAAAATATTTTATTCTGCATTCTTCAAATCCATAAAGACTTAATTTATTGCTATTTTTTTTAATACAAAATACAGGTTTAGCGGCAACACCCAAATCATAAAGGAACTCCTTTTAATTTTACATATAATAACAAATAAGTATAATGTAAAAGTAAGTTTGTTTATGATTTTCATTTAGTTTTTTGTACGTATTAAAATCTCTATTTATAGTTTGGTTTTAATAGACGAAACACTTAATATTGAAAAAAATTTGGATGTTATACCCAATACATATAGAAGAATTTTATATCATTTCTCTAACAGATTTAGATCTATGTACTTTTATAGAGCAAAACTACCACTAAAATATGCTGTTATTAAAGCTCTAAAAATAAACTACAATACTACAAAATATTTCAACGACATATATGTATTTTCAAATTCTATATGATTTTATACTACATAAGAGTATACTTAAGAATCTGGGAAATAAGCTGAATAACAACAGAAACTCATCATAAATAGAAAATTCCTATTGGAATTCTTATAACATAAAATAATGAACCGGCTTTATGGGCTACTTCGGTACATAATCAATGATCGCCTTCCTAACAATAAAGCAGGCCGATTTTTACGAGTTCGTCTATAAAGAGATATACATAGATTGCGTCGGAAAGCGATGCTGTGCCAAATCTAATACGATACTCGGTTCAAGGCCGGTCGCAGCGGGAACATGCCGGCTCACAGCTGATGTAAATAGGTATGCCGAATATGTTCTTTCGAATCAGAAAAGAAGCATCCAGAAAAGATTACGTATAACATAACGTCTTGGGATGCTTAAATTAAATTTCTCCGCGCCTTCTTGTGCCGGTGCTCCTTTGTGGCGTTTCCTTTTAAAATATAATATACTCTCTCTCTGGTCGGTCCTTCATAATTGAAGATCGTGATCGCTTCCCATCTGTCGCCATCCTCACTACACCTTGGAACCCCGTAGTACACCTTTCCCTTATTTGGTCTGAATATCTTCTGGCTCTTTTCCCATCTCCTTTCCGACTATGATTAATTTTTACAGGCCGGCGTCGGCCTGTCGTAAAAGGCGACAAAACAACCCACCCTAGCGACGTGGTAGGGTCTCAAACCCGTCTGGATGGCTACCACCTTTGGTCTTAAGTATGCCGCCATAATAACCTTGTGTTGTGTTCCGGCATTAGTGACTCAAGTTCCTATACCCTTATGGGACAGCAGCGTGTTCACGACGGCATTGGCGTTGCAAACACCCATAGGCGACGGTAACTGCTAAATTCTAAGTGGGCCGTTAGCCTGTTTGCTATCCTACAGAAATAAAAAAAAAAGGTTTTAATCATGTTAATATTATTTATTAACATTTGAAATGTCTTGTTTTTAAAAGCAAGAGACTTCTAATGTTTTTTCTTTCTTTTTTTGTTCTAATAAATTTTTACTACTAAGTAGGCGTTCAAGTATTTTACCTAATTTTTGACGCCCCCCCCCCCCCCCAATGTAATGCTAACGTTTTCCAAGAGCCCCCTTCATCCCCCCAAATTCGTTACATAATACTTGAACGCTCCCTAAGTTGGTCAAGATACATTTGTGCATCTAATGGTCCACGGAATGCTCATCAACCGCCTCCAGCACCACATTTCGAATGCATCTATCCATTGCCTTTCACTGGCTAGTATTGTCCATAATATACAGATTTGCCTAAATAACGTTTTATGGGAATTACCGCAAGGACCATCCCTAGTCTCTTTCTGAAAACTTGGCGTGTGTAAACTGAACAAAATTCTCTAACGCTGTACACTAACCTCATATTGCGACAATCGGCTAATTGAATGGAGAATAAATGTCGCTTCATACCAGCTCCGATAGGCGGGTTACAATTATTGTATACTAGCTGACCCGGCAAACGTTGTTCTGCCATATAAATAATAAAATGTCAAAAAATTAAAAAAAATTTTTTGGGGGTGGGTCACCCCTAACATTTAGGGGGATGAAAAATAGATGTTGGCCGATTCTCATAGATACCGGATAAGCACAAAAAATCACTAACTCAATTTAGTTATCTGCCTACTGCCTACCCCCTAAGAACGATGGCGTGATTATTTATAGCCTATGACCATTTCTAGGTTATCATCTATCACCATACCAAATTTCATCAAAATCCGTTCAGCCGTTTAGGCGTGAAAGAGGAACAGACAGACAGACAGACAGACAGAGTTACTTTCGCATTTATAATATTAGTATGGATTTGTCTTACTTTAGATTTCTATTCAAAGTAGATACGCTGAAAACCAGGCGTAGTGCAAAACGGTGGAAAACGGACGCACACGGGCATTAAGATAAACATATTACAAATCATCATCTAAGCGTTGTATCCCGGTTGCAACCTAAACTTCCGTTTCAGTGCCAGGGGTCCGCTTTCCGACCTTTTCTACTCCACTTCGCACGGTCTTCAGCATCCCTGGTAGTGAGCCCATTGGTACGCATATCACCATCACCTTTTACGACGTCAAGTCAGCACTTTTTGGGTCTACTCCTTCTGCCGGGGTCCGGCGGAAGCAGCATGGCCAGACATTTGTTTCCCACGTAAGCATCCGGTTGCCGTAAAATGTGCCTGCATCAATGGAGCTGAAACTTTTGCAATTTATCCACAATGTCACGGACATGAAGATTGCCGCGAATGCGGGAGTTCCTAACGCGGTCCTTCTGCGTCACTCCACACATCCACCGCAGCATATTCATCTCCGTGACACGCAGTTCTTGCTTGTGTCGCTCTAACACTGGCCACGCCTCACAGCCGTATAAAAGGAAATGCCTAATGATGGTCATAAAAACATATTATAAATACATATTATAATATAAATATTCACTTATTCATATCTAAAACATTCAACTAAGTATATTCCACGTTTATTAAGATATTAAAACATTTCTTACTTCCAGTTTTTGTGTCAATTTATAAATATCAGACTGTTCTCTTAGATAATTGTAAAATTTTAATTAAATGACTTTTTAGTTCTTAATTAGTTCAGATTAGATTTAGTTTTTTACTTACTTTTATATCTGTGGAAAATAATTAAATTATTTCATATAACTAATTGTATATCTCTAATTATTATGAGTTGGCAACAGGGATTTTTCAACTAGGCCAGAGATGGTGACGGACTCTTACGACTCCATATGCTAAATTCTATGAACGGCCAATAAACGTAAAGTACCATACCTACTAAAGCGTTAAACGATCGTTTTTCACGCCACCACCAGGTCCTAATACACCTGTACTCACAAATGCATTCCTTCGAGTACTCTGTACTCTATCTAATGCCTTCTTCACACTAGCAGAGTGAATAAGGAAAACAGCACTGTTGTTGTATGCTTAGTACTCGTGTGTATTTACACTACAAAAGACTGTCATGCGTATCTTTTTTATATATAACATACAAAACCGAGTGCATCAGAACGAGTGAGTAAGCAGTGTGCAAGGTAGCGCATGTAGGTTGTATGTAGGTTACGCACTCGGTTTGTTATTTGCATTTGTAAGCTCGATTAGACAAGTAAGCGCAGGATTACCCTCTCGGTGCAGGAGTTTTAGTGAACTCTGTGATTGAAAATAATGCACGTACTTTATGATTTGGGGATAAACGAAATGGTATGATAATTTTTTTTATAGCAGACAGGCAGACGGCCCACCCTGGCAGGTGGTCACCGTCGCCTATGGACGTTTGCAGCACCAGAGGCATTACCAACGCGCTGCTGGTCTCGATGAAATTTTATAACGCCTTTTTTGAAAAACTCCATATCGTACTGCGCTGAGAAAACCTCAGCCGGAAGCTCATTCCAGATCCTGAGAGTAAGCAACATGAACATTCTAGAGAACCGTTTCGTACAAGAGAGAAGAGGCTCCGAGAAATGGGGATGAACACCCAGCCGATGGCGGGCAGTGCGGTGGTAGAAAGACGACGAAGTCAACATTCTAAATAGTTCTTCAGAACACAGTTGTACAGACGGTAGAATTCGCAAAGAGACGCAGTCTTTCCGAAGTCCAAGCGTGTCTAAAAACCGTCTGTGAGTATGGGATCGCGGACAAATCGAACTGCGCGCCGTTGGGTCGAGTCTAGAGGATTGAGCTGCCAGGCGTGTGCTCCAGCCCAAAAATGTGAGCAGTACTCCATATGCGATCTGACCTGTGCTTTGTATAGGTACAAACCGTTGCCTTGGACTGAAGTACTGCTTGGACCGGTTGGAGGCAAGTTTAGCTGTACCCTCCAATTGTCCCCTAAATATACTAATATGTGGATATTTTCCATTTGTTGTTTAATGAATTAAAAAGATACTCGTCTACCCAACTCTCACGTCCCTTTGCCATATCATCGGGTGCACTCGATACGTGTGTACAAGGCATTAAAGTGGTTTCCTCTCGTTTTGACTAGCGTACGCCATGAATGCTAATGTCGTCAGTCCGTCAGTCCGTCGGACACGTGTCCGGCACAAGTTCAAGGGCAACAAGACGGTCGTTAAACTACGCTTTTTGCGATGTTTGCGTAAGACTCCTAGACGTATGGATCGGTGGGTTGGGTTGCCAATTGCCAATTCAGTAAAATATGTATATAAACTAGCAAACGGAAACAAGAAAACGATTAGTATTTGATGGTATATAACAAGAATGATAAATAAATATTTTTATGAATCCCACACAGATCAGGCCAAATAAAATATTTTCACAAACTTCATTATATAGTATGTAATGTATATATTCATTTTTCTACGATTATATGCAGCAAAAGAAGTCATAGTCATATTTGAGGGTTATTCTTTCGGGGTTAATGTTTTACCGGGTAGTTAGCTCTTAAAAGCCAAATTTAGTTAAAACCATTGTATATATTTTATCGTACTTCTTTCCAAGAGGAAATTTGGATGTAGAAGAGAACAAACTCTACACAACGCTCAATAGAACCACCCTATGCTTAACATCAGACTCCGGTAGCATCAGTCTAAGATTAAGAATCGAGATCTAAAGTGTGGATGATGTATATAAGGGAGCGTTCAAGTATTACGTAACACAATTTTAGGAGATTTTTTTGACAACCCCCCCCCCTGTAACGGCGCCGTCATGTTTTTCTGTACAGCTCCTTAAGCTTGGAAAAGATCAGAATTTTGTTTAATTATTACCATCCATAAATTTGTTATTTGGCTGTCGTTAAGCTTAATCAACTGACATAGTTTCAAGACAAGCTGGAAACTTTAAGACCAACTAATAACAAATCTCAAATTATTTAACATCTATGGACCCTTTTATACGTACTTTTAGGTACTAACATAACCAGAAAATAGATAAAAAAAGTCTAAACTCGCAATACTCTAATGTCCACATAAATCAGTGTTCTGGCAACACTACGAATGTATGAGGTTGAAGCGAAATCGTAGGAATTAGCGTGACGAAATATTGTTTGACGCTAGGCAATATGATATCTTATTCACGTGATGACTACATTCGAGAAAATCATGGACTGGTGCTTTTCATTGATCACAATAATTAGTTATTTTTGTGAGTGAGCCTTAATAGTAGATCTTATTTATACATAAAGCAATAACATAAGAACCCAACAGGTCACTAAATTAATTTAAGTATTTTACTTGAAAATTTCCGTTGCAATTGATGACCAAAAGTCAGAACTGCGATGCCCCACTTAAGACTAGGACAGAGAGTGGAGTTTTAGTCGGTATGCCATCAGCAGCATACAAGGAGGGCAAACGTGATGAGATTGGGATAAAAAAAAATCAATTCACTTCTTCTTCTCAATTGTCCAATAATGTTAGATGTATTTATTATTATGTTAGCACCTTCAAATTGAAATCGGCATGCAATTTTGGTGCGCTAGTTGCCAGAAGAATTTCACATATATTGTCGAATCCTCCCACCGTCCGTGACATTGCGGATAAATTGCAGGAGTGTCGCCTTCGCTGGTATGGCCACGTTTTACAGCAACCGGCTACTGTCTGCCCATGCCGCCACCGCCGGGTCCCGGCAAGTGCTGACTTGACGTCGTAGGGGTTGATATGTGTGCCAATGGACTGACCACCAGAGATGCCGAAGATCGTGCGAAGTGGAGAAGAAAAAGTCGGAAAGCGGACCCCGGGTGCCGGAGCGAGAATTTGGGCTGTAACTGAGATTCAACACTAAGATGATGATGATGTCGAATCCTCCCACGTTCATCCAGTTTCGGCAATATACAATTTCGCTTTTATTGCCAATACATTTAAAACTCACAAAAAACATGAGAACGCGGAAGGATTTCATCAAATCATGTCTTTCAGAAATAAAATACGATACACTCTTGATTTAAATGTGCATATTTACGAAACATATATTTTTTGAAGTGAAACTTCTTTAGAATCGTTGTGATTTCAAACCGGATGCAACGAAAAAACGACAGGTAAGAGACACAAATACAAAAATGTGTAGGATGAAGCCAGCAAAGAATGAGACAGAAATATGTATATTTCGGTCTCTCCTATAGTCGCCTGTAATTAGTGAGCCAGAGCGAGAGAGTAAATGTCGGTGTGTATTTATTTTGAAGTATTTCGACATTGTGAGTACAGTTTCCGTGGTGTAGCGGTTATCACATCTGCCTAACACGCAGAAGGCCCCCGGTTCGATCCCGGGCGGAAACAATACTTTTTAAAAAAAATCTTTAAATCTGAGTTTTTAATTATAATCGCCTGTAATTAGTGAGCCAGAGCGAGAGAGTAAATGTCGGTGTGTATTTAATACTTGCTTGTATTTTTGTCGATTTACTGAAGTTTCACTTCTATCGTGTGTGAATCGCACACATGTTTTTAGTTTTTAAACCAACTAAGGTCATGCTTATATATCTATGTATAGAGCGTTTAAAGAAATATAAATATACCTATATTTCATCAGGAAATCATTATAAAAGATTTATATTTGTTTTATTTGCAAATTAAACGGGTGTATTTTTTTTTATTGCTTTGGAACAACAGACAGGCTGACGGCCCACATAATAGCAGTTACCGTCGCTTATCGATGTTTGCTTCGCCAGGGGTACCGCTAACACGCTTTTGTCAGCGTTGTACGAGGCTGCAGTCGATTACAAATGCGAGCTTACTACGGGTACTCGGACATTCACGGGCTAAGTATAGAAACACGCTTTAACGGCAATGATAGTTAAAAATAAATAAAACAAATCGCCCGAAAAAAAGTGAAAATCACGTCACACCCATTCTCGGGAAATGACGACGACATATCTCTTAAATACTTTCTAATACAATCTACAGGAAGCCAACTTGTAACAATTGTTATGTAAAATAAATAAGCGATTTGTTTGTCGGTACGTTAGTTCACAGTTGAGAGCATCCCGACACCGGCGCCCCCCGTCGCGTAAACACCGACAATGGTTTTATTTATTTTTCACACAACAACCAGATCCTCAGTACCTGAATTGAAATTAAAAACTAAAAAAGGGAGTAAAAGCTTTGTACACTCGACCTAATTTGTGGAGTGGATTGAGTGGAGTCGTTGTTTCTTTAACACCTTTTTTCCATGATTCTCATGAGTTCTAATGTTTCACACTGTTATTAGGGTCTTCCATATAGATACTTCCTTAGACAGAACTAGTTTAAAGTTGTTTAGACCAGAGCTAATATGTGACAGAGACACGTTAAAGACATATAAGCTTGTAGTAGTTAAACGCAGTAACTTTTTTTTATAACTATTGCAGTGCATTATTATTGTAATTGTACCTTTGTATATGATTTAATAAATAAATAAAATAAATATGTATTAGAAAAATATGAATACGAAATGTAGGTATTTATTAATTTTAGAATGATCGTTTCTGCTTTGACGAGAATCGAAACCAGAAGCCAAGCCATTCAATATCCACGAGTTTACATTTGCTTTAACTAATCGACTGAACATGTGTCCAGAAGATTTCAAGGTTATTTTTCTAGCTTAGTAATGAAACAATGAGTTATATATTTAAAACTTCAAAAACCTAAACACCTAGAACATAACTCGTAATAGAAAAAAATACATATACAACAACTGAGAAAATACGATAACAAATTCGCCAAAAAAACACATGACAATGTACGCACGTCATGAATTTTCCGAACGACCGAATAAGGCGATGGCGTTTTTCCTACACAATACCTACATAATCCGGAAAACGATTATACAAACGAAAGTAGTAAAAAGACAGGGTTGGAAGACCACAACACAGTCAACGGAAACCAGTGACTATAGAATATTTTTATTTATGTATTCGGCGTCAAAGAAAAAGAAAGAAAGAAAAGAAAGGTCATGGTCGCTCAGAGGGCAATAGAGAGGGCTATGCTCGGAGTTTCCCTGTGAGATCTAATCAGAAATGAGGAGATTCGCAGAAGAACCAAAGTCACCGACATAGCCCGGATGATTGCAAAACTGAAGTGGCAGTTGGCTGAGCACATAGCTCGAAGGACTGATGACCGTTGGGGCAGAAAAGTCCTCGAATGGCGACCGCGTACCGGAAGACGCAATGTTGGTAGGCCCCCCACAAGATGGACCGATGATTTGGTCAAGATCGCCGGAATAGGTTGGATGAGGGCAGCGCAGGACCGATCATCGTGGAGATCTTTGGGGGAGGCCTTTGTCCAGCAGTGGGCGTCTTCCGGCTGAAATGATGATGATGATGATTCGGGATCAGAGATGAACTCCAGCCAAGTCGACAGTGATCTTCACAAAGAATACTGACATTATTTCATTCTTCTTCTTCTGCCTGCTCTTATTCCAACTATGTGGGGTCGATCTGTTCGCTCCTTCCACTCTCCGCTAATAGCCGTCATCTGAACATTCACACCTCACAATCAATATTTTCTTCAGTCTACCCTACTTTTGTATTCACTTTCATTTCTAGCATTCTTCTTGTCATATGAAATTCTTCTCTTCATGCTACATGTCAATACCACGCTAACCTATTACTTTTCAGCTTCTCAATCGCTGGCCCTACTTTAAACTTCCCCTGATATATTAATTTCTAATTTTATATATTTTTGGAACTCCACTCATCCATGTCAACATTCGTATCTCTGCGCTGCACACAATAATCTCTAATCGTTTCCCCTTGTGACCAAGCATTCCGATCAATAAAATATGAAAGGTCTTTATTACGGTCTTATAAATTTTAACTTTAAGTCTAAACGGCACTCGTGGGTCGCAAATTGTTCTTGAGTCGCTATTTCATCAACCCCGCATTCAATCTACTTATTCTTAATCCTGATAATACAGGGTTAGATTTTTTTAATTGCTGTAGTACAGCAGATAGACTGACGGCCCGCTTTTAATTTTGCAATTACCGTCGCCTATGGGTGTTTGCAACGCCAGTGGCATCGTGAACACACTGCTGTCCTATAAGGGTAGAGGAACTTGCGTCACTAATACCGGAACAAAACACAAAGTTACTATGGCGGCATACTTAAAACCAAAGGTGGTCGCCATCCAGACGAGCTTGTGGCCCTACCACGTAGCTAGGGTGGGTTATTTTGTCGCGTTTTACGACAGGCCGACCCCGGCCGCAGAGGTTAGTATATTTTCTCCGCCCCTGCACGGATAATGATATAGTAGAGGCACGTTTAATTCAGATCTCTTACTTCAGCCTATTGGTGTCATCGATGCCGTATGCATTCAAGCTTCAAAGGAAATTAGCGTGAAATGGTTGGCCTTGAACTAACGTGTTTCGTACGTTAAGAGTTCCAATGTTAAAGTACTCTTTCATATCCTATTTTATCTATTTCCCTTGATTAAAATCAATGCTCCTGAAGTTAGTTGCAAATGCTCAAATGAAACGATATCCCATCAATGGCATTGAAAAATCGGGTATCAATTGATCCATTAGTATACCTGCACTGAGGTTATGATGACACGAATCGCCTTGACCCTAAAACCGATCAATGTCGGTATATACAAGCCCTGTCTATGTTTAATGTGAATCGATCAGTGGGAGCTACTTCAAACCCATACGCCAAGGTTGGCGGAAATAGATCGATTTGTTTTAATATCATACTCTTCATGTTTATGTAAGGGAGGATTTATTTAAGGCTCACATCATACACATATTGTTATATAATTATTTTTATTGCTGTACGACAGCAAAGAGGCTGACGGCCCGCTTAGAATTTAGCAGTTACCGTCGCCTACGGTTGTTTGCAACGCCAGTGGCATCGCGAACACGCTGCTGTCCCATAGAGGTACAGGAACTTGGGTCACTAATGCCGGAACATAACACGAAAGTTATTATGGCGGCATACTTAAGAGCAAAGGTGGTCGCCATCCAGACGGGCTTGGGGCCAGGAAGCTAGGGTGGGTTGTTTTGTCGCCTTTTACGACAGACCGATCCCGGCCGCATTGGTCAGTATTCTTTCTCCGTCCCTGCACTGATAAAATAGAAATAAACTTGTATATCTAATAAAACATTTATAATAGCACCCCGAAAACGTCCCACTGCTGGGCTGGGGCCTCCCCTTAGAGGGAATGGACAGTACACCCGCCACGCTTGTCCAAAACGAATACGTAGGTTACACGTATCGGTACTCAATTCTTTACGTTCATTTTTCTAATTCGCGAAATTCAGCCCGTTAACAATCTTCAAAGAGTTGAAAACATCAATAGGCGATTCTACTTCTAAAGAGTGTTCATGCAGTTGTGCTACAATAAAAAAAAGCTATTACAAATATCCACTTATGGTTTACTATATTACGATTCCGTGGTAAAAATTAGCCACCCAGCACTCCGTTATTAGACGAGTGCAAACGGACGTTTTAATAGCACGTTGGGTAGCGTCGGAAACAATTTGTCGCTACAATGTTGACAACGGCCGATAACCATCTCACAGTACGTGATGATGCTATTGCCAGTTTATTGCGCCGAGGGCGACGTAGGACTCGTTCAGATGTTATCGCGAGGCGCTTCTACAATAGATAGCGTTTATATTCTGTTGGTTATGATTTTAAAGCACACACGACCGTTTTCACCAGTTTAATATTTGTTTTATTTTGATATATGTATTTTTTTATCGCTGTGAAACAGCAGACCGGTTCAGAGAGTAGCAGACCCAGGGACACCGCTAACAGGCTGTCTTACTTATGCTGGCACACAATGCACGATTATTATGGCCGCATATTGAAGACCAGGGATGGATGCAAGACTGGCTTTAAGACCTAACTGGAGTTGTTTTGTCATCTTGATATGCCGCAGGGGTCAGTATTGTTACTTAATCCCTGCACAGAGTGAAATATAGCAGAGTTTTTCTTAGTTTCTTCAAAACTGACGGAACCTAGAGCAGAGAAAACCGTTTGCAGAACAGAGACACGTACAACACATCAAATTACAGTAATTAAATGACTATTTTTGTTATTTTCTTACCTTTATATCTCATTATTAGGGATAAATTGAATACATATCGGTTTTGCTGTACAAGATCTCTAATAGAGTAGTGTTAGAATTGTAAAAATTAAAAAATCAATTAAATAAAGTTTTGGGAGAAATCATTTAAACAAATTATATTATATATATATGTGCGATTTACAGATCAAAAGTGCAATTAGTTCACTTTCAAAGGCTTTCATTTCGGGTCGCAACCGAACAGTTACGGGTTCAATTGCAGGTATTCCGTTGTACGTTAGCCGTTTGGCCATAGAGGACAAATAGACTATTGCTATGATATAGGTAAAAAAAAAGCTGTATGTATACACCCATGCAATCAGTGCAATAATCGCAAAATTACAAACAAAAGGTCGCAGAAAACAGTGACTCCGCAGTGACAATTTGAAATTTCAACACGACAAAACAAACGGTTCGGAAGAAGTAAACATTCAACAGTACATGAAATAGGTCGACGAAGTCCGTCTGCGTGCAGCTAGATTTATTGGAACCGCATGTTAGTCAACTTCCGACTTATCAAGCACATTACTATTACGTCACGGATGTCCGTTTCCGTCGAATCGGCCACTGCGGCTGGACTAGAGACCGCATAGGTCATGTAAGTAATTATCGATATATACTCATGTCTACGGATGGTCTTGTGTATATATCTCTCTCTGCAGTCGTTCCCTCATGTCTTAGGATCGTGGTAGGATCTGCCTCCATCAGTACCAAACCATAGCATCCCTGACGACCGAACAGAACTTGTATGAGATTGCGGCCTTTACTTGATCGCACCATCTGGTTAGAGACGGTCCGCGGGTGAGTAGTGCGTATTCGCCCCCACAGATGCAATGACCGCCGTCCTCGGCCTCGTACTAGGTCATTGTAACAGTTTTTTGCGGTACCGATGGAGAGGTCATTGACACTTGCGCGCCGTATTATGTAAATTGCGAGTTTTTTGGATGACTGTGATGCTGATTACTCAACATTTTTGTACTATGTGATACTAAACTAAAATACATGTTTCTCATAACTTTTACTAAAGATTCTTCTGTGTGAATTTGGACGGTTTTGTCAAAGTCACCCTGTATGTGTTATTATGTGTGCATGGCCGCCTGTGGTATGAACTGGATGCTACTACCGGTATTCAGCTGATTGAGACCACTATTGCTGAACTTATTGCCACTAATAAGACAAGGCCGTACCTGGAGCGGCACAGTGCTGAAGTGGCAAGATATGCTAAACAGAGAAATAAGACCCGCTGATTGAGATCAAAATAGGATATGCTAACTTTTCTATCTATCGATTTTTATTAATTATACAAGGATGATAAAGATTATTTCTATATTGTGTGCAATTTTAGACGCGAAATGAATAATAGTCAAGTATAAGTACGTACAAGTAAGTACAAGTAACTGTTTTTAAGGACAGTAACTAGACTTTCTAAATTTTGCTTTTTAGTGTGAATGCACTAAGTGGCAATCCTGTGCAGGGCTTTATTACACTAAGAAGAAACTATTATAATATAAATATTAATTTAAATGATATTAATATTTGTATCATTGTAATATTAGTTTCTCCGAGGGAATTCAACTCATCAGACCATTTGCGTACCAACCACATCAACCTAGCAGTGTCGTCGAATGAAAATAGTTCAACTAACTACGGTACGATCGATGACTACAGTAGCATCCATCCACTTTTACGAGTTCTAATTAAGCGTTCAACAACATTTTCTTGCTTCTCAACATAGTTCATCATAGTAAAAGGTTCATACTTAGTTGAATTTAGATTTATCCCACAACACCGAAAGTCGTGCGATGTTAACGAAATTCACCACATAGAAAATAACTTGACCTCTTTAGATCACATCTCTCAAAATTTACAATCAAAATTAATAATATTTTATTAAAGCGGCAATAATTCGTAAACGTTACAAATCGCATGAATATGTTTAATTCACACAATGACATAATGTTTTTTTTATCAATAATATACAATGCGTAAAACTTACGCACGTAACAATAGAGGTCATTATTGAATACAAAGGATAACGTATGAGTATCAGCGATCACCATGAGCGGTTTATGGCGGTGTATCGTACGTGGGTTTGTTTTGACAAAGGTCAAGGTCGGGGTGTCCGTGGGCGATCAAGGTCAAAAGTGCGGCTAACACTGGAATTTTATATGACGTATTAATTAATTTGTCGCTTTTTTTAAATACTGAATAAATAAAAAAGTGCATGCCAGCAAATATAAATAAATCATTTATTATTATTTATTTAAATTAATTAAAACGGCCGCAGCCAGTTATATTGATTAACAATAATTGATCAATAGCAAATAATATACATAAGTCCGCGATTCTTTCACATTGTCTTACATAACTGAATTAACAATGTAGAAAGTTATTCCAATGATCCCCAAATACGTCACAATCATGATAATTATAATAGAAAGTGACGCAAAACAGAGATTGCAGGTTCTGTTTCCATCATGGCATGCATTTCTTAGGATATTTTCGCATCACTTACACGGCGAGATTACCTGAATGTAATCATAAATTCATCTTGGAGAAACGTGGTGTACTACGTACCAGATAGGGTCACTGGGATACCTTGTAGGATAAATATTAATGCTGTTAATACTTTTCTCATTAACCATTGATTTGATTTACTTAAATCCGAATAAATTTATACGTCCATGGTTGGAGAAAGAATACTGACCTCTGCGGCCGGGGTCGGCCTGTCGTAAAAGACGACTAAACAACCCACCCTAGCTACGTGGTAGGGCCCTAAGCCCGTCTGGATGGCGACCACCTTTGGTCTTATGTATGCCGCCATAGTAACATTGTGTTCTGTTCCGGCATTAGTGAAGCAAGTTCCTGTACCCATATTAGACAACAACGTGTTCGTGATGCAACTTGCGTTGTAAACAACCATAGGCGACAGTAACTGCTAAATTCTAAGCAGACCTTTCTGCTGTCCTACAGCAATAAAAAAAATTTTAAATGTGTTTACGATTACAGAATAAAAGTACCGTAGTATAGGACGCCCTTCAGTCCGATGGACCACCGACCCCAGTATGGTTGCCTTACGGCCTAGATGGAACATGACCCGTACCAGGATTTGGTGAAACTTGATACGGTTGACATTTAGCAATAAACACTGATTGATTGACCATTCATATTAACTTGATTGAGCCTTAAATAATTGTTTACGGGTTTTCTCGGTATTTACTTAAGTCAAAATTACTAATGTTATCCGTGCAAGAGCGGAGAAACAATACTGATCTCTACAGCCCCGAGGTCGACGTGTCATAAAAGGGGACTAAACAACCCAAGGGTAGTTTCCGTCTGGACGGCAACTACCCTTGCTTTTTAAATATGCCGCCATAATAACCTTGTGATGTGTTCCGGTATTAGTTACTAGGTTCCAGTGCTATTATGCGGATAGCAGCATGTTAGCGGTGCCCCTGGCGTTGCAGACCCTTAGGCGACAATAACTGCTAACTACTAAGTGGGCAGTCAGCCTGTCTGCTGTCCTAAACCAATAAAAAAAAACGATTAATTCTAAAATTCTGTCAAAAAGTCAAATTCTGTCTTCAGTCCGTCAATGTCTATAAAAATAGGCATTTAGCAACAAAACTACGCTTTAAACTCTCCAATAACCAGCAATTCTTCACCTCACGTATCTCGGTGTTTTTTTATCTATACAAATAAATAAAATTGGAGGGTCTGTTTGTAATATTAAAATAACCGCTTTTTACTAAGTTCATTCGGACGTATACACGGTGCATATACCAAAACAACATTTTTTAGAATTTTTGTCTGTCTGTCTGTCTGTTTGTTCCGCCTAATCTCTGAAACGGCTGCACCGATTTTGACGGGACTTTCACTGGCAGATAGCTGATGTATTAAGGAGTAACATAGGCTATTTTTATTTTAGAAAAATAAAATGTTTTTTGTTAAAAATGTTAAGTTTCGGAAATTGTATAGTCCAATTTAAGTTGACCTCAGATTTATATCATCAATTATATGAAATAGGGTTCAGCTTAGGCTGGGTTTAGAAGGTTGAATTTCCAATTTATGTTGATCTTATATATTCAAAAAAATGCTGCCTAGTCACTATTGCACGCGGACGGAGTCGCGGGCACAGCTAGTTAAAAATATAAATTAGCGCTACAGTATTATACGCAAAGTTATCAGATAAACGAATCTTACTTTCACAATGGCACCCGAGCATATACAAACATACATAATATATATTGATATAAATTTGATTGCAAAAAGCATTCACGTATAAATTTACGAGGTATCAAAGCCGTGGCGGCATCGACTGAACGATTAAATCTTCTGATATCTCACGTACAATGGGACGAAAAGAAGAAATTAACGATAGGGCTGTCAGCCAGACATCGACTCGACGACACAGGCCGACTACGGTTAATACATTGATATTTAATTGGTTTCAAAGTAAATTTTATTTAAATATAAATAATATTGAAAAAATTCGAAAGCACTTTTTTTCAACAAAAAATGATTTTTTTATTGCTATGTGAGAGTAGACAGGCTAATGGATTACTTAATAGTAGGTAAGCAGTTACCGTTGCCTATGAAAAATTGCGCCTCCAGACGTACCGCTAACACGCTACTGTACGCGCAGGGGTCAGAATTCTTACTCTGCCCCTGCACCGAAGAATTTCGGCTCTGGCTCTTTCGAAATGAAAGGGCAAGTAATTACGGTTTCTCTTTCCTTCTTACGTATAACTATCAGCACTTATCCGTGCACGGGCGGAGAAAGAATACTAACCCCTGTGGCCGGGGTCGGCCTGTCGTAAAAGGCGACAAAACAACCCACCCTAGCTACGTGGTAGGGCCTCAAGCCCGTCTAGATGGCAACCACCCTTGGTCTTAAGTATGCCGTCATAATAACCTTGTGTTGTGTTCCGGCATGGGTGACCCAGGTTCTAGCCTCCCTTACCCGAAGTTCTGGAGTGCCCACGAAATTTGGAACTCGAGATGTGCAAAATCCCACCACATCCCTACAGGCGTGACGGATTGGGGCGGGGGTCAGGGAGACCCGATGAAACGGCTGTCCGCTGGCCGCCCGCCAGTCAGTAGGGGACCCGAACCCAGATTATCCAGTCGGGAGGCTGTCCCGCCAACTGGTGCAAAATCTTTGGGGGGTATCGTCGTGCCGGAGCGGAGACCGGACGTGGACCCGGCGATGTTCTCCGGGAGGGATCGGAGGCCCTTCCGTGCCCCGCACTAACTCATCACACAACCTGTGGGTTTGGGTGGGAAGAGAACACTCAATTTTTTTCCATTTTTTCGTGGATACTCTAGAACTTCCAAAAAACGCCCTTTATGTCTATAAAATGGATCGGAAAATGAAAAATAGTAAGCGTAACCCAGCGGACCTCAAATCCACACTCAGAGTGGATTTTTGCAACATCAGAGGTATACACTCAAACCTTAATGCCGTTCACCACCATCTTGAAACGGCAAAGCCTGCTCTACTGTTTTTGACGGAGACGCAGATATCTGCCCCGGCAGACTCATCGTACCTTTGCTACCCCGGCTACAATTTGGAACATCTATTCCTCCCAAAAGCTGGGGTATGCTTGTACGTCCGGGACGATATATGCTGCCGCCGTCTTCACGGTCTCGAAGACAGGGACCTTTCCATCATATGGGTGCGAGTGGATTTCGGTGGTTCCACCCGGGTGTACTCCTGCCTGTATCGGTCCCATGGCAGAGAATGCGAAAGGACTGAAACAGCTCATTTTTTCGGGCGTGTTCAAGACGCTACCGACAAAGTTTTTACGCAGTATCCCGCCGCGGAGGTGATCGTTCTTGGAGACTTCAATGCTCATCATATTGAGTGGCTGGGTTCTCCAAAAACTGATCTGCCGGGGATTGCTGCCTTTAATTTTGCTCTTGCCCATGGTTTTACTCAGGTGGTTCAAGGGTTTACCCGCATACCGGATAGAGTGGACCATGCGCCGTCTTTGTTGGACCTTCTGTTGACCACACATCCGGAAGATTATCAGGTCTCGATCGGGACTCCATTAGGAACCTCTGATCATTGCTTGATATCTTCCGTGATGCGCCCTCCAATTCCCGAATGGGCTCGCCCCACCGTGAAGCGGAGAGTGTGGCGCTATCGGTCAGCAGATTGGGATGGATTGCGTGAATTCTATGCGTCCTACCCATGGGGGCCGCTGTGTTTTTCTTCGGACGATCCTGACGCTTGTGCGAACTCGATTGCCGATGTGGTGCTGCAGGGAATGGAATGTTTCATTCCTAACTCTGTGGTGCCCATTGGTGGTTCGGGAAAGCCATGGTTCGATAGGCCTAGTGCTGAGGCTGTTAAGCTGAAGCAAAAGGCCTATCGAGCCTGGACTACAGCAAGGGCTTGTCAGGATCCTAACACTTCCGACTTGAGGAAAAAATACAATGTTGCCTCCAGGACCCTCAAAAAACGGATTGCGAGAGCAAAATTTGAGCACATCGGCAGGATTGGCGAGCGTCTCGCCAGCTATCCCTCTGGGACTAGGGCTTTCTGGTCGCTTGCTAAAGCCGTCGAAGGTAACTTTTGTCGGGCGTCCATTCCTCCACTACGTGCAGCTGACGACCGTCTGGCTCATGCTGCTAAGGATAAAGCCGATCTCCTGGGTGAAATCTTTGCAGCCAATTCGACTCTTGATGACGGGGGACAGTCTCCACCTTCTATTAGAAGATGTGGAGACTCCACAATGTCGGAGGTACGGTTTTCCCAAAAAGCCGTGAGACGTGTCCTCCGATCCCTCGACGTCAAGAAGTCCACCGGGCCAGACGGTATCCCCGCTATTGTGCTGCGAATGTGCTCAGCTGAGCTGTCTCCAGTCCTTTCCCGACTTTTTACATTATCCTACCGCAATGGTTGTGTCCCGGCTTCGTGGAAGGTGGCCCATGTTCACCCTATTCCCAAAAAGGGTGACCGAACGGACCCGTCCAACTACAGGCCTATAGCGATAACTTCTTTGCTCTCAAAGGTGATGGAGCGGATCATCAACGCACAACTCCTGGGTTACCTGGAGGATTCCCAGCTGCTTAATGATCGCCAATATGGTTTTCGACATGGTCGGTCCGCTGGGGATCTCCTGGTTTACCTAACCCACCGTTGGGCTGAAGCCGTTGAGAGCAAGGGAGAAGCCCTGGCTGTTAGCCTAGACATCGCTAAGGCCTTCGATCGGGTCTGGCATAGGGCTCTTCTTGCGAAGCTTCCATCTTACGGGATACCTGGGAGTCTTTGCACCTGGCTATCCAGCTTTCTCGCTGGGCGCAGTATTAAGGTCGTTGTTGACGGTTGCTGCTCCAGTGTGAAACCTATCAATGCTGGTGTGCCCCAGGGTTGTGTGCTGTCGCCGACGCTATTTATTCTGCATATCAATGACATGTTATCTATAGATGGCATTCATTGCTATGCGGATGATGGCACCGGCGATGCACGGTACACTGGTCGTGTAAGTCTCTCTCCTGCGTTTTTGGAAGAAAGTCGGGTCAGACTTGTGTCTGAAGTAGAGAACTCTCTAGAGAGGGTCTCCGAATGGGGACGACAAAACCTTGTCCAGTTCAACCCCTCGAAGACGCAGGTCTGCGTATTCTCTGCCAAGAAAACCCCGTTCGCACCTGCGCCACAGTTTCAAGGAACCTCTCTTTCCATCGCAAGTAGTATTGGGATCCTTGGTGTCGACATCACGAATGATGTGCAGTTTAGGGGACAATTGGAGGGTAAAGCTAAGCATGCCTCCAAAAAACTAGGTGTGCTAAACCGGTCCAAGCAGTACTTCAGTCCAAGGCAACGGCTTGTGCTATATAAAGCACAGGTCAGACCGCATATGGAGTACTGCTCATATTTATGGGCTGGAGCACCGACCTGTCAGCTCAATCCCCTAGACTCGATCCAACGGCGCGCAGTTCGTGTTGTCGGCGATCCCATGCTCACAGACGGTTTAGACACGCTTGGACTTCGGAGAGACTTTGCATCTCTTTGCGTATTCTACCGTCTGTACAACGGGGAGTGTTCTGAAGAACTATTTAGGATGATGCCCTCGTCGTCTTTCTACCACCGCACTGCCCGCCATCGGCTGGGTGTTCATCCCCATTTCTTGGAGCCTCTTCCTTCCTGTACGAAACGGTTCTCCAGAACGTTCATGTTGCGTACTCTCAGGATCTGGAATGAGCTTCCGGCTGAGGTTTTCTCAGCGCGGTATGATATGGGGTTCTTCAAAAAAGGCGTTATAAAATTTCTTCGAGACCGGCAGCGCGTTGGTGGTGCCTCTGGTGCTGCAAACGTCCATAGGCGACGGTGACCACCTGCCAGGGTGGGCCGTTTGCCTGTCTGCTGAACTCAAGCAATAAAAAAAAAAAAAAAAAAAACTTATACCAATCTGAATAACACTATCATCAAATAAAGAGACGCCTAAATTCACAAATAATTTCGTGGAAACCGAAAGTGGACGAATATTGATAACGATTTTCTAATCGCCAGCCCTACGGGAAAGTGAATGCAGTGCCGCGGCGGGCGGTCTGCCGGCACTACCATGGCGATATGTATGTGTGTACAGATGGAGTCCGACATATCCGGCTTATTGGCCGACTGGCATATGGCAGACCATGAAAAAGGCACGGAGAGTCTTGCGTACTTTTTATTTAACATAAGTCCAAGGCCTATAATGTTCTCTTGGTAAATGTTTCAACGCCACACTATCGCTTCGCTTGACCATTTTTCCACTCACACATTACATCCACAAGGCTTTTTCGCTACATCTCGAATTACTAACTCCAATATTATTTTACAAATATCACCATGATAATATTAAACATAATAACTAGGCAATGTACACATAAACACACATAATGCAAATTTAATTACGATTAAAAACAAATATTATGATATGATATAATTATGTTAAATAAATATTAACCATGTATATGCCATGAATACGCATTAAGGAAGTAATTGGCGCCAGATGACTTAAAAAATTAAATTAAGTGCCCGTGATATTAAAAAAAATAGAAACACCTCACACCACTTTAAAGAACATAAATATAATATATATAATACCCAGTAACTTAACTACACACAAAACCGGAAACAATAAAAACACAATCATTATTATTATGAAAAAATAAACTAAATATAATAACCGAGTAAGTACCGCATTTAAAAACATATCACTCGAGGGAAGATGCGGTTTAATGAAATGGGTTACGTGCGACCAAATTTTACGAACGGTGTTCCGTATTCCTACAATTTTATATATTATTACAAAAAAAAGATTCCACGTAGGTACCTACTTTAAAGTAGTCACTCATCATCATCATCACTCGTCATCTCACTGTCAGGGCAGCCGAAGTTTTTGAAAGTAGTTCTAAAAACCCATGTGAAAGTTTCAATGTCTACATGTACAATACCTAAAACCATAATAATAACACAATAAAACTGTGCTGTGTTTAAATCACCAGTCCAACTAGATCAGATGTCAATTACCAGGATAGATCGCCGAAAATTCTAGACTTATCTAGCTGGCAGCCCATTTAGCGTGAAGTGTAAGCGTGTTCTTCCTTACTATTTCACGCTCCACGACATTAAGCTTTCCATCCTGTAATAAGAAGCCACGTACATTCCAGGTTCCAACGATGTGGAATCCTGAGCGATGTTTTCTTGCACCAGTAACATAGTTTCCATGCAGTGCCTGGGGCGAAACAGCCGCATGGCCAGTGGCATATATCACACCATCCTGCCTGGTAAGGTGGCGTCGGATGTTAGCCGGATCGCATGACGGAAGCTTTCCATGTAATCACACCGTCAAAGCAATTCTCTTGGGAAAATAGTGTAGTGATTTCCCGTTGCCTTCTGCACAGACATTTTAGAGATTATTTGGAGCTCATGGCCCGCTGACAGCCTCTTCCATCGGTTGCCCAGATGGATATATGGGTATATCGCCATTGCTCGGTCGCCAGAGCTTCATCCGTTATCGAGCACCGCGATGTGGGTACGTCACCGCTGATATTATGATATATTACCAGCGCGAGCAGGTGAGGTTGACTGTAGGATCGGATATGATGTTGAGTCCGTTCTCCCCTTACCTCCCAAAAGGCGTGTAAAAGTCGACAAAACAACAGAAGCTATGTAGTAGGGCTCAATGTCCGTCTAGACGGCAACCACCTGTGGCCTCTAAACATGCCGCCAAACATAACTTATTCCGGAACACAGCAGGTTGGCAATCCTTGGGTTGTGTTCCGGAATAAGTTACACAGATTCCAGTATCCCTACGCGGCTGGCAGCGTGTTAGCGGCACCCCTAGCGTCGCATACATCCAGTGGCGCCGGTAATTTATTACCATTAAGTGTGCCGTTAACCTATCTGCAGTTTCCCAGCAATAAAACAATATTATTGATTAATTAACAGCATGCATTTGATTTTTTATCACAAGACTTTAGTTTGATAATAATATATTGGAACACACACCCTTTAGTTCTCACTAGTACCGTTATTTTGGTGTCGAATATATGAGATATTGAAATAAAAATATTTGCACGCCCAATTAAATTATTTAAGTTGCAACTTTGCTAGGTTCGTCCTAATCTAAAAAAAATAACGATTTGACTTCGTTATTTGCCAAGGGAACCTTAATACCTTTTCTTAATATACCAGAACGATGAAGTAATCCGCGTAAATAGAATTTGAAGCGAACGGTCCGCGTGTAAGACCACGCAATAACAACAAAAAGACGGATGTTTGGAGGTGGAGCCATACTACGAGAGTTTTAATTAAAACTAGAATTTTTAATAATGTGTTAATTATTCTCACATTAACATTGACCCTAGAGAAGCTACACTACTTGACCCGTTCAGGGGGAAGGGAGGTTATTAAAATACCACGCTTGATCACAGAAAGGATGAGGAGGGGCTTAGGGTATCGTCACGTAGTCAATATTCTAAAGAAAATCTCGCGCTTTATCGAGATATACAGCGCGCAGTGTTTAGTTTTAACTTTCAACGATAGCGCAACGCCAAAAGTGCATGCATACCATGCACTTTTAGCGTCGTGCTGTATTAATAGATAAATGTTAGTCAAATTTTTTTTTTATTGCCGTAGGACAGCAGACAGGCTGCCAGCGACCCGCTTAGAAAAAAAAAATAAAAAAAATGCTTTCTGTTTTCAAAAAATTATTGAAATCCGTATTTATGAAATACTGCGTGAAAACTAGAGGGTAGTTGTATTGTCATCTACTACGGATGGTCCACATACGGTGTTCCACAGGGGTCGTTGCTAGGTCCACTCCTGTGGAACATCGCTTTTGATAGGGTAATTCGAGGTACTGTCCCGCCCGGCGTCGGTGTAGTCTGTTACGCACACGACACGCTGGTAACAACGCGCGGCGGGACCTACCAGCAGGCGTGTCTGAGGGGCACAGCTGCAGTTGCGCATGTCGTACGCCGGATCCGGCGGCTGGGCCTAGAGGTGGCCCTGCACAAGTCCGAGGTTATATTATTTTATAGCCGGCGACGTGGGCCGACTCAGGGCCTGCACATCACTGCGGGAAGTGTCCGCATCGACGTCGGGGTAACGCTCAAGTATCTGGGCCTTGTCCTTGACCGCCGATGGGACATTTCGGCACACTGAGCGATTGGCCCCTCGACTCACGGGAGCGACCGGGACACTCACTGCTGCTCTCCAACATCAGGGTACCGAACTCAGTATGCAGGAAACTGTACGAAGGTACCGTACGGTCAATGGCCCTTTACGGGGTCCCGGTTTGGGTGGAGCACCTGACGGCAGAGCGCTGCATTGCTGCGATAACCGCAGCACACACTGGCTGTCAGGGCCATTAGAGGATACCGTAGTGTCCTTCAAGGCGGCCTCTCTCCTCGCCGGATCCATGCCGTGGGATTTTGAAACTCGGCTTTTGGCGTCGCTGTATCATTTGCGCCAGGAGGCCGTCGTCCGGGGTTCTTGCCTCACGCCTCGTGAAATCAAAGTTAAGCGGGCGGAGCTCCTAGCTATGATCGGGGGCCATGTCGGATGAGACGCTGCCACCTCCTTCTGCGAGGCAGTCATGTACGCGAAGGAGACGGAAATGCTGCTATCTGCGTAGTGGTACTTAGAACGTGGTCCCTAATACCGGAAACACAACACAAGGATATTATGGCGGCATACTTAAGACCAAAGGTGGTTGCCATCCAGACGGGCTTAAAGCCCTATCACGTAGCTAGGGTGGGTTGTTTAGCCGCCTTTTATGACAGGCCGACCCCGGCTGCAGAGGTATTCTTTCTCCGCCCCTGCACGGATAGATTGTGCTGAATATACGTTACAATATTCTTATTTATAACATTCTCACATATAATATAGCTAATTAATATGAGGACCTCACGAGGTAAATCAACGTTTAAGACATCTGCCTAAATAACGCGGAATATTCAGTGGCTGAAACAATATTAGCGATTATATTTCGCTTGTTTTCTGGGACAGTATAATGGTAATATGATAAGTGGACTCTGTTTACAGAATACAGACATAATTATAATACATACATAAATTCATAAATTTATCGCTTAACCTAACTGAAACCACTTAATTGTATGTTTAATCTATTATGGTAGTAAAAAGCTACGGCATATAGATTTTCATCTAATAAACTATGTGAAAATAGACAGTTTCTTAACTGTCTTAAAGAGATTGTTTAACTTTTTAATCATGTTTACTGAGGTGGGTGTTATGCCTGTAGGACAGTTACCGCAAATTGGACATTGTAATATTTAAATATTGTTTTAAAAACGAAACGTTTAACGTCTATCGGCGACGTTGCGTATATATGACGCTTCCGTTGCCTAACCCAAAAGGGAAGTAGATGAGGAAATAGAAGTAAATTTTTATTATTACAGTGGCGACTACCGTCTGACCCATGTATCTCGAAGACAAATACCGAATTGTGCCTTACCTTTGCTGCCTGCCTAGCTTAAAAAAGGAGAATCTATTTTTCATTTTGTCATTGATGACCTTCTGGCATAAAGGTTAATAACACACGTTGGTACGCTTGCTTGGAAGTCAAGGGTTCGATTCCCGTGCGCATTCTTGAAGTTTGTGTATAATATATATTTATTTACAAAAAAAATTGTATATACCTAGTCAGGTCATAAATTCTGTCACATGTTTAATGTAAAATAATTGTAACAAGTTTATTAATTATGTAACCATTCATATAGCAAAATGAACTTAACAAAACATAGATTCTTAGGACATTAAAGTTTATTCAAAATGACCTCCGTGATTTTGAATACAAGCCTTCAATCTGCGCGGCCAGTTGTCTATCGCAGCACGAACGAGGTCCATGTCAATATCGGCGGCTGCCTTAATCAATGATGTCTTGAGTGACTCCAAATTGGGATGAGGCTTTGAGCACGCCTTTTCCTCCAAGTGTTGCCATATCTTGTAATCTAACGGATTCAAATCTGGACTGGAGGAGGGCCAGTCTTCGTGCCGGATGAAGTCGATTTCACGCGCCGCCCGCCAGTCTTGTGTGCTCTTCGCTCTATGAGCTGGCGCCGAATCTTGTTGGAATACCCAGTGCCTGTTATTGAACATGGTATGAGAAACAGGTTCCACAAGGTTCGTCAGGACTGTATTTTGATACACAACAGCATTCGTTTTTACACCTTTCTCACAAAAATGTACCTCTGTTAAGCCCCAATAAGAAACTCCCAACCATACCATGAGCGAGGATGGAAAATGACCTCGTTGGACACGCGGAATACGGTTGCTCGCTTCTTCACTACTGTGTGCGTACACCTTATCATTTTGTTTGTTGTAGCTCTCTTCTACGGTAAACATTTTTTCATCCGAAAAAAGAATTTCCCGATATTTTTTTCCCGCGTACCGCTTCAACAAAGCGCGGCATCTCTTCAGTCTCAGGTCCATTAGACGAGCATTCAAACGATGTCCTGTTTTTCTTCGATATGCCCGAAGCCCTAAGTCTTCATTTAACACCCTTTTCACCGTGGTTTTGCTTAACCCCATCTGAAGGGCCAACAATTTCTGCTTACATTTGGGATTTCTTTGAATTCGTGCCTTCACAGCTTTTATCACTGCTGGAGTCCTAACAGACCGAGGGCGACCACTTCTTGACCTGTCATCTACACTAGAGTCTTCATTGTATCGTTTGATGGTACGATAAATGAATATTTTGGCTATATTCAAATTTTTTCAGTATGTTAAAAATTTGAATTGGCGCGTAACCGCAACGATGCAACGCAATAACTGCAACACGGTCTTCTTTAAGCGTCCACTACATATTTAAAAAATGAGTAAAATTCTAAAAGTATACATTTTTATTTTCATGAACAATTCGAGATTCGAATTCAATAAACTTTTTTGTGGCCAGCATTCTAAAAGAAAAGTTTTTACTGTGTGACAATACTTATGACCTGACTAGGTATATATATGTCAGGTAAAGCCAGACATCAGAGGGACAACTCAGATATGGGAATATACAAATTCATTTCATTCGAACAATCAGTTAGATCTAGAGATATAGATATACAGAAATGAAATACGTTTAATTAAATAACTAAGTAGTCATGTGACAGTGAGGGCGGTCACCTAGGGCTGTACTGACTGTCAAAGACAGGGTTCCACGCAACCACCGCGATAAGGACAGTACTAATTGCCTGAGACAACGTTCCATGTCCAATAACTGGGCAGTACTGACTGTCGAGAGACAGTGGTCCGTGCACCAGGACGCATTCGGTTGAAATGCGTGCCGGCTCAACAGCGCGGCTCCTTATATAGGCGGAGGTGGGGCGAACTCGGTGCACTAGCGCCCTCCCAGACGCCGTCTCTCGCAACTGTTAAATAACATGGCTGCCGTTACATCCGGTGCAGCCGCCAAATAATACGACTTCCGCCAATGGCCGCCGCCACATCCAGCCGCTTGTGCCGGAAGTGATGGAAACTCTCTTTAGTTGTTTTAAATATTAGTCAGTGTTGCCAATAAGATAATTTTGAGTTCGATATTCCTAACACGGCCTCTCCTGACATCCTGACGTCCTCGGCAGGTGTAGATGGCCCAGCTTCCTCATCATCGTGCAAGGCGGGAGTTTTAGTACCTCGGGCATAGTTTCACCATCTACCAAAGTCATCGTCTCGTCTAATTGGTCTGCACATGAAATGTTCATCTAGTTAGTGTTAGGAAATGAAAGATGTCAAGGAAAGGTAACCCACAGGAAAAGAGTGAAGGCTTATTTATAATCCGCTCAAGATTACAAACAATCAGTCACTATTAGGTTCACTCACATAAGGCTGGACATTACCTTGTATGACAGACTCTGCATGTTAATACAAGGTCCAGTTTCATACAAGACTAGACATCGTTATAACACTTAAAACAAATTACGATAACTGCATAGTCCGTTCGTTCATCCTGACTTAATCATTGTCATCAGCACACTAACATTGAAATCACTTAACGACTTGGACTAACCAGGCAAGTGTATCTTTCAGCCAACCACAAGGTGTGACTCTGATTACACTTAAGTAAGACCAGTTGACAGGCTAGAATTTAGCTAAGACAACACGCTTTCGTTCTTGTAAACATCTAGACAAGCCAATCCTCACAAAGGATGCGACCCGGACGACTCAATTCGTCTTACAAATACCAAGCGATCATCCAGGACAAGTCAGCCCTCTCGACCGGACTCGGACGACAAATTTAGTCAGATTACGCTATATACGCCATTGTAGAACATCTAGACAAGCCAATCCTCACAAAGGATGTGACCCGGACGACAATTCGTCTCACAAATACCAAGCGATCATCCTGGACAAGTCAACCGGACAGTAACTCAAGCGATCATCCAGGACAAGTCAGCCCTCTCGACTTGACTTGGACGGCAAATTTCGTCAGATGACGCCATACAAGTCAACTGGATAGTGACCCGGACGACACTTTTCGTCAGATGACTATATAGATTAATGTAAACATCTAGACAAGTCAATCCTCACACAGGATGTGACCCGGACGACACAATTCGTCTCACAAATACCAAGTGATCATCCTGGACAAGTCAACTGGACAGTGATTCAAGCGATCATCCAGGACAAGTCAGCCCTCTCGACCTGACTTGGACGACAAATTTCGTCAGATGACGCTATACAAGTCAACCGGACAGTGACTTGGACGACACATTTCGTCTACATTATTTGTGACGACTGAAGTGTGCCGCACACGGCACAAGTGCGCACACTTCAACTTTATGTAGGACTTGCCATGTTTCAGGGTCTGGGCGGACAGCGTCCCGACATTATAAAATTACGGTTTGTACGACGCACTAAAAATTAATAGTAGTACAACTTTATAACACAAAAATAAAAGGAAATACATTCACTTCATGATCACTTAACAGAGACAGCAACGAGCACAGCTTCGCAGTGTATCGAATCCCCACAAAAGTGGACGCGGTGTATCGAATCGGTGTTGCGGTGGGTACAACAGACTGGGGTAGTAAAGCATCAGTTAATTTCGAAAACTATTTGAGGGTAGCGGAATATTTTCCCGCGCATTTTGTGATGAAGTGCCAGAGGTGGGCGGAAGGTCCGATCCCACTTCTGATGTCAGGTAAAGCCAGACATCAGAGGGACAACTCAGATATGGGAATATACAAATTCATTTCATTCGAACAATCAGTTAGATCTAGAGATATAGATATACAGAAATGAAATACGTTTAATTAAATAACTAAGTAGTCATGTGACAGTGAGGGCGGTCACCTAGGGCTGTACTGACTGTCAAAGACAGGGTTCCACGCACCCACCGCGATAAGGACAGTACTAATTGCCTGAGACAACGTTCCATGTCCAATAACTGGGCAGTACTGACTGTCGAGTAGACTTGTGTAAGTAATGCGAGTAATGTATTACGCGTAATATTACCCGACCGCGTACTGTAGTATCACACATTACTCGACTAAATTAAACATCACCCATCACACTAAACATTACGCGCTGTCCGCGCGGCATATCATTGCACAGTACGAAAGTACGAATTGCAATTCATGACTTACGTTGACAATGTTCGGTAATGTTCGGTATATCTCAGATGCTCGAAACTCGAGGTTGCCACATGACCGTGCCCCATCCATTGTTATATCTTCCGCCCCGGGGGTCCCTTTCACAAAACTATTCATTTTGCATTGTAACACCAACGTGTTATGTTTTTTATGTTTATTGTTTAATATGAATGAAGCTATTTATTTAAGTGTTTTGTTTATTATTATTCAACTATGGTGTAGAATTACGATACGCTGAATACAGAGGTAGCGTGTATTTGAGCACCACTTGTGTTTATACGATCATAATTCAAAAATTAAAGCGATGACATAGAGTTTTTATTGTAAATTACAAAGATTATATTATATACATTAGGATAAAAGATAAAACCATACACCTGTCCATACAAAATAATTTATTTCCAGCCCGTTCATTTTGCATGAAATTCTGGCGGCGCAAGCCGTAATTATAGATACACTTTACATGTCACAAATAAGCAAATACCACATTTAGACACACAATTAAAATAATTCTATATAACTAGTCTCATATTCTTACAAAATAAACAAAAATCAATAGCGTTTACCTTCGATCAACATGTTGATCGAAGGCGTTTACCATTACATAATGTATGTATAATGAGTAAAAAAAGGTATATTTATAAAAAAAAGTTTACACGTAAAATTATGTTTATGAATGTATATAAGTAAATTTGAAGGTACGTATAATCTGTTCATAAAAACACGCAATTATTGTACATAGTTTATTTTTAAATACGCCTATAATCATGGGTTTTTAATCATTACTCATTCATAAAGCAATTGGTTGTAATCCATGAATATTAGAATAGAATAGAATATTGCCAGTCCTAAGCCTGGAAAACACGTTGGTATAGTTTGATGTAGGGTTGAAATATGAATAGATATATGAAATATGAAAGATCAACTTATTAACAAAGTTACATTTGCGTAATTACGGCGCGATGGGCGGTAGCGTATTGCTTAATAGTAATAATTTTTTGTCATGTCACCTTAAGACGCACATCGTCGATCAGTAATATCACTACGAAACATCACATCACTCGATGCCATGCCATTACAATATCACAGAAGTGATACTGTGGAGTGATAGAGCGCTGTCGCATAGCGCGACATCACGCGTGATGTTTGGGTTTGGTGCGCTGTCGCATAGCGCGGCATGCTGACATCACGCGTGATGTTTGAAGTGATGGTAAAATGTAATATTACTCGGAACGAAATGTAATGACATATCACATCACTTCATGATGCACTGTTTTGCGCATGTCTACTGTCGAGAGACAGTGGTCCGTGCACCAGGACGCATTCGGTTGAAATGCGTGCCGGCTCAACAGCGCGGCTCCTTATATAGGCGGAGGTGGGGCGAACTCGGTGCACTAGCGCCCTCCCAGACGCCGTCTCTCGCAACTGTTAAATAACATGGCTGCCGTTACATCCGGTGCAGCCGCCAAATAATACGACTTCCGCCAATGGCCGCCGCCACATCCAGCCGCTTGTGCCGGAAGTGATGGAAACTCTCTTTAGTTGTTTTAAATATTAGTCAGTGTTGCCAATAAGATAATTTTGAGTTCGATATTCCTAACATATATATATATATATATATATATATATATATATATATATATATATATATATATATATATATATATATATATATATATATATATAATACGAAATTGAGCAATTTTATTTTACACCTTACATTTAATTATTCATATCTTTATCCCTGCAGGAGCGGAGAAAGAAGACAGACCTCTGCGGCCGTGGTCGGCCTGTCGTAAAAGGCTATGTGGTAGGGCCTCAAGTCCGTCTGGATGGCGACCACCTTTGATCTTAAGTATGCCACCATCATAACTTTATGTTGTGTTCCGGCATTAGTGACCCAAGTTCCTGTACCCTACAGTCTGTCTGCTGTCCTACAGCATTAAAAAATATAATTATAAGAAATAAATAAAAGCGTGTGGTATTCACGAACACAGTCCAGGTCGACACCCGTTTTATTATAATTAACTTCTCTTATAATTTATTTTGACACCATTTTGGCACAGATTACCAGATAGTAAGAAGTTCACTTCGCGTATACATTTTCATTTTTATGCGAAGTCAAAAGGAACAGAATACATTATAAAATTATGCTCGTTGTTAAAGACGATTCTCTGCATTATAGTAGAGTTACTTTACAACAAGGCCGATAGAGGGGCGCGCGTCGTATTCTACGCGCTCATCTCACCCCTGCGTGAGAAAGAAGACGCAAGGGCTTATCACCCCCTCGGCTTTGAGGAGACCCGTGAACGTGGGCCAGCAGCCTGTCGGGGCCGCGGTCTGACTAAGCCGACGCATCCCGTGGCCTCAGCACTTAAGGGGTATGAAGGAATACTGGGCTGGTTTTAGTGGGTCTACCAGTGACGTGCGTCCTCTAGCTCAGGGAAGGGGACGTATGGGGGCATTGCACGGGAAGTCCCACACTATCCCGCCGCCCATTCCCACGCGGCGGGGTGTGCGTCATGCATTTCCACCTCCCAAAAAAAAATATTTACAACAAGTGACGAGCACGCATATCCTAGACCAAGAAAAACTGTATATTGTTACAGCTACAAGTATCTCCAAATTAAAAGAGTGTTATCCATAAAAGTATTATATTTTTTTTTAAATTTACTACATATTAATTCACAGTAAAATGAACAACCACTGCTTCGATGAGGCTTCACTCCAGACTGCTCGGTCAGAATGGCCGAAGGCCGACCTTCTAAGTATTTTTGATATATGAGTTTGAATTGGATAATGAGTTAGCATTGACATTTTTGTGCCGAAGTATATATGATAGAAATCGACTATTATGGAATCAATTGTTATATAGCATTGCCACAGTCAGTTGTAGAAATGGTTGTCGCGTAACATGTATATGACCATTTAACCAAAACATGAATAATAAAATCTATTATTAAATACTAATATTAAATCTATTATTAAATCTATTATTAAACTTAATTAGTAGTGGCAACAATGGAATATTTATTATTTTCTCTTTGGGATCGCTCTTCAATTCCAGTAACTGTAGGCGTTGTTCAAGTGTATAAAGTACTAGCAGCCCGTCCCAGCTTCGCACGGGTATTTAACAAAAAATTAAAAATTAAACCCTTCTAATTTTTTCGGTCTCGGGGAAAAACCTCTCTTGACGGGGGGACCGAGGGATATAAGGGACTCCGGAAAAGATGTTCGACCATCCGACTACCCACTAAAAAACCCCGCTGTTCTCCTATCGCATACGCCCGGGCCCACGGATATATGGCCTGCCGATCTCGTGGCCCGAACCGGCGCCGGCCCACGCTTTGTCTTAAAGCGGGTCCCTTCTAAAGTGCTGGCGCCAGGGGGTCAGGGTTTCGTCCCCCCAGCGCTCTCTTGTAACAACTCTAGGAGTTGAGGGGGGCTGCGGAACAGCACGCGGCCTTCTCCCTCGCGGCAATAGTGCGGGCAGTGGATCCTCCCCCGAGGGGCCGCCCGCGGCCGCTTTCTACGGCGGCCGGAGATCGTTGCCTGCCCTCCGGCGCCGACGACGCGGCCTACGTTGGCGGGAGGGGAGTGCTGTGGCGGACTCCCGCTCCCGTTCCGCCGCCTCCCTTGCAGACACTACTGCCTCGCAAAAGGAGGCAACGGCCGTCCATCCAGGATCGCCCCCGACCATGGACAGAACCAGGGCCGGGAGCGACAGGTCCGCGGCCAATTCCGGACGGGACTCGCATCCCCGTCGCGTGCTAGTCAGGCGTGAGTACGACTACCAGACGACACTCCAGAAAAAGCAGAGTCGCCTGACGTCGTAGTCGGCCCAGCAAGACCAACCGACAGCGAGGATGGAATTCCCGCCCCGGGAACACTCTCTGTGCAGGCGCAGTCGAAATAGGCATGGTTTCGACTACCAAATCAGGGCCCAGGGTAGAACCCGGGACCCCAATCAGTATTCGCAAATATCCCACCGGGGACCACGCCACGAACATAGAACTAAGTTGGAAAGGATGTAAGAGGTAGACGGAAAAAAAGGTAGGACTCTGTCGCCTCGAACGGAGAGGGGAGTGAAGCGACGGATGCTCGGGCACCTCGGGTACGCACACCCGTGCACTCCTCGGACAGAGGAGCGCCCCTGAGGGCAAACCCTTCTATTTGCGTCAGGTTACTAAAAAAATAAAATTATAAAGAAAGTTTGAATATTATTATTTCGATGAGTTTTTATTTTAATGATTTTTTTGTTATTACTTTTTATTTATTTTCGTTATTTTTTAATAAGTATTCTAATTTTTGTAAAAACCCCAGTGACGCACGCCTACATTGCATAAGGTGATGCCTAGCTAGCCGAACAGGGTGAGCGGCTACCACGCAACATTTTTCTAATACTTACATTTTTAAACTCGTGATATCTTTCGAATGGAATATCCGAATTGAATAATTCAAAAAGTTATATAAAGGTATTGAAACAGTTTTGAATATGAAGTAATTTATTTTGATAAGGATTAATACCAAGATCCAATTAAAGAGCCTTTTCTAGGGGCGGCATTTTAATTAAATTTTTAAAATAAAAGAATACTTATTGTGGCATAACTATAATAGTTAGACATATGCTGTCGCGACACTTTTTGTAAATAATGATGTGTTCTGCAAAGTTGTAGTACATTATTTTATTCTATCATCAATAGTTTTCGCAACGCACGCGATTTAAATAATATTTTAGGTAATTTTTTTACACTTTGAGTTACATTATTGGAGTTTTAGTAAGGATCCCTAATTTTTTTGAAAATATAATATAGCCTATGTCACCCGGGGATAGTGTAGCTTCCCAACAATGAAAGAATTTTTTAAATCGGGTCAGTAGTTTCGGAGCCTATTCAAAGCAAACAAACAAACAAACAAACAAACAAACAATCAAATCTTTCCTCTTTATAATAGTAGTATAGATATAGATATAGACAAGGCTATATTTCTGCCCTCTCCATTCTTTTGTGGCTTTGGTATGCGTATAATAATTAGGAAAAACAGTAACGTTAACCGGTCATTATAATAATTTAATTAGGATAGATGAATAATTAAAATTGTTTTTGTGGATTCTGATGGTATTGTTTAAATTGCATAAAAATTATGAATGGCTGTTTCAAAACATTTATTTATAATCTTAACGAGAATCATTTTTGGGGTAAATAATGTTACTATTCCGGCAATCGCGATTAGTAGTAATTAAGTTCGTAGAAACTTGTTGAAGAACTGTTTTTTATTTTTTTTTTTAATTTATTTATCAATTTCACAGTTATTACATTGGCTTAGTAAAATAATAGCACAAAAAACCACTAAGGTTTGTACAATGCCATCGAAACTTAAGTCTACGCACGTTCAAATGACTGAGTAAATTTAGATTACAATTTCTCTAAAAAGTATTTTTTAAGTGAGGCTTTAATATTTTTTGGGTTATATTATCTCTTATATTTGTTGGTAAATCGTTTAATAATCTTGGAACTAAGTAGGTAGTTGTGCGCTTGCCGTACATATTCTTCGCGCCGCTGATAGCAAACCGGTTTTGAGCAGCGGCCCGAGTATATATGTTAGATCCTTGCCTAGATGTAGGTAAACAATTACTGCTCCACAATTTTTCGTGACTACCCTCATATCTGTGTGAGGTGAGGGTAGTTACTGTAAAAAAGTCGCCCTTTTAACTGACAACGTTTGACAAAAAAAAAACAACAATTTGAACCGTGTACAAATTCTCGTGATTTCAATCCTGTATGTGATGAAATATTGTTGGCTGTGTCTAAACATTTATTCCTAAAAATTAAAGTGCATTAGTAAACTAAATTAGAACATAGGACTAGCGCCGCGTGGGATTTTGCAGCAAGATGTACTCAGATTGAGAAGGTCGTTAGGAGCTTTAATGCCTCTCGAGTGTGGCGACCGATATCCAAATTTTATACAGTCAAATTTTATTTTAACTGACACTTTCGTATAAAGACGACGAGAATTTAAAACAAGAACACCCTTTAAAAGAAATATCTAATTAAAATATTACGAGGAACTTTTTAAATAATACATTATGATTAGTTTTCCGTTCAATGTACTTTACAAGACTTAAAGTTAATCGATTAACTACATTTTATTTAATTTTAATTCAAATATTTCTAAATAATACTACTTTATTGCTAACTTTTCATCTAATATATAAAATTCTCGTGTCACAGTTTTCGTTGTCATACTCCTCCGAAACGGCTTGACCGATTTTGATGAAATTTTTTGTGCTTATCCGGTATCTATGAGAATCGGCCAACATCTATTTTTCATCCCCCTAAATGTTAGGGGTAGTCCACCCCTAATTATTTTTTATATTTTTTAGACAAAATTTTTAATTTCTATTATTTTATGATACAACATACAAAAATACATACAATCCGCAATTTTCACCCTTCTACGATCAACCCTTATTTTTTAATAGCCATTTTAGTAATTTAATCATTTTTCCTCTCCGGTCGAAAACTGATCAATCGTCATTTAATTAGTTATCCCCCCCGCCAGATGTCTACAGGTGTCACTTCTGACCCAGTAAACAGCACGGAGTAGGGATGAAAACGAAGCCGGTCAAAACAACGTTTGCCGGGTCAGCTAGTATTGTCATAAATTTCTTGGTTTCGCATTAACATACTAAATGCATAATGCACAGTGCGCGCCTTTCTTCATATCCATCTAATTATCATCTGGTAGAAATTCCAATAAAAATGTATATACATGTATCACTCATATTATTAAATATGTATCACTAATCTAAATAACTTATAGTGAGAAATTATAGATTGGGGATAATGCAGAACTATAAGAACATGTATCGTAAGGAGAGGCAAAAACCACGGGACGATATCTATATGTTATTAAAATTTTAAACAGGGATTGAGCAGTCCTCATAATTAACCAACGAAAAAAACTGACGAGGTTCTCAAGACGCGTATATTTTTTTTTTTTACTTTTTTTATGTATGACCACGCGTAACTTTTTATAGAGTAGTCCGAATTTAACAATTAATTATCAAATAAATTCATATAAGATATAGCTACTATGTACAAGCATCTCTTAGAACTTTTCCCTGTAAAAGCTACGTAAAAAAATGCAGATGAAACGTCTAATTTTTGTACAAAATTTGGTTCATCATGTATAAAATATCTTAAATAGTATCTTAATCTTACATCTCTTCTATTGCTCTTTCAATTCATATATTTGAAAATCTCACCTTTAAATCAATAAGAATCTGGTGCTGATTTGTCGCGTGTCTTTTCATTTACTTTAAGTATTGTATTTTTAGCAGAGAATTATAAAAGTCGTTTATTTGACAAATTTTATATATAAGAAAAGATCGTTTTCGTCTTTCATGGGTACGTCAGCGATAAATACCAATACCTACTGAAAATTGCTAATTGAATATTTTAGTGGAGCCCCTCACTAGTCTAACTACTATAAAGATCGGCCGATAAGTGGTCAATGTACACTTCCCTGCGACCTCTCCCACAGAATATTAATTAAGTCGTATTCTTACACTTTTTTTTTCAAGTTTCCTGACGAACGTCATTGTTTGTTAATTCTTCCGGAGTCCTGTATGTTGTGATTGTTAATTAGTTTAATGTCTTCCTGTCTGTCTGTTCATTTGACATTTGTTGTTTGTTTTGATATCATTTTTCCTTATCAAATAAATGAGAAATTTCTTCATCATCACCATCTTTCTATACAAGCAATAATTTATCAGTTACTTTTATTTATTTATTTATTCTTTGCACACAACATTGATTACACACATAAAATTTAAGATATGAGACATGTACATAGGCGTACTTAACCCTAAAAGAGTTTTCTTCCAGCAAACCTAATGTTCAGTTACTTTTACTTTGCGTCCTGGGATTTGTGTTTTAACAGCTCTCTTGAAAACTCGTGCAAACGATAGGAAACACAATGAAAGAGTCTCCAAGAAAAAGTATATTAAACCGTAGTATTTTGGCCGTTAATATATTTTTTATTGCTATAGAACAGCAAACAGACTGTCGCTTAGAATTTAGCAGTTACCGTCGCCTGTGTTACCATTAGTGTTTGCAACGTCATGGCATTATGAACACGCTGCTGCATAAGGGTACACGAACTTGGTCGCCATCCAGACGGGCTTGGACCCTACCACGTAGCTAGGTTGTTTTATCGCCTTTTAAGACAGGCCAACCCCAGCCTCAGAGGTCAGTGTTCTTTCTCTGCCCCTGCACGAATAGAAATAATTAAAACTTTAATATACTCCTAATACGTAGTCATGCGAGAACGCTTTATGTGCCGTCTCCCTCACACCTGTACATCCTATGACACTATCCTGTTACCCATTTCACACCAAGAGATGGCGTGCTGCCGTGACGTATCAAAGAGAGTGTGTGTAAAATCGTTGAACGGTAGACATTGTCCTGGTGCGCGCGCGACTTTAATAAATAATTAAATAACAGTATGTATCTCGTGTTGTTTTCATATTATTATTTATTAGATTATAATATTGCTTTGTTTGTGTACTACACGCTAGTGTTTGAAGATATAAAGGTGGACAACGGCAGTACGAGAAATAAGACTCCTCCAGTTCGGTGACTTTCGTCAATTCCCGTCCTCTTTTAATAGGATTTTCTTCCCGTGACGATAAAAGTTTATCAGAACCAGCGCTTTCACGTAGCATAAGGTGGAGTCATAGAAGTTGAACTGGCGTACGATTTTCCACAAATAAGAATGATGATACACCATGATAAATGTACCTTGGAACTTTGGAGATCTATCGAATTAGGGGTGTGGGTGCAAAAGATTGACGGAATATTGAAACTGTCTTAAGGGTAGGAATAGGTAAACGCTTCCTCTGGGTTTTTAAGTCACGACTAAACATATCAGCTATATTTTCTATTTTCTTGTTTCATTTTGTGAGAGCACATTTCATCCAAGATTTCTGTAAAGTATTTCATAATTGTAGTGCTTAAACGTCTGCGCGTTGTTTTACGTGGTTGCCTGGTATGGGGCAGCAGCCGGAGAGCTTATATGTCCATGATAAAAGAGTAATAAGGCAAAAATATATAGCTAAATGTGGTTGATACAGGGGCGACAACCTACCACCTAACTCAGAAAAGTTAATTTAGCCATGTCATCAGTTGCAGTCTGCAATTTATCTAAAAAAAATTACACATATCTCCTTTTGTCATTTTTTGAAAAAGTAGTTTTTATAATAGATGCGAGAAAAGTTAATAAATCGTTATATTCCAACCAGTAAGGTACTATGGCATACAGTACAGAATTATTAATATCAAGACAATATGCTAAATAGGGTGTTAAAAGCGATTGTCTTCCCGTGACTTTCCAAGTGTTACGTAATATTATAATGAATAGTAAGTCCAAGTGTATGCGCAAGCGTCGCGGACAGAACGGAATTAGACCGGCAACGACCCGGCCCGATTTAGAATTGTCCTCGGGATAAAAAGTATAAAGGAACAGGCGTGCCTAAATGAGCTAGGCCGCATTTATACCGATAAAATCGTAAAGTTTAAGTGGCTGTTTACATCTAGGACAAGCTTGTTGATAAATCTTGACTACTACCAGCCTGATTTTCTTTTAAAACAAATGATAAATCAAACCTGTTGAATATCGTCAAATTATTTCCCGATATTTATGATATTTTTCTTTTATTAAAAATATAAACTACTAATTTACTGAAGTAACTTATAAAATGAAATTAAACGATGCTTATAGACTAAAGGTATAAGAAAAAACATTACAAAATTGTTCAGGTTTCGAAATGTATGTGAATTTTTTATTCCATCATTACATTTCTAACTTGGTTTGGTTACCATAAAATCCTGTTTTTTAAATAATACTTGCGATAAAACAAAAACTATAATAACCTAAGTACTAATTCCATTTTGAAAATTTATGTCGAATATTTTGTACCTTTTTCAGATTATGCGAATAACAGCGTATATTGATTTAAATTATGCATATTTATTTCATATATTATAATTATGGCCATTAAATCCGAAATAGGAAGAATCGCGGAAATGACGCAAAAAGGTGCGCAAGTTTAGCCGTTAAGGCGTGACGTGCCTGGGGTTATGAAGAAAGAGAAAGAGTTTTAGATTTAACTGAGATGAAATAATTGTAAAAAAAAGTATGAGTAAGATTATATATTATAAGTTTGAACATTGGACATGCAAGATGATTGTAAAGTTATTAAAATCTGGGGACACGGCAGTGCCCCCCGCCCAATCGAGCAAAAAAGCGTCACGGCCGTACCATCCTTTTCTCGAAACTGGCCATTTTCGACCCCCTATAACTTCGTTGTAGATAAAACTAGAAGCCTGAATTTCAGTAACCAAGCAGGCATTGTATATACACGGTACATTTCAAATTTCATTTAATTTGAACAAGTAGTTTAAGAATTATAACTAGTCACTAGTCAAATTTCTTAATTTCTTCTTCTCACTCACTCACCGACCGATCACCAAAACTAAGGCACTTCTAGCAGTAATAGAAGCTTCAAATTTAGAATACAATTAGTGTTTAGTATATAAATCAAGGAAAAATTAAAATATTTTGTAACTGCATAAATAACTTTGTAATCCCATATAATTTTACAAAGTTACATTTGCAGTTTCAATGTACCTGTATATATCTACAAAAAGACATGAGATGCCAACAAAAACAAAACTTGTAAAAAAACCAAGTCTCGCAATTCAGTTCTTGTACCGTAAAAAGTTGTGAGATCCATGTAATACCAAATCGGTTACTTTGTAAGTCCGTACTTAAGGGACCTTCTATCTTATTACGTAATAATTAGCTAACCTAACAACATCTTATAGTGACCATATCAATATTAAATATCTTTTATGTTTGAAATTAAAAAACATTGACTTGGTAATCGCATGAAATATCCTCATACGTTACACGACGGTGTGAGTGGCGCCTCATCTAAATAGTCCACTATTTCCAGACTTGCGACACCCTACACTGGAACAGTAATAGACACCTCTACAATGTCTCAGCGGTCGTCGGTTCGAACACTTGGCTAATATGGTGCGGAAAACTCACGTGGCCAAAAATAACAAAAGTCTTTTGAAAAATGTTAAGCCATTTTTATTCATTAGTTTATTTTAAAATATAATAATAGTTCAAGCATAAATCACATTTAATCTTAGATACAGTGTAAACTCTTTATAACGTCGTTCTATTAACGACAACAATACAACAACAAGTGAATGAAGATGAAATCTAACAAGCACTTGATGCAGCGAAACTATTAGAAATATACTTTTTATATAATCTAGTTAATCCGGCAGGTTTCTCCAAATATGAGTAAAATACATTAGAAAATACAATAAAAATATTGGAGCAGGGAAAAACATCAGATGAAGATAACAAACTATACGCAAAAAGTGTTATTATTTGTATAAATAATAATGTTTGTGTGTAAAATGTGTACTTTATTTATTATTAGTAAAAACATATGTACATTATTATTATAGAATAGTAAAATAATATATTTTATTTCTCTCCATTTAACGACCACTCTCTAAAACGCCGAAAAATGCTCAGCCCGTAAAGGGGACATCCATTAATTACGTGAGCTCAGAATGGCGGGGAGGGGGTCCAATGAAATCTCACCAAATCTCATTTAAGCCGAGGGGGGGATAATCGAAAATCTCACGTCACCTTCAAAAAATATAAAATATTACAGATATTAAAAAATAGGTTTACTGTTTTTTTTTTTACTTTGAATTTTATTTAATTTAAATAAATTAACTATAGTATACCTGAACGGTTTATTATTTTCCCGAATAGTAAAATAAATTTTAGTTTAAAATATTTTAGCACCAATCTCACGTAAGGGGAGGGGGGGGGGGTCCAGGCAAATCTCACTAAATCTCACCTAAAGGGGGGGATCTAAACTGATCGAAAAATAGCTCACGTAATTAATGGATGTCCCCTAATGTGTCGTTATATAGAGATTACACTGTACTTGATAGTGCTTATAATATGTGCGAACAGAAAATGATACTCGGCTAAAAGGTAAAAGCAAAAGTTGAATAAGCATTTAAATATTAGAAAATAAATAATTTACACAAATTAATGTTTATTATCAACCACAAAATGCACATTAAATCTAATTGGTTAATCTGGTTGGCCTGTTCAATTGGATCCCACAGTCAAATTAACCATCAGTTAAGGTCCGAGTCCAGTAGTGGGATGTTAAGGCCTGTCCTTATTATAAGTAGAAAACGATTCAAATTTATATTAAGTTTATTTTTACCTTTATCTTTAGATGATATTCGTTTGTGTAAAGATTTTATTGTTTTATATTAAATCCATTTCAGCTCTTTTGCCATGTGGTATAGACATATTGGAAGTATTTATAAAGCTACCGTTTATTATAGAGCGCACTTTAAGATTTAATTAGTTCCGTCATAACACGATCATATGGATAAAGTTATCACGTATGTAAACATGCATTTAATAATATATAGGCTGTAGGAATCCGTATCCGCCTTTACTACAAAACGAGAGCAGGCAGTGAAAACAAGGTTTTACACTACTTTTACCGGTGTAACAATTTATAAATAGGTAGACGGTAATTTTTAGTTGAAGAGTCTTATCACAAGACAAGACCACAAATAAAGATTTGTGGTCTTGTCTGTAGTACGAATTCTAGATAAAAAAAATTAAATCCACCTGAACCATTGATAGATTGTTTCAAAATTCGTTTCTTTTTACTTCTCTGTATATACACATCATCATGATACGGAGAACTGTCATTTCGAATGATTCCTTTAATCTATTTACCCTTATATGTTGAATTAGTTAATTAAAGCAATTTGACATCACCTTGACATTAAAGATGGGGCAGACGTTGAACGCCCTGATGACATCTCCGGAGTTTTAACTACCAATTTGAATGGTCATTAAATAAATCAACGGTCCACGGAGATTAATCCATGTATGTCCCTTCTTAGATCACTCTAAACGTAATAAGGTTTGTATTTTATTGCTGTGGGACAACATACAGGCTGATCGCCCACCCACTTAATATTAAGCAGTTAAAACATGAATGCTAGCGGTGCCCCTGGTGCCCACTGCGTAGGAGAACTAAAACCTAGTCACTCATGCCCAACACAACACAAGGTTAAGTATAATAGCGGCATATTTTAGATATCAGACGTGCTTGGGGCCTTACCACTTGGCTAAGGTAGTTTTGTCGCCTTTTACGACAAGCCCGCAGAGTTCAGTATTCTCACTCCGCCCCTACATGGAGAATTTTTTATAGAATACTAAAAATAGACATCGATTTGGAGAAAATTCCGTGTATCTATTAAGAACTTGTGGCAACTTTTTCTAGAGCCGTTCACGCGATAATTCTCCACTTAACTACCCTTTTTGGCGCAAATGGAATATGTGGAATGAGATTCAAGGTAAATAATACATATTTTTAACATCGCGCTACGACATTCGATATTTTTAAATAGGGGTCATAAAATGTACAAAACGTCGCTGGCATGTTGATCATGTGTCTATCCACAGGTTCTATCTACCATTTAAACACCAACGTTTTTAAATATAATTAATTTAATCCGCCTTTTCCCATTTGTGACAGAACTTACGATTCGCAGACAATCCAAAAATCATAAGGTAATTCGGATGTTTACTTAATATATGTAATAATACTAATATAATATAAAATAATACATCGAAAAATTGCTGATGTATTCGAGGATTTGAAGTAGGTAGAACATGGGATTTATTATATCTAACAAACAATTTTAACGTATTAAACATTGATTATTGATATCATTTCGAAACTCTTGTTAGTTTATTAGTGAGAATGTTCACTGATAATAATTGTGATCTTTTATTACGACCAATTAAGTCTTTGTTTTCTATTACGGATCGAATTTTGTAAAAATCGAGTTTCCACAATTATTAACATCGCGTGCCTTCTTACCCTCGTCGAACATAATACGATAATTAACAACCCTCAGGCGAATCGCGGCTCCTTTGCCAAAACGAGAGTAATTTCATTCGAAATTCACCTTTCATTGGAAACTTGCTTAGTTCAAATTTATAAGAAGTATATATTATGATACTTTAAAATTCGTTGTGAATGGGTATGATTTAAGCTTGCCGCGGCTTACGGCCAGAAATCAGAATATGAATTTTCTATCCTTATTATATTCTATCCTTTTTTCAGGCATCGGAAACTGTGACACATAGGTAACAACTATTCTTGCTTTTTCCCATATAGCGAAAAGGCTTGTCCACTGACTTTTTCTTTCATCAACTTTCGCAATTCTTTGCTTTGCGAAAATAAACGCGCAAAATATATATACCTAGTCAGGTCATAAGTATTGTCACACAGTAAAAACTTTTCTTTTAGAATGCTGGCCACAAAAAAGTTTATTGAATTAGAATTTCGAATTGTTCATGAAAATAAAAATGTATAACTTTTAGAATTTTACTCATTTTTAAATATGGAGTGGACGCTTAAAGAAGACCGTGTTGCAGTTATTGCGTTGCATCGTTGCGGTTACGCGCCAATTCAAATTTGTAACATACTGAAAAATTTGAATATTACCAAAAGATTCGTTTTATCGTACCATCAAACGATACAATGAAGACTCTAGTGTAGATGACAGGTCAAGAAGTGGTCGCCCTCGGTCTGTTAGGACTCCAGCAGTGATAAAAGCTGTGAAGGCACGAATTCAAAGAAATCCCAAACGTAAGCAGAAACTGTTGGCCCTTCAGATGGGGTTAAGCAGAACCACGGTGAAAAGGGTGTTAAATGAAGACTTAGGGCTTCGGGCATATCGAAGAAAAACAGGACATCGTTTGAATGCTCGTCTAATGGACCTGAGACTGAATAGATGCCGCGCTTTGTTGAAGCGGTACGCGGGAAAAAAATATCGGGAAATTCTTTTTTCAGATGAAAAAATGTTTACCGTAGAAGAGAACTACAACAAACCAAATGATAAGGTGTACGCACACAGTAGTGAAGAAGCGAGCAACCGTATTCCGCGTGTCCAACGAGGTCATTTTCCATCCTCGCTCATGGTATGGTTGGGAGTTTCTTATTGGGGCTTAACAGAGGTACATTTTTGTGAGAAAGGTGTAAAAACGAATGCTGTTGTGTATCAAAATACAGTCCTGACGAACCTTGTGGAACCTGTTTCTCATACCATGTTCAATAACAGGCACTGGGTATTCCAACAAGATTCGGCGCCAGCTCATAGAGCGAAGAGCACACAAGACTGGCTGGCGGCGCGTGAAATCGACTTCATCCGGCACGAAGACTGGCCCTCCTCCAGTCCAGATTTGAATCCGTTAGATTACAAGATATGGCAACACTTGGAGGAAAAGGCGTGCTCAAAGCCTCATCCCAATTTGGAGTCACTCAAGACATCCTTGATTAAGGCAGCCGCCGATATTGACATGGACCTCGTTCGTGCTGCGATAGACAACTGGCCGCGCAGATTGAAGGCTTGTATTCAAAATCACGGAGGTCATTTTGAATAAACTTTAATGTCATAACAATCTAGGTTTTGTTAAGTTCATTTTGGTATATGAATGGTTACATAATTAATAAACTTGTTACAATTATTTTACATTAAACATGTGACAGAATTTATGACCTGACTAGGTACATACCTCTAGCAATAATCGTTCGATGTCGGCAACACATTGACACTACCACAACACGTGATAGATTCAAAAAGGTTGATTGACATTGGTACACGTCTCTTAACCTTTAAAGATAAAAAAATAAAGACTAAGGGACTTTTGAATGGTGCCATGGTTACACGATTTTTTAAAATTATATACGGAGATATGATATTGCCGTCGACTGTTATAAGACAAGAACTGTAAAGGATGGAATACTGGTTATACCCAAATTGGTGTTTTATAATGATTTTACGGAAACTATACTAAACAATCGGTAAATAGTAAAGGGTAATAAAATAACAAACAACTAATTTTATGTATCCATTTATTTCTTACGTTAGCGGAAACGCATCGACCATCGAACTTATTGTAATTGCCTTATTAAGATGATTGATAACTTAAGCGGCTTTTCAACTTAAAATTTCTCATACGCGCCGGATTATTATTTGGTCGAAGCATCGATGATTGTGTAATTGTAGGGACCACTGTACATAGAATTATACGTCAGTACTACAAAGCAATGATATCAAAGAATGTTTTTGCGTATATCATTATATTCAACATACAATTTTGTTTAAATATCGATGAAAAGTCCCGTTTTATATTTTGAATCCTTTCTGGACTACATAAGGTATGTTTTTCAAAAAAGTAATTATTTTAAGGGACGTGTTATGACATATAATTAATATATTATATTATGCAAAATAGATTTGGACAATCGGTCTTTACTGCGCTTAAGTACGTAAAATAGCACTTGATCACATATTTTGGACAAGACATCGTACGCAGAACCGAGTGCTCTGGTTGTCCCGGTACCAGTTTGCAATGTAATTAGGGCTTAAGATGGAGGCTCGCTGGTTCCAAGAATATATGTGTGGTCGGCGAAATTTCTTTTGCCTTTGAATTAAATTGGTTTTCTCGTAATTTCTGCCCGATTCCCGACATGTTTCATTTTGATAAGGACCGGTTCTGGTTCAAGTTTTCTTATAGGCTTTGATAATATTGTTAGTATTTTTTAATGATTTGAATACACGGCGCACGTTTAGCGAATGCCAATTTGCAATATTGTAATCAGGAATGCTGATAATGTGTTGCCGACCTAAAAGTAACGATTATGTTGTTCCAATGTAATTTGTGATAATTGACACAGCGCCATTTCGTCCCAAAGTACGCAGAAGAACTCCTGTGTTATATGTACCAAACAACTGATATAGATAGATAGTTTATCCGTGCAGGGGCGGAGAAAGAATACTAACCTCTGCGGCCGGGGTCAGCCTGTCGTAAAAGGCGACTAAACAACCCACCCTAGCTACGTGGTAGGGCCTCAAGCCCGTCTGGATGGCGACCACCTTTGAGTCTTAAGTATGCCGCCATAATAACCTTGTGTTCTGTTCCGGCATTAGTGACCCATGTTCCTGTACTCTTATGGAACAGCAGCGTGTTCGCGATGCCACTGGCGTTACAAACACCCATAGGCGACGGTAACTGCTAAATTCTAAGTGGCCGTCAGCCTGTCTACTGTCCTACAGCAATAAAAAATAACTCTTTAGTGCTTACATTTATAATAAAACTTATATCTAGGACATGCAAATAAAACTAGACAGTAAAATACCTAAGTAATAACAAAATAATAATAATGTAAAACAAAAGGCGATCTTATCGCTTACAGCGATCTCTTCCAGATAACCCAGCTGGAAGGAATTAAAGGAAGTAAAATGGATGATCGACGGCGCTGCTTCGCAGGTCGCAGCGCGTCCTGGCCGTCAGGGCGATAAGAGGATACCGCACGGTGTCCTTCGAAGCGGCCTCCCTGCTGGCCGGATCCCCACCATGGGACCTCGAGGCCCGGGTCCTGGCGCTGTTGTACCAGTGGCGCCGGGGCGCGGCCGAGCGTGGCTCTCGCCCCACGCCTCGTGAAACTGAGGTGAAGCGCGCGGAGCTGCGCGACGAGGTGCTCATGGTGGAGTGGAAGGAGCGCCTCGCGCACCCCAGCGCGGGCCTCGCCACCATCGAAGCGGTGAGGCCCGTCCTGGCTGAATGGTTGGAAAGGCGCCACGGCGCCCTGACCTTCCGCCTGACGCAGGTCCTCTCGGGGCACGGTTGCTTCGGGAGGTACCTGTGTCGCATAGGGCGGGAGATGACGTCAGGGTGCCACCACTGTGGCGCGGGCGACGAGGAGGACACGGTGAACCACACTGTCGCCGTGTGCCCTGCGTGGCGCGAGGAGCGCCGCGCCCTCGTCGCCCAAATCGGCGTGGACCTGTCGCTCCCGGCCCTGGTTCTGTCCATGGTCGGGGGCGATCTTGGATGGACGGCCGTCGCCTCCTTCTGCGAGGCAGTCATGTCCGCAAAGGAGGAGGCGGAGCGGGAGCGGGAGTCGACCACCACACTCCCCTCCCGCCAACGCAGGCCACGCCGGCGGCGCCGGAGGGCCAGTAACGACCTCCGGCCGCCGTAAAAAGCGGCCGCGGGCGGCCCCTCGGGGGAGGACCCGCCGCCCGCACTATTGCCGCGAGGGTGAGGGCTGCGTGCTGTTCCGCGGCCCCCTCAACTCCTAGAGTTGTTAGGAGAGCGCCGGGGGGACGAAACCCTGACCCCCTGGCGCCAACACTTTAGAAGGGGCCCGCCTCAAGACAAAGGGCGGGCCGGCGCCGGCCCGGGCCACGAGATCGGCAGGCCATATATCCGTGGGCCCGGGCGTAGGCGATAGGAGAACAGCGGGGTTTTTTAGTGGGTAGTCGGAAAAATCCCGGAGTCCCACATATCCCTCGGTCCCCCCGGGCCGGGGGAACCCGTCAAGAGAGGTTTTTCCCCGAGACAAAAAAAAAAAAAAAAAAAAAAAAAAAAAAAGTAAAATGGATGATACACTGATATACTCCTTAAATAATTTGTTTTTATAAATAAATACATACTATATGCATACAAATATAAATACATACTATATACATACATACTATATACATACGTACTATATACATAATATTCTTTATTTAGGTAAATACATAAATATTCAGGCTCGGGACGAGAATCTACCCTGTAACCATCGCAGGGATTCCAATGTGAGAAGTCTGTGGTGACATACAGGTCATCATCTTCATAAAAATAAAATTAAACCATTAAAATAACATAGGGCTACCATATGACTTAGCTAGAAATTAGTAACATGGATTAATTATAGCTTCAAAGGCATTAAAAATAGGGTATGTTTTGGTTAGCAATTTTCATGTGACTATTTACTGAGGAAAAGAAGGTGCTACTAAAAGACAAAAATGCAGAGACGCAAAGGACTTTAGTCCATTAAATAGCGAATTAAACAATATTTTTTTTATTCCTATAGGACAGCAGACAGGCTGACGGCCTGCTTTGAATTTAGCAGTTACCGTCGCCTATGGGTGTTTGTAACGCCAGTGGCATCGCGAACACGCTGCTGTCCCATAAAGGTACAGGAACTTGGGTCACTAATGCCGGAACACAACACAAGGTTATTATGGCGGCATACTTAAAGACCAAAGGTGGTCACCATCCAGACGGGCTTGGAGCCCTACCATGTATCTAGGGTTGTTTTGTCGCCTTTTACGACAGGCCGACCCCGGCCGCAGAGGTTAGTATTCTTTCTCTGCCCCTGCACGTATATAAATATATGAATTCCGTACGCAAGGAAAACTAAACTTTTGTATAAAGATTGGTCATATAACGCTTACTAGGTATAGACAATGTTTTATTTATCCCACAACTTGCAGCGGAACAAAAGTACAAATCAGTCAATACGTTATGATGGCAAATTAATTGACGTTAAACGAATACAAAAGTTAAAATTGCCAATCAGACATCATTAAGGTCAAGCTTTTTTTCAATGCAAAGAATCACAGTGTAATATTAATAGAGGTATGCATTGAAATAACAAATTTTTCACATTATATCGAATGCGGTTTCTCATAATGAACGTCGCAGCTTCCCCTTCCGCTAATCAGTTGGAGAGAATGCAAGAAAGCTTATAAATAGTAATCATATTAATTTAAACCGTTAAATAAGCGATCCATTAAATCTTAATAGTTTTAAAGGCATTCACAAACTCATTTTCGGAACATAAAACATTCAAATATGTACACTTTCGGTCAATTCTTTGAAATTTATGACCGGATCTAACTTAGGTATTCCGTTAGTTTAAAAGTAGGAAGCATTTAAACTAATGGAATGGATTTGCCAAAATATCACATTATGTGTCCAAAAACACTTCAATATCTCTATTACGGAAAGAAAGTTGTTTCAGTGTTTTTTATTAGCAGCTAATAGGCGGCTTTACACTATGTTTATTATTTTATTAAAATACAAAACAAATTAATGAATTATCATTCTCACAATACCATATTCAATAATTAATGTTTGTACACGGCATAAAACACTTCTAACAAAAAAATGTGTTGTATAGAATTATTGTATGAACGCAAAAAAATGTTTACCGAAACTTAATAAAGTATGTAATCAACTAAGTCGTAGATAAAACCGTATCTTTGACTTAATTAGAAGGACCTTATAATTTGTCACACCTGCATCCCTTTAAACCCGATCGCGACCGACGAAGTGACAATCTGTGCATTTCGAAATCTTCAAACTGATACCGGTAAGGCAGATATCAAACAGTGCACAAAAAATGTTCACATTTCTGTTATCGTTCCGTTCTTTAATACCCATGGGTTCGATGCATCTGCGCCCGATGCGGACACAGACGGTGTGGCCATATATAAACAGACGCTGTAATATATGTGTTGCACGCTACTTGTTTTGTCACATCTCTTGCGTGTTTTTTATTGCTGTAGAACAGCACACAGGCTGTCGGCCTACTTAGAACTTAGCAGTTATCGTCGCCTATGGGTGTTTACAATGTCAGTGGGATCGCGAACACGCTGCTGTCCCATAAGGATGCAGGAACTTGGGTCACTAATGCCGGAACACAACACAAAGTTATTATGGCGGCATACTTAAGACCAAGGGTGGTCGCCATCCAGACAGGCTTGGGGCCCTACCACGTAGCTATGATGGCTTGTTGTTTTGTCGCCTTTTATGACAGGCCGACCCCGGCCGCAGGGGTCAGTATTCTTTCTCCGTCCCTGCATGGATAAATGGGTATCGATTTTGGTTTATTTTTTTATTTATCACTAATACAAAACTCCATACATAATTCTGCGTTTACAGTCTGGTGCAATTACCATCTAAACTAAGAGAACCTTGTATTTTACGTGACAGCTGTTTGAATACAAACTGACAAATGAGTCGAAACATATATGAAGCAAAGCAAATTAAAACAGATAGAGTATACAAGTGCCATAGATTGTTTGCGTGTGTGGTGATAACGAAAAATCTCCGTGCAGGCGTGCATCATCAGTTCAACTTCTTGAGTAAACAAAATCTATAAAATTCAAGTGACCGTCTACCGCAATATCGCTCAGGTATGTCTTATTTTTATATTTTATTGTTTAACCGTATAATTACATCGATTAAACGACGCGAACGCAACACTGCAGTTAGAAAAAACGTGCACAAGTATACAATTTGCTATGATTGCTCTCATATACTTGAATGTTCAGAAATTTGGAGGTGTGGGCTACATAAATAATATATACTAGTATAGTAGAATAATTAATGAATGTGATCTGACACAAGTTAATAATAAACAAATGTACGGACTATCTATCTATACTACTATTATAAAGAGGAAAGATTTGATTGTTTGTTTGTTTGTTTGCATTGAATAGGCTCTGAAACTACTGACCCGATTTAAAAAATTCTTTCACTGTTGGGAAGCTACACTATCCCCGGGTGACATAGGCTATATTATATTTTCAAAAAAAATTAGCGATCCTTACTAAAACTCCAATAATGTAACCCAAAGTGTAAAAAAATTACCTAAAATATTATTTAAATCGCGTGCGCTGCGAAAACTATTGATGATAGAATAAAATAATGTACTACAACTTTGCAGAACACATCATTATTTACAAAAAGTGTCGCGACAGCATACGTCTAAATATTATAGTTATGCCACAATAAGTGTTCTTTTATTTTAAAAATTTAATTGAAATGCCGCCCCTAGAAAAGGCTCTTTATTTGTATCTTGGTATTAATCCTTATCAAAATAAATTACTTCATATTCAAAACTGTTTCAATACCTTTACATAACTTTTTGAATTATTCAATTCGGATATTCCATTCGAAAGATATCACGAGTTTAAAAATGTAAGTGTTAGAAAAATGTTGCGTGGTAGCCGCTCACCCTGTTCGGCTAGCTAGGCAGCACCTTATGCAATGTAGGCGTGCGTCACTGGGGTTTTTACAAAAATTAGAAAAAAATACTTATTAAAAAATAACGAAAAATAAATAAAAAATAATAACAAAAAAATCATTAAAATAAAAGTTCATAGAAATAATAATATTCAAACTTTCTTACCCCAGCGCGGGCCTCGCCACCATCGAAGCGGTGAGGCCTGCCCTGCGTGGCGCGAGGAGCGCCGCGCCCTCGTCGCCCAAATCGGCGTGGACCTGTCGCTCCCGGCCCTGGTTCTGTCCATGGTCGGGAGCGATCCTGGATGGACGGCCGTCGCCTCCTTCTGCGAGGCAGTCATGTCCGCAAAGGAGGCGGCAGAGCGGGAGCGGGAGTCGATCACCACACTCCCCTCCCGCCAACGCAGGCCACGTCGGCGGCGCCGGAGGTCAAATAACGACCTCCGGCCGTCGTAAAAAGCGGCCGCGGGCGGCCCCTCGGGGGAGGATCCACCGCCCGCACCATTGCCGCGAGGGTGAGGGCTGCGTGCTGTTCCGCGACCCCCCTCAACTCCTAGAGTTGTTAGGAGAGCGCCGGGGGGACGAAATCCTTACGCCCTGGCGCCAACACTTTAGAAGGGGCCCGCCTCAAGACAAAGGGCGGGCCGGCGCGAGCCCGGGCCACGAGATCGGCTGGCCATATATCCGTGGGCCCGGGCGTAGGCGATAGGAGAACAGCGGGGTTTTTTAGTGGGTAGTCGGATGGCCAAACATCTTTCCCGGCGTCCCACATATCCCTCGGTCCCCCCGGGCCGGGGGAACCCGTCAAGAGAGGTTTTTCCCCGACACCAAAAAAAAAAAAAAAATTCAAACTTTCTTTATAATTTTATTTTTTTAGTAACCTGACGCAAATAGAAGGGTTTGCCCTCAGGGGCGCTCCTCTGTCCGAGGTGATGCACGGGTGTGCGTACCCGAGGTGCCCGAGCATCCGTCGCTTCACTCCCCTCTCCTTCCGAGGCGACAGAGTCCTACCTTTCTTCCCGTCTACCTCCTACATCCTTTCCAACTTAGCTCTCTGTTCGTGGCGTGGTCCCCGGTGGGATGGTTGCGAATACTGATTGAGGTCCCGGGTTCTGCCCTGGGCCCTAATTTGGTAGTAGAAACCATACCTATTTCGACTGCGCCTGCACAGAGAGTGTTCCCGGGGCGGGAATTGCATCCTCGCTGTCGGTTGGTCTTGATGGGCCGGCTACGACGTCAGGCGACTCCCTGGTTTTTCTGGAGTGTCGTCTGGTAGTCGTACCCACGCCTGACTAGCACGCGACGGGAATGCGAGTCCCGTCTGGAATTGGCCGCGGACCTGTCGCTCCCGGTCCTGGTTCTGTCCATGGTCGGGGCGATCCTGGATGGACGGCCATCGCCTCCTTTTGCAAGGCAGTAGTGTCTGCAAGGGAGGCGGCGGAACGGGAGCAGGAGTCCGCCACCGCACTCCCCTCCCGCCAACGTAGGCCGCGTCGTCAGCGCCGGAGGGTGGGCAACGACCTCCGGCCGCCGTAGAAAGCGGCCGCGGGCGGCCCCTCGGGGGAGAGTCCGCCGCCCGCACTATTGCCGCGAGGGAGAGGGCCGCGTGCTGTTCCGCAGCCCCTCTCAAATCATAGAGTTGTTCAAGAAATTGTTATTGTCTAAGAGAGTGCCGGGGGGACGAAACCCTGACCCCCTGGCGCCATCACTTTAAATGGGGCCCGCCTTAAGACAAAGGGCGGGCCGGCGCCGGCCCGGGCCACGAGATTGGCAAGCCATATATCCGTGGGCCCGGGCGTAGGCGATAGGAGAACAGCGAGGTTTTTAGAGGGTAGTCGGATCTTTCCCGGAGTCCCACATATCCCTTGGTCCCCCCGGGCCGGGGGAACCCGTCAAGAGAGGTTTTTTCCCCGAGACCGAAAAAACAATAGAAGGGTTTATGTGTGTGTATATAATTTTTAATATTGAAATTTTTGTGAAATACCCGTGCAAAGCTGGGGCGGGCCGCTAGTATTAAATAATGAGCCTATCAAGCCTTCGTACTTAACTCGTAAAACTTTCTTTCTCATGTAATGTTAATATTTATTGTTTCCTAATAAATAATATATGCCATTAATAATTTTTTTCCATGCAGGAGCGGAGTAAGAATACTATCCTCTTCGGCCGGGTTCGGCCTGTCGTAAAAAGCGACAAAACAACCCTAGCTATGTGGTAGAGCCTCAAGCCCGTCTGGATTTTAACCACCCTTGGTCTGTAAGTATGCCACCGTAACAACCTTGTGCTGTGTCCAGCATTAGTGACCCTGGTTCCAGCATCCCTACGGAACAGTAGCATTATCACGGTGCCCGTAGCGTCGCAGACATCTATAGGCGACGGAATTGCTTACTATTAAGTGAGACGTCAGCCTGTCTTCTGTTCCTCAGCAAAAAAAAAAATCAGTAGTTCATAGACAGCAAGGAAATCATATTTACTACATCTATTGCATCTATATACCTAGTCAGGTCATAAATTCTGTCACATGTTTAATGTAAAATAATTGTAACAAGTTTATTCATTATGTAACCATTCATATACCAAAATGAACTTAACAAAACGACATTAAAGTTTATTCAAAATGACCTCCGTGATTTTGAATACAGGCCTTCAATCTGCGCGGCCAGTCGTCTATCGCAGCACGAACGAGGTCCATGTCAATATCGGCGGCTGCCTTAATCAAGGATGTCTTGAGTGACTCCAAATTGGGATGAGGCTTTGAGCACGCCTTTTCCTTCAAGTGTTGCCATATCTTGTAATCTAACGGATTCAAATCTGGACTGGAGGAGGGCCAGTCTTCGTGCCGGATGAAGTCGATTTCACGCGCCGCCAGCCAGTCTTGTGTGCTCTTCGCTCTATGAGCTGGCGCCGAATCTTGTTGGAATACCCAGTGCCTGTTATTGAACATGGTATGAGAAACAGGTTCCACAAGGTTCGTCAGGACTGTATTTTGATACACAACAGCATTCGTTTTTACACCTTTCTCACAAAAATGTACCTCTGTTAAGCCCCAATAAGAAACTCCCAACCATACCATGAGCGAGGATGGAAAATGACCTCGTTGGACACGCGGAATACGGTTGCTTGCTTCTTCACTACTGTGTGCGTACACCTTATCATTTTGTTTGTTGTAGCTCTCTTCTACAGTAAACATTTTTTCATCCGAAAAAAGAATTTCCCGATATTTTTTTCCCGCGTACCGCTTCAACAAAGCGCGGCATCTCTTCAGTCTCAGGTCCATTAGACGAGCATTCAAACGATGTCCTGTTTTTCTTCGATATGCCCGAAGCCCTAAGTCTTCATTTAACACCCTTTTCACCGTGGTTCTGCTTAACCTCATCTGAAGGGCCAACAGTTTCTGGTTACGTTTGGGATTTCTTTGAATTCGTGCCTTCACAGCTTTTATCACTGCTGGAGTCCTAACAGACCGAGGGCGACCACTTCTTGACCTGTCATCTACACTAGAGTCTTCATTGTATCGTTTGATGGTACGATAAACGAATCTTTTGGTTATATTCAAATTTTTCAGTATGTTAAAAATTTGAATTGGCGCGTAACCGCAACGATGCAACGCAATAACTGCAACACGGTCTTCTTTAAGCGTCCACTCCATATTTAAAAATGAGTAAAATTCTAAAAGTATACATTTTTATTTTCATGAACAATTCGAAATTCGAATTCAATAAACTTTTTTGTGGCCAGCATTCTAAAAGAAAAGTTTTTACTGTGTGACAATACTTATGACCTGACTAGGTATTTATGTCTCTTTACTTATGATAAAAGTATAAATATTTAGAAAAACGTGAACATATTCTGCCTAACTTAACACCGTACCTCGTGCTACAAAATAACGCTTTGCATGCAACCAACATAAAACGCCTGTATGAAGACAAGTATAAATTATCTAGACCTTTTTTATACCGAGGAAAGCTGTTTTAGTTTCTACCAACCTCCGGGGGAAGGCCGGTGGGGTACGTGGGATTACCTCCTGAGAGGGCTGTCTACTCCCCTCGGGCGGACCGGGGGCAAAGACCGCCGGTCCTGCCCACTAAAAACCACGGTCGTCACTCTTGGCCTTAGAGGGGGGCTTCGCAGGATCGCCTTTTGGCATTGTTCTGCTAAAAATTATCTAAAGACCTACATTAATGATATTTTAGCCGAAACATTAAAGTTTCAAATAGATTAAACACTACTATTACAGATTTTATTTATTATATATGAAATATAATATTTATTGGTTATAATTCGTCTGCAACAGGCAACCCTTACCAACAGTACACAACTTTGGTTTATGGTTTTTTTTTCATTCATTGTCAGTTCCGAGAAACGACCGCTTTTTGGCGCCTACTATTATAACTCCCAAACTTTTATCCCGCCATGAAAAAGTTTTGGAGCGAATTTCAGATTGCCGACAAAGATTTGTAAGTTTATTTAAAACTATTATTAATTAACAGCTATTATATATTTAATAAAAGATAATTTGTACCGAGACTAGAATTTTTATGATATATATTACACTTAGAGCAACATAATAAATCAGGGTATTTCTTTTTAATTTTTTTATTGATATAGGGCAGCAAAAAAGCTAACGGCCCACTTAGAATTTAGCAGTTACCATCGCCTATGGGTATTAGCAACGCCAGTGGCATCGCGAACACGTTGATAACCTTAGAGTATACATAAGCAAGCTTGGCACAATGGACAACAAGCGATGCGCGCGCTCTATAGCTTGCTTATTGCTCTAAGCTGATAACCCATAAGGATACAGGAATTTGGCTCAATAATGCCGGAACCTGCCGGAACAGTGAACACAACACAAAGTTATTATGGTGCATACTTAAGACCAAAGGTGTTCGCCATCCAGGCGGGCTTGGGGCCCTACCGTGGTAGGGTGGATTGTTTTGTCGCCTTTTACGACAGGCCGACCCTTCTTTCAATTTAATGTCAAAATAATAACTTTCTACCAAATAAACATGAAACTACGAGTATATCTTTATCCGTATAGGAGCGAACATGAACACTCCAGCGAGTCTTTATATAATTCTTCTATGCGTATGAATGTGACTTAACTTCTCCTAAACGGCTGGACCGATTTTGATGAAATTTTGTGTGTGTTCAAGTGGATACGAAAGTTGTTTAGATTCACAATTGGTTCCACTACAAAACTAATTTTTAAATTAATCATATGGCGAGAAGTATAATAATATGAGAACATAATAATTAAAATAGTTATTTTTACATAATATTTCTATTATAAAGCTTTTATTGTTATTTTTTTAACGAAGAAACAAAAACTATGTCATTTTCAACATACAAACCATACATAACTATACTTTTGTTATATTTAGTTTACAAATTCCTGGTTAGGTACATTGAACATAATTAAAAAAAAACGATCCTCCCCATCAACGGCAGAATTTCGGAAATCTGGAAAATAAAAACATCATAAAGCAAATTTACCGAAGAATTCTATTTAACACCAGAACAAAAGGCCAGAGATTCATTGTCGTTAGAATTTTTTTCAGAGATGCACACCCACAGGCCCTCTATGGGTGGTAAAATGTATTTTTTTTTTGTACTTTTGAAATAATGCCAAGTATTGTTTCATTCGTCTTTTGTAATATGAATCCAAGGAGAAAATTTTTTGTATCCACAAAAAAATGACAGTAACTATCCAGTTATTATTAACACTTGTGCATAATTGATTTACTGAGTTTCAGTATTCGTACAGTCAGTAGGAAATAACTTTTAATTATTATTATTACATTTCGAAAATTCAGTTTCAGTTTGGAATATTAAGACTCACAAAGCGTCCTGAATATTTAAAGTTTTAATAATTAATAAAGTAATAAAATCACAATATTTCAAGAGAAAAACAAATATAAAAGTGTGTTTTAAGATATAAGGTGTTATTGTGATTTTCTGTTACGTTTTTAGGCACAAATCTAGTTCAAAAATAAAAACATTGTTTTTACTGTGATATTACACAATTCAATTTCAAATATGCAATTTATTTGTGCTATTCAAATTCAGTATAGCAGTTGCAAGAAACTCATCTCGTCTACAGATGGCGTTAAATAGACCAAATGTGGACAGTTGTAACATAAGCTCTGCGTAACGTATCCCTTCCAAATAAAGGGAAAGTGCCATCTTCTTGACGTTGTCCGTATTGTTCGATAAATATTGAAGAGAAAATGGAAATAAAAACGACTATGCAAAAAGAGAAGAAGGATATTTCCTCGACAAATAGTAGTCCTACATCGTTCTCTCAAGCTGGGAGCAAGAGCAGCGGTGCCACTGATCTCACCATTAGAGACATAATGGAGGAGATACGGACTATGCATTTCGACTTCCTGGATTTTAGAAACGAAATCACAGGTTTGAAAGTCGAGGTGCTATCCTTTAGTCCTTGTATTGAAAACCTTGAAGCTCGAATGGATGAATTGGAAAATGCAGTTTCCATGCAAATTGGTGATAGAGCATATTTAAATGGAATTATATGAACAAGACTAAGACCTCCTCGCAAATGAAATTAGAAATATTCCTGAACAAACTAATGAAACACCTTACAGTTAGTTATGTCAATTGGCGCAAGTCTCAATTTAGACAATCGAGATAGTACACGTAAAACGAGTTGAAGGCTAGGCCAAAAACTCGGATAATGGTGATGAACGATTGGGATCAAAATAAGTTATCGTGGCACGTTTGGCATAACGCAAGTTACGCGACGAAATGTTGATTAAATCACGAACCCAGCGCACTCTTAATACAAACAAGTTATTTTACTTGGCACGGAAGGAAGGCCGACAGTACGTTTGGGATTTTATTTGGACAGCGAGGCCGACTTTGCAAGCGCAAAGCAGGTGAAACTGCAGTGAGAATTTGAAGCGAGCAGGACATCAAACATCGGCCCCTGTGATTAAAACCTAAGAAAGGAATAAATTGGTAAAATAATATAAGTATTATGTGACTGAAATAATCTAATTATTATAAACCTAAACTTAATTCTAATCTAAAATCTGTCTACTACATGTATGAGATATCACGCAACATTTTTCTTTTTCCTTCTATCTTTACTCATAAGAGAACCACATAATTTTTATTACAATTTTTTTTGTGGGTCAATACTTTATTGTAGTGTAAGGTGGCATTCAGCATCATGCTGATCATCATATGAAATCTCGTGAGCTGAAAAATCAGTGCTTTAATAATTGTACATTATCGTTTTATAATTTATTTGCATCATTTTTTTGCCAATAATTTTTTTTCTTTCTCTCTCTTCAAAATTTATTAAATATTGATTACCTGATTGATTGATATAACAATATGACGATAGAGTATGTGCGTTAAAATATAATATAAACAGTACTCTCTATAATAGTGATAAAGTCAGTCCAATCCCGGCCGCAGAAGTCAGAGGTATTATTTCTCCGCCTCTGCAGAATTAACGCTAAATATCAACAACCCCGTTGCTAAACAGCCCCATATGCACTAAACCACCACAACATACACACAATTGTAATTTATATATTATTATTATTTATTTATTAACTGTTTGAATATTTAATAATGTATATTATGAAATTTAAATATTATATTATTATAATATTAACCTTAATGGTCTTTACCAGGCCATAAACTCTTATAAAAAAAAACAAAAGCGTAAGTAAGGTATGTATTTATTTTGTGTATAATTCCAGCAGTAGTGTGCGTAATGTTTATTTTAAATAATTTAATGTATTTCTAATGTAGGAGTAGGACGAGAAGTGCAGAAATTATATAGATGTAAAAAACTTTAATTATGCCAAATTTCATACTCCTCCGTCAGCGCAATTTTCGTAAAAAGGGGTACAAAGTTTTTGCTTCGGGTATTAATATATAGATATATAATAAAGCAAATTTCTAGACAAAATATTAATAAAAATAGTTAGCTATACTTTAATTATCTTAAACGTATATTAAAGTTAATTAACTTATTCCAACTAAAATGTGGCAATTAATAAATTCAATTTACCTACTTTCAAATCGAATTCATTTGTTTAAAACCTGCGCAGATTGTTAAATCTAAATAAATAACATGATATAAATTAATATAACAGTATCAGGATAACACAAAACAGGTGGGAGTAATTACCAATGGAGAGCCAAATGTCGAGTCGAAGGAAACAAAGTGCGACCTTCGGCCAACCACCTTACAGGCAGCTGCCAGTCATTAAAACAGCCTCATAAAGGAAATGAAAGATAATGCTCGATGTGAGGACAATGGCGACCATCATTTTGTTGAGATAAGAAAGGAGCGAATATTTATTATTGGGTATTTATTTCAATGCTTTGCATGTTCACGCTGACTGTTGACCACTTTATCGAATTTTAACAATATTCTAACGAAAACTGTATCTTACTTTATACTTTTGTGATGCCATGGTTAATTTAGCCGTGTGATGACAGTCACAAAGACAACTTCACAATCCGACAACAAATAGCTTGACAACCTAGAGAAACGTAAGAGATAAAACTAATGGATATAAACATACTTTACAAGTTTAAAGTTATCACTCATCAGCCAATTATTGTCCACTGCAGGACCTAGGCCTCCCCAAGTCTGCGCGAAAAATCGAGGTCTCTTGCTTTTCCCATCCAGGCTGGGGGGGGCGTCCACTACGTTTGCCAAAACGCGGTTTCTACTCCAAAACTCGTTTGCTCCATCGGTGCGCTCCTGTGACAGACATGATCGTCCCATAGCCTCTTCAGCTAAGTATTGACAGAGTGGCTCCTATAAGAATTAAATTTAGTTTCGAGCTCTTCGCTTGGGCCAAAAGTCACCGAACGCCATTGAGAAAGAATGCATTCAGTTTACTTTACATTCAGTTTTCGGACTGAAGAAGCTAATAAGACAAGATATGAGACGATTTTACCTCAGTGTATAGTCGGTAAGCATGTAGCCATAAGAACTGCATAAGAATATAGTTCATGTAAATGCATAAACGGCTTAAAACCTGTATCCGATCTACAGTTTGGATTGGCTTGGGTATTGATGTTTGTTAAGTATAGTAAAAAAAAAAAGTATAGTAAAAACTCGAAGCCTATCCGACTGCAGCGGGGAGTCAGACAAGGCGATGTCATATCGCCGATGCTGTTCACTGCTGCGTTGGAAGATGTCTTCAAGCTTCTGGACTGGAACGGACTCGGCATCAACATTAACGGTGAGTACATCACTCACCTTAGATTCGCAGATGATATCGTAATCATGGCTGAAACCATGGAAGACTTAAGCCATATGCTTGATGGCCTCAATACAGCTTCCCAAGGAGTAGGTCTCAAAATGAACATGGACAAGACGAAGATCATGTCTAATGTCCATGTCGCACCTACCCCCGTAACAGTTGGGAACTGTACTTTCGAAATTGTTGACGAATACGTCTACTTGGGTCAAACGATCCAGTTAGGCAGGTCCAATTTCGCGAAAGAGGTCACTCGTCGAATCCAACTCGGATGGGCAGCGTTCGGGAAGCTCCATAAAATCTTTTCGTCCCAAATACCGCAGTGTCTCAAGACGAAGGTTTTTAACCAATGTGTGTTGCCAGTGATGACATACGGAACGCAGACGTGGTCGCTAACTATGGGCCTTATGAGAAAGCTCATGGTCGCTCAGAGAGCAATGGAGAGGGCTATGCTCGGAGTTTCCTTGCGAGATCGAATCAGAAATGAGGAGATTCGCAGGAGAACCAAAGTAACCGACATAGCCCGGATGATTGCAAAACTGAAGTGGCAGTGGGCTGGGCACATAGCTTGAAGGACTGATGGCCGTTGGGGCAGAAAAGTCCTCGAATGGCGATCGCGTACCGGAAGACGCAGTGTTGGTAGGCCCCCCACAAGATGGACCGATGATCTGGTCAAGATCGCCGGGATAGGTTGGATGAGGGCAGCGCAGGACCGATCATCGTGGAGATCTTTGGGGGAGGCCTTTGTCCAGCAGTGGGCGTCTTCCGGCTGAAATGATGAAGTATAGTAAATATCGCAGTTACTTGTCAGAAAAATGTCAACCGGATGCTTACGTAGGAAACAAATGTCTGGCCATGCCGCCTCCGCCGGGCTCCGGCAGGAAGGGTAGACCCAAAAAGTGCTAGCTTGACGTCGTAAAGGGTGATATGCGTGCCAATGGGCTCACTACCAGGGATGCTGAAGACCGTGCGAAGTGGAGAAGAAAAAGTCAGAAAGCGGACCCCGGACACCGAAACGGAAGTTTGGGTTGCGACCGGGATGAACGCGGAGATGATGATGATGAAGTATAATACTTCATGTAAATATGTATTCGAGTTATTTTTAAAAGAATTACTTTGTACTTGATATTTATTGACATTATTTAACTTCGTTTTTTGAATTCGTAGTTCTCGCCATCTGACGGCTGTTTCCAAGTTTGTTTCATGGGGCAGTGCTGGTGTAGCCGTAATCGCACATCGCTCCTTGAGTTTGTGCCGATTATTATTCAACTGATTTGCGGTACACCTTATTACATACACAAGCAATGGGGTACTCGGAAAATGAGTATATTAAAATTCAGGGAATCAATTATTAACAAATTATTAACAGATGAGGAAACTCCGCGAATAAAAATAACAAGGGACAATAAACATTTTATTGAAAAATTTGTGGGCCCAGCAAAAACCACACACAAACATAAGGAATGTTATAAAAAATTATCTGAAGAAATGGGAGCATCTGTAAGCTGCAAAAAAAGCTAAAAGAGTGACAACATTTTGTAATGTTTGTGAAAATCAAACCACATTTGCGCTTACCTTGTTTCAAAAATACTCATGAAAATAAATAGCTTTTGTTAATGTAATGAACAACAATCTATATATAAAAATGTTATGTTGGTTTGTGTGCGCTTCAAACTCAAAAAGTTCTGCACCGATGGAGCTAAAATTTTAGTATAATATATAATCCGCATCAAGGATTGTTTTTATTATTTTTTTTTAATCAATTTTTTTGTTTCTCATTTGTCAACCATTCAATCACAATGTGCCACAGCGAAGCGTGGCAAGATACAGTCACAATGTACCACAGCGAAGCGTGGCAGGGTACAGCTAGTTATTATATAATTATATAATACTAATATATGTTTACGTTTAAGCGCTTAAATAGTTTTAATTCACTTTATTTACAAACTTTTTTCTTTTTGTTAGCCAAAAATACACACTAAATAGATTTCTTTATATGTAACACTAACGGTACATGACGGCCGATGAGACAATTTCGTATGTACCATTAATAGTAATAAGCCGTCCCATGGGACAGTTCTCATTCTCGATATACCACTAGTGGTACATGCCGACGGGAACGTGTTAAACATCAAAATCAGTGTAAATTTAACTATTTGTTTAGTGTTACTTTTCATAAAACTGCAGAGCAACATTTAAGTTCGTATTTAAGTCTCTTATCAATAAAAATCACAAAACGATAACAAAAGTCAAAAAATCAACACTGACATGTTATTTGCTATCTGTTTCACCAATAAAACTTTTCGGTGACGCGCCAGAAAGTTTATAACAACAACAAAAAAACCCGTTTAGGGAAATGTTGGGGCACTGTTATATATACCTAGTCAGGTCATAAGTATTGTCACACAGTAAAAACTTTTCTTTTAGAATGCTGGCCACAAAAAAGTTTATTGAATTAGAATTTCGAATTGTTCATGAAAATAAAAATGTATAACTTTTAGAATTTTACTCATTTTTAAATGTGGAGTGGACGCTTAAAGAAGACCGTGTTGCAGTTATTGCGTTGCATCGTTGCGGTTACGCGCCAATTCAAATTTTTAACATACTGAAAAATTTGAATATTACCAAAAGATTTGTTTTATCGTACCATCAAACGATACAATGAAGACTCTAGTGTAGATGACAGGTCAAGAAGTGGTCGCCCTCGGTCTGTTAGGACTCCAGCAGTGATAAAAGCTGTGAAGGCACGAATTCAAAGAAATCCCAAACGTAACCAGAAACTGTTGGCCCTTCAGATGGGGTTAAGCAGAACCACGGTGAAAAGGGTGTTAAATGAAGACTTAGGGCTTCGGGCATATCGAAGAAAAACAGGACATCGTTTGAATGCTCGTCTAATGGACCTGAGACTGAAGAGATGCCGCGCTTTGTTGAAGCGGTACGCGGGAAAAAAATATCGGGAAATTCTTTTTTCGGATGAAAAAATGTTTACCGTAGAAGAGAGCTACAACAAACAAAATGACAAGGTGTACGCACACAGTAGTGAAGAAGCGAGCAACCGTATTCCGCGTGTCCAACGAGGTCATTTTCCATCCTCGCTCATGGTATGGTTGGGAGTTTCTTATTGGGGCTTAACAGAGGTACATTTTTGTGAGAAAGGTGTAAAAACGAATGCTGTTGTGTATCAAAATACAGTCCTGACGAACCTTGTGGAGCCTGTTTCTCATACCATGTTCAATAACAGGCACTGGGTATTCCAACAAGATTCGGCGCCAGCTCATAGAGCGAAGAGCACACAAGACTGGCTGGCGGCGCGTGAAATCGACTTCATCCGGCACGAAGACTGGCCCTCCTCCAGTCCAGATTTGAATCCGTTAGATTACAAGATATGGCAACACTTGGAGGAAAAGGCGTGCTCAAAGCCTCATCCCAATTTGGAGTCACTCAAGACATCCTTGATTAAGGCAGCCGCCGATATTGACATGGACCTCGTTCGTGCTGCGATAGACAACTGGCCGCGCAGATTGAAGGCTTGTATTCAAAATCACGGAGGTCATTTTGAATAAACTTTAATGTCATAAGAATCTATGTTTTGTTAAGTTCATTTTGGTATATGAATGGTTACATAATTAATAAACTTGTTACAATTATTTTACATTAAACATGTGACAGAATTTATGACCTGACTAGGTATGTATATTTTTTATTATGAACAAGTTTTATTTTTATTGACGTATATTGTGTGTTGCGTTATGGGGAGCAGTCACTCGTAGAGTTTTTTTAAAGCTTTTCCAAACTTTCACCATAGTATGAGTTATGAAAAGTAGTAAATCGCGTAAAGAATCTTTCTTCTATTCGGAAAACAAAGAACTGATTTGATAAATATCAGACCTATTTGTTGAGTAACTAATTATTAGTGAGCATAAACTATAATGTCAGTGGCCTTGCCATTAGGTTAAAGTGCCAAATTGACAGCAGGTTTTGAGCTATCGGTACTTGACATTCCCGAGTTCACGTGCTCTATAGTACATTTTGAATGATTTCTTCCATTTTTCCATTCTTTACGTAAATTACTAGAAGCCACACTTGCCAAGTCATTTGCAAACAAAAATGGTTGCGGCGGTTGTACCATCGACTCCACATTTCACAGATTACAGTTTTCAATGCAAACGTCTTATGAATTTCAAAGAAAAAAAGTGGCCTATGCCCTTCTCCAAGGTTCGATCTATGACTAAACGGAAATTTATCAAAATTGGTTCAGCAGTTTAGGCGTAACAACGTAACAAACAAACAAAACTCACTTTCGCATTTATGATATTAGTTAGGATTATGCACTACGACAATTCAGAAACTTGTATTGATTGGATTAGTCCTTTTTTAACCGGCTGCGGCGTGTAGATATATTTATTAACCGGGAGACACAAAGCAAACCACAGTGTGCGGCATGATCGATTTATTCTACCTACCTACAATCGGTTTACATTAAGTACCGACATCACAAGTCTGAGTTTCGAAATAAGCAAAGATGTTTGAAGAAGTTTTACGAAGAATTACCAGTTACTTGTCTCATTTAAGAAATTGAGACAACTGGTAAATTGTGATGGTAACATGATTTATAAATCTGTCATAAGGCTAGTCATATTATACGGTCCAAAATGTTGGGCCCCTACAGTGGAAGAACAGAGGCGTCTCCATTCAGCTGAGATGGATGTGTGGAGTGACAAGAATGGATAAGGTGAGACACGATATAAGAGGACCTCTGAAAGTTGCACCTATAAATGATGAATTGAGAGGAAGGAGTTTGGCATGGTACGGGTGGGCACGTAATGAGAAGGGAGGCTGACCACATTACTAAAAGAATCTTGAACTTGAAAATAGATGAAGAATGCCTGGATACAATACCAAACTCATGATCTACAAGTCTGAGTTTCACTGCTAGCCAGTTGAGTGGCAATAAGGGGAACGCGTAGGTTATCCTTCTAAGTTCTGAAGCGGCACCGATAACACACATTTTTCATAGGAATGAAAATGGTGTTACTGTTTGTATTTTTAAGGTAACAAACAAGTGTAGGGGAGAGGATAGGCCGATTGCAAGTAATATATTTATATACTGTGACAATTCACAGAGCGCCATCTGGTTACAAAGTAGACAGCCACTGAACCGTTGATAGGCATTCCGACATGAATATTGGAAGTAAAAAAGGATCCATTGCATTTATGAGGACCCGATAATAAAGTGTGGGGCAAAGAATAAGACGACAGATGTTTGACGATGAAATTTAAGTGACAAAAGGAGAGACATACCGATCTTATTGATAAACTTAATTTCGAATTAATTAGATAAATAACAATAGTTTAAGGCTAAGAGGAAAAAAAACACAAGATTTACAATCCAATATGTAAACAATTTTGAAAAACAGTGGACGATGTAAAAAAAATTCTTCACACGAATCCATAGTTTGGGGCACATTAAAAACACATTAAGAATGAAATTAAGAAATGTTTAAGGGCTTATTGCCCAAAGAGGGCGTGTAGCACAGAACAGAGGTCAATTTATAACATAGATTATACAGGCTCAGCTGTTCGTGCAGATGACATTGTTCATGACAAGGTGCACGCGTACAGGAATGTTTTTTGTTTAAGGACGTCGAGTCTTATTATAATATTTCCATGCCAGAGGGACGAGACGAGGCGCGGGGACAGTTTGTTTAAACAGCCCACAAGGGAACGAACGATTGGCGGGTTACACATACCGGTGATCTTGGTATGCAAGTTCCACACTGCGTTTTCCTTCACCGGTAAATAGCAATTATGCTATAATATACACATTGAGCGAGAAAATATGTTAAAGCGTTGCATGCCAAGATGGGATCGAACCCGGTACCTCTAGATTGGTAGGTTAGATAGATATAATTGTAGGTTTCTAAGACTAATGTACATCTTCTTGAAACCTTTGTTCGTTTCTTCTGCATAAGTTATGCGTCGATGTCTATTGTTAAGATATTTATTAATTATAAAATCAATAAATTATAATTGAAGTTATAATTAAGTAAGATTCACATTTAATTTTCAATGATAGATTCAAAATCGAGCGATACGTATTAGAGCAATATTCATAATACATATGTACTCGTATTTATACTAGCTGACAAGACAAACGTTGCTCACTCTTAAAAAAAATTGGATAGGATTTCCGAAAAATCTGTTCGTAATGTACATCGCAAAAACAAAAATGAGAAAGAAAATATCTTCGTAAAAAATTAAAAATTCAATAAAAAGTATCCCATGTTACTTTTAATACCTCTAAGAATATGTCTACCAAGTTTCATGATGATCGGTTAAGTAGTTTTCGCGTGAAAGCGTAACAAACAAACTTACTTTCACGTTTATATTAGTATGATATAGTAAAGCTACTGTTTGAAAATTACATGGGGACACATGACAGTAATTAGGAAAGCGAACTTTGAAAACTTCCAATTTTGGTTAAATAGTGATATTTTTTTTTAAATACAATCAAATTAAACAAAAATCACCACTCATTATGCTAAATTTATAAAATAACAAACCCAAGCATATAAAGTAATTTTCAGTTCCATCAAGTTACATTAATAGCGTTATGGGATAGCAATCATTCTGACATAACACGATCTTGAGTCAATTGAACAGTAATAACAAAAAAACACACACACCAAAACCAGTAGCTTGGAAATGATCAACTACACAACCCAATTACGGGCACAACTCGTTTGAGAAAATCAAACATATTAAAGCTTATGTAAGGGCCTCTTGTCCGGCGCATTCTACACGTCCCCTTAGGTAATCGACCTGATGGAACAACATTAATTTTAACATTATAACCCTACACCAATCAAATTAAGTTTATATCTATAAAACTATACGATCGATTGTGGATTGTATTTCTAAACGGGATTGTAGGATGTAACGTTGTTATGAAATTAATTTTTGAACAGAAAAAGCGCACTTGTTCTAGTAAAACAATCTTGTATCAACATGAACCTTATTAGTGCAGTAATTAAGGTCGAAATTAGCTGATCACTATTGGACATCGGACCCAGTAAGCCAATTTGGAGCCCGACGTGTTTGTAAAGGGTAACAACTAGTAATTTCATATGTCCCGCAGCTCGTTTCTAAAAAAAATTATAGACTAATCCTATAATTATATCGCTTTGCGCACGTAACTTTTCAATTACGACAATTTGTGTGCCCTTTTGTACACGTAACACCTGTATTTTGGGATTCCTCGGGTACATACTACCTATATACAAGTTTTTATCAATTTTATCAATAAAATATCGGCTAACGCACTTCGGTACGCTTTTTTTACGCTTGCGGAAGTAATGGGTTCGATTCCCGACTTGAGTGTTTAATGTTTATGTATAATATGTATTTATGTACAAAAAAGAAATAATATATGTAGTTTATCAGTTTCCTAGTACCCATAACACAAGTGCTATGCAACTTAGTTTAGGACTAGATGGCGTTGTGTCTAGTGAAAGTTTCAAAGTAGCGCCAGTGATTGCGAAGCTGAAAAGTAATAGGTTAGCCTGGTGTGGCCGTATAACACGAAGAGGATCGTCATGTAATAAGGAGGATGCTTGAAATGAGAGTGGATGAATACAAAAAGAAGAGTAGATGGATGGATTGCATTTATGTGTGTTCAGATGACCACTAATAGAGTAGAGTCGATGGGGAGAACATGTTGAGTCGACTATATAGTTAGGATAAGGGCATGAAGAAGCAGAAGATGCTATTGAGTAATTAATACATGGAATTGTACATATCTGACGACCTCCATTGTGTAACAGCTAACGCACGTTGGTATGCTTGCGGAAGTAACGGATTCGATTCCCATCCCGCGTCTGGGTGTTTATGTATAATATTAATTTATTTACAAAACAAAATTACCCTTAGTCGTGGGTCGTCTAGTACCCATATCATAAATGCTATGCTACTTACTTTGTGAGTACATGCCGTTGTGCAAATATCCCAACATATTTATTATTTAGTTATTTCTTTATTAAAAAAAATATTCATTTGCCTTTATAACCTCTTATTCACACCGGAGAAAAGTATGCAGTAAATTTGCTTGAAGGCCTGTTAAGGAGTGGGCTCACGTCGTTAACAAACCAGGAGTTTTAAAATCAGAAATACACCGCTCGTATACAGAACCATTCGAAAGTAACCACCTCGTGATAACGCCTTATATCAAAATCGCGTATTTATTATGTTATTTCATGGTTAAAATTGATATCAGCCGCGTAGTTATAAGCAGCGAACATAATCTTTTAACATTTAATGACACACCCGATTTACACGATTCATGTTTGTTTATTATATTCATGTTCATTTATTATTTGTATATATGTTTACTAATAATAGTTTTATTAAGTTAACCTACGTTACTAACCCACTATGGACATAATGTCGGTTATTGTAATTGTCTAATTAATTAAATAAAATAAAATAAAAATAAACACCCAGACTCGAGACGAAAATTTGAACCCAAGACCTTCGTTAGCGTATTGAGTGCGTAAACAGTGACGCCACGAATGTAGTAAAAATCTATTAAACTATGTTAACATCATCTGAGATGAGGGTAGATGGTATAAAAATGTCTAGATAATTTTTGTCGCAAAAATGAAACTAAAAATGGGTGAAACAGGGGTGATAAGTAGAGTAAAATATACATATTATTATTATTATTAATTAGCCATTGTTTTTGGGGAACCGACTACCAAAGAGGTTTAGCATGAAATTGGGACAGTACAGGAATTACATTTCATTCTACGTATGCTATTGTGTAAATCATATACCTCCCATCCGTACGCATCCGCTGTCCTTATAGAGGCTCAGAGAACGACTGGGATTGATGGTCGGCATTCCCCGCTACCACCATAAACTATGATATTTATGCTAGCCAGTTGAGGGGTCGTAAAAGGAGGAAATCCCAACGCGGCTCTAAGCCACTGTTTTCCTCGGGGTAAAAAAAGATCTCACCAAATGCGGCATATTGTGAGAGCTATTGCTGATCTATAAATGCTGTAATAGGGCACCATCATCGTGACGGGCCCTTCTGGTCAAGGTAACAGAGTATAAAACGTCCTCACAATACGTGCCGTATTCAGACAGAGATCAAGCGAAAGCCTGTCATCAAGGCTCTTCGCTATCAGACCATTTACCGACAATAATATCGGAACTGTGGTTGTACTTGTAATTATTATATATAATATTATTGAGTCAAAACATCACTTACATGTCATGTGAACATGAGATGAACCAAATGACGTCGACGCATACCTATGCTATTGTAATAAAACAATAGAAAAACTCTCGGGTGCCACTCAATATAAATGTGAAGTGCCCCTAACTTGAGTACCTACTATTAGTTCGACAAGTGTCGATTAAGTTATTATTTTACACGAGCGGCAGCCTGTGAGAGCCATCAAAAGGTGCTTATTGATCGTCCGGTTTGTATTTGCTTTCGGGGTGTTCAAAGAGAATCTATTAAATATACAAAAGAAAACAAATAGAGAATATAAACTTTAGTCATCGAAGTAAATACTTGAAAGCAGAAGATAACATTTTTTGAAGTGAAAACTTCTTTAGCAGCGCTGTGCACTTTTTTGTGATGGGTAAAAAATGTTAAACTCGCGTTAGGTCACGTGTCCTGATCCTAAGAATTCGTAAGACGTAAGATGGAGTTTTGCTCCAGTAATACCAAACTTAGTAATAATGACTTAAGGTTTATTTTACAATGTAACTTTTAAATGATTGCATTGCATTACTTATACATATATCTATTCGAATTGCGACTTTATTACAATGAAATATAGTTGAGTTTTTGAAGTGAAAACTTCTTTAGACGCGTTGAGCACTTTTTGGTTTGTAAAGAATACTTCTTTATAAACTGAAAATAATAATCTAATAGTTCGACGATACAATTCACAAGTTACTTAATTTTCACTTCTAGCGGCAGTCTCCAAATACTGCCCCGCATGTTTTTTTTTTACATACATACATTAAATATGTGTGTGTGCAATTCACATACGGCAGAAGGAAATTCAATTTCATATACTTATTAGTGTATAAAACTACGAATTCCCGAATAAAGAGGAGACAAATATTATAGGAAACGCTGTATACTTGTATTTTATATACGAGCAGGGGCGGAGAAAGAATACTGACCTCTGCAGCCGTGGTCGGCCTGTCGTGAAAGGCGACAAAACTCACCCTAGCTACGTGGAAGGGTCCCATGCCCGCCTGGACGGCGACCACCTTTGGTATTACATAAGTATGCCGCCATAATAACGTTGTGTTGTGTTCCGGTATTATTGACCCAAGTTCCTGTACCCTTATGGCACAGCAGCATGTTCGCGATGCCACTGGCGTTGCAAACACCCATAGGGGACGGTAACTGCTAAATTCTAAGTGGGCCGTCAGCCTGTCTGTTGTCCTACAGCAATAAAAAAAATCTCATTCTCTCGCAGGTTAAATCGAATTAACAAATCACATCGATGCTAAAGAAGTTTCACTTCAATAAACATCCGTATGCGTAGGTATGTAAAATTTACCAAATGAAAACAAGTTCTTGTATAGAAAAATTACTTAAGTTTTTTTTTATTGCTGAGTAAAAGCATATAGGCTGACGGCTCACTTAATAGCAAGCAGTTACCATCGCCTATGAATGCGACGCCAGGGCCCCGAGCACACACCTGGGTACACGGAACACAACGCAAGGTTATTATGACGGCATACTCATTTAACCAGGGGCGGCAGCCGTCCAAGCAGGCTTACCACCTAGCTAGAGGT